>NBBA01000015.1:0-600000 GCA_002794785.1 Coniferiporia sulphurascens | reverse complement strand
AGGAATCTCCGTCTCTGGCCGCGAAGAGAATGAAGCTGCAGAGGAAGTACGAAAGGCTAGAGGCGGCTAGGAACGAGCTTGGTGAAATAAGTTGGAAATAGAAGATGCTAGCATTACTCCTTCATATTCATGTTTCTTCTCGCGACCGGTACTGAACAAGTTTATACGATGATTTTTTATTGCTCCAAACAACGTCCCTTCTCGGCGGCAGTGCAAATAGAGACAAAACTAATAGAGTAGTATACTCAGCCAGTAGGACTGGAAAGCACATATACGGTGGTAAAAACATGTAGTAAGCGCGATGCTCAGGCATAGGAACTCGATGCTCGTATACCTACCGCATGCAGTGTCAGCTGGAGTACTCGACCTGACGCTCGACGCAAATATACTGTAGGTTCTTCATACAGTCTGTCTCATTCAGACTTCTTCCTCTTTTCGGCTATTATAAGGGAGCGGGGATGCCGGTACATTACCAGGATGTGGGGATTGGCACTACTGTAGCACCTGGTGATAATTAGACGCCTTTTTAGGATTTTTTCGATATGTTTAAACTCCGAATGATAACCGCCACGGCGCCGCGAAGTGCGGTGTGCACGTGCGTGTCTTCGCCGACGGCATTACATAAGTAATACATCAGACAAAGAAAATGCAGGCCATGCCCTTTTTTTAACCACCGTTTCCCCGAAGCTAAAGGGGAAGAATCGTCATGACTTTACTCCCCTTCTCCCGACTGCTATTGTCTTCTGAGGCTTCACATTGTGATTTCTGTAACCAAAGCCTGGAGAACTTCGGCTGCGCTTTTTGTGTCGTGCATTGCCCTCGGGTTCTGGCCAAAGACTCAAGGAGGCGCTGACATTGATAGGTTCTCAACGCAGGCTTTCATCTCGCATATATCTTGCCGCTTTTTGGGCGAGATACGCCATCTCTGCTTTTCATTTTCGAGCCCATCTCGTACCTGGTCACGACTTGAAGGACTTCCATGTGGCAGTATTCTCCGCTTTGTGGCTGCGGCAGGATCTTTTTTCTAGTGTGCGCAGAAATAGTGAGCTCATCACCGCCTTTCTCCATTATATTTCGAACGCCTGTGGTCGGCGGGGCCGTCCTGTGCGCATCGGGAGAATATGGGGGCTCCCAAGCGTAACTATTGAACCGGTTGATGAATTATATTGCAATGCTTTTAGCGACTCGTGGTCTGCTGAGATGCACCTTCTACCCTGTCGTACTGTTCCTTTGCGATGAGTTCTTATTCTCAGCAGCAGACGCCCTCGTGCCGTACTTCCATCCTTCATTTGCACTGCCCTCATCTCGCAGTAAGGAACGTGATGATACTCTACTTCTAAGTGAGGTTTTTTTAACCTGCGCGACACCCTTGATAATCAGATGTGGTTGGTTTCCGTAATGAAAATATGCTTGCATTTCTGATCATCTAGCAGGAATGTTAGGGAAGGTGAGATTATAATATTTTGCCCTGGACTGGTATAACCTGCAGAGCGGCTACTCTACTGGGTTGGATTCTGATGGACAATGCAAACTATGTATCTTACCTTCCAACCACGTATTTCGGGTGCGTACACCATAACCAACGTGCGCCGGCCTCAATCACCCCTTTTTATGATGCTTCATTCTGTTTCTCAACGGTACTCCTGATTCAGCCGAGCTTCGCTTTCCCATTCTTGTCGCCTCTGATGCTGTGCCGTGCCAAAAAGAGGTGGAGCGGCGAGCTGGACATAACCTGCTTCGCACTTCGAAAAGCATTGCAGAAGTCTAGGGTGAATCTTGTATTGTAGAAGCAAGCGAAAGGAATATACGAATGATCCTCGATTTGGCCCCGGTCCCGGTCCATAGCCTTACAGACGTGGATGATTGGGGCAGTCGTCGGAAATAACTTTGAACCTGTTCTGAGACCCCTATTGGAACCAGACTGAGTTCACGTTATTGGCTTGTATATATAGCTACCCGTAAGCGAGTATTCGCCTGCATCGTTATCTCCATAAAATTCGCATCAAGGAACCCCCTATTTTCCATACGGTTAGAAGAGGTGTACATATGCTGGAAGTTGAAACTAAGGTCACGCGTATGTGCTCTTCTGGAAGTGCCGCTACGTCGGCCTCGCGCCGTACTCTAAACAAGACAATAGGATACTTTCATATTTTCTTGTATACTGCTCGTGTCGATGATGAAATACAGGATACTAAACCTGCGCTCGGCGACGTGGTATTTGGAGTACATCAGACGCAAGCAGGGAACGGCGAAGCGAAAGGCCAACTGACCAAACGGGTCGCCACGTCGATCTTTACGTAATCGACACATAATTTCCACGGTGACGCGTCGGGACCAGTAGAAGCTACGAACGCGAATATTAATGTCAGAAAGACCACTGTTGCTTGTGATTCCCGTGCAGATTACACCCCCACCTCGCACCACCAGCTACTGTTATACCTCGACCGCCTCACGAAAGACGTAAGATACGCGCTTTTCGAGATCATGTACGCCGGTTTCTACTCTTTATGCTTTTATTCGACTATTCTCATACTCGTGTCTTCGCAAGTCACCCCTTTGACCGTTCACGTACGTCCGGGTGACGACTTATCGCTTTCAGACCCCTGACTCTCCTTTTCCCCAGGATCGAGCTCTACTTTTGTCTTTCCGGAAACAACGAATGTCCTAGCGAGCTATTTAGGCGCATACCACGATGCCCGTTGCGTTCCTCGTTTTCTGCGTCCATGGCCTCACCATGGCCTTCGTCGAGCTCTTCAGAGGACTTTTTATCTGCTTTACCGTCCTTCTCGTTTCAAATCCGATGTTATCAGGGAAAGCGAGTATTGAAAGCACACAGGCACCATACCTGTTGGGTCTGGGTATAGGTGACGTCACAGGGTGAGTCTAATTTATTTGACGCTAGTTATGGTAGTATCGGTTCTTTTGGATCGAAGCAAACAGTGGCGGCCATCACAAATTGTTTCCTGTTTTCTGTCGACATGGGCTTGCGTTTTGGGGACATGGGATTGTATTCTATCGCTTTGGGTCTGCGTTGGCTTGGATACGGTCCTAGAGCATTGTGACTGTGGAAGGCTTTCCCGGATTCACTGAGAAACGAGTGAAGTTTCTGGCTGGGAGGCAGGACTCTGAAGGCTTACGTTCAGTACCATGTCCTTGAATTTCATTTCATTCTGGCTACTTTTCGCATAATCTATTGTGCTAACTCTACTTTTGCGTAAAGACCTGTAGTCGAGACGAATATGATGGTACTCCCTTCGCTTCTCAATTTACCTCAACGGCTAATTCATAAAACAAGGGTTACGCAAACCTTGCTCAAACGGATACGGGATTGCATATGCGCCAACGTAGCCGCGCGTTCATCATAGCAGATGCAGCCAATCCGTCTAACCGTATCCTCTTTATCAACTCTGGTGAGTATTATAGTACTAGGCTCTCTATCGACTCCTACCACAATAAAATGGACAACCTGACACGACACCCCCAGACATAGCCATGGGTGATACTGGAGTACGGCGATCGGTTGTCGCCGAGTTGAGCTCTCAATTCGACGGTCTTTACACGAATGAAAACATCGCTTTTGTCGGCACACATCAGCATTCAGGCGTCGGAGGCTACCTCGAGAATCTACTGCCACAGATCACCGCACTCGGTTACGTCAATGCTTCCGCTCAAGCAATCGTCAAGGGTTCAGTGCTCGCAGCTCAACGCGCACATGCTAACCTCGCTCCGGGTTCACTGAGTGTCGGGAACACTACTATCGTTGACGGAAATATCAACCGCAGTCCGTTCGCGTACCTGCAAAACCCAGAAGAGGAGAGAGCGATGTATGAATACGATCAGGACAAAGACATGACCCTTGTACGGTTTGATGACGAGGACGGAAATGCTAGGGGATTCTTGAGCTTCTTTGCGGTACATGGGACAAGTTTGTATGAGAACAACACGCTGGTCAGCGCTGACAACAAGGGCATGGCGGCATACTTGTACGAGAGTACGTTATTATACTCTCTTTATCAAGTTCACGACTCCTGACGGCGCCAAAGACATGGTCGAGCCTAATTCCATGCCGGGAAACACGACGTTCGTTGCTGGTTTTGTCCAAGGTGCACTAGTCTATAACTTTCAAGTAGCTTTTGGCTGACAAAGCGTGATTTTCCACAGCAAACGTTGGCGACACAAGTCCAAACACCCTGGGCGCGTTCTGTGAGAGTCCGGGCGAATCATGGGACGGCCAGCCCTGTGAGTTTGAGCATTCGACATGTGGAAATACGACGGAAGACTGTCATGGCCGGTACGTTGTGTGTCTCACTATTGCACTCCTTTGTAGTCTGCGGGGAGCAGTCAGAAGCAAAGCCATTTTACAATTACTGATACACTTAATTAGCGGCCCTGGCTTCCGTATCTCAGACTTCGAATCAAATAGCATCATCGGTAATCTACAATTCCAAGGCGCTCAAACGATCATGAACTCGTCGCGCACAGCCATTTCCGGCCCAGTAACGAGTGTTCACACATATCTCAATATGTGCGTGGTCGTTTTGCGCATTATTTCTTATACTTTGTTTTTACCAGCGTCTCGCTATCCTCCACAGGTCATTCCATTCATTTACTCTCCCGAATGGGACGACCGTACAAACGTGTCCGCCTGCGTTGGGTGAGCCTTGCTGCGCTCATTAAATTAGAACACAAATTTGACCTTGCACGCAGGCTTCGGATTCGCCGGCGGGACGACGTGAGCATTGATGCGTCGTATGATGACGCTAGCTTCTAACGATTCTGTTCTTGATATTATGGGTCGTAGTGACGGACCGGGAGCGTTTGATTTCGTCCAGGGAGACAATTCTTCGGATCCGCAGTAAGTCAAGACCTTTCGGAAAAATATTTTCTAGTGGGCCGAGTCTAACTGTTTCATAAACTGTGCAGGAATCCGTTCTGGGAAGTTGTCAAAGGTATGCCCCCTTTTCCGGGGTTCTCCCTATCTGCGGCTTCCTCAGGACGCCGATATCTGCGAAACATCATGCTTTAGTATTCATCACGCCGGGACCGAATGCGGAACAGGCGGCATGTCACTACCCCAAGCCAATTCTCCTAAACACAGTAAGCCCAGCTTCTTGTTTCAACTCCTTTTTCCAATCCTTCTGCGTTTCCGCTTTTCGCCTTTACCAACCATTTTTTTGGATTTTGCTGAGAACAAGAATTACAGGGCTATGCGCACGAACCGTACAATTGGAGCCCGTCAACGGTTGATATCCAGATGCTGCGCGTGGGCAACTTCGTCATGCTTATCATTCCGGGAGAACTCACTACCATGGCTGGGAGACGCTTGCGGTAAGCGCCATTTACCTGAGAACCCTCCTCAATTCAATACTAAAATTCTAAATTTGGCATTCCCTTCATTAATCGTATTATACGCTCTTCGCCTGCAGAGACGCCGTGCGAACAGAGCTCATTGCGCAAAATGTTATCGGAGACGATGCGTACGTCGTTGTTGCGGGTCCGGCGAATACGTATGCACACTACATCGCAACGCGCGAAGAATATAGCGTACAACGCTACGAGGGCGCCTCGACGCTTTTCGGACCGTGTTAGTGCCCATATACCCTCTTCTATTTTGATTGCTCATTTTCCTGCCATTTCCGTGTATTACTGCAACTTATATTTTAACAGTTACACTGGAATCATACATTGACAAGTACACGAGCCTTGTGCCGTTCCTCGCTGAGGGTGTTACGAGTACGCCGGCGTCCGACACTGCACCCGCTGCGATAACAAACGAGCTTTCACTCCAGGCATGTCGTCATCCGGCTCCCGTTGCTTTCACTTTCCGACGTACTGATATTCTTGTCCTCTTTTTACTTGCTATGTACGTCATAGACGGGTGTTGTGTTTGATAACCCACCGTTATTCAAACACTTCGGCGACGTGTTAACGGATGTGAGCACAAACTCAGCGTATAACGCGGGCGACAAAGTGTTCGCGCAGTTCGTTGGGGCTAATCCGAGGGTATGTTCCCTCGTTTCCTCTTTGTGATGGTATCAAAGCGTTCCTTTCTCCATTTGTTTTTTCCCGTTTCGCCACAACGTTTTGCTTCTGTCTGGATAAAGTAAGCCGGCTAACCGCTTTGTTGTGCCTGTATTGCAGAACAACCTTAGGCTAGAGGGCACTTTTCTAGCGGTTGAACAACAGGTGAGTGGAGCGTGGACGACCGTGAGAAGTGATTCGCACCCATCGACGACGTACGAGTGGGTACGCAATGACACGGTGCGCAGAATCTATTTTCGTCGGAGGTTATTTTTGTACTGATGACCGCTTTCCTCGGTCCGCTTCATCGGCTTTCTATCCGGTCACATTTACTACCTGTTGACCACTTTATGCTAATTTCGTCTCTTATTTCATTCCATTCACGCTGCCATATTGTGCCTGCTTCTCTGCTCTTTAACTCCTTCGATACGCTTAGATTCTTGGGACGAGCACGGTGACGGTTTCATGGTATGTATCCCTATTTTCGTACCCTGCTCGGCATTGCCCTTTTGGCTTAGTGCATTTCCTCCGCTTACGTTTCCATTTCCGATTACAGGACGATCGAGTCAGGGACATCTGGTGAGCTGTGATTGCGGCCGACACGCAACGACATAGCTGACCTTGCACACGTGGATACTACAGCAGGGACATACCGTCTGCGGTACTTTGGGGACTCGAAGGCGGTTTTGGGAGGTGCAATAACTCCGTTCACGGGCACTTCGTCTAGCTTTACGGTTGCTTGATGTTTTTAGTTTTGGAGAGCCGATAATTAGTTCGCTTGTGTAAGCTCTGAAGTTTTTTCTTGACGGTAGTTTTCTTGTCGGCACGGATGTTCCTGTCCTAAAGCGGTATGCTGAGGGGGTGCTTGCCGACAAATTTATGGCGGCGGCTATGTTTGGCCGCACGGGAAGCGCCACGCGGGGAATTAGATCACGTATGGGGAGCGTCTCCGAAAATAGTACGAGGGGTTAAGAATACATATATCTTAGATGCTGCGCGTGAACAGCGCTGTGATAATTCCCTGCCCGCCCGCAGCCTTGCCAGCACGCCCCTGACCTGGAACCACCACCTCCCCTCGCGATGTCCGAGTCGGCGAACCCCTTCTCGAGCAATACGCCCACTGCGAGCGAGGTCCAGCTTGGTGCAGCGCTCGCAACCCCGCTGCCCCAAGCGAGCGACTCGAGCTCATTCCTGGAGCCGCTAGAGCCGCCCAGTCGTCAGCGGTTCTCAATGCTCTCGCTATCGCTCGGAATGGACTCGCCGAGGGATTCTGTCGTGTCAAACGATGCTGCCGGTGGACCTGTGGCAGGAGCGGGTGCGGGTCTCGCTGGTGCCTCAGGACTAGTGGGTGGGAGTCGTGCAGAATTAAATGAGAAGTCGGAATCGAGATTCGGCACTCGAGCAGCAGGTGGGGCCAGCAAAAGTCGACGCCCACTTTGGCTGGCGGGGTGCGCGGCGCTCATTCTTATCGCTGCTGCCGTCGCTGTGCCCGTAGGCGTTGTATTCGGGACGAAGAAATCTTCGAACAACTCGGCATCTGGTGCCAGCGGTGCATCGAATCCTGGCAGTCCCAGTGGTGGTGGTGGTGGTGGTGGTGGTGGTGGCTCGAACAACCCGCCGACGAGCAACGCGATAACGAGCGGCGGGGACGGCTCGACGGTGACTACCGAGGATGGATCGACGTTCACGTATGTGAACAAGTTCGGCGGTGTCTGGGTAGACGATCCCGAGGATCCGTTCAATAACAACGCGCAGCCGAATTCGTGGACGCCGCCGTTGAATACGAGCTGGACGTGGGGTGTCGACAGGGTATACGGCGTCAACCTCGGCGGATGGTTTGTGCTCGAACCGTTCATCACACCCTCGTTATTCCAGAAGTACCAGAACTTGTCAACGCCGGTCATCGACGAATGGACACTTTCTCAAGCAATGGCTGCGGACACATCTGCGGGTGGCGGGATTTCACAGATTGAGGACCACTACAACACGTTCATGTGAGTGAATTGACATATATCGTTAATGCGACTTTTTTTAAACGTTTTTAAAGTACCGAGCAAGACATAGCTCAAATTGCCGGGGCGGGTCTTAACTGGATCCGTGTCCCGATTCCCTTCTGGGTCGTCGACAAATGGAACACCCCAGACGATGACGAGCCCTTCCTGGCGCGCACTTCCTGGAAATACATCCTTCGTCTCTTCCGCTGGGCGCGCAAGTATGGTCTGCGCGTCAATCTGGATCTGCATACTGCACCTGGTTCGCAGAACGGGTTCAACCACTCCGGAAAAGATGGACAGATTAACTTCCTCAATGGTATTATGGGCTTCGCAAATGCACAGCGCATGCTCGACTATGTGCGCGTGATTGCAGAGTTCATAAGCCAGCCAGAGTATCAGCCGGTCGTCCAGATGTTTGGAGTCATCAACGAGCCGCTTATTGGTACCATTGGAAAGGAGCAGATGTCGCATTTGTGTGTGCTGTATTTTTTTTTTTAAATTCTTCCGTTTTTGACACTCATCTTTATTCAAGCTATCTTCAAGCGTATGATTTGATTCGGGAAATCACGGGTATTGGTGAAGGCAGCGGCCCATACATCAGCATTCACGACGGTTTCCAAAGTCTTTCAAGCTGGGCAGGTTTCTTCGCTGGTTCGGACCGGATTAACCTCGACGACCACCCATACTTCGCTTTCAACGGACAACCGAATTTGGAGCCTATGGATGCTTGGCCTCCTATGGCTTGCAACGCTTGGGCCGTGAACATGAATAACAGGTAAGCCTTTCGAAATTCGATATACATATTGTGCTCATTTCAAAGCATTCGGTAGCCAAACGGGCTTTGGTGTTACCGTCGCGGGCGAGTTTAGCAATGGGATCAACGATTGCGGACTCTATGTGAACGGTGTCGGTGGTGGCCACAGCTATGGCGGCGACTGCGATTTCTGGATGGATAACACTCAGTGGAACGAGACAATTGTCGATGGCCTTCACGATTTCGCACTTGCTAGCATGGACGCTCTGCAAAACTGGTTCTTTTGGACCTGGAAGGTCAGCTCGCATGGCTTCCTGTTCGCGAGATCATCATTACTGACTATATGCACCTATCTTTTTTTCAAATAGATTGGTAACTCTTCGACAACGAATACTGTGCAGGCCCCCCTCTGGTCTTACCAGTTGGGACTCGAGAACGGCTGGATGCCGACAGACCCTCGCTCGGCCGTCGGCTTTTGCGCCTCCCTGGGCGTGACCGGAACTCCGTTCGACGGGACATACTCTGCATGGCAAACAGGTGGTGCAGGCGCAGGGACGATTTCCGCGGACATACTCGCATCGTTCTCGGCATGGCCGCCTGAGACGATCAGCCAGGTCACAGGCGATGTGAGCCTCATGCCGACGTACACATCAACAGTCACCCTCTCGACGCTCCCACCGGACACGTTCACCGCCGCCCCATCGACGCTCAGTGTCGGAGATGGCTGGGCAGATCCTTCTGATACGGCTAGTGGCGTGACAGAGGTCGCAGGGTGTACTTAGTGCGTACTCTTTCGCTTTTTATCTACCTCACTTTGGATCGTTATGTGTAAGTTTGGCTAACTCCTTTTTTTCTTAATAGCCCGGACCCCTGGAGTGCACTCGGCGTAGCGCTTCCCACAACATTGTGCACAGGCAGTGCGACGGCCGTAAGAATGGCGCGTGATATGCTCATTACTCCTCCACCTAGGGTATGAGCGAAGGAGCGCAAACTCCGCCTTCCACTCATTCACAGACATTATTTGTAATTTCTTTCTGTTTTTATCCGGGCTCTAAGGCTCGTCGGACCGTACTACTACTGGCTTATCGGCTTTCTTCCGTCCCGTCCATTTTCCCATCATCTCGTCCTTCGACGGCGCGACTAATGCGCTCCACGACTTCTTAACATCTCAACCACCACCACCTCGTCACGATACCCTGGCCTGCCACGTCGCTTATCCTTGATTCTTTTTTCTCTCTCTTCCCGGTTTATACCGCTTCGGCCTATCTGCAAAGCCGGACGTCTGTGATCTGCCGTGCGATATATTTCTGTCCCTACGTTTCCCTCGCGCGCATCGCCTCCCCGCTTTCCTCCACCAAATCGCCCATATCCCTTCCCACAGGCAATATCCGTGTATTCCCCCGCAGCAGGCTCACCGTCGTCTCAGTTCACATCACACTCTTGCCACGCAATCTGATCTTCGATGGTTTCGATCGTCGCTATGGACGATTGCCCTATACGGGTCGGTTACGCCAGATAGCACCAGTACTAGTCATCCCGGGTGTTCTGTTTGAGGATGACTGGACCCTGCGGACTTTGTCGTCGACGGGCCTTCTTTATTCTTTCACACGGGTGGTCTGGTTTCTTCATTTGGAGTAGTCCCTCTGCACGACAAGACGATTAGACGAGACAAGTACTTTGGATGTTGATCATTCGTAGACTGTGGCTTCTGCTTATTACCTAGGGCACAGCCGTGGGTCTGGAGTTTCTCGTTTTCCCGACACACATACTTATATGTACACGCCTGTCTTGTCTTGGTTACCTTCGTACCCATCGTAACCAAGACAAGTAGTAGCTTTTGCCTCCCCTCCCCTCGGACTGTGGACCTTGCTCTCTTACGTACATTTATATGGGCGTGCACGCACGATGGCTGTTACGCTGCACAGCGGACTCACTAATCTATCGATCGACTCCTGTATGGACTTCTTGTTGGTGCCCGTTAACCTCCATTTGACTATTGTCTGCACGTAGACGATTTAGTTTGTAAATCACACTCGCGTGCCGAAACTGCAGCGCCGGGCTGGCGACCTTGCACTGGATGCGTGGTTTTGCGGCTTTTGCCGCATCGTAATTCTCTACTTGCAATTAATTGAATGTGAGTCGTGTCACTTGTGTGATAAGCGTCGCAGGAATGCCTGGAACCTCGTGTACGAGCTGACTTCCCCGTCCTCCTCAGCGCTGAAAATCGTGTTCACTTTCCAGATGACTAAGCTCCTGCGGGAACAAACTTTGCTTTCTACTAGTTTCTGAAGCCTTCACAGTGTACAACGCTGGGCAACGCAGCTGAAATCCAAAGGTATTGGTGCTCTCCGATTCACCTAGAACTCCGAATGCTTTTACCGATGTTTTTCCCCTCGCTGAGAGATGAACTTCGATTCGGGCGTCAAGTTTTGTCTGCTCTTCGCCTCGGTCGGAGCTTTCACAAGAAAGGACGTCTTCGTATCGTGATAGAGCCGCTTTTCTATGGGCTGACTTGGAAACTCGGGCGGCAATCGTTGGCCTGTGCTACGCATGGCTGAGGTTCCATAAAGTCGTGTGGTCATAAGGCCACTTTTCGAGCCCGAGGCGCGCGTTAACCTACAAATCCTCAACAAGTCAAACGCAGCTGAGGGCTCTGATTTCATAACGCCCCTCTTTTACTTTCCGCATAGCCAGACCGAACCATGTCTCAAGGGCTTGAAAAGCACTTTGAAGAAACGATTTCTCAGCCGGCTCTAAGGAACAATGAGGACCTTCTAGCAGTGACTCTTGTCAAACTTGCGCATCTCAATCTCACAGGGCGTGTCTTCTTCGACCGCTCAAAGCCAACGAAAGGCGGAGGTGGCTTTGGAGATGTTTATACGGGTACCTACAAACCCTCTGATCACGAAAAGGAACTGGTAGTGGCCGTTAAGTGTCTGCGCAATCTTAACCCAGATACTACCCCAAAGGTGTGCGGATTCCGGTAAACCCTGGTTTCATGTTGACGAAGGAGATATAGGTTGCAGCAAAAGAGATCTATATCTGGTCTAAATTCGACCATCCCAACCTCCTCCGACTATCAGGCTTTATTTACGAAGAAGGAAAACTTCCGTCCCTCGTTTCTGAATGGATGGTGAACGGCTCGTCATTAGATTACGTCAGGAAGCACCCCGATTGCGATGTGATGCACTTAGTACGTCCGATCACTTTTCTTCCAAACCAGATTACTTGCTTCGCCTAATCACGGTAACCGCACAGATATTGGGAATTGCTGAAGGGCTGGCTTACCTTCATGATAATGGCGTAGTGCATTCGGACGTTAAATCTGTGCGTTTTTTCTTTGGCGTGATTTTACGCAGAGGTTTATGAGGTGTCTTTAAAGGACAATGTGCTGGTTTCATCCTCTGGCGACGCCGTGATATGTGATTTTGGTATTTCTCGCGCATTGAATGCCACACAAGCCGCGTTAGGTGGGAACACGACGGCCCCAAATGGTCCACAGGGGACAATCCGGTGGATGGCTCACGAGCTAATTGTTAACCCTGACATATACAACAAGCACACGAAGGAAACCGATATCTGGGCGTTCGGAATGACGGCATATGTAAGTTGCCCATCTACTATGTGTCGCGACTACGTGAGACGAGAACACTCTTCAAGGAGCTACTCACGAAGGACCGACCGTACGCACACATCACTATTATCATGCAAGTCTCACTCTCCGCGATGAGGAAAGAACTTCCTCCTCCACCCTCGTCTTTTGATTCATGGCCGAAGGGTGGGAGGGCGATATGGAACGTTTTGAAATCCTGCTGGAAGGAAGGGCCACAATCCCGCCTTTCAATGTTGAGCGTCGTTACGGTATTGAAGGCCCTTAGATATGTCATCGTAAAGAATTGTCTTGCCAGCGGTGCTAACATTGATAATTCGTGTCAAGGACTTATGCAACAGATGAAGCGTCCCCAGCCGACTTCGCCGTCCTTAAGGATCACTTGGACGATAAAACAGATTCCGAAACACGACACTTGAGTGGACGTGTCTTGGCGCCTGTTGTTGAAGGTGTCGAGCACAGCCACGAGGACGACGCCGGGACAAGTAGGCCCGATTTCCCTCAGGAAGATGGACAGGTGATGTTAGATGGCGAAAATGGACTGCGGTGGACGGGGTGCGTTATTTAAAACTAGGTTACAAGATGATTTCAGCAGTGCTAAGCCATTTTTAGTTCCGCAGCTGTTGAGGATCAAGAGCCGAACGAGATACTCTCTACTAATCCAGACATTCCTGAGGAGTCCTTACACATTCAACCTGACTATGAAAGGGAAGGATTCAGCGTAGATCCTCTGGAGGAAAAGTCTGAGTCCAGGGAAAATATCGATGGGCAATCCGTTCTCCCTGGGCGCCCTCTCGAGTCTGCGGAACAGACAGCCGAGAGACTGAATCAAAAAGAAAATGTCAATGCTCCTGATGGAGGCAACGGTTCTATCATAATCTCTGACAAGTCCAACGGTTCTTCCCAAAAGAAAACTACTCCTAAGCAGGGGTTTTTATCGAGGCTTCTTAAGTTTCTATGTTGTTGTTGCTAACTGTTGCACGTCCTCGTTCATATTTTCAAGTTTTGGTTATAATGCGCAGTTTGTCCACGAGAAATCTTCCCCTATCCCATGTACTAAGTATAAATAATATGAACTAGTATACAACGTATACTTTTGATCCATGTGGTCACTGCTAGAATCGATTGATGCGTACTAGAGCTCAACGAGGGTTTAAGTCGGATTGCGCATAAACCCCTACATACTCAATCGGCCGGGACTCGTCCGATATAGAGCACGTCATTAAGAGGAGCTTGCTGTATATTCTGCGAGCCAATATCCTCTGGAAGGAGCAACCCCAAGCTCTGTAGCTCCGAGTCCCAGTTCTATCTTCATAAGCGCATATTACCAAGTCGTCAGGATTGCACAGTTGCTTGCAATTGACTAGTTACCGTAAGGACATCATTGTGCTACTGTATTGTGTTTTCGGTTTGATACTCGTTAAAGTTAAACGGTAGCAGATAATATATTAATGTACCGTGTAAGTAATAAACTAGGATACATGGAATAACATGCATAAATAAAAGGTATTCTGTTTGATTTGGGTAATAACTTAGTAATATGCTTATGTTCGAATGATTCTTGAATCTCAACAAACTCTACTCAAGGACTCTAGTGAGCATCCTCTGACATCCACATTGCGCAGAGACATCCATCCCCACTAATAGCTTGTCAGTGCATCTGAATCTGTCTCGCGTTTGCGATGTATTTATTATTTATTGTAATGGTGTACCATCCCGCGGCTGAGTACGACGCCGGTCTGCGGCGGTCCAAGCCATACGTTCCAAGAATTAAAATTCTCCTTCTATTCGTGGGAAAATCGGCGAATTCGTGAGAATAATTTATAGGAAAAAAGTCGCATGAATCCGAGCTTATCCCTCGCTCGTCGATAACACCATTAATTATCTTCGGAACGCGTCTAGTGGATGGTGTAAATTCAGACCTTAGCCTAGCATGCCGCAGGCAACAAGATACCGCTCTGGACTCCGGAATACGTACTCAAATTGTGCTAAAGAGACTATCACCTGCCAGAGGCTGCCTCGGCTCGCTTCAAAGCGTGCTTGTCTTCTGCTGAACACGTTCCATTTGACCTCGTACTTGTTTCCAACTCAGCAAATTAAATTTCCCACTTCGAATCCGATGTACCTCCCGGAAATCTCCCACGAGAGACCTTGCAACGCTGCACCCACCATACAAGGTCGCTCTGTGAATACAGCGTGTCTTGGAGGGCTGAGGGTACCACACACAAGTAGAAGTACCACACATCGGCCCATCATTGCCTTTGGTAACCTCCGGCCACACCATCTTTCTACTTCAGCAAACTGAAAAGGTTGTAACTTGCCATCAACCTTTGTCCCTATCAATCAAACCAACTCAAAACCATGGTTCGATCAACTTCTCCCGAGGCTGGGACTACTCGGGAAGATTTTGAAGCACTCCTCCTTAAAAGGAGCATTTCCGGGCTTGGCCATCTTAACCTCACGGAGCATGTACCGTTTGATATCTGTTCGGCGCATCCTGTCGCCGGAGGCGGCTCCGCTGATATCTATAAAAGTACTTACAAGACTCCCTACGGTGGTGCGGTCGAAGTGGCTATCAAGCGTACGCTCTTCCATAAAAATATGCGCTATCAAATGAAGGTGTGGGAATGTCGAATTTTTTGTATTCCAACAGTCGCAGTATTGTCTCAACGATAAAACATCTAGATCACAGCAAAGGTGATTTATATATGGTCCGGGCTCGTGCATCCAAACATCCTTCGATTCTTAGGTTTCATTATCGACAAAGATGGATTCCCCCTACTCGTCTCTGAGTGGATGGGTAGCGGTTCGGTGTTGGAATACGTCAAAGGTCACCCCGAATGCGATGCGCTACACTTGGTCTATCTCCTCTTCTCCCTTCCGAGGTATCTGCTCACAACGTACTCACAGGTCGTCGGGATCGCTGAGGGCCTGGCCTACCTCCATGAAATGGGTGTAGTGCACGGGGACGTCAAATCTGTATGTTCTGCTTCTTCGGATGATTTCGCCCTGAAATTAGCTGAAATGTATCAACTAGGATAACGTATTGGTTGATTCATTGGGAAATGCCGTAATATTCGATTTCGGGATCTCTCGTGCGATAAATGCCACCCAAGTCGAGCTTGGAGAAAATACTACGTATCCAAGCGGGCCTGGAGGATCAATCCGATGGACGGCTTACGAACTCATTGTTAATTCCGAGGAGTACAATAAAACTTCAAAAGAGTCAGACGTTTGGGCATTTGGCATGACAATTTATGTTGGTCTCCATCCGATTATCTGTATATGACTATTCAGAATGCAGACTTTTCTCAGGAGCTACTAACGAAAGAACGACCATATGCATACATCGCCATTGATCCTCAAGTCTTATTAGCTATAATGCATAGACAGCTTCCTTCTCCTACTACGCCCGTCTCGACCTGGCCAAAGGGGTATCAAGAAGCCTGGACCATATGCGAATCTTGTTGAATTTTCGACCCAAAGCAGCGCATAACGATGATTGACGTTGTCAAGAGACTGAAGGCCCTGAAGTGAGGAAGGTTTTAACTCCGCTCGTGGGTTTTCTGACAGCTGTTTTGACAAATCCTAGTCCTGCGAGAGATGATGACGTCGCTCCCCCGACCATGCGTGAAAAAGTCACGACACAGCCTCAGCAACCTCCCCGGGAACTTTTGGAATCGACCATTTCTAGGCTCAGCCGTCTCAACATCACAGGACGTGTCACTTTTGACCGCTCGCGCCCTTGTGGCAGAGGCGGCTACGGTGACATTTATTCCGGTATTTACGAACATCCTGATCATGGACGAATGATGGTGGCTATCAAATGTCCGCGCTATTACAGTGCAGATGATAGTTCCTTCAAGGTATGGTGGTTTATTCAGGCCTTGAATAGTTTCATTAGAAAAATATAGACTACGGCGAGGGAACTCTATGTTTGGTCTAAACTTAACCATCCGAACCTCCTTCGCCTAGAGGGCTTTATTACTGAAGAAGGATGGCCCCTTCCGCTCATTGTTTCTGAGTGGATAGAAAACGGGTCGGTATTAAAGTATGTCAAGCGACACCCCGGTTGTGACATGATACATTTAGTCCGTCCTTTGTTTTTTCCGTTTAATCACTGTTGATCGTGACGTTTGCGCAGATTCTTGGAATAGCCGAAGGACTAAAATACTTACATGACAACGATGTGGTACACTCGGATATGAAACCTGTATGTTTGTCTCGTGGCGCGGCTTGACGTTGCGGCTTACTGTAGACTGGCAAGGATAACGTACTTGTCAACACCTCCGGGGACGCCGTGATCTGTGACTTTGGGCTTTCTCGCGCTCCAAACGCCACACAGTCTGCACTGGCCGGAAACACTACACCTCGTAACGGCGTAATGGCGACTCTCCACTTTATGGCCCACGAGCTACTCGCCGAACCCGAAATTTACAGGAACTTTACAAAGCAATCAGATGTTTGGTCATTAGGTATGACGATATATGTGAGCTGCGTCTCGGTTGTTTATCACAAGAAGATCTAATGTGCATCGAAGGAACTCCTATCGAAAAAACGACCATATGCACACACCAAGCTGAATGCACAGACTATAATTTCTGTGATAAGGAAACAACTCCCTTCCCCTCCAGCATCCATCGAGACTTGGCCAAGGAGTCTTAAAGAAGCATGGAGCGTATGCGAAGCCTGTTGGACCTTCGATCCTCAGCACCGTGTAACAATGTCCGATGTTGTTGAGATGCTCAAAGCGCTAAAGTGAAGAGTCTTTACTTTACTCATGTAGTTTCCGTTGGATCTTCTGACACATATTAATCCTTCGTATCGGTGGATAGTACCCCCGAAAACCTTCTTGAATATACCCTTTATAGGCTCGGCCGTCTCGACCTCACAGAACGGGTTGCTTTTAGTTTTCTTGATCCTCCGCAAGATGGAAGTGCCTATAGTTTGCTTCATTCCGGTACTTATGCGTCTCCCGATCGCGGCAAAATTATGGTGTCCGTCAAGCGTCTACGCCCTTCTTTTTCTGAACCCACTCTTGCAAAAAAGGTAGGGAAGATTTATTCAACCTGTAGTATATCATCTCATCGGGGACTATACAGATCACAGCGAAAGAGATCTATATCCGGTCAAAACTCGATCATCCGAACCTTGTTCAACTGCTAGGCTTCATTAATGAAGACGAATATATTCCGTCGCTCGTTTCCGAACGGATGGAAAATGGATCAGTACTGGAATATGTCAAAAAATACCCTGAATGCGATGTAATGCATCTGGTCAGTCCGTTCTCCTTTTCGACGTCTACTTTATTGCGATAACCATGTAGATCTCTGGAATCGCCGAGGGACTGAAATATCTTCACGACGAAAATGTGGTACATTCGGATATGAAACCTGTATGTTTGTCTCAAACATAGCTTTGCTTTATGGCTTACGGGCGGCCATCAAGGACAACGTGCTAGTTAATTCCTCCGGCGACGCCGTCATCTCTGGTTTTGAGCTTTCTCGCACATTAAACGCCCATCCCGTACTGTCCGAAGACATCATTGCTCACGACGGTGCAATGGCGACTATATCATATATGGCCTATGAACTACTCGCCGGACCTAAATTTTACAATAAATTTACGAAGCAATCGGATGTTTGGACGTTTGGTATGACGATATATGTAAGCTCTGTCTCGGCTGTTTACCTCAGGCTAATCTAAGATGTGAACTTAAGGAGCTCCTAGTGAAGAAACGGCGACATCCGCACGGCGTACCAAATGTACAGGCCATGCTTTCTGTGATCAAGAAAGGTCTCCCTTCTCGTCCAGTATTCTTCTGGATTTGGCCGAAGAGTCATAAGGAAGCCTGGAGCATATGTAAATCTTGTTGGACCTTCGATCCACAGGACCGTGTAACAATGTCTGACGCTGTCAAGAGGCTTAACGCTCTCGAATAAGTAGGCTTTGAACTCTACTAATGGATTATGTGTTATAGATTTGACACATCCCCAGCTCCTCCAAGGTCGAGATTAACGGCCTCCAGCCAGTTTTTTCATCATCATCCGCAGCAGACAGCAGAGCTCAAGGCACAGACTGTTAACAAGAAACGCTTCACCTTTAAAGTTCCAGCAATCAATGCCCGGTTCTTAACCTATATTGCATGACTACAGTCCTCCTTCTCCGTCGGTATACTTTGTTAATTGCTTTTTAAGACTGCATTGTAGGATGCCATTTGCGTCATTCTTTTCTCTGACCTTTAACGGACTAGAGCCATTTTTCGTTGTGCACACCGGATAACATCGGAAGAAGGGAGGAGCAGTACATTTTGCCTAGCTAAGCGAATCGACTAATATTAACTGGATTACGATAGAACCTACCATCCCTTTGACCCAATAAAGCTCGTTAACCGTCGCGATGGATGCGTTATCCGGTACCGCGTAATTGTACACTACTTGAACACACAACAAAAGCCTGACGTGGTCCCACGTTTAAGCTCCACCCCGTTATTCATCATAACATCCAAAACACTAAGCAATCATAAGCAATATCTAGCTTAGCCTTGAGTCTCTACTAACGAAATCCCGACAAGCGACCACCGGAAAATGCACTCTTTTCTCATTGAAGAAACAGAGTCCGAGCTTAAGAGGGGGACAACTCACATTGTCGTTCGCTCATTCAATTACGTGCACCCGATATGAAAAGATAAAGCTTGAGAATAGATGCAGATGCAAAAGACGGATGAAAATGCAATCGGCTGATGACAAGCGCATATACTTGTTAGAGTCGGAACTTATATCCACTCTGTAAAAGACGCCAGCAGTCTTTTACTCCTCAACCACGACATCCTCCTGTGTCTGGGGCGACGAATCCGTTCTTGAGCACTGCCCAAACCGGCGAGGATCGTTGCAGTACGGCTCTCACTAACTCGCTGTCCGACACGAGCGACCTCAGCCATGGAGACACTCGGCCTGCCTGACCCGCAGCGGTTCTCGCTTCCCCCACCCCGCCGAGGACAGAGTCACCACGCGACTCTGTGATGTACAGCAAGACGAGTGATGAATCGCTGGTTGAACTACAGTCAATCACTGGTCACTGCAATTAAACTCCACCGGTCAAATGAACACCAACCTCAGAAGCCCTACAGACCATTTTGTTTTTACATTTTCAAGTTTCTATCATCCTCTTTACAATTAGAAAGTATGACATTTATCGATTTTGAATTGGAGGGAAAAGGTCGGAAAAGGTCAAGCACACTACTGTAGCAAGCTCAGGCTTGAAAGCGGACTCAAAAAGTTTGTAATCAGCCCCAAGTAGAAGCAGAAAACACTATTAAGCTTGCTCTATGAAAAATCAGGTAGCTATACATGAGCCTTTCAGATTTGACTGCATTGAAAGAATTGTGTAATGCGCTGAAAGAGCTTCGAAAAAGTGGCTCAGGGGCTGAGCTGCTAGTGAATGACTGCATCCGAAAAGGCCGAATCGGCAAGGTAAGTCCGGAAGACGCCGGGGCTTACTGTGGCTGGCGGGGGCCTTGTCGCGATTTCATCGTCGCCACCGTGACCGTCGCCGTTTAAGTCGGCATCGTATTCGGAGAGAAAAAACATGGCAGTGGCTCCGCCAGCTTAAAGGAACAACTTGCCGACAAGCGGCAGGAATACCTCGACTGCGACGACTGAGGGCGGGACGACGTTCCCCTATGTGAACAAGTTCGGCGGCTTCTGGGTGGACGATTCCGCAGACCCGTTCATGAATTAAGACGTTACTGTTGAGTGCGATGAAATACTCAATCTTGATAAATAAAAAAAGGTATCGGGCCCTGCCAGCGCAGCTGGCCCTATCATTATTATGTACCATATAGACAATATACAATCAAACCTCTGGCGCCACCCGAAAGTTCTTGACCACTCATAAAGGTTCAAATTCTCCACGACTTCAGACCATTTGTGCTGCATTCTGACTGTGTATCCTAATTGCCGTTAATTTGTTTTGTAGCGCAGCTGTTTGTATCGTTTACGTATTCTTCTGTCGTTCCGGGACTTGTGCCGTTTACTATGATATGGTTCCATTACACACATCAGAATATGAAGAAAGGCAGAGCAGAGTTCCGTGCCAGGTTAAACGAATTGACTATTACTGTAGCTACAACATCGCGGTGTATACTTTTTCTTCAACCTAGTTAATGCGACCCGTCGATTGCCGCTATCATCCGGTGCCACACAATTGTGAATTACTGAGTACACAAGACTTCTACACTAACTTTGGTTCCGGCCCTCGCCGAGAGGAAACGAAATTACAGTATCTACGTCTGTTGTATTCTTATCTCAGACGACCCCACATAGGTTCAAAGATCTAAAAATAACAAATGACGTCATTTGCTACATGGCATTTCCCGTTCCACGCCGCCAAATCCAGAAGTATTTCATGGTGCCTTGATATTAATGCAGGCCTGTTTAATGCAGATCAGGTTCAAATGTTTGTTAAAAAATTTCGTCTTGCTTCTCCTTCGCCTGGAGAACTACATGAGTCCGTTATTTCTCAGGTGATACCAACGCTCGGAGGTATTATGGCAGAAGCATCCACGTATTATCTCATCGCGCCACATGGGGATTCCGAATAGGTGGGGTCGTTGAACATTCGAAAATGGAAGGAAAAGTCGGATGATCGCACGTCGAAAGAGGGTGAATGCCTAGCCGGAGGAATTCGACTGATAAAAGATACAACTTGAGAATAGATGCGGATGCGGAAGACGGATGAGAATGCAATCGGCCAATGATAAGCGCATATATAGTCGTTGGAGTCGGAATTTATACCCGCTCTGTGAAAGATGTCAGCGGTCTCTCACCCCCAAACCACGACAATCTCCTGTGTCTGCCACGACGAGCCCGTTCTTGAGTACCGCCCAAACGGTTCGTCGTAGTACAGCTCTCATCAACACGCTGTCTGCCACGAGCGACTCGACCTCAGCCATGGAAACACTCAACCCGCCTAATGCGCAGAGGTTCTCACTTCCCTCACCGTCGTTGGGGACGGACTCCCCACACGACTCTGTGATGTACAAAGAGACGGCTGGCGGACCTCTTGCAGGAGCGGGCGCAGCTCTCGCTGGTGCGGTTGGGCCAGAGAGTGGACGAGAAGGTGACACTGGCGCGTTGGATTCGGAGCTATCCGAAAAGACTGAATCGGGAAGAAGGTCCGGAAGACGCCGACGCTTATTGTGGCTCGCGGGCTTTGCCGCGATTTTCATCGTTGCCACCGCCGTCGCTGTTCCAGTTGGTATTGTATTCGGAAAGAAAAATAATAGGAAGAATGACTCCGCTAGCGCTAGTTCAATTAGTAGCTTGCCTAAAAGTGGTGGGAACGGCTCGACTGTGACGACCGAGGATGGGACGACATTCACCTATGTGAACAACTTCGGTGGCATCTGGGTGGACGATCCCGCAGACCCGTTCAACAACAACGCGCGTCCAAACTCATGGACGCCTCCGCTGAATTCGAGCTGGACATGGGGCGTCGACAAAGTGTATGGCGTCAATCTAGGAGGGTGGTTCGTGCTGGAGCCGTTCATCGCGCCCGCGCTCTTCGAGAAGTACCAAAATCTGTCGACGCCGGTCATCGACGAGTGGTCACTGTCGCAAGCGATGGCTGCGGATACGTCTGCGGGCGGTGGACTGTCGCAGATAGAGGACCATTATAACATGTTCATGTGAGTGAACCAGCGCGTAAATATCAACGTAGAAGGCGCGTCTGAAGACCCAAACTTTTGAAGTACTGAACGGGATATCGCACAAATTGTTGGCGCAGGCCTCAACTGGATTCGTTTGCCGATCCCCTATTGGACTGTCGACAAGTGGACGACTACTAATGATACCGAACCGTTCCTTGCTCGTACCTCATGGAAGTACACGCTTCGCCTTTTCCGCTGGGCGCGCAAGTACGGTCTACGTGTCAACCTAGACTTGCACACCGCGCCCGGCTCGCAGAACGGATACAATCATTCCGGAAAGGAAGGACAGATAAATTTCCTAAACGGTATCATGGGATTCGCAAACGCGCAGCGTATGCTTGACTACATCCATGTGATCGCCGAGTTTATAAGTCAACCTGAGTATAAGGATCTCATCTCGATGTTTGGAATCATTAACGAGCCGCTCACCGGGATTATGGGTCAGGATCAGATATCTCATTTGTGCGTACCCGTACACGATTTCTTTCTCGTCCTTATTAACTGTGTCTTTAAGCTATCTCCAAGCTTATGATATCGTTCGTAACATTACGGGTATTGGCCAAGGCAATGGCCCGTTCATCAGCATTCATGACGGTTTTCAAAGTCTGTCGGACTGGGCAAACTTCTTCCCAGGATCGGATCGCATTAACCTGGATACACATCAATATTTTGCATTCGGCGGCCAGAGCACGGATCCCATCGGCCTCTGGCCTGCGAAGGCGTGCAATGCCTGGGGGCTGACCATAAACACAAGGTACGCCAACTTCATGTTACGAATGCATGCTAAACTGACTTGTTCCCCTTGTGATTCCGGTAGCCAAACAGCTTTCGGAGTGACTGTCGCGGGCGAGTTTAGTAACGGCATCAATGACTGCGGCTTTTACTTGAATGGGGTGGGCAGCGTGCCCGGATTTCCCGGTAACTGCACCTTCTGGATGGATAGCACGCAATGGAATCAGACAATTGTTGATGGCCTTAGGGATTTTGCGCTTGCTAGCATGGACGCATTTCAGAACTGGTTCTTCTGGACGTGGAAGGTCGGAATATTTCTCTTTTAAAATCGCAGTTGCTCGCAGACTGAAGCGCACTCACGTATATTCTAGATCGGTAATACTTCGGCAACGAACACCGTGCAGTCCCCGCTGTGGTCATACCAGCTTGGACTTGAAGGCGGTTGGATGCCTACCGACCCGCGTGATGCCGTTGGGAAATGCGCTTCGCTCAATGTCACCGGATTGCAATTCGACGGCACGTACTCCGCGTGGCAGACAGGCGGTGCAGGCGCGGGGACAATCTCTGCAGAAGTACGCTCGTCATTCACCGCATGGCCACCCACGACAATCAGTGGGGTCACGGGCGATGTGAGCCTCATGCCGACGTACACATCCACGACTACCCTGCCGACGCTGCCTCCCGACACGTTTACTGGCGCACCAAAGACGCTCAGTGTCGGCGACGGCTGGGCAGATCCATCCGACACTGCGAGCCGTGTGACGGAGGTCGCGGGGTGCAGCTAGTAAGTGGTGCTCAAAGATTGATTGATATCCTCGGTGATGCTCTATCTGTAATATACGGTGGCTTACGCTCTTCTATCCAGCCCTGACCCGTGGTTTGCTCTCGGCCTGACGCTCCCGACAGCTACGTGTACAGGCAGCGCAACCCCCGCGAGGCTTGCACGCCGAATGCTGGTCACTCCCGCGCCGACGGCATGAAATGCAAATGCAGAGGCAAACCTGCAATGCTTTCTCATGGCTTCCCCCACTGCACGGCACCCCATCACGGCGACTCATTTTTTTTCTCGTCATGACTACCCAAATAGCACATTTTCCGGGCTATTCCGCTCGAACATTAGCTGAGAAGGCCCAGGCGCTTGACCTTGTTGGCTCTAGCCGTCTCCCTTCATTCCCATTGGTCCTGAGGCGTCCTTCAGCACAAGGACAACTATACTATCCATTTTGCATACCCACACTAAGCCCGCGAGACGCACAGCACCCCGATCTACATCTGCCACAACCTGTCTATTTGTAAACGCTATTTCTTATTGGCCCACCACACTTTAGTTCCGACGGGCAGACAGACGTGCGACGTCCCGGCTCTGACACGCGCTCATTATGCCCTTCTCCTCGCTCCCCCTCGCTTCGCATGCACACAAACGCCTGTGTCCTTGTATATTGGCATCAGCAAAAATGCACCCCGTTCCCTAATAACGCTCGTCTCGTCAGCTTCCCGAGCTGCTTTTTATTGACGTGCGCCGGCTGATACTCAACGTGCCTGGAATTATTACCGCCCGTGATGGTGCAAGTTACCCAAAGCTTACTGACGGCGTCAAAGAAAGGCTTGATTTCCCCTCTTTCTCATTTCTTGTGTTTCAGGTAGGCATACACTGCGTAGGCGCGAATGTATCGCCGGAGACGGCTATCCCATTTCTTCGCTGCCGGTAATGACTGCCTTTTGTGGACTGTCGTCTTTTACTCAGCCACAAACTTGATCAATTTTATCAATCTGCTCCCACTATTTTCTACCCTGCCCAATTTATCTAGATAGACTCTCGTTTCGCGTGTTCTACCATATCCCTTTCAAATCGTGTAGAACACTGACACAGTCCTCCTTTTGTTCCACTTTGGTCCTATCTCTATCATTTTCCTTGTTCACCGTCGTGCCTAAATTCTTTCCCTTACTTGATCCCTTTGTACACTGCCGTCGCGAGCTCTGGACTTACTTCAATTTTGTCTGCTACGTGTTCCTATCTCTACAATGTACATACGGACTCCTCCCCCTCCTAAAGAGGTGATACGCAACTGCAATAACTTCAGTGGGTATCGCCGTAGCGCGTTTTCTCGCTCTTTGTAATTCCCGGAGCCAACTCTAGTTCGTGGCTCCCTCGTCTAGAGTCGGAGGGCCGTATTAATGTACAAGAAGCCGACTCGGATTTCCATTATAATTTAGATTAACGAATTAGTGTTGTTTGGCTGTAAACAACATAAGCGCGATCATACAATTAGTTATTTCAAATGTGAGAATGAAACGCATATTCAGATCTCTAGCGTGCGGCCCGATACGTCAATTAGTACGCATTTTTCCTCAATGGATACGTAGCCGCCGACGGCGGCAGTCGGCGTCTTGCTGAGTCCGAGGACATCGACCCAAGCACGAGACTGGATCCGGACACCGAGTACCCTGACACAGCACCGAGCACTGAGTACCGAGTAACGACAAGCGTTGGGGCTTGGGTTGGCCTTGCACGTTTTCGAGGATGCGCACCGAGAGGCTAGAGTCGACTCAGCCGGGGGTAGAGTGACTGGACGACTGTCATTCAGTCAGACTACCGAGCCCTTGAAAATCTGCGCAGGCGATTGGCCTACGAAGTCGTGGGCTACATTAAGCACAAACTGGTCCTGCGAGCTAGCTGCAAGCTCCGAACCCGAGAAGCATCTTAACGCCCAGGGCCATATATATACCATTGTTATCGCCTTGGGAAAAAGGTGCGGTTGAACTCGAAGAAGGTCTGTGTAATGGAGATAGGTGTTAGTGTCTACCGTAGGCTCAGGCATGGTGCAACCGAGCTTTAGAGTGGGATACGTAAATCCTAGATACGAGATACAGGCATGGCATGGTCGTGCTCAGCGTTACGCTCGCCCCCGGCCAGAATACGGCGACGGTAGCGGCACTGGAGTACAAGAGAAGTTTCAATATACGCCACACCGTAAACCGTACTTAAGTTTGAGGTGTCCGGAAGACTCCGTGATCCGTCATTCATGAGGCTAGAGATACATGTACGTGTCGACATTTGTACAGTATGCTCTGGAGCAAACTAACAAGAAAAGACCCTTTATCGTCCCAGACTACACAGGTTTTGCTGTATGTTATACTTAGCACGATGAGCACTATCCGTGACTTCATTACTTTTCAAGCTCCGAGGCTTACATTGGAAGAGCCCGTAACACGGCACGTTTCTGGGATGCATATCCATTAGGAAAATGGACGGCTGCTGGGCGGGTGTGCCGCGTATGGGTGGATCAGTACCGCGACCGTTCCGAAGAAGACGAGTCTACTAGCAATTACTCACGGTAATATTATCACGAAGGGCCACCTGCAACAGCAGAACAAGCCCCGTCGCTTATCATAATCAAAGGAAAACAGCACTCACCATCTGGAATCTGATGACTGGGTTTCTCCGCGACTGGCTCTCGCACGGTCTGGCTTCCGTTTATTTTTCCTTTCTCTTCTTTTTTTCGCCTCGCCTAGAAAGTCTGAGACGATCTGCGTTGCCGAACCAGCCTTCGTCGAACGAACGAACTTGAAATTGGAAAGAGGAAAGAAACAACCTGTAAGGACGGACAATGAGAAAGGAGACGTTTCCCACGCTGGACCGTAAGCGGTTAAGCGCCCGTGCGTCATAATTGACCGCATTCGACAAGGCAGAGCTTTCTCTTCCTCCCTCCATCCTTTCTCTCTTTCCCCTGAGGCTGCGGGAAAATATTCAGCACCAGCAGTCGCGTGCAGGGGCTCCCAACGGATGAGGAACTGGGCCTGCGCGTTCATACGGGCGCTTGAATGCACCGACTTCGTCCGGGAACCCACTAGTTTGAAGTTTGGGTTCGGCAACAGCGAATCGAAGGCATCATGTGGGAGAGAGATTGTGAGGAATGAGAGTACGGCATGCAGATGGATTTTCGAATTCGGACCAGGACGGCTTGATGCGCAGTCACGGGTCGTTGTCTCCCAAAGGAGCTGTGGGGGCAGGAAGCCACGGACGCTGAGAACGCCTGCTACGAACCGTGTACGACGCGCAGCAAACACGTCCACGACGAACAAGTGAAGAATCGGATGGTGTTTCAGAGGAGTACTTCCTTTTTTTTTTAGCTGGTAAAACTGGCAGAGTTAATTCGCGTTAGATACGGGAGTTCCGAAGCTCTAGCCGCGATGTTCCAAGCATATCGTTACTTAGTCACCAGGCGGTCAAAAACAGGCAAGCGCCCGCTAGGCAAAGTAATGCGAAAGAAAGACACTAGAAACACGCGGTGGCGCGGTTCATCAAGGCACAAAGTTAAAAATGAGTCCGAATCATGGGAGGTTTAGTCAGGAAAAGAGGAAAACGGGGCTCGTAAAACACGGCGATATTTAGAATCAGTCGCGAGGTTGGCTGTTCGGTTCTGCATCGTTTTCTAAACCCCTGTTTTTCCTTTACTTCTCAGAGTTATTCAGATCTATAATTAAGACACCCACGCCTCGCGATGAGCAGCACGCACTGCAGAAGGGCGAGCCAGCCTGTATATGGGAGGATACCAGGATTGCGTCTGAAAGGCTAATAAGTAGGGCGGTTGGGCGCGTGGTTTCGGTCACCTCTTCTGTAATCTGTACTGATGGGCGGCGCGAAAGCGAATAGTAGACCGGCCAACGTAATGTAAGGAGGGAGAGTCTCGGAAGCAATGATGAAAGTCTTTGGTAGGAGAGGCGGCTGCGTTAGCGTCGCAGCAGCCACCGGAAACACGGTCGCTGATATCCGGGCATTCACAAAGCAGTCGGGAAAGAGGCATTGATGCACAGGGGAGAGCAGATGTATGGGGGGCGTCGTTTTCGTCTGATAGAGACGACGATAATAGCTAACAGGGGTTCAGGCTCACCCACATCTGCTTCTCCTAGGACGCGCAAAAGTACGGGATCCTTTGAGTCCGACAACACGGCGAACTTCCAAAATGTAGGAAGGTACGCAGCTACTGGGCGCCGGATTTTTTCTTTTCTTTTCTTAGCTTGCAATGGAAGCCACTCCACGCGCGTCGGCGACTGGTGTAACGAATGAGGATAAGGCTTCCCAGCCCCATACGCACACAGACATTCGCACCAGCTTCGAGCTTGTCGAACAGGACTAGATAATCCGACCAGCACAACTAGGGTCGCCGGCGTTGGCATATAAACAAGAAAGGATCATGTTACTATTACATGGTACTGAAGAAGGGTGACCACTTACAGACTTAGTATGATCTCTCGGGGCGCTGATGAATAATTGAGCATGGCCTTCGCTGGTTTCACTCTAAAACTGCAAGTGGGAGAATGGATACATGCCTAATAAGGGCGAAGTGGGATCCCCGTCTGATCTTCGCACGAGCGACTACAATACCACCAAGCCACAAATTTCGATTCCATGACTTCTACCAATATATAAGAGTTGGGGTTTACGCCCCCAACTTGCAGAATGCTAGACATCATAATGAAACCACAATCCTCGGAGACCACTTGTATACACCAACTAAAGTGTACCAAGCACCTTCATGAAATAGCTCTCAACGCCTTTGGATCCTTTTACAAATGCACCAATCATTCCGTCAGGCCGTACGACAACGACATCCGTGGTGTCGTCCACTCCGTAGCCGTGGAAAGCGTGCCCTTCCTTGTCCTCCAGAATAAGGTCGGCCTCAAATTCATTTCTGTCGAAAGAGCTTGCGCTCGGGACGATAAGCAGCGCTTGCACCAATTTCTTCGGCAGTCTCTTGAGCGCGTTCTGCAACTCTGAGAAGAGAGTGGCATCTGCTGAGAAAACCAGTATAGTGTGCGCGCTTGGATTGAATATGTCGAATAGCCTGACAGTTTCTCCTTGCTTTCCTTCGACTTTACCAACTTTCTCTGACCTCGTTTTTTTGGAGAGCACAACAAGTCCGGGGGCGTCCGGTGCACGATCTCCTGCATGCACATTACCGTCCACTGTGCCGTATGCATTCCTTTCGGACCCAGACTCGCTCTCTGCGAATCGTTCATCCAACACGATCGAGCTCCAGCGATAGTTCAGCTCGAGCTGGAACATCTTGCGCCCGCGGAAGAGCGGCTCCGCATCTAGAGCCTTCCCTTCTCTGGTGCCGCTTGCCTTCGTCAGGGGCTCTGCCGCCTTCCCAAGAGCATTCATTGTACTCTGTATACTTTGCACGGCGTTCTGATCGTCTTTGGCAGTATAGACTTTACGGTGGAGCCGGGAGGTCTCGAGCAGCATTTCTCCGATCACTGGAAGCCGCTCTTCTTCGTAGGATGTGAGGAGTGTCGGAGACGCATGCCCCTTGACTACGAGGGCGAGCTTCCAGGCCAGATTGAACTAAGAGGTATGATTAATATTTGCAGGGGTGTACAAAGGTCGCATATATAGACAACGCACGGCGTCCTGGATCCCCGAAGTCATCCCTTGGCCTCCCATCGGTGAGTGAACATGAGCGGCATCTGTCGATGAAACACAACATTAGGTGCAATGCTCGCTGCGATTATTTGATAAAAGGACCAAACCTCCTGCTACAAATACCCTCCCTTTCTGGAAGTGGTCTACCATTCGAACGTTCAGCCTTTAGGGAATAACGCAATCATCGAACTGATATAAACGAGAATTGCGAGCGGGAGCTCACCTCCAATCAGTTTTAGTGTGGATTTTTGTGATCTGCAGGTCTGAGAGACCCGTCAGTCTAGTCAAGATGCCCTGCAGCTCTTCGAGGTTTGCCTTAATACATTCTGGTGCGATTTCGTGATACTTTGACCCAGCGATTATGAGTTGGAATCGCTCTGGGACATTTGTACTCCGTAGGGCCACACTTTATGGAGAGGAAGGACTTATAGTAAGCGCTGCGAACAAATTATAAGCTCTTGGATACGCAACGAACAGGATCGAGGTCGGATCTCCAAACATATTGAAGCCCTGCGAACTCGACGGATGATTCAGACTTTCCGAGGGATCGAGAAAAGAGGGAACGCACGATCTTAGACTCAAACCCCTTTATATCAATATCCGCATTGAGCAACTTCTCCGTCTCGTGCGTCTCACCAAGAAACTGCAGTTCAGTCAGCTTCCGGACGGTGCCTAGAATCGGGGTTGAACCGGTTTTAAATCTAGTTAATCAAGAAGATGCAAGCACATACTCCGACCACCGTCTGCGCCTACGACGTACGGAAAGGTTACGTGCTCAACCTCCTGCTTTCCATCGATGCTCTTGGTCAGTTTAACTGCAACCTCGTCACCATCTAGGACGATGTCAGAGAGTTCCGTATTCAGTTCAACCTGACCGCCCAGGGCTTCAACATGTGCACGCAGAACACCCTCATGCAAATATTGACTAGTCATAATGGGCGTGTTCTGGCGTACAGAGTAAACCGGGTTTATGTTACTCCTGGTGTTCGAAGTGTATGATGGGAGCTTACTATTGGGAAGCCAGGTTCTACTTCAATGTGTTCCGTCAAAGGAATGGATCTCAAGAGCAAGCGCGGGTTCTTTGGATCATAATAATGCAGGAACGGACTAGGCGAGCTCAATGCGATGACTTCCGAAAGAGTGCCAAGAAAGTGTTCTATCTCCTGGATACGAGGCTTTGCAACGAAATTAACAAAAAATTGAAGGATGAAAAAAATCGATGACGGTACGAAACAAATGGCTCACCTGGATTCCGGATCCTCTGGAAGATACGTTGTATGCAGCTTCTTTCTCTACGATTCGAACGGAAACGCCGTTTTTCAGGAGAGTCAAGGCGGTGACGAGTCCGGTTGGGCCGGAACCGACCTGCACAGCGTGAGAGGTCAAAGGAAAATCGGGGAATGGAGACATATGTCGCTTACAATGAGGACTTGAGGTGGCATTCCGCGAGAGATGGTGTGTAAGCGAAGTTAGGCCCTGAGCGAATGGTGCTAAATTGCCCGACGTCTAGTGCTTTTATACAAGAAAATAGGTCTGTCTCGATAATCAGCCATGTCAGCACCCATCATGACATTTCAAGTCGGCAGTAGCTTCAAGCGTTTCTGTTGGTATTTTCGACAGCAATGTATCCAATGCATGGTAATTGGAATTACGTATGATGTAATATGTGCGAACGGATCGCGCTTTGGGACGCCGCAGTGATCGCTTTTTTAAGCTTAAAATTAAAATAAATTAACGTTTGATCTTATCTGATTACGTTTCAATTACAGCGATGGTGAAACTATGTTAATGTATGTGGAGGGCCCACAGAGAGGGGTGGGGCGCAAAGCTACGCCACAAAATCTAAGTCTATTTACTCAGTAAAAATAAGTGGAGGATGGCCTTTTTTAAGGCTGGCCTGAGGGATGGGAGGATGTTCTCACGGAAGGGGGGACACAGCCACAAGCTATCGCTGACTAATCTAGCTTTTTGGCAGCCGGATAACTGGAGGGCTTCGTCCCCCAATTACTTCGTACGGCTTTTTCAGTCTCCGAATGATCCTACCATAAATGAGAAGTTTCAGGAAGCACTTGGAAATCATGGCATCGTGGATCCGGCACATACAACGTGCGATTATTTCTTTAAAGATGCTCAATCTTATGATAAGTGCAGGTCTTAGTGTGTTTAAGCCTCAGATACCCGTAGTAGAGAGGTGAAAAGGCATCCACTTCAGGAGTTCAGACTCAGACCTAAGCGAAGAAATCGAACCCTGGGTGTGGGAATTCTGGGAAAAAATTACGTGCTCTGTGGTTTTGCCATGATGTTCCGAACGGTGGCCACCATTATCGGTTGGTGTTGCGCTCGGGCAGAGGAAAGACAAGACGGCGTTGACGAAAGCAGGAATATAACGGGCGGCTTCACACCGAATGATGGCGAGGGCGTGGCCGGGACATCGGAAAATGGCAAGACGTTCACGTACGTCCCGCGACACGAGCAGTCGGGCCTCAGATTCGCTTAACAAGGCCGCGTGCTGAGCATGGGATATTATTGGGAGGACGGATCGTGCTCGAGCCGTTCATCGCGCCCATGCTCTTCGAAAGGTACATACCGGAACCATCGATACCGGCCCTCATCGACGGGGATATACTTCTAGAGATACTGGCTGCAGGCACTCATCCGCGGGGAACAGGCTCTTTTGAAAGAGATCGAGGAACACTATATACATCGACGTGAGTAACTCAGTTGCATGTATACTAGAATGAAAGACGCGCCTAAGAACCTGAGTTTCAAAGTACCGAACAAGACATCGACGAGAAGGCCGGCACAGGTCTCAAGTGGAGCTACGTCCCGATTCAGAATTGAATAGTCAATAAATGAACTGTATTTCTCCTTGAGGGAACCCGCTCCGCTCCGGACCGAGGCACGCGGATACAACTTGGATGGCAATTTGGAACTATACACCGCGCCCGGCTTGCAAAATGGATACGACCATATTGCGGAGAGTGCGGCCATGTAAACTTCCTTGGTGACACCATGAGACTCACGAATTCGTAGCATATGCTCGTTTACGTCCATGTGATCTCATAAATCACATGTAGATCAGCCCGAATATGCCCGTGTGAGAGTCGATGTTTGGCATAATTAATGAGCCACTTACCTGGATTATGGAGCGCGATAATACTACAATTTGTGCGTGCCCACAAGTATTCTTTTCTTCCTCAATAATTGCATCCCTGAGAAGTCTCTAGGCACATGAGCTGCTCGGAGCATGACGGATACTGGCGAAGGGAGCATCCTTTTCATCAGCATTCCTAATGGTCTACAAAGTCGTTTTTGACTGGGCAGAATTCTTCCCCAAAACCCGGCCGAGTCATTTGGGACACATTCGTGTTTCGCACTCGACGGTTAGTCGACAATTAGAGCATAATTCGTTAGTCACTGGCTGCAAAAGCGTACAGTATCTAATAGGGGCCATGAACACAGGCCGCGCTGTTGTTTGTCACGGGTGCCCTCCCACACCTTTGCTAACCCTTCATTCTGGAAACGCCTCGGGCGTCGCCGTTTTTTACGCGAGTTTAGCTTTGGGAGCTACAGCTGCGAGTCTCACCGATACGAGGCAGGCGCGTATCCGAGATCCCTGACGGCTATATGTAATTCGGGAATGGACGGCGCACAATGAAGCCAGACAACGGTTGACGGACCCATTATCAGTATGAACGCACTACAGTACTGACACTCCTGGACGTGTGTGCTGCGCCGGACGCTATGGGTCCGCGGTTCAACAGCACTTGTTCCTCATAATGTATGGACGGCACGGACGGAGGGAAACCATTTGAGGGTGCATGCCCCTCGTTCACTGTGCGGCCACCCACGATATAAATGTGCTCACCGGCAATGAGCCCCACGCCAACGAGAACTTCCGCGCTGCCGTACCGTAACGCTTCTATCCACTGGCAGCACGTTTTCCACTGCACAGAAGACATTGAGTATCGACGACGACGGGACGGGTGCTGTATACACGAGAGCTACGTGACGGTGGTCGAGGCGTGCACCCGGTGGGCGTTATCCTGGAGATTACTTGTTATGCCTCGGGGGCTCTATTGGTAATGCGTTTTACCTACGCTCTTCTATCCAGCCCTGACCATGAGTTGCGTTTGGATTTTGGTTATACTCTCGCGTTCACAGGCAGTGCGACATCCGCGAGGCTTGCATGTTGGGTACTGGTAGGTCCTCCACGATAATACGAGCGTAGGAGGCTAGTCTGAATCGCCTTCCCCCCTCCTTCCTTAGTCCATAGGAGCTCTGAGCGCTTCTCCTTGTTGTCATTCCTTATCGTTTTCGAGTCGTCTCTAACTTGAAGTACGAGGACAAGTGTATTACACGCAGTCTAACGAATTCACACAACCTCACTAAACCTACGCAATGCACGGCACCTTGACCAACACCTGCCGTTGCCACTCGCCTTCCATTTGTAAATGCTATTCCTTATTGGCCCAACTATATCCTACGAAGTCTATTGATTCCAACAGACGGACGTTCGAGTCCCCGACTCTGACACGTCTTCACCTGCTCTTCTCCTCGCTCCCCTCGCCTCGCGTGCGGAAAAATGCCTGTGCTCTCGTCCATTGACATCAGAAAAGATACTCTGCGGCGTTTGTTCCCCCCAGCTTCTCGAGCTATTTTTCACTGACGTGTGTCAGCCGACAGTCCGTGTGCCTGGACGATTATTTGGTGTCAAAGAAAGGCTTGATCCCTCCCCCCCCTTCTTGTTTTTGTGCTTCAAATAAGTGTATGCAGGCGTGGACATATCGCCGGAAACGGCTGTCCTATTCCTTCGGCTGTGAACACTGATGCTGATAAATGAGTGCCTTTCACGGACTGTCACCTCTTATTCAGCCATAGATTAACGATTTCCTCCGTTTTTACATTTTCGACTTCGTCTCCCCCTTACTTAGATGCAATCTGTGATTGTACTCCATCTATCCACTTCAAGCCACGCAGAGCATGAAATTTTTCTCCGCTGTATTTTTGTCTCCGCCTTCCGTTGAACTGCATCCAAGTCCGCCTATCGTCCCATTCGTCATCTTCCTTGTTCGCCGTAAGCTCGTGCCTGCCCTACCCTGCGTTCTTTATTTGATCCCCTCGTGGGCCATGCCCTAATCCCGAGCCCGGTTTTAATTGTGTGTGAATAATTCGCCGCGCAGGCAGGCAGCAGGCAACACTACCGGAGTCTTGTTCTCTATATCGGACTAGTGTCCTATAGATTCTCGCCCAACACGATGCACGTGCTATCCCTCGGGCCCCGTACATTAAACAAATTAAAGAAGTGCTTCTCTTGTGCGCATCCGAGGTCCCCCCCCTCCTTCCTTTGCTAGTACAAGCGATTGCGTTCCGATAATCCACACCTGGCATGGTCGCCAGACTCCTCTATTCTGGCGGGATTTCCCAAAGTACCCGACGTAGCATAGCTGCAAGTGGTTCGTAGGTACGCATTGGCCGGAAGCTGCAATTCCCGGTTCCTGCAGTAATACACATCGCTTTCCCAGAGAGGTAATATGCAGCAGCGCCTGTGGAGACCAGCCCCGGCTCAGAAAAGCACTGCTCAGAGTAGTTGTTGAAGCCAACACTCCTATAGATCCAGTGAGCACCGCCCCGCCGAAGCGTGTCTCATATCGTTCGATACCGAGCTCGCAAAGGGAATATTACCGAGTCCAAACTAGTAGCCTGTAGCTTTCCCGTTTAGAAGAGGAGAACCGTAGTGCACACTCATACGCGAGAGGCCGAAGCAACTCGGGTCAACTTTATAACTGCTTGAATTACAGTAATATTAGGGTGTACGTACTATTTGTAGTGTGCACTGGGGTAGACGTAAGTAATAAGAGACAAGTTATCCGAAGTGGAAATGAGATCTCCAGATCTTCATGTCGTGCATCCCGATGGTCCGATTGGTGTACATATGTCCTTAACGGGAAATCGCGCGGGCGTCGGCAGTCGGCGACCCGCTGGGTCCGAGGACACCGAGCCGAGCCCGAGTCCAAATCCAAGCACCGAGCACGAGGGCTGAGCACCAAGCTCCGAGTTGGGGGTGCTTTCCCTCCGAGACGCATAAGTCAAAGCCGAATGGCGAACGGCATCCGTTCGGCTGAATATAGACGACCGGGAAATTCAAACAGGTGGGTTGCTAGAGGCTGGCAAGGATGCTCGAGCTACCGAGCTGCGGGAGACGATAAGAATAAGACGATGCCATTAGCTAGTCCACAAGCTCCGACTCCACGAAATATATATTCATCTTGATGCCTGAGGTCATATGTGCGATTTCCCCTTGGGAAAAGATACTTGGCTAAACTTGGAGAAGGGCTGACCGACGGGGATTGGTGCAAGTGCTTGCTACTAGCCTGAGGCTCAGTACGGTGTGACCAAGCTTTAAAGCGAGATACGTAAAGCGGGATTCTGGAGTCGCACTATGTCCAGCGGTGCGCTGGCACTCGGCCAAGACATGACCATGAATATGACGGCGACGGTCACAGGAGCTTCGAGAAAAGCTACAGTCTATGCCGCATAGTAGCTTGTAGGCTTAGGTCGCCAGATGGCTTCGTGCCTCGCCATTCATGAGCACAGCGTTACGCTAAGGGTCACTCGTCGACTATTGTACAACAAACTCGAGACAAAGCCGACGAGAAGGAGATACATCATCTTCCCAGATCACGGGCTGCAATTCCTCGATTCCTTAAGTTCCAATGCTTGTGAGAAAAGGACCTCGATAAGAATGTATGTCGACTTGGAGAACGGAAAGCTGGTGGGCCGTAAACGGATGCATGTACGTACTTACAGCCGGCCGTCCTGAGGATGAATTGAAAGAAGCAGGACCAGGACCATCCCGTATTATACCGCAGAGGTGTTGGTGGCGCAAAGACAAGTCTAGTAATTACTCACGACAATATCAGCACGAAGGGAGCCAGCAGCAGCAGAACAAGGTCCGCTGCTTATCAGAACCAAAGGAAAAATGGCAGTCATCAGGCCGCCGTCTTTATCCCCTCAGTGGTGACCTAGTTTCGCCGCGACAAGCTTCTGCATGTCCCCACCTTCTGTTTATTTTCCCCTTCCCTTCCTTTTTCCCGCCTCGCCTGGTTAGTCCCAGCCGCTCTGCGTTGCCGAGCCAAACTTCGCTGAACGAGCAGATTTGAAGTTTGAAAGATGAAAAGAAACGGGAGAAGTTTCCCACCGGCCATAAGCGGTTAAGCGCTCGTGCATCATAATTGGCCGCATTTGGCGGTGCAAAGTTCCCTTTCCTTCCCTCATTTGCTTGCACACTCAGCTTTTTCTCTCTCAATTGAAGTTGCGGAAAAATGTCCAGCACTTTCAATCGCGCGCAGAGGTCCTTGAAATGGAGAAACTGAACACCCGCCGTACAGCCGGGCGCTTGTGGGCACCAACTTCGTCAGAGAACCCAATGGCTTGAAGCTTGGGTTCGATCTTCGGCATCAACGCATCGAAGGTATCATGTGTGAGGAGAGACTGCAGGGAATGAAGAAAAGATGAGTTCTTGTAGTCGGACCTGGACGGCATGATGCGTAGTCCCATGCCGTGCTTCCTAAAGAGAATGTGTTCGAGCGGGAAGCCACGGGAGCCGCTGGGAACACCCGACACGAACCCGTGTACGATGCACACACCCACGGAGATTTAGATGGACAATTGAAAAAAACATTCCGAGAAATCGCTTCCTTTCCTTGAGATGTCGGTTGCTGGCAGAGTTAATGCGCGTTAGGTACGGGAGTTCATAAGCTCTAGCCGAGGGTGATGTTCTATGTAAGCGTATCGTTGCTTAGTCACCAGACGCTCACTAAAAACAGGCGAGCGCCCTCCAGGCAACGCAAAAGAAAGATAATAGAAGCATCCAGTGGCGCTCAGCGCCGCAAAATTGCGAAGTCGTGAGCAATAATGCAGTTCGCAAGGCACAAGATGAAGGTGAGTCCGAATTGTAGGGAGGTTAGTCAGAAAGAGAGGGAGACGGGGGTCGTTAAACGCGGAGACAGTTGGAATTGTGTAGCAGGGTTGGCTATTCGGTTCTGCGTCACTCTCTAAGGTCCCTGTTTTCTCCCTATCTGTCCCAGAATTAGTCGGACCTATATTCAATACTCCCGCGCACTCGTGATGCGCGACACACACTGCAGAAGTACGAGCGTGTGTAGGGCACCAGGGACGCATCTAGGAGGCGAGCGAGTAGAGGAGACATGTGCGTACTTCCAGTTACCTCTTCTACGATCTTTACTGATGAGCTATTGTGAAAGCGAATAGTAGACTGGCCAACGTAAGGCGGGAAGAGTCTCGGAAGCAAAAATGAAAGGACTTGGTGGAGAGGCGACAGTGATGGCGTTGGCAGCAACCACGAGAAACACAGTCGCTGATACCCGAGCCTCCACAAGGCAGTTAGGAAATAGGGGTGAAATTGTGCGTGAGGGGAATACTGATGCACGGTGAGCGTCGTTTTCGTCTGTTAGAGATGACGATCACGACCATCGGGGGTTGGGGCGCACCCACGTCTACTTCTCCTAGGATACGCGAAGTACAGAATCGTTAGATTTGACACAAAACGAACCCTCAAACGCAAGAAGGTACGCGGCATCTAAGTTCCGCATCCTGACTTACAATGGAAGACACTCGGCACATGTCGATACTCAGTGTAACGTATGAGGTTGGAACTCTTCTGTCCTATGCACCCAAATATGTTCAGCCTGATTTCGGCCCCGCCGGACGGGATCTGCTGAGCCTAGTAGCAGAGCTGATCATCAGTTGTACCCTTTTATCTAGGTTACTGACGTCGGCCTTACCGTGTCGGGAATAAACAGGAATAGAACGCGATTTATCGAACTACGTGGCTTGAGGCTGGCTGCGGGACCGCTGCGGTTCCGCTACGTGCATGTCACGGGTATGAAAAGGTATATTGTACAGACCTACGCAACTTAGCGAGTTTTCCCCGCTACTGACGCAGTCGCGGTCGCTAGCAGGTCAATGCGAGGTGGGAAGATGGGGTTGAAATGGAACTCGGAGGATCTACTTCAAGCCATCCAGGGTTTGGGTGGGTGCAGAGACGCGGCAGCCGATGCTCCAACTTCAATCCCAATGCAAGTACCGGCGGAAGGTCCGAGTCCGAGTTCCAAGCCGAGCCCAAGTCGGGTAGTCGGACCTCGGAAATCCTAACTGATATGATTAAGAACACATTTCGTGTGTGCAGCGGCAGGTTGTGTAACGGTAGCAACAGCGACAGTCACTGCTAACACCAGCTAAATCGACAATTTTTCGCGACCCCGCCACCCGGGGCTCGGTGCGTTCTACAAGGTATGATGCATAATTTCCTATGAAGACGCAGTCATACCACGTACTACCACCGGCATATTATCACACCCAGGTACCATCATCAGGATACTCCAGGTCTCTGCTAAATCTAGGCGCGAAATTGAGCTATTTGCGACTGTACTTGGAATTTCCCGGCTCCAGGAAATATGGGCGTCGGCGTCAAGCACATTCCCCCTAAAGTTTTTAGTGTCCTGAAGGCACGTCAGCAACGACCGAGGAGCTCGAACCTAGTCAGAGCCATGAATAGGTGCATACAGATAGGATGAGTTTCGCGATCCATCAGGACGTTTCGAAGGTCTCAGAAGTTTCCAAGTCTGAGTCGGAGATGTTGAGAGCTAAGGACAGACAGGCGACAGTCGTGTCTCTTCCTGTTCTCTTTTTTTAGGCCACTCGAAACTTTTTACGCCGCTAGCAGCGGAATCAGCCCTAGCCACACCGTGGACGGCGGCGGCGTATGTGCTTGAAGCGCCTGCCTGATGGATGGGCGCTAGTGGGATGGGCGCAGTCGAAGATGAAAAAGAAAGAAGATATTCCTGACGACGACGATAATAATAACAATAACAAATACCGAAATCAAAAAGGGGGTAATTGGAAAAAGGACAAAAAGATAAGTAAAGTAAAGGGAATGGCTATACACATACTCCGATTACGGTACGCACTTACATTACGATTCATGATATTATATTCACTGTCATATAATGCCATTATTTAATTCCTAGACGCGCGCTTACATAGTTTTATCTCAAATTGAAAGGTAGAGCACAGGCGGATCTCGGGCGACTCTCTGGAGCGGCGGTGGCACGCTCCGACTCCGACAGTACTAGTCCGACTGCAAAGGGTGATTTACACTGTCGCAACTTGAGCGGACGCATGGATGGCAGTGCACACACCAACCAGGTCGATCAATGCTACCATTCAGGAGAAGTTCACAGCACGGCGCTAAAACAATGTCGAGGAGCGCTTTCTATCAGCCGCAAACTTGATACTTCTTTGTTCCCCTCCTATTTCCTTTCCTCTCCTTTCTTTCCGGTTTAGCCTCGCCTGTGGGGAGGGCTTCCAGTCCATCCAGACCCTTCGTGATCCCCGCGTCGTCGACGGCCCGCGAAAGTCAATCGCGGATCTCCGCCACTGCTTAACCACTAACCTCAGCCGGAGGGCTCTGGTTCAGTACTTGTCCGTACCGAACAATCACGATCACGGTTACAGCCCATAATCATGATCGGCGTTGCTTGTTGTCGGCCGCGACAATCTGTCGCTTATGAGCGTGCGAATATCCTGTGTCCCCGACTCCAGAGCCCGCTTTAGGACCGCGGAGGACGGACCCTTTTTAGCTGCTAATCTTTGCCATATATGGGGCAATCGCCTATGAACGCCTCCGTCATATATCACTCGACTTATCACGCGAGATCGCAAGAGATTTCGGAAGATTAATAGTCCTTACTGTACGCGTATACGCGTGTACGTACGTATTTATATGAAGAAAGGGGTGTGTTTATATGTCCAAATAACGCGCTCGGCGGACCTTCTCGCCGAATCGGAGACATCCTTGCTATAGCTTCCACTGTGTCCCGACTTCCGAAGCGAGTGAGGCATATATCTGAAATCCGAACCTGAATTTATTTGGGGGACTAATGCGGGAAGAGAAGAAAGAAGGAAGGAAGTACCTAGGAGGGCGTCCAACGACAGGACAAAGAGGCGAGGAGAAAAGAAAAAAGATATAATCTCCCACTAGCGCGAGACCAATAGAGATTCCAGATAGCGTCAACAGCGTCCGGATCCCACCAAGTCAACAATCGCAATTCATCACAAGCGCGGGCTATACATTACTGTACATTAAGTAAATAAATATAAAAAGTAAGTTCGCGCACCCTTGCTCTGGTTCTTCTTCTAGCAGCTATGGTAAGAAGTAGCGCGCCAATTAGAACCTCGGCAGACAGTTAGAGTTGAGTTAAGCGCGCGGGTCACATACTGTATAAAGCAGTCAAGAAGGGTCGCCACCCGGCGCCTGTCCGGTTAGCTTGACACGTGTAGGAGTAAGAATACATACTTAATCCGGTTTCGTGTGTGGCACTAAAGTATTTGCTGATGGGACGAGAGGGCGTATACACCACATGCACTGAATCAACTCCGAGAAGAACGCGGAAGCTGGCTCACGTAGCCTAGCACCGCAATGCACCTAATTTGCTGACTTGCTGAAATACTGAGTCGCTGATTGGACTCGCGGATTCATATCGCCACCGATGAGGTACACACATATGTAAGTGTATATATACCTATACATATGTATGTGTATCCTCTCCGCCTCGAGGAACGCGCGTTTTTTCCTCTCTACTTTGCGCGAAACACGGTGCTTGGCATTTCTCAGTGCGCGGCCGTCCTGTTTCCGCTCTTTTGATAGTTTTGGCTGTACGGTAACCTCTTTTAACAAACCATATTCCTCTACCTTCCCTTTTTTTCACGCATCGGAACATCTGGACGTCCGGACATCTGCGTACCTTTGCAGCCCTGAATTCCCAAATTAGGCCAAATGTCAATAAACGGCGCATGCATATGGCGAGTGTGCCGGAGGTTGCCGCGGCAAGCAATCCTACTGTCCCGCATCCCCGCAACGCCGACTCCCCGACACGGCGACACTCCTTATGCCGAAGCCGCTGCCGTTCCCCGAGGCCGATCTACCGATGCTGATGCCGATGCTGGTGACGGTGCTGATCGGCGGTTGCTCATAACGGATGTGTCCTATCGTCGATCGAGACTGATCGGAAATAGAGATTTCGGCTTTCGGAAAATGGGCAGCGATAGCAAAAGGAAAAAGAAGGGAAAAACTTTTGAGACCTGACGCTGCGATCAGTACCCGTTGTGCAGCTGCGCGTCTCCGGCCCTTCCAGATCGGGTGTATGCGTTACTGGGCTGTGAGTAGATCGTCGACGATGGTTTGAGGGTGGGCGTCTAGTTCCATAGGCCCATGTGGGCTATGGAGCGAGGCTGCGCGTGTACCATATGTTCACTCTATGTTCTTCCGTTGCGCGATTTGTGCTTTACTTGCGTTTTTGTTTCAGTTTTCGTATTGGCCTTGTTCTCGCTCCCTGGGACCCTAGAATTAACTGGTTTCGAGCGACCAGTCTTACTTGTAAAGCAAGGAAACTAGCGTGGAGCTCCGTCCGCCGGAAATAACATAACCGCATTGGCCAGTACTAGTAGCAATTGCACTGCAGGAATGAAGGCACTCGAAAGAAAAAAGCAAAGAAGGAACAATCATTGCATCGTGTCTGTCGCAAGTGCAAGACGAGGTCAGCAGTCTTCACGATACGCAGTTCACGGCGGCCGCATAGTACATATGTACCACTTGAAAGCGCTCAACATTTCCATCTTTGTCTCTGCCTCCGCTTCCCCATGGCAAAGCGAGCAATGCGCGATATAATTTTTTTCTGATCTGTAATTCGTTGATCTGCTGATCCGACTCTGCAATTTGAGCCAGTGATATCATGTGGGCTGTGAGAATTAAGCTGTGTGATTTTTGATATGTGATACGTCCCAGCCCGACGCCACCAAATTACGGAAAGGGAGCTGCGAAGTGGGGAAACCCCGATCCTAGTCCCAATAAGTCTAATCCCGAGAATCAGATAACGCGATAGAAGGCGCGGCGGTACGCTGATGCGGCGATGCGGCGATGTGATATGATACAAGTGAAATAAAAACCGCACCGACACCATACAGCAATAACGTACACACACGGTTTAGTGTGTAGAAAAAAATGTGTCCTATGCGCTGCACACTGTGCACACGATCAATGTGGGCCATGTGTACTGTGTGATTTGGGTCCTGAGTGTTGATGTGATGGTGATCCGTCCGCTGTGCAAAGAGGTCTAGGTGCAGGCGCGGAGCCGCGAAGTCATTATTAATGACGGGCCATATCAGAAAGCGGCAGGGCGCCAGAGTTGGTTGTGTGACCGTCGCCGTGTGTGGCTCAGACCCTCTATTCTGCTTTCATTTCGTCCGCGCTTAACTGGCCTCAGGTCCATTGTTCTCTATTTTACTCAAATTCAAATTCAATTCCTGTACTCAACATTTCCTTCACGTTCACATGCGAACGGAGCGGAATAGAGCTTCAAACGGACTCAGCGTCATCATCGCCGCTGTCGTCGTTGTCGTCGTAGTAGACGCGCGTGGAGCAAATTAAGCGCGCGCGCGCGCTAAACACCTGCGGTTTTCCTTTTCCTTTTTTTATGATTATCTTTTCGTGATTTCGCATATTCTCTAAACCTTCGTCTTGTTCGGAGTGAAAAGGAAGTGTGGAAGGCTGGAAGCTGGAAGCTGGGAGGTGGGAGTTGGGGAAGGAGCAATGCTCGTTAGTGTTTAACGCCTCACGCCTCGAACTAGAGATAGGCGCCCAGCGGGGGCTAGAGTAGCTCTTTGTTCTGTATGCTAGAATGTCGATTTCCACGTTCGCCCCGGACGCGTATAATTAATGCACGTCGAGACTCGCCGGAGGCGCGGGCGACGAGCGCCAAAGCCAGCGTTCTAGCACGGGACGCACGCCACACATCTTAGTACGCCCGAGTTCCTTTCTGTCAAAGCATAAGAACTCGCGAAGCCATCACACAGACTCACACTCGTACCAGACGTATGGACCGAAGTCCACCCACCCATCATCATCATCATCATGCCGAAGTAAGAAGGAAGAAGGAGGAAGCATCGCGCAAGGGGTACCGAGGAAAAAGAAAAGACAAAGAAAGGACGAATTTGAAAGACGGCCAAAACAGATCAACGGGCAAGAAAAGCACGTGAAAAGAAGATCGTCCAAGCGCCCGCGCCGCTTTTGCTGTGATAAGCTATTGGTACTCTTTTATTACTTTGCGGCGGCTGCCCGAACGGGTCTAGTTTACTTTTGGATTCTGGATTAGGGTTAGGTGTCGAATAGGGTCGTGGGGAGGAGAGTAGAGGCTGTATAGCAATATTAATGCCCTTACTGATCTATGATGTAACGTCCCGCGGCGTAGTTCTGGCTTGGGGTGCAGGGTCCGAGAAGGGGTGGGAGCAGAGAAAGGACCGGAGTCCTTAGGCTGTGCCGTTCGAGGCGATTACAAAAAGGGATTTGGGCGTTAATGCCTGTAAAATAAGGAGCTGGTATATTTAGTTTCGCGCGCAGAGAGAGGTGGGGAGCGTCTACGGTAGTACGGTCGGCCATCGGCCAGAGACCGAACGTGAGCCGACGTCTCTTTCATTCGTCTTTTGTTCATCTTTTGTTTTATTTTGTTCCGTTTTATGAGCTGTATGTGGAGCGAGTAGCTCGGAGCAGAACCCGTGCAAGTTCCGCCGGGGGATGATCACGGATTCACATTCACGGCTGTTGGGATGGGTGGCTGGCTGGTTGCGACTGTGATTATGGTTACAACTATGATTGCGATTCTGGCTACCCGGTGCCGGGACGCGGGAGCGAGAAACGGCGCAGACCGAAAACCAGCAACCGCAAAGCGGCAGAAACGCAGATCGTTGCCAGTTGAACCGTCGTCACCCAAGTTTCGTCTCGTCCCGGCCTCGCGGCTCGGCACGGCCGGTGCTCAACACGAATGGAGTAGCACGGCTGTGTCTTCCGGCTACCCCCGAGCCGAATATGGGACTCGGGAGCTAGCTCGGCTGCGCACGTTTTCGGTCCGAAGTATAAGAGTTAAGTGTGGGTTGGTACGTTGTTCTAGCGGCTATCGGCGGAAATAGATAGTGGATACTTAAGTACATATGTATTTCACTATAGCTTGGGTAATTGTGTCTGGAATTTCAAGGAGTCGGAGCTGGGGCTGGGGCTGGGTCGAACGGGATTACGAAGTTTGGTTATTGTTGTTGGACGTAACGCAGGATTGGTTTAGATCATAAACGTTGTCAGATAGCTAGCGCAGAGCGAGAGGCCTGGGAGGCGAGATACGAATTCCTCGAAAAATACGAAATCCAACACCCCTTTCTTTTTTTCCCCACAGAACCGCCCATGTTTATCCGCCATTTGGGCGAGGCGGAAGCGCAAGGCGCAGAGGCGCATGTGGTGCGCATGGCGTAGCGCGCGCGGCGCGCACATAGCACTAACAGCAATGCTACTTTAAGTTTGGCTTTGGCGTTGGCTGTTCTACGGCCTAGCTCCTGATATTGTGGGCGGACCAAGGGGCCAATATTAAGGACCAAAACGAGGGAGGAAAGGGCGACAGAGCGAAAGGAAGCAGCGAGGGGAAGGACTAACGGGGGGAGGAAAAGGCCCAAAGCCCGAGGGCCCGAAACCCGAACCCCCGACGGACAAGGACAATACAACGCCCCCGCCGCGCGCAGCACGCAGCACACAGCGCGAAGGCGCGAAGCACACAACGTGCGGCAGACGGCAGGCGCAAGCTCAGGCTCAAGCGCCCGCCCCCTTGCGCGCGGAGCCAATGGGGAGAGATGCGGGAGATGCCGAGTTCGGGGAGAGTAACTCACGGACGGAGAACAGAACTCGGAGGGAGGGGGCTTCTTTCTTTCCCTTTGTGCTTCTTCCGCTTCTCGCTTATCCCTCCGCGCGTGTGCTTCTTTCTCCTTAGCGCGGGACGAAACGGGCCATGGTCCATGAGCTATTTATTGGTTTGCAGCTTGATTATTACGGTGTGTGTTTCCTATTGTGAGATTTACGGAGTTGTGTAATTGGTCCCGGCCCTGCGGTCGAGGTGTTGATTGCTGATGACGTTCTGTTGTTCTACTTATTGTGTTTTGGGGTTGAACTGGGGTTACACGGATTACATCATGCAGATGAGGACATTGAATCGCTGCTTCTAAACCTTATTGTGTGCTTCTGCGAAGACACGATGTACACGTGACTCGGCTACCGAATGTGGATGCAATGAAAAAAATTCCCCAAAAAGGGCCCCCGGCGGATGTTGGACGAATGGGCGATACTGAGTGTTCAGATCGACGCGCCTCCCGAGATTCGATTTGCCGCTACTTACTTGCTTCCGCGCGTCAGCCAATTTCCCTCGGTGCTAATCGAGCCTTCATGATCTGGATTACTTCATTACGCTTTCGTTTTTGGTTTTCATTTAGGCTAAACTGGCTGTATCGCCGCAGGTCTCGTTTATCGTTTAAAAACTGAAACGGATATCCGGGGTTTATATGGGGGGGTGCATTTGTATATGCAATACATACATACTTACATGTAACACAGTAGCTTAATTTTTTCTCTCTTTCGTGTCAGGAACGACTGTGGTGAATGTATTTGGGATCTTGAATGCTTGATGCGGGGTGGGCGTCCAAGTTGCAGTCCAAGTCCGACGACGGGAGCGGAGGGTGACACGGAGACGGACTGAGATCGGGAGGGAGGGGAGGAGGCTACGGTATGAGGGAGCTCCGGCGCTTAGATGTAGCCTGAGCCTGCGCGAGATAGTGATAACCATATTGGGAGGCGTCCGCCACCGCCAGAGCCGTCTCCGCGTTTTCGTTTCCCCCCGCGCAGCGACCAGAGAGAGAGCAGGAACTAGGGTCTAGCCGGGGCGAAAAGAAGAAAGCACGGTGGGCCGGCATTTGCGGCACGCAGATCATAGATCACAGATCAGATCAGAGGTCGTGAGTGGAGTCGTCGGATTTACGGGGCTGATATATTGCGTACGGGGATGTGCTGGTGACGGTGTGCGCGATATGCGATGTAGTGATGTCCAGCGGCGACGATTGCGCGGGGCCGCCTTCTGGTGCCCGACGTTGACAGCGGGGGTCTCGGGCGAGGCTTCAGGCCGAGATCGACAGTCACACGTTGTCACACCAGGGTGGCTACGTATTCGCACTCCGCATACACAGCCCAACGGCGCGGAAGCAAACTCGAACTCGAACTCGAGCCGTTGCGACGGGGCGAACACCGCACAGAGCTTACCCCTGTAAAAGGAAGTATTCTGAGGAAGAAGGCAGAGAGGTACGTTTCATTATATCGGGCGCGGGCGAAGCGTGGCTGGGCACCTTGAACCTTGTAGGAAGAGGATAAACGCGCACGAGTGAATTTCTGGACTTGGTAGATGGCAGGAAAAGAAAAAAAGGGGCCCGCCGATCCGGATGTAATGCGAGTACACGAGCCCTCTATTGCCGCGCGCTGGCGGGTGGCAGCTGGCGAGCTGGCGGGAGCGGGCGTCTGTGGGAGCTGACATCAGCATCGGTGATGAGCTGCAGCGCCTCGAGTCGGCTGGCCGGCTGCTCGCCGAGGCATCCGAAGGGGCCAGCTATTTCTTCCGTGCCGAGGATGCCTTCTTTTGTAAGGGATTATATTAATATTTTATAATATACTCTCAGATCTCGGTCCACGATTGGCGCTTCTTCGTTATATTCGATATTTGCCATGCCATAAGCGCTTCGTCTTTTGCTCTTCTACCAACTACGCCATGCACTCCTGCTTAAAACGCCGCGCGATTACTCCCTCCTATCCCCCATCCGATCCCGCACCCTTCCCGCCCTCTCCCCCCGCCGCACACTCACACCCCCACCACACCTACACCGGCCACACCCATCTTCAGCATGTCGACCTTTCTCTCAGAAGAGGACTTTGGCGCGAACAACGAGCACGTCGCTGACACCATCGTCAAGGCTCGCAAGAGCTGGAAGACCGTCAAGGGCAAGTCTGAGCCCGTCTGGCCTCCTCATCTCGAAAAGGCACTCGTCCAAGGTATGTCCTCGTCGCCGCAGTCGCTGGCTTGGCGCCCGCCGTTACGGAATCCCACTAACAGTCCCATGCAGCCCTCCTCCAATACAAGCCCACCGACACACGCTACGCCCGCGCACTCGGTCGCTTCCCCAAGCGCAACCGCTTCATCTCTGACTTCATCTTCGAGGCCACTGGCGTACGCCGCAGTCCCAAGCAGGTCGGCAGTCGTCTGCAGCAGCTCAAGGACGTCACATGCGGCAAACAGCGTGAGTTTCTGGATTTCCACCGAGCGCGCGTTCTTGGCAGTCTAGAGCCCCGAGTCCTGACGGCAATTGCCTCTCCCATTCAGTCCTCAACCATGTCGCGAGTTGGTCGTTGAACCCGAACTCAATGACGGGCCCTGGGTCCACGGGCTCGAGCCTGATTGACTATCGCGTACATGGTGAGTGCACCCATCTGGACGCGTTTGCACAAAAGACTTACCCACCCTTTCAGGCGACTCACCCTCACCCAACTCGTCGCTCGCCCAGCTCGGTGGCACGAGCGTCTATGCTAACAGCGACTCCTCTTCGCCCCGCGCTACTTCGCTTTACTCCCCAGCACATCATACGGCTCTCCTCCAGTGACACCCCACACCCGTCGCCTCACTGCTCTCGTCACATTCGACCCCGCCGCCGCCGCCGCCTCCGTGTCAGACCAGCTGCAGCCGCTCAAGAGCTTCGCAGGCTGCCTCGCCCGTCCGGAGACCGTCTTCGCGGCAGACAAGGCTACCGCGCCGCTCGCACTCTCGGGGACAGAGCCCACTGCGTCTTTCACCTCGCGCGACCCTATCGCTGCACAGTCCATCACCACGCTCTGGGTGAGCCCATCTGCGCCGGGCGACCACGCACCGCTTAAGAAGGTTGGCTCCTTCAGCGACCCGCTCACGTGTATGCGGATGCCTTCTGCGCACGGCTCGGTAGCCTCACAGTCGTTCTACACTGTTGGAGAGCCCCAGCTCTCATCGTCTTCCCGTCACGCGCAGGCCCAGCGTGAGTGCTTCGTGTACAAGACGCGTCTCGTCGACAACCCCATGTGGATCTCGCTTTGCGGTGAAAGGGGTCAGTGCATACTTTCTGGTCCCTGGTGTAATCCTTCTGACATTAGTTATTCGCCCATACTTCTAGCGGGACTCGACAGGTACTCCATCACGCAGGACCTGGTCTACAGCTTCGACAGTCCGACTACGCGCCGTGGCGAGGTCTTCCTCAGCATCTCGTATCATTTCGTGTGCGCCACGCCATTCTTGTCGCCGAATCACTCTCTTGGCATGCACGGGTCGATCTCGCCTGCGTCCTCGTCTTCCTCGTCCTCGCCGTCGCTTGAGCATGCGAACCCCGGCTCGCTTCTCCACCCGCACTCATACGCGAGCGCACACCACCATCAGGCGATGCATAGTCGGCATTCCCAGTCTCAGCTCCTTCAGCAGCCACAGCCTCATGTTTCGTATGCCGTCCATTCCCATGGATACTCGACGCATCCCCAGCTCTCGTTGCCTACGCCGACTGCGGACGATATGGGCATGGTGAATATGGTGCGCCTTTATTTATTTTCTTCATTATTTAATTTATTTATTGTGGCTGGTTGTGTGTTCTTAGAAGAACTACCTCCGTGTGCAACCGCAGAATGCACTCATTGGTGGTTCACCGACGGCGTCGGATTTTGCACCCTCAATGGGGTTGAGTGCATCACCATATGGGCTAGAGTACGAAGGGCTCGGGCTGACTGACATCGACGTACACAGCCTGCGCCTCAGCGCGAGCCCCCACAACGGAAACCTTGGGCTTCTGTGAACCCTTACCTTGACTCTACCCCCTGTTACCCGCGTTCTGCTGGACTCCCCAATAGTCTCGATTGCTCGGGAAAGAGTGTGGGTGCCAGTAGGTGGCGATCGCATGTGCTCGGCTGATCACATCTTGATCGGACACTCGATATATGCGCGGCGGCGGGCAATGGCAGTGGGATTCCGCGTTCTGGACTTCTGTGTACTTCTTTCTTACTCTCCTATCACGGCATGCCTCCTCTCCCTCCTTCTCTCCTCCCTCCATCATGGACACGTTCGTCCGACCCTTACTACATCCCTCCTTCCATCCTTTTGTTCGAGACCCGAGTTAGAGCGGGCCTCGTGCATCTCCCCTAACGTGCTGGAATGCGCCGTGCGTTAGCCAGTGCCGCCACAGTACTCTCACCCTTACCCTTCTTGCTCTCCCATTCGTCCTTCCGCACTACTCCCTCCTTTCGCTATCGCTCCGCTTCGGAAGCGGGATGTCGCTGCCATCACCCCCTTCCCTTTCTGGGTCGCCGCGGCAGGCACGGTTATATTCATCCGTCCCAACATTATCCAACAGCATCCGACATTTTGGATATTTTTAAAACCTTTGGGAACCCCACCCCTATCCCTATCTTTGGCCTTAATCTTGTTTTCTTCTTCGACATCAGGACATCAAGATACGGGTTCTCGTCATTCGCACATACGCTTACTTCCTATCCCATAACCCCTCGAGCTAGATGGGTTGGTCGGACCCGTAAATGAAGTTGCGTCGGAGCAGTCCGGTTCTTCAGCCGCCCGTGTTTTTCTACTGGAAATTTTTATTTTTTCCTTACTTTTCCTCCTTGGATTTCTCTTTTCCTTTTCTTCAAGTTTTTTTTGTCTTTCTTTCTCCTACATCTGTAGTCTATCAAACCCATCTCCATTATGTTTTGTGCCATTGTTTACTTTGTTATGCTACACTATGCTATACTACGCCATGCACTCGCCTCCGCTTTCCCGGCCCATTTTCCGCGGATAAACCGGTCACCGAAAAGGAAAACACACAAACAAACAACAAAGCCTATTCGAAAAACAACAACAACCACAATAACATGAACCCTAAAAAGGACTATTCCTCCGTCCCCGGTCCCTTTTTTCTCTTTCCTCTATGGTTTCTCTTTTATGTCATTTTCGTCTTCTCCCCTTATCTGCTTTCCCCCCCCTTTTGTTCTCATATCCCTTTTTTTTTTTCAATAGATACCATATTTTCAGAAATATAAGCTATTTATATCTTAAGATCTTTATTTACTCGCCGCAATAGTCATCTCTCCGTTCTTGCTCCCTTCTTGTTTTGCATTGATCTCGCCCCATCTCGTCTCGTTCTGATTTTATTCGCTCCGTCACCTTACCTTAATCCTAAACTCTTCCTCTTTCTTTTTTGTTTCATCCCGCCTCGCTGTCCTCTCGTCCCCCCCTCTCCCCTTCCCGTTTCCACACGCACAAAGCCTTCTGGCGCGCGCGCTTTATTTTTTTCGCCGGCACAGCCTCGTGATTTATTGCAGGATTGCATAGGGTTCTTCTCCTTCTCCCGTGCACTTCGTCCTCGCCTCCTCCACGCCTGCGCCTGCGCTTTCATGCCCCAAGCTTCGACGGAGGTGTCGCGCTAGTCTCAGACGAGTTGCCGCAATGCTGCTACGGCTTCGATCGCTGCCACCTCGGTTGGAATGGGTGAGACTTCGACTTCCACTTTCTCCTGCACTTCGGTCATCCTTTCTATCCCACTCACCCGCCGTCTTCTCTTTGTGCGCTTATAATATTATGGTTATAAATTGTTGTTTTGTGTCCTCACTGTCCTCCTGTCTGTGTCGTTACCCGTTACCTGTATGTTTTATTTCATTTTATTCTTGTTAACTTTGTTCCATTCTACTTTGCCCTCTATTTCTCTTTTTTGCCGATTGTGCATCATACCTCCCTATGAAATTATAGTAATCGACAATCTTTATAAATACTTATAGATTTTGAATACAGAGCTTTTTTTGCTGTTTTTGCTGTTTGTTGTGGTTCTTTACGGTCCGTTTTTGCTAATGTTTTTGTGCATGTGTGCGTGCGTGCTGTGTATTTTTTAGCTCGCCACGGCTGCGTAACGTCGATGCAGCGCAATGTGCTGTGCGCTCAGTCTGAAAGCCTGTCGGCGACGGTGGCGACGTTCCGACCCTCTGATCCCCGCTCTGTTCCTCCGTCTGTCGTCTGGGTGACCAATTGCGTCATACAACACACCGTGACCCCAGTCCACGCCCCACGTCCCCTCGAACTCCGTCCTCCGCCCTCCGTTTGCGGCTCCGTGGCTGTGGCTACGCGGCTTGGCGATGGACGGCCACGCCAAGCTGAATTTGGAGTCCGGGGGTCAATTTTGCAAGAAGCATAGGCAAGGACGAAGGTGAAGGGGGCGCGGTACCCGTGGTATGGGTAGAAAGAAGTCCGAGCACCGAATACCAAGCACGGAGTACCGGGAATCCCTTGGCAATCCATATCTTCGGCATTGGTCCTAGCCTCTTAGACTTGACGATCTCGGAGTAGGCGTTGTTGGCGTTTGGCGCGGAGTCCGAGGTACGCGTACGGGAGTTCCGTGTTCGTGTTCGTGCCCGAGTCTGCGTCCGAGTCCTGTAACTTGATACGGAATGGACGGAACGTGCAAGTTTTGTAACTTGAGACAGAATGGACGGAGCGTGCGGGGAGCCGGGTGACGGACAGACATTATGGACTATCTCAGGGGGTTGGGCGGAGTACGTGAGCACTCGCTGCCTTGCTTGGTTTTCGCTTCCTTGTGTGAGTGGGTGCGTGGGTAAGCTGTAATGTGGATAGGTGGGGCCTGGAAAGGATGAGGAGGGTTGCGGGCTGCGGGTCAACGGATAAGCGAGTACACAAGCACTCAGATAGGGTAGGAAAGGATGTGTCCCTCCACCTGCTACATTAGCGTAGACCGGAACCAAATTCGAAGCAGGGAGTGCGGAGCAGGGGCCAGAACAAAACAAGAAAAACAGGCTAGACCGGACTGGACTAGGGTGGGATCAGATGCGCTGTGCCTATGCGCACTAGCCAAAGGTAGCCTGGGGTGCTCCAGCGGTGGGGCCGCTTGCGGAGAGTGTTCGTGGTGGTGGTCATGGTGGACATGTGCGTGAATGAGTTTATCGACGAGTTCGCAGGGGAGACATGAAGGGAGGGGCTGTGCTGCGTGACAAGATGACTGAGCGGACCGGACGGACTGAGTCATGCTAGTGAGTCCGCAGGGCGTTTACAAGCAACCTTAAGTTTAAACGGTCGGTCACCGACGGCCCCCATCCGTGCAATGTCGCCGTATCCCATCGTACTTTCGTATCTTGTCCTCGTTCCCCTGCCCGCGGCAAGGAGAAACGAAATAAGGACACGAGGATAGTCTAAACGAGCTGACGAAACCGCAGACACTTGAGTCCGGTCCAATCTCAAATTGCTGGTAATATGGTAATATCAAAGCCCGGGGCCGCGGGTCCGAAGCCACCGGACGTCCCTAGGGAGCGGGAGGACTCACTGAAAGGAAAAATCGACTTCTACATCGGAGTTCGCAGTGTACAGACGACTTGTCACTCCGCAGCTACCTGATCGCCGTAGTGCCTGGACCCGGTCAATTATAGCGAGCGGCAGCGGGAGGAACTTTGATCTGCGGGAGCCGGAGGCAGGAAACGATCACCCGGGTAATAGGAGGAAGGAATTGTGTGAGAGATTATGGGGAGTGCACGAGTGCCGTGCAGCTTTATTTGTGATCCCTACCATCACCACCCACCTCTGCGCCACGCCCGCATATATTTCCGACACGCCAATACAATGGCATTGACCACAACAACCGTGACTCCTGTCGTAGTGTCATCAATATCACGTACATATAGATATAACCATCTGGCCGCATATGGGGATGTCGTCCGACTGTGTGTTGGGGAATAATCAGTGTGGCACGCCCAATCGGTAAAAAGATGAGCATAACGTCAACACATGTGCGTTGAGCAGACGTCAGTCTGGTCGCAGGCCTCAGAGACAGAAGGCCACCTGAGTCTAGTTTCAAGACGTGCAAGGGAGAAGAGTTTAGGTGCGCCAGTATCTGCGACAAATGGTGTGTCGTACTATTTTTTCTAAGCCTTAGGGAAGGCGGCTTGGAGTCTGCCGGTAGTTTTCGAAATAGCATATCTAGATGTACGTTTGTCACCTACAAACCGACAGCCCTAACATTGGGGCAGCCCACGACGTCCCTCATAAATCAGGCAGCATGGCGCACTTCGTAACCTACCCAGTGAGTTGAGGTCCAGCCTCTCCTGAGTTCTCTTGTATCATGACAACCCAGAAACCCTTCTTGCGTTAGGTATTCGCTTCACAACCGCTAGTAGACTCGCAGAGAGGCAAGGATACCAAAGCATAAAGACTGTCAGTTGGATCCGTGTTTCTTTACCTTAGTGTTCGACCAGGGGCAAATAGGATGGACCAGGTCGGTAAGCTTCGGGAGAGCAGAGTGGTTGCCTCTTTCGAGACGAACAGCTCAGAAAACTCAGGAAGAATAAAACAAAAGGGTTTGAAACACTATTGCACTCGGTCTTGAAGTTAATATCATCTCGTTTTTAGGTAGACAAGGTATAATGGCTGCAAAGAAGCTCGAAGGCAAAGAGAGCCGATCCAGTGTGTCAAATTTGCAACACCGAAGACGAGTAACATGTCGTCGCCGACACGCTAGACATTGTATTAGGGACGTCGAGGTCAGAGCTGCACCTGTTTAAGCCATCGCGTAGAAGTTTTTCCGCACAAAAATGCTTGTGTTGGATGCTGGCGTAGCGTGCGAACCAGACTGAAATAGGACCAAAGAACCGTAAGGCTGTAAGAGCTTGCCGGCGTATCTCGCGTGCGCTTTTGGTTCGTCATAAGTTACTCGCTTTCTTTAGGCGATTTGTCGTGTTCATGCTTAAGAAAGACCAAAAAGCTGATGTGTCAAAGGATAATGGCTGGTCGAGTAAAGCCCCAAAATCGGATCGGAGTCCGAAAGGTCCGTGGGAAAAATCCGCCACCTCACGGAGCACGTGATCTGATAGAACTAAGCGCCGATCGATCTTGATTTAAGTTTACGAAAGCGATCGCTGCGGTGGCAGGCTACATCAAATGTAAGTCCATATACTAAAGCCTTGTGTGCATTGGATAGACCGACAGGAGCGCTTGATTCCATTGCCAACGTTGAGCTTTTGTGAATTTATGGCCAAGGGCGCTGACACGGCAGACTATTGCAACGGATCCGGTTTTTTTGTATAAAAACGCTGGGCAATGGGCACTTCATTATCGTTCGTCCAAGATTTAACTTCGTGTATACTCCATATTCACGAAAGGATGCCACAAGTCCTCATTGTCAGTGATCTATGTTTTGATTTTCAAATTTTCTTTTGATCTCACTCCCCGCAGGTTGGCTCCGGTCCCATCGGACTCGTCACTGCCTTGACTCTTCTGAGAAGCAGCGTTTCCGTTCAGATTGTAGAGAAAGAAGCCACATATAGCGTATCTTTCCAGGGGATCCGGAGTCCTCGAGAGCCATTCGTTTCGACCGTCGTTTGACCTTTTATATCTTTCGAATTTTAATTTATTTCGTTGGAAAGCCCCGTATCCAGGAGATAGAGCACTTTCTTGGTACTATTCCGGAAGTTAACGCATTAAGCTTGCCCGCTCCGGTCCTGCATTATTATGGTCCTAAGAACCTGCGCTTGCTCTTGAGGTCCATCCCTATGACGCAGCATATTGAAGCTGAACCTGGCTTCCCAATAGTAAGCCCCAACCATACACTCTGAACTCCAGGAGTAATATAAGCGCGATTTCCTTTGTACGCCAGAACACACCGATATCGGCCACTCTGCGTGCGCATGTTGAAGCCCCAGGCGGTCATGTCGAACTGTCGACGGAACTCTCCGACATCGTTCAAGATGGTGACGGAATCACAGTCAAACTAAACAAAAGCATCAACGGAAAGCAGGAGGTGGGGCACGCAACCTTTCCGTACGTCGTAGGCGCAGACGGTGGTCGGAGTACGTGCTCGCATCTTCTTGATTAACTAGATCTAAACCTGGTAAACGCCGGTCCTGGGTACCGTGCGGAAGCTGACTGGACTGGAGATACGCACGAATCGGAGGGGTTACTCAATGCGGAGGTTTAAGTTTGAGACTGTGCGTCCCGCTTTGTTCAATCCTTCAGAAAGACTGATCATCCACTTGGCTTCATAGGGCTTCAATTTGTTTGGTGATCCGACTTCAATCCTGTCCGTTATGCCCAAGTGCCAATTTTTTGTGCGCGGTACTTACTATAATCCTTTCTTCCTCGTAAAGTCTATCCATACGAAGCACAAATGTCCCGGAACGATTCCAGCTCATAATCGCTGGGGCGAAGTACCACGAAATCGCACCGGAGTGCATTAAGGCAAACCTCGAAGAGCTGCAGGGAATCTTGACTAGGCTGACATGCCTATCAGACCTGCAGATCACATAAATTCATACTAAAACTGATTGGAGGTGAGCCCTCGCTCGCAACCCTCTTTTATATCAGTTCTTTAATCGTGTTATTATTCTTCAAGACTGAATGTTCGAACGGTGGACCATTTCCAGAAAGGGAGAATATTTGTAGCAGGAGGTGTATTCCTTTTATCAAATAATCGCAGAGAGCATCGAGCTTGACGTAATGGTTCCTCGATAGATGCAGCCCATGTTCACCCACCGATGGGAGCTCAAGGAATGTCTTCGGGTATCCAGGACGCCGTGCGTTGTCTATATGCACGACCCTTGCATGTCCTGGCCAATATTACAGTTCAATCTGGCCTGGAAGCTCGCCCTCGTCGTCAAAGGGCACGCGTCCCCGGCACTTCTCACATCATATGAAGAACAGCGGCTTCCAGTGATCGGGGAAATGCTGCTTGAGACCTCACGGCTCCATCGTGGAATCTATGCTGCCAAAGACGACCAGAGTGCCGCGCAAAGTCTCCAAAACACAATGGATGCACTCGGGAAGGTTGCGGCGCCCCGACAAAAGCAAGCGACATTAGCGAACGGAAATTTCGAAGCGCAGAGCCATTGTTCCGCAGGCGCAAGATTTTTCAACTCGAGCTGAATTATCGCTGGAGCCCGATCGTGTTGGACGAGCGATTCACCGAGGGCGGATCTGGGTCCGAAAGGAATGCGTACGGCACAGTGCGTGGTAACGTGCGTGCAGGAGACCGTGCGCCGGATGTCCCCGGACTTGTCGTGCTCTCCAGGAACACAGACGTAGAGAAAGTCGGTAAAGTCGAAGGAAAACCAGGAGAATATGTTAGGCTATTCGACGTATTCAATCCAGCCGCGCATACCATCCTGGTTTTCTCGCCAGACACCACTCTTTTCTCAGAACTCGAAGAACGCTAAAGAGGCTGCCGAAGAATTTGGCGCAAGCGCTGCTTTTAGTCCCGAACGCAAGCTCTTTCGGCAGAAAGGAATCGAAGGCCGACCTTGTTCTGGAGGACAAGGAAGAGCACGCTTTCCGCGGCTATAGAGTTGATGACATTACGAATGTCGTTGTAGTCCGGCCTGATGGAATGATTGGCGCATTTGTGAAAGGGTCCAAAGGTGTTGAGAGCCATTTTACGAAGGTGCTTGGTTCCCTTTAGTTAGCGCATCCGAGGACTGTAGCTTCATAATAATGCACAACATTCTACGCAATAGAGGTGTAAACTCCAACTCTTAGGTAGAATGATAAGTGTCCCCGGACCCCCAGGGATAGTCGAGATTTGTGGCTTGGTGATATTCATAGTCGCTCGCGCGGAGATCGGACCGAATGCCAGTTCGCCTTGATTAAGCATGCGGCCATCCCTTGAAGTTTTTAGAGTTAAACAAGCCTAGACCGTGAACAAATATTCATCGGTGCATCGAGCGAAGTTACGTCGGCAAGTGATCGTCCTTGTTCAGTAGTAGCATGATCCTTTCCTGTTTATATACCGATATCGACAACCTAATTGCGCTAATAGGCTTATCGGGTCCCGTACGACGGACTCGAAACCGGTGCGGGTGTATGTGTATGCATATGACCGGGGAGCTTCAGCCTCATTCGTTACACTAGTCACCAACAAGCACCGAGTGTCTTCCATTGCAAGCTAAAATCCGCGCCCAGTAGCTGCGTATCTTCCTGCGTTTGAAGGTCCGTCGTGTTGTTGGACTCTCAGGATCCTGTACTTCGGCGTGTCCTGGGAGAAGCAGATGGGGGTGCACCTGTACCTTATTCGGTGTAATCGTCATCTCTATCAGACGATGTCTCCCGTGCATCAGTTTTCCCCCGTGCAGAAACATCATTTCCTCTTTCCATACTGCCTTGTGGAGGCTCGGGTATCAGCGGCTGTGTTTCTGGTGGCTGCTGCCAGCGCCATCACTACAAGCCTCTTCCACCGAGTTCTTTCATCTTTGCTTCTGAGACTCTTCCCACTTTACGTTGGCCGGTCTACTATTCGCTTTCGCACTACCCATCAGTAAAGATCGTAGAAGGATGACCGGAACCATGCGCCTATCTCCTCTACTCGCTCGCCTTTGATATGCACCGGTTTTGCCTTCCTGCAGAATGCGTGTTGCGTATCGCGAGGGTGCGGAAGCCTTGAATATAGATCCGAATAGATCTGTGAGAAACAGGGGGAAAACAGGGGCTCCAAAGGACGATGCAGAACCGAACAGTCCAACCCCGCAACCGATTCCAACTACCGCCGCGTTTTACGACCTCCGTTTCTCTCTCTTTCTGACTAACCCCCCTATAATTCGGACTCACCTCCATCGGTGTGCCTTGGTGAACCGTATCATTGCTCACGACTTCGCAATTCTGCGGCGCTGAGCGCCACTGAGTGCTTCTATTATCATTCTTTTGCGTTGCCTGGAGGGCGCTTGCCTATTTTTAGTGAGCGCCTGGTGACTAAGCAACGATATGCTTAGAATTTGTATATGGCTCGCGGCTACTAGAGCTTTGGAACTCCCGTACTTAACGCATAATAACTCTGTCAGTCCCACCAGCCAAAAAAAAAGAAGTACTTTTCTGAAACACCAACCGATTCTTCACTTGTTCGTCGTGGACGTGTTTGCTATGCGTCAACACGGTTCGTAGCAGGCGTTCCCAGCGTCCGTGGCTTCCCGCCTTCACAAGCTCTTTGAGAGATCACGACTCGTGACGACGCATCATGTCGACCTGGTCCAACTTCGAGAACCCATCTTTATGCCGAGCTCTTCATTCCTCACGATCTCCCTCTCACATGATGCCTTCGATTCTCTGTTGCCGAACCCAAGCTTCAAACAATTGGGTTCTCGGACGAAGTTGATGCGTTCAAGCGCCCGGCTATACGTGCGGACCCAGTTTATCGTCCTTGGGGGCGTCTGCGCGCGACTGCTAGTGCTGAACATTTTCCCGCAGCCTCAATTGAAAGAGAGAAAGGATGGGTGTGGAGGGAAGAAGAGAAGGTCGTACCTCGTCGAATGCGGTCAGTTATGACGCATGGGCGCTTGACCGCTTACGGCCCAGCGTGGGAAACTTCGCTCGTTTCTCTTTCAAGTTTGTTCGTTCTTGCGAACTTTTCTTTTTTCTTTTCTTTTCTTTTCTTTTTTCAAGTTCCGAGTCCGTTCGTTCTGAGAGGATATTTCGGCAACGCGGATCGTCTTATTCTCGCCAGGTAAGTCGAGAAAAAGAAGAGAAAGGAAAAATAAATAGAAGGTAGACCGTGCGAGAGCCAGTCGCGGAGAAACCCGGTCATCAGATTCCAGAGGTTGAGTGCCGTTTTCCTTTGATTTTGATAAGCAACGGGGCTTGTTCCGCTGTTGCAGGTGGCCCTTCGTGATAATATTACCGTGAGTAATTGCTAGTAGACTCGTCTTCTTCGGAACGGTCGCGGCACTGTTCCACCCATACGTAGCACACCCATCCAGCAGCCGTCCGTTTTCTCAATAGATATACATGCTGGAAACGTGTCGTGTTGCAGACTCTTCTAGTGCACGTCCCGGAGCTTGAGAAGTCAAGAAGTCGCGGCCAATGCATATCGTCCAAGTATACACAGCAAGATCTGCGGCCTGGGACGATGATGAACTTTTCTTGTTAGTTTGTTCCAGAGCATGATGTACGAATGTTAACAAGTGCCTCTTAAGAGCGCGGCAGTGTGCGCGTGATTCAAGTTGGCGAAGCAGGAAGTCATTCGGAAACCTAAACCTTCAAATCCAAGCAAGTAGAACTTACTGTGTACCGTATATTGAAGCTTCTCCTGGTGCTCCTTCTACCGCCTCAGCCTCCTTCAGGACCATGTTTTGGCCGGGGGCGAGCGTAGTAACACTAAGCAAGGCCCTGCCTATACTCCTATCCCGATTTACAAACACATCCCGCTCCAAAGTTCGGGTGCGCCACACCAGAGACCCCTGTTACCTATAGGTCCTAACACCCACCTCCATTACACAGTATATATACACAACACTTCTTCACCGCAGTACTTTCTAAAGGAACAACAATGGTATATATATGACCCTAGGCGTCAAGATGCTTCGCGGGTTCAGAGCTTGTAAGCTAGCCAGTAGTAAGAGTAACATAAGAGTAACACCAGTCTGTGTGTTTATTGTCGCGCACGACTTGGGGATCCAAAATTTCGCGCAGGTTTCCAAAAACTCAATAGCCCGACTGCTCAGTCAACCAGTCGCCTACTGCCCCGACATAGTCGGGCCCTAGGCCCCCAGTCTCCCGATGCGCATCTCCGAGATCATGATGCAGGCACGGTGGCACTCCGAGCCCCGACGCTCGGTGCTCCGAGTCGTCGTTCGGTACGTGCCAGTGGCACTCAATGCTCGGGCAGGGGCACTCGGTACTTGAATCCAGACACAGGCTCAGGTCGGTGCCTTCGGACTCAGCACTGCGCCGACTCCCACCCTCGGTTCGTCGCTCGCGTGGCTGCATACCCATCATAATCAATATATTGAGGATAAATGTGCACTAATTGGCGCATCGGGCCGCACGCCCGGGCCGGAAATCGGAATACAATACAGTGTGTACTGTATCTCATCCTCACATTTGAAGTAACCGATTCCGCATATTCGCGCTTATATATCGCTTACGATACTTATACGTGCGCTCATTAATTAAATTATTTTGTATTGGTATCAACTTTTATCGCCGAACACCACTAATTCGTTAAGCTAAGTTACAGTAGACATTCGAATCAGCTTCTCGCACATGCCTATGGTCCTGCGACTCTACAGTAGATGAGGGAGTTGCGGTCTAGAATTGGACTTCGGAAGCGTCGTTTCTACGAGATCGATTCCAAATGAATTACAAATGCACGTCTTGAGTACGCGCTGCGGCGGGGCCCGCTGAAATTATTGTATTGTGGTGTCTGCTTCTGGAACTAGTCACAGCAGTGCTTTCCCAAGTCGGGACAGGTGTCCATGTGCTATGTTGAATATCACCCCTTTAAGAGAAGAATGAGTTCTTATGTGCGTTGTAGATAGGAACGGATAGCAGGCACAATTGCAGTAATTCGGAACTCGCGACAGCGGTTTACAAGTGGAACATGTAAGGGAGATATTAAGCAGGTATGGTGAACAAAGATAAAGATAGGACCATATCATAACAAAAGGGAAATTGTGTCCATGTCCCACACGACTGAAAGGGATATAGTGGAACACACGATACAAGAATTTATCTAGATAAAGTGGAAAGTAGTAGGAGTAGATTGATAGAATTGATTAAGTTTATGGCTGAGTAAGAGATGACGATCCATAAAAGGCAGTTATTTACGGAGGCAGAGTCACATCCGAGAGAAATACGATAGCCGCCTCCGGTGATACATTCGCACCTACGCGGTGTATGCGCACCTGAAACACAAGAAACGAGAAAAGGGGAAAATCAAGCCTTTCTTTAACGCCGGTATTAGTTTTGGGTAGCTGGCACCAATACGGGAGGTAATTGTCCCAGGCACGTTGGGTAGCAGCCGGCGCACATCAATAAAAAGCAGCTTGGGAAGCTGGCAAGATGAGCGTTATTAGGGAATGGGGTGCGTTTTCACGGATGCCAATGAAAAAGGACACAGGCGTTTGTATGCATGCGAAGTGAGGGGGAGCGAGGAGAAGGGCATAATGAGCGCGTGTCAGAGCCGGGACGTCGCACATCTGCCCGGCGGAACCAATCGACTTTGCATGTAGACCGGATAGAGCGTGGTCGTCCAATAAGAAATAGCGTTTACAAATAGACAGAGCGGTGACATGTTGTGGCAGATGTAGATCAGGGTGCCGTGCGTTTCGCGGGCTTAGTGTGGGTGTGTGAGGTGGATAGCGTAGTTGCCTTTGTGCTGAGGGACGCCTAGGAGCCAATGAGAAATAAAGGGAGTCGGCTAGAGCCAATAAGGTCAGGCGTCTGGGTCTTCTCAGCTAATGAACGAGCGGAATAGCCCGAAATGTGCCAATTGGGCGATGATGACGAGAAAAAACATGAGTCGCCGTGATGGGTGCCGTGCATGGGGGAAATCATGAGAAAGTATTGCAGACAGGCCTTTGCGTTTGCAACTCATGCCATCGGTGGGGAAGTAAGCAACATTCAGTGTGCAAGCCTCACAGGAATTGCGCTGTCTGTACACGCAATAGATGGGTGCGGTCAGGCTGAGTGCAAGCCACGGATCAGGGCTGGATAAAAGGGTATTGCAAATAAGATACCCCTGAGGATATCATATAATCTTTTTAGGCCCCACATACTAGCTGCACCCACCGACCTCCGTCACACGGCCGCCGCAGAGGGATTCGCCATGCCGTCACCGACAATCAGCATCCCCGGTGCACCGGCGAACGTGTCAGGAGGCAGGATCGGTAGGGGTAGCATGGGAGTGTACGTCGGGATGAGGCTCACAACGCCCGTGGTCCCACTGATCGTCGTGGGCGGCCATGCGGCCGTAATGTTCCAAACAACATCATGGACTTGTGGCGAGGCTCGCGCTGAGGCGGAAGTTGTGTACATCGATATCAGTCAGCCCGAGCCCTTCGTACTCTAGCTCATATGGCGACGCTCCTAAACCCATCGAGGGTGCAAAATCCGACGGCGTCGGTGACCCACCGATGAGCGGATTCTGAGGCTGCACACGTAGGTAGTTCTTCTAAGAACACACAACCAGCCACAATAAATAAATTAAATAATGAAGAAAAAAACAAAATAGAGGCGCACCATGCTCACCATGCCCATATCGTCCGCAGTCAGCGTAGGCAACGAGAGCCGGGGATGCGTCGAGTATCCATGAGAGTGGACGGCATACGAAACGTGAGGCTGTGGCTGCTGAAGGAGCTGAGACTGAGAATGCCGACTATGCATCGCCTGATGGTGGTGTGCGCTCGCGTATGAGTGCGGGTGGAGAAGCGAGCCGGGGTTCGCGTGCTCAAGCGAGGGCGAGGACGCAGGCGAGATCGACCCGTGGATGCCAAGAGAGTGATTCGGCGACAAGAATGGCGTGGCGCACACGAAATGATACGAGATGCTGAGGAAGACCTCGCCACGGCGCGTAGTCGGACTGTCGAAGCTGTAGACCAGGTCCTGCGTGATGGAGTACCTGTCGAGTCCCGCTAGAAGTATGGGCGAATAACTAATGTCAGAAGGATTACACCAAGGACTAGAAAGTATGCACTGACCCCTTTCACCGCAAAGCGAGATCCACATGGGGTTGTCGACGAGACGCGTCTTGTACACGAAGCACTCACGCTGGGCCTGCGCGTGACGAGAAGACGATGAGAGCTGGGGCTCTCCAACAGTGTAGAACGACTGTGAGGCTACCGAGCCGTGCGCAGAAGGCATCCGCATACACGTGAGCGGGTCGCTGAAGGAGCCAACCTTCTTAAGCGGTGCGTGGTCGCCCGGCGCAGATGGGCTCACCCAGAGCGTGGTGATGGACTGTGCAGCGATAGGGTCGCGCGAGGTGAAAGACGCAGTGGGCTCTGTCCCCGAGAGTGCGAGCGGCGCGGTAGCCTTGTCTGCCGCGAAGACGGTCTCCGGACGGGCGAGGCAGCCTGCGAAGCTCTTGAGTGGCTGCAGCTGGTCTGACACGGAGGCGGCGGCGGGGTCGAATGTGACGAGAGCAGTGAGGCGACGGGTGTGGGGTGTCACTGGAGGAGAGCCGTATGATGTGCTGGGGGAGTAAAGCGAAGTAGCGCGGGGCGAAGAGGAGTCGCTGTTAGCATAGACGCTCGTGCCACCGAGCTGGGCGAGCGACGAGTTGGGTGAGGGTGAGTCGCCTGAAAGGGTGGGTAAGTCTTTTGTGCAAACGCGTCCAGATGGGTGCACTCACCATGTACGCGATAGTCAATCAGGCTCGAGCCTGTGGACCCAGGGCCCGTCATTGAGTTCGGGTTCAACGACCAACTCGCGACGTGATTGAGGACTAAACGGGAGAGGGAGTTGCCGTCAGGACTCGGGGCTCTAGACTGCCAAGAACGCGCGCTCGGCGGAAATCCAGAAACTCACGCTGTTTGCCGCATGTGACGTCCTTGAGCTGCTGCAGACGACTGCCGACCTGCTTGGGGCTACGACGTACGCCAGTGGCCTCGAAGATGAAGTCCGAGATGAAGCGGTTGCGCTTGGGGAAGCGACCGAGTGCGCGAGCGTAGCGTGTGTCGGTGGGCTTGTACTGGAGGAGGGCTGCATGGGACTGTCAGTGGGATTCCGTAACGGCGGGCGCCAAGCCGGCGACTGCGGTGACGAGGACAGACCTTGGACGAGTGCCTTTTCGAGATGGGGAGGCCAGACGGGCTCAGACTTGCCCTTGACTGTCTTCCAGCTCTTGCGAGCTTTGACGATAGTGTCAGCGACGTGCTCGTTGTTCGCGCCAAAGTCCTCTTCTGAGAGAAAGGTCGACATGCTGAAGATGGGTGTGGTCGGTGTGGGTGTGGTGGGGGTGTGAGTGTGCGGCGGGGGGAGAGGGCGGGAAGGGTGCGGGATCGGATGGGGGATAGGAGGGAGTAATCGCGCGGCGTTTTAAGCAGGAGTGCATGGCGTAGTTAGTAGAAGAGCAAAAGACGAAGCGCTTATGGCATGGCAAATATCGAATATAACGAAGAAGCGCTAATCGTGGATCGAGATCTGAGAGTATATTATAAAATATTAATATAATCCCTTACAAAAGAAGGCATCCTCGGCACGGAAGAAATAGCTGGTCCCCTTCGGATGGCTCGGCGAGCAGCCGGCCAGCCGACGCGAGGCGCTGCTGCCCATCACCGATGCTGACGTCAGCGACCACAGACGCCCACTCCCGCCAGCTCGCCAGCTGCCACCCGCCAGCGCGCGGCATTAGAGGGCCTTTGTATTTTGCATTGCATCCGGATCGACGGGTCCATTTTTCTCTCTCGATGCACACCCGATTCCGTAGTGTCCTCTTCCGAGTCCAGAAATTCCCTCATGCGCGTTTATCCTCTTCGTACAAGGTTCAAGATGCCCAGCCACGCTTCGCCCGCGCCCGATAATGAAACGTACCTCTCTGCCTTCTTCCACAGATGCTTCCCTCCACAGGGGTAAGTTCTGAGCGTGCGGTGCTTACCCCGTCGCAACAAGGGCTTGAGTTCAAGTATACTTCCGTGCCGTTGGCCCGAGGCTGTGTTGCGGAGTGCGGAGTCCGAATACGTAACACTCACGCGTGACGGACTGTCGATCCCGGCCCAGAGCCTCGCCCGGGGCCATGGACCAGCAAGCGCGAACTCGCCCGAGCCCCCCGCTGTCAGCGCCCGGCACTCCAGATAGCGGCCCCGCCCAATCGTCACTACAGCATATCGCACATGGCATATCGCGCACACACGCGTCACTACACATCCCACACGCAATATATCGACCTCGTAAATCCGACGGTACCACTCACTCGCGATCCCCAGATCTGATCTGTGATCTGGGGGGAAACGAAAACGCGGAGACGCGGAGGCGGCTCTGGCGTTGGCGGACGCAGCCCAAAACGGGTGTCACCACCCCCGTGCGGGCTTCCTCCTCCCTCCCTCCCGATCTCAGTTCGTCTCCGTGTCACCTTCCGTACGCGCTATCGGACTCGGACTGCAACTTGGGCGTCCACCCTGCATCAAGGATTCAAGGTCCCAATTCCCAGCCAATTACATTAATATTCACCACAGATGTTCCTGACAAGTAAGAAAAAAATTAAGCTACCGCGTTACATATAAGTATGTATATACAGTGCACCCCATATAAACCCGAATATCCGTTTCAGTTTAAACGAGAGACGAGACCTGCGGCTATACAACCCACTTTAGCCTAATGAAAAGTAAAACGAAAGCATAATGAAGTAATACTGGGAGCCGGCCTACCAGGACTGGCCAGGTCAAGAGATCGTAAAAGCTCGATTAGCACCGAGGGAAATTGGCTGACGCGCGGAAGTAAGTAAGCGGTAAATCGAATCTCGGGAGGCGCGTCGATCTATACACTCGTATCGCCCTATTCGTTCGACGTCTGCCGGGGTCCCTTTTTGGGGATTTTCATTGTGTCCACATCCGGTAGCCGAGTCACGTGTGCTTTGTGTCACGGCAGAAGCATGCGCATAAGGTTCGGAAGCAGCAGTACGCATGATGTAACCCGTGTAATCCTAGTTCAACCCCAAAAACGGAAAGTAAAACACCAGAACGCATCAACAATCAACACTCGACCGCAGGCAGGCTAGGGCTGAGATCAATCACAATTAACACACGTGGGCGGACTCGTTTACCGCCTCCGTCAAACCGGACAAAATCTGGCCAATGGCGAAGTGGGCGATGGGCACTAGACGTGCCCCTATCCCCTCTCTGGTTACGGGTCACTCCACCGCGAACTCTCCTGCGGAGAAGGCTTCAGCCTTCCGGTCCAAGTACTTTGGTACCCAACCTTCCACTGCCCTCCCCCCGACCTATTCCTACGTCGGCGCCCGCCCTATGCGCGATCATCCTATCCTCATGGAGGAACTTGACCATGCCCTCAATCTCACTTCTAATTCGAGTGCCCCGGGCATTACAGGTGTTGGCTACCAGGCCCTCAAAAGCCTGCACGCCGCCCACAGTGTTCCACTTCTTGCATTATACAATGAGTGCATGAATGTTGGACACCACCCCCGTCCTTGGAAGGACGCTAAGGTGGTGATGCTCCGCAAACTCAATAAGAAAGACCCCACTGCCCTTAACGCATACCGCCCCATCACGCTCGAGGAAACTATGGGCAAATTACTCGAGAAGATCATCGCCAACCGCATCCAGTTCATTGCCAATGAACTGGGCGCACTCCCCCCCTCCCAATATGGCACCCGACAGAAGTCGGGCGTTTTGGATGCCACCTCAGACCTAGTAAATGAAATTGAGTCTGCTTGGGCTAAACAGCAGGTCACGACAGCACTCGCTGTTGATGTCGCAGGTTTTTTCCCTTCAGTCCAACATCCCCGTCTACTTGCTGTCCTCTCCGAACTAGGGTTCCCCCCTCTCCTTGTTTCCTGGGTCCTGTCCTTTGTATCAGACCGTCGAGTTGCCCTGTCCTTTGACGGGTTTACCGACACGTTGACACCCATACCTAATATGGGCGTACCTCAAGGCTCACCCATCTCCCCCATTTTGTCTGCACTGTTCACGACTAGCCTCCTCACCTCTCTTCAGGTCTCTGATCCTTCCGTTTTCGTCCGCGCTTATGTGGATGATCACCTCCTCACCACCTCCTCGGGGTCCATCACAACTAACGTTGCGCGCCTCGAACAGGCCTACGTCTCCTTCTCTGCAGCATGCCATGCCCTCGGCCTTTCATTGGATGACGACAAAACTGAGCTCATTCATTTTAACCGAAGGTTCGCCCTATGCGAAGACTCCCTCATTCACCCTATTCTTTTGCCGCGATGGGGCCTACCCCCCTTCGGATTGTCCCCTCCAGGCCTCTACGCTGGTTGGGAATTTTCTTCGACGCGCAATTATCATTTACGGTCCACGTTCAACGCATGTGCTTCAAAGCCATGTCCTCCCTTCGCGCCTTGGAATTACTCGGCAACACTCTACGCGGCCTCGACCCGCTCCACCTCCGACATCTCTACATTGGGTGTATTTTGCCAGTCTTGCTATGGGGATCTCCCCTCTGGTTCACTGGCATACGACAAAAGGGTAAATGCAATAAGATGACTTTAGTGCAATCTGTGGCGTGCCGCCGTATCCTCGGATCCTGGCGCACATCTCCACGCGGCCCCTCTGAGGTCCTCGCCTCCATCTTACCAATCCCATTACGTCTAGAGCGTACTAAATCTTGTGCGGCTATTCGATACCTTACCACTACGCACACTCTGCTTCCTGTACGCACTATGTGTAAAGGCACCATCACCACCTCCTTCGTCAACCGGGTTCCACCTGGTTGCGAACAAGTTCCCCGATACACTCGCCCGCCTTGGCTCGCTTTACCAGTCTTACGACACATAAGCATCGACCGTGCAATTGACCACTCTCAAGAAGCCCGGGAGGCCCTCATTCAGTCACATCATGGCCTTATCGACCGACTAAAGGACGTCCCCTCCCACCTCCTCATCTACACTGACGGATCCCGTAAGGGCATGTCTCCATCCTCCTATTCCAGCGGTGCCGCCGGAGTTTGGTTCTATCGTGGGGAAACAGTTCTCACCTGCGAAACATACTTAGGTTCATCGGTCCATGCTACGGACTGCAAACTTGCCACCCTCGCCGACGCTGCCTGGCTTCTGGCATACTCTTACGACCTACACCCTGCGGTTACGCAGGTTGAAATATACACGGATTGCAAAGTGGCTCTTACACTCCTCGCCGACCCTCGCCCGGCCCCAGGCGTTAATGTCGCCCTCCTCATCCGGAAATGGCTCAAAGCCGCTACTAAGCGGTTTCCCCAGGTGTTCTTCCACTTACACTGGGTTCCGGGCCACTCCGATGTGGAAGGCAACGAATTTGCTGACATTCTCGCCTCTGGCATTGTGGACAATCCTCCACCGGACACCTCCCCGTTTCCGCCTACCATCCGCTTCCTTCGTGAAGCTGCCTCCACTACGGCGCTCACACAATGGAAGACCGACTGGGCTCTCGCCTGTCGCAAATCCAGAGGGTCCTCGGACGCCCACTCCATGGGCACCACCCTGACTCCCTCCACTAAGCCATCTGCCCTCATGCAGAATCTCACTCTCGGCCGTTGCACTAAGTGCAAAGTTTTCTGGACCCTCCTCGGTCACGCCGGCTTTGGCGCGTACTTTGGACGCATCCCGGGACGCGACCCCATGTGTCCTACCTGTCACATTCTAGAAACATGAGCCCATCTCCTGTTATCCTGCCCTAACACCCTCCCCGCATGGCGTGTGGTGTGGAAAACTCCTTTACCCTCCATGGAATCCCAATGGTTTTCCAAGGATGGCCTCCCCCTTTTGGCTTCTTTCCTTGACCTCCACCCCGCCTTCGAGGCGGAGCCCATCCTCGTCTTTGACCCGGGTGGCCCTACCGTGGTTCATGTCTCCGACTTCGGTTTTGCCATTGGCAACTAGTCTGGATACCACACCCCCCCTGTTATTACTGGGCTCCCAGTCCCCATCTCAGCTTATGGCTTCCCATCACTATTATTCCCCTATAACATCTACCATCTCACTAAATACAGGGGCCTAAAGGCCCCTGGAGCATATTTTGTACTAGATAGTCATGATGCGCTATAGAAATGCATTTAAAAAAAAAAAAAAAAAAAAATCAATCACAATTACTTAACCCCGCAATCGTGTCCGAAAATTAGGAATTAACAAGCCAAACCCAAGAGGTTCAAACCGACCCGTCCCGCGCTAAGGAGAAAGAAGCACACGCGGAGGGAGAAGCAAAACACAGAAGCGAGAAGCAAAGGGAAAGAAGCCGTGATACACTAGGCCTCCGAGTTCTTTTCTCCGTCCGTGAGTTGCTTTCCCCGAACTCGGCATCTCCCGCGTCCCCGCCCATTGGCTCCGTTCGCTGCGTGTGACTGCGAGCAAGGGGGCGCGGGCGCTTGAGTCTGAGCTTGCGCCTGCCGTCTGCCGCATGTTGTGTGCTTCGCGCCTTCGCGCTCCACGCTGCGCCCGGATGTCGTGGGGCGCCGCGCCGCTGCGCACGGCGGGATCTCGTGTTCTCCTTGTTCGTCGGGATTCGGGTCCTCGAGCTCCAGACCTTCCTTTCGCTTCTTTGCGCTCTGTCGCCCTTTCCTCCCTCGTTCTGGTCCCTAATTTTGGCCCTCTTGGTCCGCCCGCAATATGTGGCGCTGGGCCGTAAAACAAACAGCACCACTGCCAAACTTAGCAGTCGGGGGTCAGAAGTTAAGGTGGCATTAACGCTATCTACGCGCCATCCCCGCGCGCCACGCCACGCGCATCACACGCCACTAGTGCGCCACACGCGCCTTCGCGCCTCGCGCTTCCGCCTCTCCGCCGCGCCCAAACGGCGGATAAACACAGCGGGTCTGTGGGAGGAAAAGCGAAGGCGGTGTTGTTCTCGTGTGATTTCGTGGAATTCGTATCTCGCCTCCCAGGTCTCTCGCTCCGCGTTAGATAGCTGACAGCTTTTATGATCTAAACCAATCCTGCGCTACGTCTGATAAAAATACTCAATATCCGTAATCCCGTTCGACCCAGCTCCAACTCGAGCTCCAGTACCTTGAAATTTCAGACATAATTTCCCAAGCCATAATGAATTACATCTATACCTAAGCATCTATTATCTATTTCCGCCGATAGCCGCTAGAACAACGTACAATCCCCACAGTTAGCCCTGGACAACTTGCCAGTCCCACATCCTTCGGCCCGAGACGTGCGCAGCCGAGTTGGCTCCCGAATCCCAGGTTGGGCTCGGGGGTAGCCGGAGGGCACAGCCGTGCTACTCCGTTCGTGTTGTATACCGGGCCGTGCCGAACCGAGATGCCGGGGCGAGACGAGACGCTCAACACTAGTACTGGCAACGATCTGCGTTTTTGCCGCTTTGCGGTTGCCGGTCTTCGGTCTGCGCCGTACTTCGCTCCCGCATGGGCCGCATCCCGCGTCTCGGCTCCGGGCGGCCAAAATCGCAATCATAGTTGTAATCATAATCATAGTCGTAACCAGCCTAGCTGTGAATCCGTGAGCATCTCCCGGCGGAACTTGGACGGGTCTGCTCCGAGCTATTCGTTCCGCATACTGTACAATTCATAAACCGGAACAAAACGAAATGAAATATGAACAAAAGACGAATGAAAGCGACGTCGGGTCACATTCGGTCTCTGGCCGGCGGCCGACCGTAGACGCTCCTTTCTCTGCGCGCGAAATTAAATATAACAGCTCCATATTTTCAGCTTCCCCTGGACATTAACGCCCCAGCCACGACCAGTACCCCCTCCGTAATCGTCGCAAACGGCACAGGAATCCGGTCCTTTCTCTGCCCCCACCCCTCCTCAGGCCGGACCCTGCATCATAGACGACACGACACGCTAACATCATAGCATCCTATACAGCCCCCGACCCTACTCGACTCCTAACCCCAATCCAGAACCCAAAATCCAACTAAACCCGTTCGGGCGGCCGCCGCAAATGAATCAAAGAGCCAGTTATAATACCAATAGCTTATCACAAAAAAATACGGCGCGGGCGCTTGAACGATCTTCTTTTCACGTGCCGTCTTCGCCCATTGGTCCGTGATCTGTTTTGGTCGTCTTTCGCTGGCAAATTCGTGCTTTCTTTTTTCTCTTCTTTTTCCTCGGTACCTCTTGGGCGATGCCTTCTTCCTTCTTTCTTCTTACTTCTTAGTTCGGCATGATGGATGGATGATCTTCTGTCTATAAGTCTGGTACGAGTGTGAGTTTGTGTGATGGCTTCGCGAGTTCCTAGTTCCTATGCTTTGACAGAAAGGAGCTCGGGTGTAGGATGTGCGTCTCGCTCTAGAACGCTGGCTTTGGCGCCCGCCTGCGCCTCTGGCGTGTCTCGACGTGCATTAATTATATATATTGCGTCCGGGACGAACGTGGAAAAAGTATGTCTAGCATACAGAACACAGAGTTACTCTGGCTCCCATTGGGCGCCTATCGCAAGTTCGAGGCGCGAGGCGTTAAACACTAACGAGCACACACACCCTCCCTCCCCAGCTTCCGGATTCCTCACTTCTTTTTTTACTCCGAACAGGACGAAGGTTTAGAGAAAATGCGGAATCACGAAAAGATAATCATTAAAAAAAAGAAAAGGAAAACCGCAGGTGTTTAGCGCGCGCGCGCGCCTAATTTGCTCCACGCGCGTCTACGACAACGACAACGACGACGACGGTGATGTTGATGGTGATGATGATGACGCTGAATCTGTCTGAAGCTCTATTCCGCTCCGTTCGCAGGTGAAGGAAGTGTTGAGTGTTGAATTTGAATTTGAGTGGAACAAATAACAAAGAACCTGAGGTCCAGTTAGACGCGGACGAAATGAGAGCGGAATAGAGAGGGACTACACACGGCGATGGTCACACAACTTCGGCCATCCCGTCACTAATATTAACTTCCTGGCTCTGCACCTGCACCTAAACTTCTTTGCCGCACAGCGGACGGATCGACATCACATCAACACCCAGGACTCAAATCACACAGTACGCATGGCCCACATTGATCCTGTGCGCAGTGTACAGTGCATAATAGTACATGCTACGCACTAAACTCTGCATGCACGTTATCGTCGTATTTCGGTGCAGTTTCTATTTTACTCGTATCACATCACATCGCCGCATCGCCGCATCAGCGTACCGCCGCACCTTTATTGCGTTATCTGGTTCTCGGGATTAGACTTACTGGGATTAGGCTCGGGGTTGCCCCATTTCGCAGCTTCCTTTCCATAAAAATACAATTTGGTGGCATCGGACCTGGACGTATCAAATATCAAAGATCACACAGCTCAAATCTCATAGCCCACATATCACTGGCTCAAATCCGGAACCCGGATCAGCAGATCAGCAGATCAACGGATTACAGATCAGAATTTTTTTCTATAGCGCATTGCTTACTTTCGCTTTAGGAAGCGGACTCGGAGGCAGAGACGAAGATGGAAAATGTTGAGTACCGAGACTTTGTAGTATGCGGCCGCCGTGAACTGCGTAGCGCTTGCGATAGGCACAATACCCTGATCCTTCATTCACTACTTTTTCTCTTGAGTGCCTTCATTTCTCCAGGTACGATTGCTACTGGCCTGGGCCAATGCGGTTGTTTTATTTCCGGTGGGCGGAACTTTGCGTTAGTCTCCTTGCTTTACCAGTAAGACTGATCACTCGAAACCAATACCAGAGCTCCAAGGAACAAGATCAATACCAAAACTGAAACAAAAACGCGGATAACGGCTTAAAGCACAAATCGCGCAACTGCAGAACATAGAACGCACACATGGTACACACGCAGCCCCGCTTATAATCCACATGGGCCTATAGAACTAGATACCCACCCTCAAACCATCGTCGACGATCTACTCACAACCCGGCAGTGTATACACCCGATTTGAAATCCAGAGACGCGCAGCTGCACAAGAAGTAATGTACTAGTGAACAAGTCTCATTTTTCTCCCTTCTTTTCCTCTCGCTATCGCTGCCCATTTTTCAAAAGCCTCAAGCTCTATTTCCGATCAGTTCCGACCGAACCAATCCGTCATAACCAACCGCCGATCAGCACCGGCGCCGGCATCGGCATCGGCATCAGATGATCAGCTTCCGGAAACGGCAGCCGCCTCGACATACTGTAACGGATGTCGGGACGTCGGCGTTGCGGGGATGCGGGACTGTAGATCGCTTGCCGCGGCAACATCCGGCACACTCGCCATGCCGTTCATTGACATTTAACCCGATTCAGCCATTCAGGGTTCCAAGGTACGCAGATGTCCGGACGTCCAGATGTTCCGATGCGCGAAAAAGGGAAGTATATGATTTGTAAACAGAGGAAGCTAACATACCAAGGAGAGAAAATAGGACAGCCGCACGCCGAGAAAAGCTAAGCACCGTGTTTCGCGCAAAGTAGAGAAAAAAAACGCGCGTTCCTCGAGGCGGAGAGGGTACACACACACGTATAAGTACATATACATTTACATACGTGTGTGCCATCGGTGGCGATATGAATCCGCGAATCCGCGAATCAGCGGCTCAGTATTTCAGCAAGTCAGCGAATCAGGTGCATTGCGGTGCTAGGCGACGTGGGCCAGCTTCCGCGTTCTTTTCGGAGCTGATCCAGTGCATGTGGTGCATGTGCCTCTCGTCCCATCAGCAAATATTTTAATGCCACACACGAAGATGGATTAAGTATGTATTCTTATTCCTACGCGCGTCGAGCTAACTGGACAAGCGCCGAGTGGCGACCCTTCTTGACTACTTTATATGTGACCCGCGCGCTTAACTCAACTCTAACTGTCTGCCGAGGTTCTAATTGGCGCGCTACTTCTTACTATAGCTGCTAGAAGAAGAACCAGAGCAAGGGAGCGCGAACTTACTTTTTTTATTTACTTAATGTAATGTATAGCCCGCGCTTGTGATGAATTACGATTGTTGACTTAGTGGGATCCGGACGCTGTTACCGTTATCTTGAATCTCTATTGGTCTCGCGCCAGTGGGAGATTATTTCCCTACCCTTTTATTCTCGCCTATCCCTCCTGCCATCGCGTACCCGTCTCCCTTCTTTCTTCTTCCTCCGCTCCCTCCACTAAATCCAGAGCCAGATGCCAGATCTATATTTCACTCGCTTCGGAAGTCGGGACGATTAAGACTCACGGCGGAGGCTTTAGCAAGGATGTCTCCGACTCGGCGAGAGGGTCCACCGAGCGCTTTATTTGTACTTATTAACACGCCCCTTCTTCATGTACGTACGCGCACATATGCGCATAGAGTAAAAACTATTAATCTTCCTAAATCTCTTGCGATCTCGCATGAAATAAATCAAGTGATATATGACGGAGGTGTTCATAGGCGATTGCCCCATATATGGCAAAGATTGGCAGCTAAAGAGGGTCCGTCCGCCGCGGTCCTAAAGTGGGCTTTGGAGTCGGGGAGACAGGATATTCGCACGCTCATAAGCGACAGATTATCGCGGCCGACAACAAGCAACGCCGATCATGATTATGGGCTGTAATCGTGATCGTGATTGTTCGGTACGGATAAGTACTGAACCAGAGCCTGAGGTTAGTGGTTAAGCAGTGGCGGAGATCCGCGATTGACTTTCGCGGGCCGTCGACGACGCGGGGATCACGAAGGGTCTGGATGGACTGGAAGCCCTCCCCACAGGCGAGGCTAAACCGGAAAGAAAGGAGAGGAAAGGAAATAGGAGGGAACAAAGAAGTATCAAGTTTGCGGCTGATAGAAAGCGCTCCTTGACGTTGCCTTAGCGCCGTGCTGTGAACTTCTCCTGAATGGTAGCATTGATCGACCTGGTTGGTGTGCACTGCCATCCATGCGTCCGTTCAAGTTGCGGCAGTGTAAATCATCCTTTGTAGTCGGACTATCGGAGTCGGAGCGTGCCGCCGCCGCTCCAGAGAGTCGCCCGAGATCCGGGTGTGCTCTATCTTTCAATTTGAGATAAAACTATGTAAGCGCGCGTCTAGGAATTAAATAATAGCATTATATGACAGTGAATACAATGTCGTGAATCGTGATATAAGTGCGTACCGTAATCGGAGTATGTGTATAGCCATTCCCTTTACTTTACTTGCCTTTTTGTCCTTTTTCCAATTACCCCCTTTTTGATTTCGGTATTTGTTATTGTTATTATTATCGTCGTCGTCAGGAATATCTTCTTTCTTTTTCATCTTCGACTGCGCCCATCCCACTAGCGCCCATCCATCAGGCAGGCGCTTCAAGCACATACGCCGCCGCCGTCCACGGTGTGGCTAGGGCTAATTCCGCTGCTAGCGGCGTAAAAAGTTTCGAGTGGCCTAAAAAAAAGAAAACAGGAAGAGACACAACTGTCGCCTGTCTGTCCTTAGCTCTCAACATTTCCGATTCCGACTTGGAAACTTCTGAGATTTTCGAAACGTCCTGATGGATCGCGAAACTCATCCTATCTGTATGCACCTATTCATGGCTCTGACTAGGTTCGAGCTTCTCGGTCGTTGCTGACGTGCCTTCAGGACACTAAAAACTTTAAGGGGAATGTGCTTGACGCCGACGTCCATATTTCTGGCGCCGGGAAATTCTAATTTCAGCCACAAATAACCCAACTTCGCGCTTGGATTCAGCAGAGACCTGGCGTATCCTGGTGCCGGTACCTGGAAGTGATGGGATGGATGCCAACAGTAGTTGTGCGGTAATGGTGCTTCTCCATAGAACATTGTACATCATACTTCGTAGGACGTACCGAGCCCCGATATGATGAGGTTGCGGAATATTATCAATTTGGCCGGTGTTGGTAGAGACTGTCGCTGGTGCTACTGTTGCGCAGCCTGCCGCTGCTCACACGAAACGTGTTCTTACTCACATCAGTTCTGAACTTTGAGGGGAGGGAGGTCTGACTACCCGACTTGGGCGCAGCTTGGAACTCGGACCTTGAGCTGGTACTCGTGCTTGTATTGGGATTGTGATTGGAGCATCAGCGACCGTGTCTCCGCACCCGCTCAGACCCCGGATGGCTTGAAGTGGATCCCCCGAGTTCCATTTCAACCCCATCCTCCCACCTTGCATTGACCTGCTGGCGACCGCGACTGCGTCTGCAGCGGAGAAAACTCGCCAAGTTGCGTAGGGCTGTACAATATACCTTTTCATACCCGTGACATGCACGCAGCGGAACCGCAGCCGGCCTCAAGCTGCATAGTTCGATAAGGCGAGTTCTATTCTTGTTTATTCTCGACATGGTAAGGCCGAAGCCGGTCACCTGGATAAAAGGGTACAATTGATGATCAGTTCTGCTACTAGGCTCAGCAGATCCCGTCCGGCGGGGCCGAAATCAGGCTAAACATGTTTGCGTGCATAGGACAGAAGAGTCCCAACCTCACATGTCACACTGAGTATCGACGTGTGCCGAGTGTCTTCCATTGTAAGCCAGGATGCGGAACTTAGATGCCGCGTACCTTCTTGCGTTTGAGGGTTCGTTTTGTTGTCAAATCTAACGATTCTGTACTTCAGCGTGTCCTAGGAGAAGCGAGTGTGGGTGCGCCCCAACCCCCGATGGTTATGATCGCCATCTCTATCAGACGAAAATGATGTCTCCCGTGCATCAGTTTTCCCTCGTGCAAAAACATCACTTCCTATTTCCTAACTGCCTTGTGGAGGCTCGGGTATCAGCGGCTGTGTTTCTCGTGGCTGCTGCCAACGCCATCACTGTCGCCTATCCCACCAAGTTCTTTCATTTCTGCTTCCAAGATTCTTCCTGCCTTACTAAGGCCAGTCTACTATTCGCTCTCACAATAGTTCATCAGGAAAGATCGTAGAAACGGTAACCGGAACTCCTCACCTATCTCCTCTACTCGCTCGCCCCCCGGATGCGGCCCTGGTACCCTCGCGCATACACACGTTCGTACTTCTGCAGTGCGTGTTGCGCATCGAGAGGACGCGGGAGTGTTGAATATAGATCAGACTAATTCTGGAACAGATAGGGAGAAAACAGGGGACCTCAGAGGACGACGTAGAACCGAATAGCCAATTCTGCTACACAATTCCAACTGCCTCCGCGTTTAACGACACCTGTTTCCCTCTCCTTCCGACTAACCTCCTTACAATTCGGACCCACCTCCAATCTTGTGCCTTGGTGAACTGCATTATTGCTCGCGACTTCTCAATTCCACGGTGCTGTACGCGCACCGAGTGCTTCGAATATTTTCTTTTCTTCCCTAGTTCGCGCCTTTTGGCGCCTATATCCTGTGGGCGCTTGTCTACTTTTAGCGAGCGCCTGGTGACTAAGCAACGATATGCTTAGAACATCGTCCCCGACTAGAGCTTAGGAACTCCCGTACCTAACGCGTATTAACTCTGCCAGCAACCACCATCTCAAGGAAAGGAAGTGCTTCCTTGAAACGTTTTTTCTCAAACCTTCATCCAAATGTTCGTGAGCGTGTGAGTATGGCACGCGTCGCATACAGATTCGTGGCAGGCGTTCCCAGCGGCGTCCGTGGCTTCCTGCCTTCGCTCATTCTCTCTAGGAGTGGGACTACACATCATGCAGTCCTGCTCCGACTCTTCAGGAATTCATCTGCATGCCGTACTCTTCGTTCCCCGCGATCCCTCCTCACACATGATGCCTTCGATTCGCTGATGCCGAAGATCGGACCCAAGCTTTGAACAGACGAAGTCGGTGCTATCAAGCGCCCGGCTGAACACAGGGATTCAGTATCTCCTTCCTGGGACCTCTGCGCCCGATTTATGGGGTTGGGCTTTTCTTCGCAACCTCAACTGAGGGGCTCAACTGAGGAGAGGAAAGCTAAGCGTACTGGCAAATGAAGGAAGGAGAGGAAGCTTTGCATCGATTATGATGCACGGGCGCTTAACTCTTTACGGCTGGTGGGAAACTTCTTCCCTTTCTTCTCACCTTTCAAATTCAAGTTCGCTCGTTCTGCGAAGTCTGACTCAACAACGCGGAGCGCCTGGGACTATCCAGGCGGCGTAGAAAAAAAGAAGAGAAAGGGAAAATTAACAGAAGGTGGGGCGTGCGGAAGTTTGTCGCAGCGAAACCAATTATCACTGGAGGGTTAGCGACTGTGGTCTGATGACTGCCGTTTTCCTTTGGTTCTGATAAGCGACGGGCCTTGTTCTCTTGCTACTGGTCTCTTCGTGCCGATATTGTCGTGAGTAATCACTAGACTTGTCTTTACGCCACCAACGCCTCCGTAGAGAACACGGGAGGGTCGTGGTCTACTTCTTTCTCGGGACGGCCGGCTATACGTACACACATCCGTTTGCGGCCTATCAGCCTTCCGTCCTCCGAGTCGACATAATCGCTGTCGTTGTCCTTCTAGCGAGCGTTGGAATTTAAGGAATCAAAGAATCGCAGACAATGCATATTGTACAACCCGTGTCCTGGGAAGACGATGTGTCTCTTTCTCATCGCCCTGGTCTCGGGTTCGCCGTACAATGGTCAACAGGTGCCAGTGATTCTTGGCGTGGTGCTGTGCGCATGAACGCCGAGGTACGAATTCATCTAGCGACCTAAGCCTACAGGCTACTATGTGGCGTTTACTGAGGCCTTTCTCGAAGCTCCTGCGACCGCCGCCGCCATATTCAGGGTCATGCTCCAGAAGCCCGCTTTACGTATTTCGCTCCTAAGCTCAGCCACGCCGTACTGAGCCTAACAGCAAGCACTTGCACCAATCCCCGTTGCTCAACCCTTCCCGAGTTCAGCCGAGTATCTTTTTCCGAGGCGAAAGCACACATATGACTTCAGGCGCAAAGATGAATGCTTCGTGGGCCCGGAGCTTGTGGACTAGCTAGTAGCACCATCCTATGCATATTGTCGCCCCGACCCGCCCGCAGCTCGGTAGCACGAGCATCCCTGCCGGCCTCGAGCAGTTTATTTGTCCTACTCCCAAGCTGTCAAAATTCAGCCGTCTGGTTTTCATTCACCAGTAGGCTTTGACTTACTAGTATGCGTGCGGGAGGTAAACGCAGCGTCACCCCGAGCTCGGTGCTCGAATGTCAGGGGTACTCGGTGTTCAGATTCGGACTCGGGCTCGGCTCGGTGTCCTCGGACCCAGCGGGTCGCCGATTGCCGCCGCCCGCGTGGCTTCCCATTAAGGAAATATGTTCAGTACATCAATCGGATCATCGGGCCGCGCGACATGAAGGTCTGGATAACTCATTTTCACTTCGGATAACTTGTCTCTTATTAATTACGTCTACACCAGCGTACAATACAAATACGTACGTACACCCTAATATTACTTGCAATTTAAGCAGTTATAAAGTTGACTGGAGTTGCCTCGGCCTCTCGCGTAGAGTGACCACTATGGTTCTCCGCTTCTAAACGGGAAAGCTATAAGCTACTAGTTTGGACTCGGTAATATTCTTTCTGCGAGCTCGGTATCGAACGATATTAATCCCGTGCGTATAGAACACGCTTCGGCGGTGCTCTCTGGAGCTATAGGAGCGTTAGCTCTAAAGACTAGTCTGAGCGGTGCTTTTCCGAGCCGGGTCTGGTCTCCGCAGGCGCTGCTGCATATCACCTCTCTGGGAAAGGGGGAGAAGAGAAGGATATATGTATCGCAGGCAGTGACCGGGAACTGCAGCTTCCCGGCCAATGCGTACTTACGGACCACTCGCACCTGTGCTGTGGATCGGGTACCTTGGGGATCCCACCAGAGATGCGGAGGGGTGACCTTGTCAGGAGTAGATTATCGGAACGCAATCACCTACAGTATACTAGTAAAGGAGCGAGGGGGGGCGTCGGGCGCACACAAAAGAGGAGCCTCTTCAATCTGTTTGATGTACAGGACCCGAGGGATGGCGCATGCACCGTGTTGTGCGAGAGATTATAGAACACTAGCCCGATATAGGGAACAAGACTTACGGTAGTGTTGTCTGCTGCCTGCTGCCTGGCGGATAACCATGTGCTTGTTTGTACATTTATGCATTCACACACAAACAAGACTGAGCTCGCGATTGGTGTATGTCTCATGAGGGATTAAATAAAGAACACGGCGTAGGTAGGCACGAGCTTGTGGCGAATAAGGAAGATGATGTACAGGACGGCAGTTGGACTTGGATGCACTTTAACAGAAGACGGGGATAAAAATACAGCGGAGAAAATTTTTCATGCTTTGCGTGGCTTGAAGTGGATAGATGGATGTACACATTTACAGGCCGTATCTAAGTAAGGGGGAACGAAGTGGGAAATGTAAAACGAAGGAAATCGTTAATCTATGGCCGAGTCAGAGGTGACAGTCCACGAAAGGCATTTATCAGCATCAATGTTCACAGCCGAAGGAATAGGATAGCCGTGTCCGGCGATATGTTTGCGCCTACACTCGCCTATACGAAACACGAAAACAAGAGTGAAAAAATCAAGCTTTTTTTAACGCCGTCAATTCGCCTTGAAAGGTTCACATAGTAGTCGTCCAAGCACGCGAAATGTCGGCCGACGCACGTCGGTGAAAATTTTCCCGAGAAGCTAGGGGGAACAGACACTGCAGAGCAGCGTGTATTTGTCCTGATGTCAATGAACAAGAACACAGGCGTTTTTCTGCATGCGAAGCGAGGAGAGCAAGGGAAAAAGCACAGCAGATGCATGTCAATTCCGGGACGGCGAACGTCCTTCTGTGTGAATCAATAGACTTCGCATATAGACAAGAGTGTGTTGGGCTCATAAGGAATGGCATTTTCAAGTAGACGGTGAGCGACAGGGTACGGCAGGTGTGTTGATTAGGTGCCGTGCATCGTGTAGGTTTAGTGAGGCTGTGCGAGTTCAATAGATTGCGTGAGTTGTGTTTGTGCTTGTGCTGAAGGACGCCCCAGATGGAGGCGGGCCAGGACGCCATAGCCAACGAGGATAAGCATCTTAGGACCTCCAGCCGACGAATGCGTAGATGAAAACTTTACTCGCAGGATGATGGTTCCAAAAACGATAGTGCCCGATGAGTTAGGGTCATTGACGAAGGAAACAGGAGGAAATGATTCAGACCAGGTTTTTTACGTTCATTATTTTCCCGATAGAGGAGCTACCAGCACCCAGCGTGAATGCCTCGTGGATGTCGCACTGCCGGTGAACAGGAGCTCAAAACCAAACGAAAGCCACGGGTCAGGGCCGGATAGAAGAGCGTAAGTCAAACGCATTACCAATAGAGCCCCCGAGGCATAACAAACCATCTCTAGAACAACCCACCAGGTACACCCCTAGACCGCCGTCACGTAGCTCTCGTGTATACTGCATCCGCCTAGCCGCCGCCGACAGTGTCTACTGTGCAGTGGAAAATGTGCTGGACAGAAGTGTTTCGGCACAACGGCACGAAAGAGCTTGTTGGCGTGGAGCTCATTGCCGGTAAGCACATTTATATCGTGGGTATCCACACGGTGAACTAGGAGCAATGCACCCTCAAATAGTTTCCTTCCGTCAGTGCCGTCCAAACACCATGCGGAGCAAATGTTGTTGAACCGCAGTCCCATAGCGCCCGGCGCGGCACACATGTCCAAGAGTGTCAGTACTGTAGTGCGTCCATACTAGCAATGGGTCCGTCAACAGTTGTCTGGCTTCATTGTGTACCGTCCATTCTCGAGTTACATATGGCCGTCTGGGGGTTCGGATATGTGCCAGTCTTGTACGAGGGGAACCCCCAGCCATCGCTCCTATCGCTGAACTCACGACAAAACGGCGACGCTCGATGCCTTTCGAGGATGAAGGGTTGATGGAGATGTAGGAGACGATTTCAGCGTATATACTCGTCACAGTTAACAGCGCACCCTGTGTTCAGGGCCCCTATCAGGCACCGTACGCCCTTGCAGACCGGAGACAAAAACAACAGTGCCCCAACAGCCAGGCGCGAAATGCGAATGCGTGCCCCAATTGACACGGCCCGGTTTGGAGTACAAACACTGCCCAGTCCGAACGACTAGGACTTTGTAGACCATCAAGAATAACAATTAAAGGGATGCTCCCTTTGCCAATATCAAAACTTCGAGCGATTCGTGTGCTTAGAGATTTCTCAAGGACACAATTATTGAGGAAGAGAAGAAGCCTTGTGGTTATGTACGAATGAAATACCGTCCTGCTCCGTAATCCAGGTAAGTGGCTCGTTTATTATGCCGAACTCTCACATATTCGCGCATATGACTTCTGAGATCAAATAGATGCAACCGAGGATATGCTGCGAATCCGCGAGTCTCAATGGTGCCGCCAAGGAATTTTACACGGCCACTCCCTCCGGAATATGGTCGAACCCATTTTGCAAGCCAGGAGCGGTGTATAAGTCCAAATTGACACCCAAGCTGTTCCTGCGCGCCCCGGTCCGGCGCAGTAGGGTGTACCCTTGAGAAGGAACAACAGTTCACTTATCGACTATTCAATGGTACCGAATCGGGACGTGGGTGGGCGAGCCCATGTCCTGTTTGGTACTTTAGAGTCCAGGTCTTTAGGCGCGTCTTTCGTTCTGGTATACACGCAATTGAGTCGCTCACGTTAGGGTGCTATAGTGTTCCTCAGTCTAGAAGATTCCGTTTCCCGCGGTCGAGCCTGCACTGACTCTGCAGCCAGTGCTTCCGAAAACGTCTCCCCGTCGATGAGGGCTGGTGTCGATAGTTCTGGTACTTCTCAAAGAGCATGGGCGCAATGAATAGCTCGAGTACAATCCATACTCCTAATATGCCATGCTCGGACTGAGGGCCTCGTTAAGCTAGTCCGAGGCCCGACTGCTCGTGTCGCGGGACGTACGTGAACGTCGTATCCATTTTCCGACGTCCCGGCTAAGCCTTCGCCACCATTCACTGTGAAGCCGCCCATTAGATTCATACTTTCGTCAGTGTCGTCTTGTCTTTCTCCTGCCCGAGCGCAATACCAACCGGTATTTCGACGTCTGAGTCTGAACTTCCGAAGTGGATGCCTTTTCACCTCTCCACGGGTATCTGAGGCTTGAACACACCAAGACCTGTACTTGTCATAAGATTGAGCATCTTTAAAGCAATAAGCATACTTTTTATGTGCCGTATCTACGATGCCATGATTTCCAAGTGCTCCCCGAAACTTTTCACTTACTGGGGGGCTGCCAAAAAGCTAGATTAGTCAGCGGTAGCTTGAGGCTGTGTGGCGTGAGAACATCCTTCCTTCTCTCAAGCTGGCCTTAGAAAAAGGCCATCCTCTGCTCAATTATACTGAGTAAATATACTTGGCTTCTGTGGCGTAGCCTTGCGCCCCACCCTTCTACGTGGGCTCTCCACATACATTAACATAGTTTCACCATCGCTGTAATTGAAACGTAATCAGATAAGATTAAACGTTAACTTGAATTTTTAATTTTAAGCTTACAAGTAACAAGAGCGATCACTGCGGCGTCCCAAAGCGCGATCCGTTCGCACATATTACATCATACGTAAGTCCAATTACCATGCATTGAATACATTGCCGTCGAAAATACCGACAGAAACGCCTGACGCTACTGCCCGACTTAAAATATCATGATGGTACGCCTAAGGGGCTGACACGGCTGATTATCGAGACAGACCTATTTTTTCGTATAAAAGCACTAGACGACGGGCAACTTAGCACCATTCGCTTAGGGCCTAACTTCGTTTACACACCATCTCTCGCGGAATGCTACCTCAAGTCCTCATTGTAAGCGATATATGTCTCCATTCCCGGATTTTCCTTTGACCTCTCGCACTGTGTAGGTTGGTTCCGGCCCAACTGGACTCGTTACTGCCTTGACTCTCCTGAAAAGCGGCGTTTCCGTTCGGGTCGTGGAGAAAGAAGCCACATACAACGTATCTTCCAGAGGATCCGGAATTCATGTGAGCCAGTCGTTCCGTACCATCATTCCATTTTTCAGATTTTAATTTATGTCGTTGGAAAGCTTCGTATCCAGGAGATAGAGCACTTTCTTGGTACTCTTTCGGAAGTCAAGGCATTGAGCTCGCCTAATCCGTTCCTGCATTATCATGATCCAAAGAACCCACACTTGCTCTTGAGATCCATTCCTATGATGGAACAAATTGAAGCTGAACCCAGCTTCCCAATAGTAAGCCCTCGCCATAGACTTTTAACTCTAGGAGTAACATAAACCCAAATTCCCCTGTACGTCAGAACACGCCCATTATGACCAGTCAATATTTGCATGAGGGTGTTCTGCGTGCACATGTTGAAGCTCTGGGCGGTCAGGTTGAACTGAATACGGAACTCTCCGACATCGTTCAAGATGGTGACGGAGTCGCAGTCAAACTAAACAAGAGCATCAACGGAAAGCAGGAGGTGGAGCACGTAACCTTTCCATACATCGTAGGCGCAGACGGCGGTCGGAGTATGTGCCTGCATCTTCTTGATTAACTAGGCCTAAAATCGGTACAACCCCAATTCCAGGTACCGTGCGGAGGTTGATTGGACTGCAGTTTCTTGGCGAGACGCATGGAACGGAGGTGTTGCTCAATGCAGACGTTAATATAAAGGGTTTCAGGTTTGAGATCGTGCGTTCCCGCTTTATTCGACCCTTCGGAAAGTCTGAATCATCCTTCGGGTTCGTAGGGCTTCAATATGTTTGGAGATCCGACCTCGATTTTGTTCGTTACATATCCAAGGGCTTGTATTTTATTCATGGCGCTTACTGTAATCCTTTCCTTCCCATAAAGTGTATTCCTGCGGAGCACAAATGTCCCAGAGCGATTCCAGCTCATAATTGCCGGGCCGAAGTACCACGAAATCGCATCGGAGTGCATTGAAGCGAATCTCGAAGAGCTGCAGGGAATCTTGACTAGGTTGACAGGTCTATCAGACCTGCAGATCACAAAGGTCCATACTAAAACTGATTGGAGGTGAGCTCCCACTCGAAACCCTCGCTTATGTCAATCCGTTAATCGAGTTATTATTCCCCAAGACTGAATGTTCGAATGGTAGACCACTTCCAAAAAGGAAGAGTGTTTGTAGCAGGAGGTTGGATCCTTTTACAAATAATAGCAGCGAACAATGGAATTAATATCATGTTTCACGCCAGATGCCGCCCATGTTCACTCACCAACGGGAGGCCAAGGGATGACTTCGGGTATCCAGGACGCCGTGCGTTGTCTATATACGCGACCTTTGTATACGCTGGCCACTACTAAACTTACCCCTTAGTTCAATCTGGCCTGGAAGCTCGCCCTTGTCGTCAAGGGGCATGCGTCTCCGGCACTCTTCACAACCTACGAAGAAGAGCGACTTCCAGTAATCAGAGAAATGCTGCTCGAGACCTCACGGCTCCACAGTAAAGTTTATGCTGCCAAAGACGACCAGAGCGCCATGCAAAGCGTCCAGAACACAACGGATGCACCCGGGAGGGCGGCGATGCCCCTGACAAAAGCAAGCGGCACCAGCGAAGAAAAGATTCTAGATACGGAGCCGCTCTTCCGCGGGCGCAAGATGTTCCAGCTCGAGCTGAACTATCGTTGGAGCTCGATCGTGATGGACGAGCGATTCGCTGAAAGAGGTTATGGGTCCGAAAAGAATGCGTACGGTACAGTGGGCGGTAATGTGCGTGCAGGAGATCGTGCGCCGGACGCCCCCGGACTGGTTGTGCTCTACAAAAACACGGGGTCAGAGAAAGTCGGTAAAGTCGAAGGAAAGCAAGGAGAATCTGTCAGGCTATTCGACATATTCGCCCCAAACGCGCATACCATACTGGTTTTCTCGGCAGAAGCCACTCTCTTTTTAGAGTTGCAGAGCGCGCTCAAAAGGCTGCCGAAGAATTTGGTGCAAGCGCTGCTTATCGTCCCGAGCTCAAGCTCTTTCGGCGAAAATGAGCCGAAGGCCGACCTTATTCTGGAGGACAAGGAAAGGCACGCTTTCCGCGGCTACGGAGTGGATGACACCACGGATGTTGTTGTCGTACGGCCTGACGGAATGATTGGTGCATTTGTAAAAGGATCCAAAGGCGTTGAGAGCTATTTCATGAAGGTGCTTGGTACACTTTAGTTGGTGTATACTGTACAAGTGGTCTCCGAGGATTGTAGTTTCATTATGATGTCTAGTATTCTGCAAGTTGGAAGCGTAAACCCCAACTCTTATATATTGGTTGAAGTCATGGAATCGAAATTTGTGGCTTGGTGGTATTGTAGGGATCCCGTACTTTTGCTCCCCCTACACTTTTGCGCATCGAGGGAGAAGTCGATGTGGGTGCGCCTGAACTCCTGTTAGCTATTATTGTCGTCTCTGTCAGACGATCACGACGTCCCCCATACATCAGCTTTCCCCTGTGCATCAATTCCTCCTTCCCAACTGCTTTGTGGATGCCCGAATATCAGCGACCGTGTTTCTGGTGGCTGCTGCGACGCTATCACTGCCGCTTCTCCTACCAAAGACTTTCATCATTGCTTCCGAGACTCTCCCTCTTTACATTACGTTGGCCGGTCTACTATTCGCTTTCGCGCCGCTCATCAGTACAAATCACAGAAGGGGTGACCGAAACCACGCACCTAACCCCCCTACTCGTTAGCCTTTCAGACGCAATCCCGGTATCCTCCCATACACAGGCTCGCCCTCCTGCAGTGCGTGCTGCTCATGCGAGGCGCGGGTGTCTCAATTATAGAGCTGAATAACTCTGCGAGAAGTAGAGGAAAAATAAAGGTTTAGAAAACGATGCAGATCCGAACAGCCAACCCTCGACTGATTCCAAATATTACCGTGTTTTACGAGCCCCGTTTTCCTCTTTTCCTGACTAAAATCCCATGATTCGGACTCATTTTTAACTTTGTCCCTTGGTGAACCGCTTCATTGCTCGCGATTTAAACAATTCTGAGCGCCACCGCGTGTTTCTGGTGTCTTTCTTTCGCGTTACTTTGCCTAGCGGGCGCTTGCCTGTTTTCGAGCGCCTGGTGACTAAGTAACGATATGCTTGGAACATCGCGGATAGAGCTTCGGAACTCCCGTATCTAACGCGTATTAACTCTGCCAGTTTTACCAGCTAAAAAAAAGGAAGTACTCCTCTGAAACACCAACTGCTTCTTCACTTGTTCGTCGTGGACGTGTTTGCTGCGCGTCGTGCACGGTTCATAGCAGGCGTTCTCAGCGTCCGTGGCTTCCCGCTCCCGCAACTTCTTTGGGAGACAACAACTCGTGACTGCGCATCAAGCCGTCCTGGTCCGAATTCGAAAATCCATCTGCATGCCGTGCTCTCATTCCTCACGATCTCTCTCCCACATGATGCCTTCGATTCGCTGTTGCCGAACCCAAACTTCAAACTAGTGGGTTCCCGGACGAAGTCGGTGCATTCAAGCGCCCGGATGAACGCGCGGACCAAGTTCCTCATCTGTTGGGACCCCTGCGCGCGACTTCTGGTGCTGATATTTCCCGCAGCCTCAATGAAAAGAGGGAAAGGATGGAGGGAGGAAGAGAAAGCTCTGCCCTGTCGATGCGGTCAATTATGACGCACGGGCGCTTAACCGCTTACGGCCCAGCGTGGAAACTTCTCCTTCTCATTAATATTGTCCGTATTTACATGTTGTTTCTTTCCTCTTTCCAATTTCAAGTTCGTTCGTTCGACGAAGAACTGGTTCGGCAACGCAGATCGTCTCAGACTCTCTAGGCGAGGCGAAAAAAAGAAGAGAAAGGAAAAAAAACGGAAGCCAGACCGTGCGAGAGCCAGTCGCGGAGAAACCCAGTCATCAGATTCCAGATGGTGAGTGCTGCTTTCCTTTGATTCTGATAAGCGAGGTGCTTGTTCTGCTGTTGCTGGTGACCCTCCGTGCTAATATTACCCTGAGTAATTGCTACATGTAGTAGACTCGTCTTCTTCGGAACGGTCGCGGTACTGATCCACCCACACTTGGCACACCCGCCCAGCAGCCGTCCGTTTTCCTAATAGATATGCATCCCAGAGACGTGCCGTGTTACAGGCTCTTCCAGTGTAAGTTCCGGAGCTTGAGAAGTAAGGAAGTCACGGATAGTGCTCATCGTGCTAAGTATAACATACAGTAAAACCTGTGTGGTCTGGGACGACAAAGGGTCTTTTCTTGTTAGTTTGCTCCAGAGCATGCTGTACAAATGTCGACACGTACATGTATCTCTAGCCTCATGAATGACGGATCACGGAGTCTTCCGGACACCTCAAACTTAAGTACGGTTTACGGTGTGGCGTATATTGAAGCTTCTCTTGTACTCCAGTGCCGCTACCGTCGCCGTATTCTGGCCGGGGGCGAGCGTATCGCTGAGCACGACCACGCCATGCCTGTATCTCGTATCTCGGATTTACGTATCCCGCTCCAAAGCTCGGTTGCACCATGCCTGAGCCTACGGTAGGCACTAACACCTATCTCCATTACACAGAACTTCTTCGAGTTCAACCGCACCTTTTTCCCAAGGCGATAACAATGGTATATATATGACCCTGGGCGTTAAGATGCTTCTCGGGTTCGGAGCTTGCAAGCTAGCTAGTAGGACTAGTTTGTGCTTATTGTCGCCCACGACTTCGTAGGCCAATCGTCTGCGCAGATTCTTAAGGGCTCGGCAGTCTGACTGGACAACTGTATGTAGTCCAGTCATTTTACCCCCGGCTAAGCCGACTTTAGCCTCTCGGTGCGCATCCTTGAAAACATGCAGCGCCACCCCGAGCCCCAACGCTTGTTGTTATTCGGTGCTCGGTGCTGTATCAGGTACTCGGTGTCCGGATCCGGACTCGGGCTCTGGTCGATGTCCTCGGACTCAGCAAGGCGCCGACTGCCGCCGTCGGCGGCTACATATCTATTGAAGAAAAGTGCGCACTAATTGACGTGTCGGGTTGCACACTGAAGATCTGTATATGCATCCCATTTTCACATTTGAAATAACTGATTGTATGATCGCGCTTATGTTGCTTACAGCTGAGATATGTATTATACCCCCGTTTATTAAATTTAATTGGCGCTGATATCACCGAACGATACCAATTCGTTAAGCTAAATTATAATAAAAGTCCGAGTCGGCTTCTCGTACATCAATACGGCCCTCCGACTCTAGACGAGGGAGCCGCGAACTAGAGTTGGCTCCGGGAATTACAAAAGAGCGAGAAAAACGCACTACGGCGGTGCCCGCTGAAACTACTGTGGTATTTGCTTCTGCAACTAGTTACAGCGGTGTCCGCCCAGGTCGGGATTGGTGTTCACGCGCGATGTTGTGTATCACCTTTTTAGGAGAGGGAGGAGTCCTTATGTGCGTCGTAGATGCAGACGCGATTACAGAAAGTCCGGAACTCACGATAGCGGTGTACAAGGGGATCAAGTAAGGGAAAGAAGTTAGGTACGACTGTGAACAAGGAAAATGACGGAGATAAGACCAAAGTGGAACAAAAGGATAACTGTGTCAGTGTTCTTCACGACCTGAAAGGGATATAGTAGAACACACGAAACGAAAATCTATCTTAATAAATTGGGCAGGGTCACGGTAAAAAATAGTTGATAAAATTGATCAAGTTTGTGGCTGAGTAAAAGAAGACAGTCCACAAAAGGCAGTCATTTACCGGATAGCCGTCTCCGGCGATACATTCGCGCCTACGCAGCGTATGCCCACCTGAAACACAAGAGATGAGAAAAGGGGGTACATCAAGTCTTTCTTTGACGCCGTCAGTTAGCTTTGGGTAGCGTTCTAGGCACGTCGAGTATCAGCCGGCGCAAGTCAATAAAAAGCAGCTCGGGAAGTTGACGAGACGAGCGTTATTAGGGAGCGGGGTGCGTTTTTTGCTGACTCGGATGCTAATATACAAGAACACAGGTATTTGTGTGCATGCGAAGCGAAGGAGAGCGAGGAGAAGAGCATAATGAGCGCGTGTCAGAGCCGGGATGTCGCACGTCTGCCCGTCGGAACTAAAGTGTGGTGGGTCAATAAGAAATAGTGTTTACAAATAGACAGGCTGTAGCAGATGTATATCAGGGCTCTGTGCGTCCCGCGGGCTTAGTGTGGGTATGCAAAGTGGAAATTTTAGTTGTCCTTGTGCTGGGGGACGCCTCAGAGCCAATGGGAATGAAGGGAGACGGCTAGAGCCAACAAGGTCAAGAGTCTGGGCCTTCTCAGCTAACGAACGAGCGGAATAGCCCGGAAAATGTGCTAATTGGGTGGTGATGACGAGAAAAAACATGAGTCGCCGTCATGGAGGTGCCGTCATGAGAAAGCATTGTAGGCAGGCCTCTGCGTTCACGATTCATGCCATCGGCGGAGGAGTGACCAGCATCCGCCGCGCAAGCCTCGCGGGGGTTGCGCTGCCTGTACACGTAGCTGTCAAGAACGTCAGGCCGGGAGCAAACCATGGGTCAGGGCTGGATAGAAGAGCGTAAGCCACCGTGTATTACAGATAGAGTATCACCGAGGATATCAATTAATCTTTGAGCACCACTTACTAGCTGAACCCCGCGCCCTCCGTCACACGGCTCGCAGTGTCGGAAGGATCTGCCCAGCCGTCGCCGACACTGAGCGTCTTTGGTGCGCCAGTAAACGTGTCGGGAGGCAGCGTCGGCAGGGTAGTCGTGGATGTGTACGTCGGCATGAGGCTCACATCGCCTGTGACCCCACTGATTGTCGTGGGTGGCCATGCGGTGAATGACGAGCGTACGTCTGCAGAGATTGTCCTCGCGCCTGCACCGCCTGTCTGCTATGCGGAGTACGTGCCGTCGAATTACAATCCAGTGACACTGAGCGAAGCGCACTTCCCAACGGCATCACGCGGGTCGGTAGGCATCCAACCGCCTTCGAGTCCAAGCTGGTACGACCATAGTGAAGACTGCACGGTGTTCGTTGCCGAAGTATTACCGATCTAGAGTATACATGAGTGCGCTTCAGTCTGCGAGCAACTTCGGTTTGAAATGAGAAATATCCCGACCTTCCACGTCCAGAAAAACCAGTTCTGAAATGCGTCCATGATAGCAAGCGCGAAATCCCTAAAGCCATCAACAATTGTCTGGTTCCATTGCGCGCTATCCATCTGGAAGGTACAGTTACCGGGAAATCCGGGCACGCTGCCCACCCCATTCAAGTGAAACCCGCAGTCATTGATACCGTTACTAAACTCGCCCGCAACAGTCATTCCGAAAGCTGTTTGGCTGTCGGAATCATAAGAGGAACAAGTCAGTTTAGTATGTATTCGTAACATGAAGCTGGCGTACCTTGTGTTTATGGTCGGCCCCCAGGCATTGCACGCCTTCGCAGGTCAGAGGTCGATGGGATCCGTGCTCTGGCCGTGTTATAATGGTCCTCTATCTGCGACAATCCACCGCCTGCTGACGTATCCGCAGCAATCGCTTGCGACAGTGACCACTCGTCGATGACCGGCGTCGACAGATTTTGGTACTTCTCGAAGAGCGAGGGCGCGATGAACGGCTCCAGCACGAACCACCCTCCTAGATTGACGCCATACACTTTGTTGATGCCCCATGTCCAGCTCAAATTCAGCGGAGGCATCCATGAGTTTGGACGCGCGTTATTTTTGAATGGGTCTGCGAGATCGTCCACCCAGAAGCCGCCGAACTTGTTCACATACATGTAGGTGAACGCCGTCTCATCCTCAGTTGTCACAGTCGAACCGTTCCCACCACTTTTAGGCAAGCTACTCTTTGAACTAGCGCTAGCGGAGTCATTCTTCCCATTATTTTTCTTTCCGAGTACAATACCAACTGGAACAGCGACGGAGGTGTGCGCAACGATGAAAATCGCGGCAAAGCCCGCCAGCCACAATAAGCGTCGGCGTCTTCCGCAACCTCCTCCCGATTCGGTCTTTTCGGATAGCCCCGAATCCAACGCGTCAGTGCCACCTCCTCGTCCACTCTTTGGCCTAGCCGCACCAGCGAGAGCTGAGCCCGCTCCTGCAAGGGGTTCGCCAGCCGTATCGAAGTACAGCCACTCTTCTCTGCCTTTTTTCATCTTCTGATGTGTGTCATGGAATCATATTATAGTAAACGGCACAGGTTTCGAAACGACAGAAGAATACGTAAACGATACAAACAGCTACGCTACAAAACAAAACAACAGCAATTAGGATACACAGTCAGAGTGCAGCACAAATGGTCTGTGGTCGAGGAAAATCTGTACCCTTGTGAGTGGTCAAGAACTTTCGGGTGGCGCCTTCCTCTTTCGTGAAAACAGAGTTTTAAAGGTGAGTCGCTCCTTCCCGGAAGACACTCTAGAACTACCGGTACCTCTTCTAGTACGCCTATCCTCACCAGCCGACACAAGTTCCTCCGACAGACCTGCCATAGAGCTCGATTGGGCACGCAAGGAGCCCTCGGAAGTTACCGAGGCGTCGGACAACGTCTGCTCTACCCTAGGGGCCCCGAAAACTAATGTAGACTCAGACCTAGGTTAGGTGTATCAGTAACGATGGCAACTTAGTGATTCGTCTCAAAGGAATCCCTGCCAACGTACTCTGGTGGGACCGGGACTCTAGCCCCTAGTTCAGAGCGCCTGCGCTTGTTCGATCCGAGGGTGGCAAAAGGGTAGTTAGTCTCGTGGCCATCTCCTCTTTCGTCCCTTCCGGCCGTAAGGACGGGCTCAGGTTCCATTAAGAGTCGCGCCCTGAGCTCTCCTTGAGTAGCTTCAGGGCTCATCCCTTGGCTGTTGGTCGTTACCCCTAGCCCTGAGACATCACTGTAACCTGCTGAAGAGCTGGGGACATGTTAACTCGTAATGCATCGTTAGAGCTTAAAGCCTACTCACCCCAGTGCTTTAAGCCTCTCAACGACATCCGTCATCGTTATACGATTCTTTGGTTCAAAGGTCCAACACAATCCGCATACATCCCAGGCTCCTTTATGACTCTCCGGCCAAGTCTCGAAGGATTCTGGAGGAGAAGGAAGCTGTTTACTTATCACAGCAACTACAATCCGTAAATACGCATCGATATGTGCATATGGCCGTTTTTTCACCAGGAGTTCCTTGCGTGCCCGCACATTAGCTCATTCTGTAATAAAGAATAAAAACCGGGGCACAGCTCACATATATCGTCATACCAAATGACCAAACGTCTGACTCCTTTGTAAATTTCTTGTAAATTTCAGGTTCGGCAAGCAATTCGTGGGACATAAAGCAGACAGTTGCCATTATACCATTGAGAGGGGTTGTGTTCCCGGCCAGTGCAGGCTGCGTAGCGTTTGGAGCGCGAGAAAGGCCAAAGTCGCAGATCACGGCATCCCCTTGGGAGTTGACCAGCACGTTATCCTTGAGAAGCCTATTAAATCATAACAAACCACGCCATGAGACGGACGTACGGGTTTCAAATCCGAGTGTACCACACCATTGTTGTGCAGGTATTCTAGTCCTTCAGCTATTCCGAGAATCTAAGTAGTTTTCATTATCATTATCAAAAGTGATAAGACAGAAGAACAAAGGACGGACCAAATGTATCATGTCACATTCAGAGTGTTGTTTGGCATACTCCAACACCTGTCCGTTCTCCATCCATTTAGAAACAAAAGACGGAAGGGGGCATCCTTCTTCGGTAATGAAGCCCTCTAGACGAAGGAGGTTCGAATGTTCGAGTTTGGACCAAACATAGAGTTCTTTCGCCGTTGTCTGTATTTTTTCGTAAAGAAATCATCCAAGGTCTGAGATAGACATCCACACCTTTACGGGTCTACTGTCTTGATTATAATGGCGCGGGCATTTAATAGCCACCGCCATTTTTCCACAAAGAGGATGTTCGTAAATGCCGGAATAGACGTCGCCATAACTGCTCATGCCTTCTGGCGGGCGCGAGCGGTCAAAAGCGACAAGTCCTGTGAGATTAAGGTGACTGAGCCTGGAAATGGACAAATCCAAAAGATTCGCAGGTGATTGCACGTGCGGGAGATTGTCAAAATAAACGCTGCCCGAGGCACGGCGGCCGGAAAGCCCATAGTATGCGGGTCTGTGAGGCCCAACAAAACAACTACATTCATCCTCCGATTCAATCTCAGGCTCATCTCTCACAGAACTGGAGTGTGTCAGGACAGCTGTCACGAGCGGAGTTAAAAGCTTCCCCACCTCAGGACTTTCAGCCTCTTGACAACGTCGAACATTGTGATCCGCTCCTCTGGATCGAAGACCCAACAGGATTCGCATATGGCCCGCGCTCCTTCTTGGTGGCTTCTTGGCCCGAGCCAGACGAAACTATGAAAGGTAGGAAGCCGTTTACGCATTATAGTGGCTACGACCTGTGCGTCAATGGTGATACGTGCATATGGTCGTCCTCTCGATAGCAGCTCCTTAAAATGTGCACGATCTGAGTCATGACAAATAAACAAGATGGACCACATCCACATAAACGGTCATGCCAAATGACCAGACATCCGATTCTTTAGTGTGTTTCGTGTACTTGTCGCTTTCGGTGAGTAGCTCATAAGCCATCCACCGAACGGTCCCCGCCAGTCCACCCAGTGTTGTACCAGTACTACCACCCAGGGCGATATGCGTGGTATTTATCGTACAAGAATTTCCGAAGTCACATATTACAGCATCACCAGAAGACGTTACTAGAACGTTGTCCTTTGAGGCGTCGATAAGTCATCTCCCGGACAACGGGGGGAAAAGCATACAGATTTGAAATCACAGTGAATCACGTCTTTCTCGTGGAGATATTCCAGTCCTTCCGCAATGCCAAGAATCTGTGTAGTTATTTCAACATGATAATGAGATGGAAGAAGACGTTTGAAAACAAACCAGGTGCATCTTGTCGACTCTGAGGTCCTTCTTGACATAATCCAGCACCGTGCCCTTATCCATGTATTCAGAAACAAGCGCGGGAAGACCATCATCGTCGATTATGAAGCCAAGAAACAAGAGGACATTCTGATGTTTGAGTTTGTACCAAATGTTTATCTCATTCGCTGCGACCTGTAATTCACCTTAAGTTCCTTGAAGGCCTATCATCTGAATGGATCCCTCCTGATCTCTCACCTTCCGGATTTTGTACTTGTCCCCGTCGCTAACTCCCCGGAAGCGCAAACGCTTCATTGCCACTCTCACTTTGCCGCGATCGAGGGAATCGTAGATGCCGACAAGAATTCGGGCATCCCAACCCGTTTTGCCAACACGACCCCATTCGCCAATATCAAAGCCTGGGACAGCTACCCGATCAAATGTAACACGCCCTGTGATGTCAAAACGCTTAAGTCTGGTAAGCGTTTGTCCGAGAATGTCTTCGCGTAATGGTGTCTGCGAAGTTAGCGGATTGAACTCATCCAAGTCAGGTTCATGTTCAGTCGGCGACATTGTTCAAGCGAGGAGATGAGGAAGACGCTAGACCAGAGGTGGGAGGAAGAAAGAGAGATCCAATCATGGAGTCACAACGCACGGTCCTCCGTTTTATTGGATCAGGCTCATCAGAGATGGTCACGACTCACGCGCCAAAAGCTGCAGCATGCACCAGATTTCGTCGCATGCCATATCCGTACAAGCCAATGCAATGGGAATGTGCAAATTCATTGAAAGATTCTGGATTGGCGGAGACCGGAGTCAGCGCTGTTCAGACTCCGGAGTCCAGAGTGCCAGTGTGTTTCGCAGGGATCCAGGGATCCATTACTAGCAGTATGTTTGACTCGGATCTCGTGGGGTTTCATAAAAGCCCTGGTTTCCAATCGTCCGTAGCTTAAGTTGTTCCTTTTCCTTAAAAGCCCTTCTATCCAGTGAACAGGCGGATGTGGTAAAGTCTAAACAAGTTTTCGATTTTCCGAATCAGGCAGGGTAACTTGAACCCTTTTATTTATGCTTGTTATTCCATGTATACTAAATACAGTCGAACCCCTCGATTTGGATGGAGATTGGTGGAAGGATTTTCATATGCAATTCACTGGTTAGAAAATTAAAGGGGCATGGCTCTGTCACATTGGATGACTTAGTTGAAACAGAATCCCATGCAAAACATGAGGTTATGTAAATTGAGGGAGATTTAAATCAGGAGGTTCAACTGCGTGCCCGGTAGTTATGTTGGGCGTGCCCAAAATGGCATCTAGGCGCGTCCAAAGTAGGTGTTTGGCACGCCCAAAGCAGGTATTTGGGCGTGCCCAACGGGGTCATCCCTGGAGGTGTCCCTGCACTTCAGGGCAACCCCTATCCAGGGGTCTATTAGACTGGTCTGTCCCATACCAGGAGATACCTCTAACAGATACCAGGCCCAAGGATCGCGGCGCCACCCCCCGAACTATACTTGACTGCTTGATACAGATCCCTTTACAGACCCGAATGTCTGGTACGCATTGCAGCCTGAGTACTACCCGCAGACTTTAGAAATCACATTGCCTCTCCGTCTCCGAACCCCGATTTCGGGCCCAGTGGGCGTGTCCAAGTGACTGCATCAGGAAAAAACTGGCCAGTAGACAATTAATGGCCATTTCCATGGTAAGTGGTAGTACTCCATAGTTTTGAGTCAGAACAGGTAGTACTTTATAGGCACACATAGTTTGCTATAGTCTGTGTGATTTTCAATAGGTGCATATAGTGAGCCATAGTAAGTGGGATATTTCATAGACACATATATACTGAATGACACCATACGCCATATTTTTCTGATCGTTTTTGTACCAAAGGTGATGTTCGGAATTGTCAGCGAACAAAGAAGTCCAGATAACATGCATGTCCCTATACCAGATTAAATTTTAGTATCGAGAAAAGCCTGAGCGGATATTTCGAGTTTCTATGGATGTTATTCGACGGACTTGGAGGAATCAGGATACAAAAGTTCTCACGGTTGAGAAAACCTCGTGGCGGCAGTCGCAGTAACGGCGGTACAGCCGCAATGCCGTTTGTACAGTACATCCTTCTTAACGCTCGATTCGCCGTTAGCATTAACTTCCAGCACTCCTTATCTCTATATAAAGATCTCCTGCGAGTACATTGACAACTAAACGGACTAGTATTGCTTACGACTAGTCCTTGGCTGCGATGAACGTTCACCCGCACGATACCGATTATAGACACTTGTCCGCTACGATGAGGTTCAGGTATATGCACGCCTTCGTCATCGCTAAGCGAAACAGACATCTACCGATAAAGGCTAAGTCATTGAGAGCTTGCTGGTCATCTCAATCATTTTTCGGTATACTTTGTACAGTACACGCGATGAAGATCATCACAGTCCCAATGCAGAGAAGCCCAAGATTTTTTATCTACCTCACCCTCGAAACATGAAAAATAGCCACAGAAATTGGAAAAGGTCGACATGCGCTCAGAATGACCAGAAGTTATCACATCCATCAAGCCACAAATCACACTCCTCGAATTCCGGGCCGAGCCTCCGGGATAAGAACGTATTGATCATACGGACAAAGGAATGCTAGGTTTCTCACTTCCATATTATAAGATGCTTCACAACAACGTAACGAGTTACTGTAATATCGTTCACTACATTCTAATGGGCGCAGACTAAACTGAACCGAGAACCTTCGTGAAATAACTTTCAACGCCCCCCGACCCCTTCACAAACGCGCCAATCATCCCGTCGGGGCGCACAATAACAACTTTCGCAATATCATCAACTCCATATCCACGGTACGCGTGCCCCTCCTTGTCTTCCAAAACTAGGTCAGCATTCGAGTTCTCTACATCGGGAGAAAATCCCGCATCCGTGACGATGAGCAGCGTTTGCACGAGGTCCGTTTGCAGCCTCTTCAGGGTACGTCCTATTTCCGAGAAAAGAATACTGTCTGTCGAAAAAACCAGGATAGTATGCGCCCTTGGATCGAATAAGTCAAAGAACCTGACAGATTCCCCTAGCTTTCCTTCGACTTTACCAACTTTCCCCGTAGCCGCGTTGTTGGAAAGCACAATGAGTCCGGGAGCGTCAGGCGCACGGTCTCCAGCGCGCACGGTACTACCCACCGTCCCGTACGCATTCTTTTCGGACTCGGAGGCGCCCTCGCCAAATCGCTCGTCCAGCACAATCGAACTCCAGCGGTAGTTGAGCTCGAGCTGGAACAGCTTGCGTGCGCGAAAGAGTGTATCGGCCTTTTGGTTGTCTTCACTACTGGTGCTCGTCCTTGTCAAAGGCGCCGCCGTTTTCTCGAGTGCATTCATTGTGTTCTGCGCTGCTTCGCCGTCAGCGACATGGTACACTTTGCGATGGAGCCGCTCGGACTCGAGCAGCATGTCTCCAATAACTGGAAGCCGCTCTTCTTCGTATGAGGTAAGGAGTTCTGGAGAAGCATGTCCCTTGACAACGAGGGCGAGCTTCCAGGCAAGGTTGAACTAAGGGGTACGATGAGTACCGGGTAGGGCATACAGAAGTCGCACATATAAATAACGCACGGCGTCCTGGATACCTGAGGACATTCCTTGACCTCCCATCGGTGAGTGAACATGGGCGGCATCTGTTGACAAACCATAACTATAAGTCCAATTTGCTGCGATTTAATAAAGAGTCAAACCAACCCCCCGCCACAAATACTCTTCCCCTCTGGAAGTGGTCTACCATTCGAACGTTCAACCTTAATGGCGGGACAGCGCGATTAACGAATAAGTAAGCGAAAATCGTGAACGAGGGCCTCACCTCCAATTTGTTTTGGTGTGGATCTTTGTGACCTGTAAATCGGATCTTCCCGTCAACCTCCTCAGGATATTTTGTAGCTCTTCAAGTCCCGCTTCATTGCATTCCTGTGCGATTTCGAAATACTTCGTTCCGGTGACCATAACCTGATATCGCTCCGGTACATTCGTGTGTCGTATTACCAAACTTTAGGAGAGGATAATGTGAGTATCACTCAGTAGCACGGTGAGATACTTTATAATAACGGACAGAACTGATGCCGGATTTCCAAACATACTACAGCCCTGCGAATTACTCGGTTATTCCCGCTTCTCAAAGGAAATAAAACTAGAACGCACATCCTTGTCGATCCCTTTCAGGTCAACGTCTGCGTTGAGTAACATCTCCGCGTCTCGAGTTTCGCCGATGAACTGTAGTCCGAGCAGCTTGCGCATGGCGCCTGGAACAGGTGTCGTGTGAGTTTAGAAGAAAGGCTCAAGTAAAATACGCACCTCGACCGCCGTCCGCTCCTATGATATAGGGGAAAGCTGCGCATTCGGTTTCCTGCTTTCCATCAATGTTCTTGGTCGGCTTAGCGATGACTCCATCCTCGGTCTGCTCGATGTCCGTTAACGCGGTGCCCATTTCGACCCGGCCACCTAGGGCCTCGATATGCGCACGCAGGACGCCTTCGTGCAAATACTGATTCACTAATATCGATGCATTCTGGTGTATGGTAAGGGTTAGTCCAGTTGGAATTATCGGCGTATGCTAAAGCTTACTATAGGGAACGCAGGCTGAACCTCCATGGGTTCCGTCATGGGAGTGGACTTCAAAAGTCGATACGGATTCTCGGGGTTGTAATAATGAAGAACCGGGGCGGGTGTGCTCTGAGCTAGGATATCTGGGAGAGTTCCAAGAAAATGCTCTATTTCCTCGATACGATGCTAAAAGGCTTTTTAAAGGCGAGGCAAAATTAAAGGAATCAAGAGACTCACAAAGACACCACATCCCTTAGAGGACTGGTGGGGCGTGTCCTCTTTCTCTACGATCCTGACAGAGACTCCATTTTTCAGAAGAGTCAGTGCAGCGAGGAGTCCAGTGGGACCAGAGCCGACCTGTGGACCATAGGATCAGCGAGAAAGTTCGTAGTTTATGCATCTACCACTGACAATGAGGATCTGCGATGGCATTTCTAGAAATACTAGTATGAGATATGTGTGGTCGTATGGGCTTAGGATTCGGGTTGGTGGATATGGGGGCTGATTTTATACGAAAAAAGGAGACCCATTTTATTGAGCACGACTGAGCATCTGCTACTGCAACCATGCTCGGCAGCAGCACTTGCGTAGCCTCCACCTGCCGAATTTACTTCCGACAACTGAGTAGAAGCCGGCTGGCCAATACCACCAAAACGAGGTGTCGGGTTCTTTGGGGGGGACTGCGCAATCTGGAGGCTGCGGATTTACCATAATGAGTGACTTCCCGCAGGGATTTAGAACACGTCGTAGTTTTCTAAATCTCCGGTCCGAACTTTTCCGGTCGATTTGGTGCACTTTTCTAAACCGTAACACAAGGCAACATCAATTTCTTGTTTCTGATCAGCTCATAAATGTGCAGGTTTGTGTTTCCACATATGGTAGCTTACAAATGCGCAGAAATTCTCATCAGAATGCTGGCGATGACAAAGTCGGGGATATATTCCAAAATAGGTAACTCAGGGCTGATGGAAAGGTTTAGAACAGAGATTTAGCACCTGCGTACGTCTGGAGGGGGGGTCAACCCCCCTCTCCAGACTCCAAAGATTTAGAACAGCTCGACTTGGACCGAAAACTTGGCTCGGGGCTTTTAAAGAGATTTAGAATAGAAAATTGTGTTCTAAATGCCTGCGGGAAGTCACTCAATGGTGCTTTTGCGGCCCGGGGTATGTGTTGAAGCGTGAGCTTAATACTGAGCTTGGTGCGAGCTTGTGTCGCTTAGGCTTGTGAATGCTATTTTTTTAATATTAACGTTTGTCTGCACTTTTCATTTGTTGCCTAAAATTAACGTTTCTAGAAAGGGAATTGACTATTGCGAGATAAGGCCGCTCCGAGCCGACGAGTACGAAGCCCCTCGGCATGCAACCCTTTATCAGATTGCGCGTTAAGGACCCTCAAGGCTCGGCAACGAACAGTGTCGCAACCGGCGACTGCGGAACCTCCAGGCTCGCGTCTCATATTGCCACGGCGATCTTTTCCCTCTTTTGAATTTAAAACTCATTTTTTGAGTACAGACTTCAAGTTTATTCTCTAATTCTTATTTTATAAAGAGGCAATAAAAGCGGTAAATTTATTAGGAAATTACATGGTGGAAGTTGTCTACATTAAAAAAATCGGTATTATTTTCTCTACGAGCTTATTACCGAATGATTTTGAACCTGCGTGATTCCGGTCCGCGTCCGTACTTTACAGTCATGCGCTTGTCAGTGCATTTATACATTATTCATATCGAGCACGCGACTAGAACAGATTGTTGGGTCAATACGCAGGGAAAGGGGAAAGTGGAATTCATTACAAGCTAGCTTCTTACGTGTAGGTGCTACCAGCATCTGGTGCACTAGTCGCGCGGATATCGCACTGCCCGTGAGCATGGTGCCCTATATCTTTAGACCGAACGAGATCCACAGATCCGGAATAAACAGAATTCTATCAAAAGAGCCCTTAGGCCATAACAAATGACCTCTAAGACTGCACTTACCGGTTTCACCTTGACTTCCATCACGCGGTTCCTCACGTTATAGCAGCCGCTCAGATCGCTAACGTCCAGAGTCATCTGTGAAAGGCAGTTCTGCCGGATAGAAACGTCACCGTATTGTTGCACATCGGCATAAGCTCGCATCGCCAGCGACCGAGGTGATGGCATAGGTGGCTATGAGGCAAGCGTGCACTGATCACTTCCACCCATCACAGCCTATTGCCACGATGGATGCACCACGCTACTAAGATAGCTACAGCACAGCCGAAAGGAAAAGGTCCACTGCACGTGCTAAAATTTCAACATTAGTACTGTATTGAAAGGTAAGAGTCTGTATCAACGGTATTTTCCGGGAAGACCCTGGTACTGTCCGTACATATCTCTGCCATGTGCACACATCTACGGGCAAAAATACAGACTTCGCCGCCACCGGATTCTATTACTGAATCAAGCGGAAAAGATTAGCGAGGGCATTTCAATATAAAGGCGGTCTCAAGATGCGAATTATCGCCGACACCTGCGCCCGTGGAGTTCCGATGAAACGGGGTAATCGGATAAGACAAGGAGAGAAAGATAAGATTACGTGTCGATCAACTCTAAATTGAAACGCGGGCGATCTTCGCGCCGCTTAGCGACTCGCATTTGTACATCGTAGAACACGATCCATTCAGCAAAGCCCTACGCGTGTTGACACTACTCGATTTACTCTTCCGCAATTACGTAGAGTTGAGTTGCGCTTGAGCTGTCTGCTGACTTCGACCCTCCGCAACTCGGACAGTATCACTAAGGCGCTGTCAACGAGGCAAAAACAGGGTCCAGTTTTTTTTGCATAAAAACGGTGTGTGACTTGTCCTGTACAAGCACCCATCCTCTCAAAGATCTAACTCATTCGCTTGTGCCCCACATAATGTCACCTCAAGTCCTCATTGTCAGTGATATATGTACACATCTTCGACTTAAGCTCTGATCCCCGGCCCGTGCTCTATGACCACAGGTCGGCTCAGGCCCCACTGGACTCGTCGTCGCCCTGGCTCTTCTGAAAAATGGAGTTTCCGTTAGAATTGTAGAGAAAGAAGCCGTGCACCATCAATCCTCCAAAGGGTGCGGGATGTATGTAAGTTTCTTTAGTCCTTTCGTACTCGCCTTGTCGTCCTAAGAAATTATTGTCTTCAAAGCAACGTATCCAGGAGATAGAGCATTTCCTCGGGACACTTCCAGATGTCTTATCACTGAGCACACCTGCTTTGATTCTCCACTACTATGATCTCGAGAACCCATACCAGGTTTTGAAGTCCGTTCCAATGGCAGAACCCATGGAGGCTCAACCAGGATTCCCCATAGTAAGCTTTAATATACGCCGGAAGTTCCAAGGCACTCTAACAAGCGCATACCGTATATCAGAGCACGCCAATAATGGTAAATCAGTACTTACACGAAGGCGTTCTTCGCGCGCACGTCGAAGCGCTAGGCGGTCGGATCGAGCTGGGTACCGCGGTCTTCGGAGTTGAACAGAACGGGGATGGTGTAATCGTAAATTTGACCAAAATTGCGGATGGAAAGCAAGAAATAGAGCGAGCAATCTTCTCATATGTCATAGGGGCGGACGGCGGTCGAGGTGCGTAGTCACATTCTACCAGGACTCTTCCTTTCTTCTAAACTCATACGACTCCTGTTCTAGGCGTCGTGCGCAAGCTGATTGGACTACAATTCCTTGGCGAAACTCGCGAAGCAGAAGTGTTGCTTAACGCGGATATTGACTTGAGAGGGATCGACAAGACCGTGCGTTCCCATTTATTTTCTTCAGGAAGTCTGATTATTAACAAATAATTTTCAGGGCTTTAGTATGTTTGGAGATCCGACCTCAGTTTTGTTCGTTACACTTGCGTATTCCATCATTAGTTTGAAATGATCCTAATAGTCCTCCCTCATAAAGTGTGGGCATACGGAGCACAAACGTGCCGGAGCGATACCAGCTCATGGTCACCGGAACTAAGTATTTCGAAATCGCACAGGAGTGCCTCGAAGCGGACCTCGAAAAGCTGCAAAGTATCCTGAGGAGGCTAACGGGCAGGTCGGATCTACAGGTTACGAAGATTCATACAAAGACGAATTGGAGGTTAGCTCCCGCTTATACTGCACCTTCCATATAAAACACGTCGTTAATAACGATTTCTCGTTGCAAAGACTGAACGTTCGAATGGTGAATCACTTCCAGAAAGGAAGGGTATTTGTAGCGGGAGGTACGATTCTTCCGTCAGATAATTACAACGAGCACTGGGCTTAATTTTAGGGTCCGTCTACAGATGCCGCACATGTTCACTCGCCTATGGGAGGCCAAGGAATGTCCTCGGGCATCCAGGACGCAGTGAGTTATTAATATGTACGATTTATGTATGCCCTGGTCGGTACAAATCGCATCTCCTAGTTCAACCTTGCCTGGAAGCTCTCTCTCGTCGTCAAGAAACACGCGCCTCCGGCACTCCTCACATCGTACGAAGAAGAGAGGCTCCCCGTAATTGGAGACGTGCTTCTAGAGTCCGAGCGGCTCCATCGTAAAGTATACCCTATCACAAACGACCACGACGCGGCGCGTAAAATGCAGAGCACAATTGACGCACTCGAGAAGGCAGCGGCGCCCCTGACGAAAACGAGTGGCAGCAGGGGAAAAGAAAGTCAAGAAACCGATCCACTCTTCCGCGAGCGCAAGCTGTTCCAGCTCGAGCTGAACTACCGCTGGAGCCCGATCGTGTTGGACGAGCGGTTTGCCGAGGGTGTCTCTGAGTCCGAAAAGAACGCGTACGGGACGGTGGGAAGTACTGTGCGTGCCGGAGACCGCGCGCCGGATGCCCCCGGACTTACAGTGCTTTTCGATAATACGACTTTAGAGAAGGTCGATAATGCTAAAGGAAAGCAAGGGGAATCTGTCAGGTTGTTCGACATATTCAACCTAAGCATGCATTCTATCCTGGTCTTCTCTGCTGACACCGCTCTCCTCTTGGAGTTGGGAGGTATATTGAAAAAGCTTCCGGCGAACTTGGTACAAACAATGCTCATCGTCCCGAGCACAAACGCTTTATCCGGTGGTGAAGAATCGAAGGCTGACCTCGTTTTGGAAGACAAGGAGGGGCACGCGCATCGCGGATACGGAGTTGATGATAGTGCCAAGGTCGTTATTGTGCGTCCGGACGGGATGATTGGCGCGTTTGTGAAGGGGTCGGGAGGCATTGAGAGTTACTTCACGAAAGTCCTTGGCTCAGCTTAACTGGCGCTCACCAGAATGCGATGATTGGTATTAATTGGTTTGTTATTGTGAAAACCCTGTATAGTAAAAGTGAAAACCCCAGCTCCCGATTATTATATATTTGTGAAATGATCAGTATTTTTGTGTTCCCGGGAACAATTACTAGTAGTAAGATTTGTGGCTGGATGGGTCCGGAAACTGAAGAGGCTTCATACTAATATTTGAAGTCCAGCACAAAGATCGGAAGGGGTTATTACAAGTACATGATCGCCTTTTTACCTTTCTTATCAATTCTCGCGACCGTTTTTTTACGTTTCGAGAGGTGCGTTCGCGGGCCTGAACCCGATTTTAGCAGAGCAAGCGAAGGTCTACAACTAATATGGAGCTCCTGGCTTCGCTCGGCGGTGGTGTGTACGTATCCGAAACTCATCTTAGCAAATGAATGTCCATTATCGGTGCGGACGCCGGAGAACAACTGTTTCTCGTGAGGAGTGTTATTAGCGATAGGTATTAACCGCGTCCCCGTTGAAGGTTACGGAGACATGTAAATGCATATGTCCCCGATCTTAGCAGGCGGGTGTAGCATGGGAGTGGACGGACATTCCCTCCAGTAGTGTACCAGCGTTGACGCCGGTAACGGAAGTTCGAGCCCGATCTCAGTAGGGAGCAAACGCTTATTTAAAAATGATTGACCTACTCGTTATCGTATACATACGCAGTAATAACCGACGAAAGCACAGAAGAACGCAAACGCCAATAATCAAGTGGTCCACGGTTAAAGAATAGAAAAGGTTAGAACACATATACAACATGACGCTCGTAGATCAAAATGACTTCATCGTCAATACAACTGAGCCAAAAGTTTAAAATACAAAATGATAGATTACAACTCAGTGATGCTCACTCTCCGTGCAGAGAGTGCCTAAACTTTGGCGGGAGGGGGACTACGAGGGGGCTCATAGTTGTTATAGTGCTGTCCACCGGAAAAGGAGCCTTGAGGCTATTAAAAGAACCAATCCCACGGATGATATGACAGCGTGGGACGTGCAGCAAAAATCAATGGTAAAACGCAGGCCGTTAGCGGCCCCCAGGTCCGAATATATGCAGTGTACGCACCGGAACATAAGCGCCCTGGTATCCTTGCTGATTATAGTACTCCTGTACCGCGGGAGGATACTGTGGGGGCTGCTGCAGATACTGCGCATTCGTGGGATTGTAGGGCGCGTTCCCATATGCGTACGGATTCCCAAACGTCTGCTGCTGTTGCTGTGCAATTACATACGCCTGGTTGGCACGCCTGATACGCCGGCGGCGCGATGCTCCGATGACTATGGCCAAAAAGATGAAGGCAACGGCTGGTGAAGCAAGCGAAGAGTAAGGCTGAGGACGTGGCTTGACTAGCTAACAAGAATGGAACACACCAATTGCAATAGCAATACCTATCCGTGCCCCATTCGACAAGGAGCAATGCACGTTGCCAAACCTATCGTATTGAGTTGAGAAAGATTGTCTTCGCAGACATAAACAATGACACTCACTCGTCTTCAAGACACTGTTGCGCTCGTGTTGTCGGCAGTACCACCAACGCTGCCAGCAAGGCCAGCGTGTTGCCCAGAACACTGGGTGAATGTGCTCGGTATGCACGCGTCGTCATCGATCTGCTCATAGGGATGGTCGTGGTGGGAGATAAGAAGAGTTGGGCGCCAACGTGGACGACGAAACAAGCGTTAAGAATGGCGAATAAGCGGTGCGCAGCAGCACTGGTTGCTGGTTACTTACTCAGTCAAGGCCGTCGATGCGCGAGGGCGGTGTAATATTTTCCCACGCGTAGGAAATCCGAGCTCCGACGAATAACTTTGTACGCCCGCTGAGTCTGAGATACTCAAACATCTGCTGGCCTTGCTCGATACGAACTTGGGAGGTTTCAACTGGCGGAAGAAGTGCACAATACCGCTAACGTCTATCTACGATCATGAGTCTTACAAAGGTGCTCGTCAGCAAAAAAGTTGACAAGGGTCTAGACGATATCTTCAAGTCGAGCGTGCGTCCTCCAACCGTCCCTAAACCGAGAACCGTCTGACCTTGGAATTTTCAGGCAGGGCCATCTACTTTGATCAGACCTAATACAAGTAATGTCGACGCCAAGGCAAATTTGAAGCGGAAAACGGAGAACACGGAGGACGATACAAGTCCCAAGAGGTCTCGCGTCTCAAAGGACAGCGGTGACGGAAAGCAAGGCAAGGAGAAGGGGAAGAAGGGAAAGGGCGCTCGTGCTGCTGCGCAAGAGAAGGCAGAGGACAATGCAAAGGTTGCGGATGAAGCCAAAAACGATGTACACGAGGACGTCGACGCCGAGTCTGATTCAGCCTCCGACAACGATGAGTTACCGGAACACGAGTCTCTGAAAAAGCCCGCTGGGAAAAAGAAAAGCACCATGAAGAAGACAAAATATGTCCCAGAAGACGAAACTCGGGAACAGCGCGATGCGAGGAGCATATTCGTCGGCAACTTGCCCGTACAGATAGTCAAAAGCAGGGTGAGGGCAAATTCTCCATCCGTCCTTCCTGTATTCTAATATTTCCATTCAAGCCCCTAACAAAGCAGTTCAAACGTCATATCTTATCAGTCGTTCCCTCCGCCAAAATTGAATCTGTGCGCTTCCGCTCCGTTGCCTTCCAAAACCCTACCACTGCACTCGAAGCAGAGGAAGGCCCCTCCACAAAACAGCAGCGTCAGCAAAAACGCGCGGCAGACTGGCGCGATCAGTCCTCTGGCTCAAAGAAGGAAGACGAGGAAGCAGCGGAGGACAGGAAGGGAGAAAAGACATACATGATGCCTGCGGAGAAGCGACGCCTCGCTGCAATCAAGGGCGACTTGCATACGCATTCTGCGGCAACGACAAACGCATACGTCGTCTTTGCACATCCAACTCCTCAGGATTCAGAGGCGCGCGTGCCGCGGAAGGAGGTGATGGATCCTTTTGAGGCGGCCCGCGAGGCGTCGAAAAAGTGCGATGGCTCGCTATTCGAGGGGCGTACTATCCGTGTCGATTTAGTAGGAGGAGCGAAGGATAAGGGGGACGCGAAACCGCTGACGGACCCGAAATTGAGCATTTTTGTGGGAAATCTCGATTTTGCGACGAGCGACGATGATCTGCGAGCCTTCTTTGAAAAGGTGCTGTGCGAGGAAAAGGGAAAGCCGGGTGCTGAGACGAAGGTGGACTCCGAGGACGAGGACGAGGAGCAAGGCGAGGGCGATGATACGAAGCCCAAAAAACAAACCTCTCTGCGAAAGCCAGCATGGGTCACTCGAGTACGAGTGGTCCGGGATCGCGACACCCAGCTCGGAAAAGGATTCGCATATGTACAATTCTCGGTAAGTCGGATTTAAAAAGGGTACACGCTGAAGTCAAGTAACCAATCAGTCAACAGGACCGTGATTGCGTCGACGAGATTCTCGCCCTCGAGTCTGACAAGCTCAAATTCGCAAAGCGCCCGCTGAGAGTACAACGTTGTAAGGCGATACCAGGGTCGGCGAAAATAAAATCGTCACAACCGCTACCAAAAGCTGCATCTGGTGGTGCTGTCTCTGTGCCTCGTCCTCGCGCGGGCGCAAGGGCGCCAGCGCCCGTCCCCATCCCGAGGGGCGATCCGACGCTCGGCACACGTCTCGCGGGACTCTCGAAGGAGTCGCGCAAAGAGGCTAAGTCGACCGATGCTGCGCGTGTTGCGCGGCGTTTGGCTAAGAAAAGGGCGCGTAACGCACTGGAAAAGGCTGGTGTGAAAGAGAAAAGCGGGAAGGGACGCGTGCGCGAGCGGAAGGATAAGAAGGGTTCGGTTAACACTGGGCGGAAAGAGGGGAAGAAAAGAGTACGAAGCGAGCGGAATGTGGAGAGGAGAAACACGAAAAAGTAGATTCTGGGAGACTGGATACTCACCCTCTCTTCGACCCTGTCATGTGTTGGATATTGTGGCTGCGTTTGGTTCCTACACACTCTGCTTATAAGATTATAAGATCGTTTGCCTTCCGAAGCGGACAACATATACTCGGGACCCGGCCTCGTGTCTCGTAGATTCATGAACAATTGAACTAGATCGTAGCGGGGTTCAAGTTGCAGTTGAGATAAGGATGATGGAGTATAGCATACCTACTATAGCCTACAGTAGTACCCAGTGCGGCTTGTCTGTGCCGATTACATGTTTCCAGAACAGCTCTTCCAAGTACATAATTACTGTACTTCTCCGAACCGTATGAGCTCTACCGGGGTGGGGGGCCAGCTATTCAATCCTCACACTGCTTCCCTGTGCTTCGAAGAGCACAGGCCAGGTCTGCAACTTCTAAAAATGTTAAACGCCCAAAAATCGCTTTCGCGAGAAGCGTATGTAGTAGGTTCAGGGCGGTGTAATTCGTACCTGAGTCAGAATATTTAAAGACTTCGACGTTCTGAGAAGACCGTATAATCAGTTGGTTCTTGACTGGTTCTTCCTTGTAAAAGCCAATGGTGCACTAGTTAGATAGCCGCTGCATAAGAATCCCTCGCCAGAGCCGCGCTAAGCCGCGGACATCCACCCACTCATATACATGTATGCGGTCGCCTTTCAGGTGAGAAACGGACATCGTATTCAAAATCGTAGCGCATTAGAGTGGCATGTTGGGTAATTTGTGAAAACAAGAGGCCTACGGTCACCGAACGAAGAGAGTCAAGAGTGCTAGAGAAAGACCATATTCACAAAGGGAGAAAGCAGGGAAAGTCTCCAGTCATGAGTTGGATTTGTCTTAAAATTCCTCCAGAGATTCGGACATGACATTTTTAAGCAGGCTGATCGCAAATAAAAGCTCTACGGGCACGCGTATCGAACGTGGATGAACGCGTTACAAACCATAGCATACTTCCGTGCTGCCTCCCACCGACAAGAAGAGCAGGAGAGCCAACAGGAGCAGTCATCACGGACATCCGATTGAAGAGCTGACGTCGAGTATTCCAGAAATGTAAGCACAAGAACTAGAGCTGAGACTAAGTCAATGACTGGCAAGCGAGGCGAAATTGGCGAAGTTCTGAGAGCCGCCACGATATTATTTTTAACCAAAGACCAAACGGTTATCGCAGAGCTAAATACTCAGCCGGTACTCTGTAGTGACATTCATATTTGCTGAAGAAAGCGGGGCCGGCAGCATGGAGCATTTGTAGCTTGCGGTCAGGCACACAAGAAACGATGTCTGTGCAAAGATCTAATTAGTACCCAAGTCGCGGGCCAGGCGGCGGCGGCAACAGCGCGTACGCAGAGGCACTAGTTATCTCCAAATATGCAGCAAATCAGGCAGAGAAAGCAATAAGATACGCCACATTCTGTAGATAGTTGATAGTCTCGGACTACAAATATGGGCCTGAGGATGAACGGGTTTCTCGTTGGTGAGCTGATCATCTTGAGCGAGGCGTGGTCACCCAGCGCTGGCGGCGGCAGCGGGGTCGGATGCGATGAGAGCAGTGAGGCTATGCGTAAGGGCGCCACGGGCGGAGGTCAGCGTTCGGGATTTTTCAGGTAGCGGCGGGCGCGCTATGGCGTCCGAAGACTCCGAACGCGGACGTTCTAAGGGTTGTATGGCGTTATCTTTGGATTTTGGCCCTCAGATGACACTTTTAGGAATAAAAAAAGGTTACTATCGTATGACCACTCCTACAAGCATTTTTTACTGACTCCGCAGCACTCGAATTTTGAGGAGTTCAAGTCTGCTTTCCACATGAGTCTTCATATTTATCCACATCTGTGACCCCTCACCTGGGCGCGCGGGCTCCAGCTCGCTTGCGTGGGGGCTCTAGGCCCACTCAATTACTAGTTCCGCTGTATTTGTTGACGAAAGCGAGCACCAGTAGTACAGAGCATTTGTGACTTGATATGCAAATATCAGGCCACAAGAGACGATTTTTTTGCGCATAGGTCCGAACTCCTAGGGGCCACCCAAGTCAACAGAAGCGACACATAAGTTTACGCAGGGCACTAGTTATCCCAGCAAATACGCAGCAAACAAAGCAGAAAGTGCGGTCAGCATGAGTAGAAGTCCGAAACAGCATAAACTCAGATTACACAGCCACCACTCGGAAAGTCCCGATTACATAACCACAAAGCTATTTTCGCGGGACCTTTCCTTGTTTTCCTTTTCTTCCAGGAGTTCGGTGTCCTCGCAGACTTCTCCATAGACTCTCGTTAAAACACATCGGTGAAATAAAGTGAAAGCCTTCCTCTGGTCCAGTTTTTTAACGACTAGTATCGATAGTGATGCCCCTCTGCAAGTTAGTTCAATTCTCAAGCTTCCGTCTTGACCGCGACGATACGGGTTTTATAATCCTCTTACCCCCGCCTTGATATCAAAAGCACAGCCTACTACTCTTCCGAGTTGTGATCTCCACCTTAGGAAAGACCCGAAAGGTGTTTGCCGACATATTTCCCTTGCGAGTCCTATATTGGGCTCCTCCAAACCCTAGTACTTACACAGCACTAGGACGTATGTAGGCGCTTATCATTGAATTGCTTACCTAGGATCGGACGAAGGCCTTGAGAGCGCGCTTAAATTGCCTCGTGAGTACCGCTTTTTCCTTGTATATACAGTTCTTTATGATTGAATTTGAGAGTATCAGACCAGAGATATGGCTAAGCCTGAGATCACACGAACGGGTGATTAACATCTCAACAGGTTACAGCTACATATAAGTAGCCGGGTACTCTCATCAGCTTACGGTTTTATCCTTCTTTGTCTTCTTCGTTCTCTCTGTAGGGCCAAGAGTTCATTCGTGCATCCAAACACGCCAAACACATTCTCCGCGAATGATAAAACGGTCCAGTCTTAGGTCCCGTCGCAGCTCTCAAGATGCACTCCGTTCGATGCTCGCGAACCTCCAGCACTTGAACCTTACAGATCAAATTCAAAACGACAGTCCTGTCCTCAAAGCCCACGGCGGCTATTGTGATGTATTCATAGGACGCTGGTTAAGAAACGGCGAATGTATCTACAAAGTCGCGATTAAAAGGCTTCGGGTACATATACAGAGCGACCGTGACTTTGCGAAGGCAAGTTTCTACTACCCCAATTTATCTTCCGTCAGGGACTGACATTCCGAAAACTTCCGGCTCAGTTCCTCGCCAATGAAATCCGGGTATGGTCAAAACTTGGTCACAGCAACATTCTACCACTGCTTGGCTATGTGGTTGAGGGCGAATATCCTTCCCTTATCTCGGAGTGGATGGAAGATGGAACTGTATCAAGATATATAATCGAGCATCCCGAGTGTGATGTCTTAACAATGGTTCTCAATACTTTTTGCATGCTCATGGATCATAGACGGCTGACATAGTGCTTCAGATCCTTGGGATTGCAGAAGGATTAAAATACCTTCATGATGAAGGCGTGATTCACTCTGACATAAAGGCTGTAAGTTCTTTGCTAAGCATATGCGTAAGAGATGTGATATATTCCCCCAAATAGGACAACGTCTTGGTATCACGATCTGGCGTACCGCGAATTTGCGATTTCGGCATTTCCAGAATGCTCGCTGCTTCGCAGACATTTGGAGGAGCAAGTACACAGACAGGCGGAATAAGGGGTTCGGTTCGGTGGATGGCCATTGAACTCCTCGTGATTAGTGATCCCCCGGCCAAGCATTCCACGCAGTCAGACATTTGGGCTTTCGGCATGACAGTCTACGTGGGTATCTCCACTTTTCTTACTAGCTAGGGCTTGAGGTGGCTCACCTTCGGATCCACAGGAGCTTCTCACGAGGACGTTACCCTACGCGAACCTCAAACACGATATACATGTTATGTTCGCCATCTTACAGGGCGATCAACCACGTTATCCTGATTCCTTCGAGGATTGGCCAGAGTGCTATCAGAAGATATGGAGTATTTGTCGCTCTTGTTGGAATCCAGACCGCGACCTGCGATATTCTATGGAGCATGTTGTTTCGTATTTACGCTTCCTATATCAACGTCGGGACGAAGAGCGTATAAAGACAGAGGTGAGCGTTTTCTATGGCAGTTCCACTGTTGCTTACATTCTCCTTGGTAGCGAGAGACACACCTTTCTCGATATACTCATCCGGGAGCTCGAGTTACAACAAACTTGAACTCATTAGGAACTCCTCGCGAAGCTCGCCCTTCTGGAATCATGTATGATCTGGCTGTCCACAACGAATTTCAGGACATGTACTCAGCGCAGGGCGCTTCAATTTCTCGTGGCAACGTCCCTATGGAGCCAACAACGCCGAAAGACCCCCGCTCCTCGGAACATCGAACACGCCCAAAGCAGCTATCGCCTGTATCTGTATCGGCAGTTAGAACAGATCAGGGCCATCCTATAGCTGAGAATATTGAAAGGCAAAAACCTCGATTACCGCGTCGGACTGCACGTCGAGAGTGAGTACGCTTAGGTTCTTAATATTTCGTTCTAAAACGCAAAGCTGGGGCCAGCTCGCAGGAACAGGCAAAGCCACCGCATACAACGGACAGGTTCGTGACTGAGTCTTTTTAAACCCTCATCGCTTGACCCAAAACCTGCGGTGTCAGCGTGGAGCACTCGCCTCCATCTGTGCCAAGGAGCTCGCGTCGAGAATCGGAGAATACACGCTCTAGAACTAGGGAAGTCAGGGAGCATGTAAGTGGACAGGCGACCGGCGACCGTGATGGGCCGATACCACCTTTGCACACGCCATTGGTGTCTCCATCCTCGTCAATCCCTGTCATACGGCTTCCGGCGTCTGGCGATGCAATTGCAGGTCCACCATCACTCAGACACTCCGACGAGAGTGGCTTTAATCAAGAAATGCAGCGTTCGCCTCCTTTATCAAAAGAGAAGAGTGTCGACGAGGATTGGCGTGGAAGTGTCGCGAACTCGGATAATTCTTCTGAAACATTAAGTGGGTATTGCTGATTTTGGTATTATGGGTCCCTTCAATGTTGACGCTTTCAAATACGATCACAGCTGCCAAAAGCTTCGAGTCGCGCACAGTTTCAGAAGGCAGCACGCGTACTAAAATTAATGAAGGCAGGGAGGAAGAGGAGACCGGGCCTTCCTTGAAGGACTCTCTGAGCTCACCTGGCGCACCTGTTCGGACGCTCAGAAGAATAAGGGGTACGATCTCAAGAACAGCGTAAGTAAATCGCATTGCATCTCTCGTACTTCCCCGACCTTACTGACCCCCGCGACTTCAAATTAATAGCAGTGATATCTGACATGGCATCAGAATGAAGGTCGAATGAAGATGCCATTGTATTTTATTGTTAATATCACCTTTCGGCCTGAAGAACAACAAGTAGGGAAATTAATGGACACGAGTTGCGCTTCGAGAAAACCGTGTGCTTCCTGGCGGTACAATACTTGCCAGTGTCCCATCATTGTATTACTATCTAAAAGTAAAGGGTGCTTCTGTATGCCCCCAATTTACGGACGCACCTAGACCCAGCTTGGCGCAGTTTACTTCTTCACTGACTTAAATTATCCTAATTGTCAATGCTTCACGAATTGCCGGTTGTTCAAGTTCTGCATGGCGAATCCTTCCCCGTCTGTTACATTAAAGATGGTAACTGTTTCCTCGTGCTAGGGTGATAACTCCAGAACATGCATTACTGGTCGTGCTCCCCAGCGTCCCGAGCTGTCAAGGACAATTATATCAACTAGATGAATGTGGTCCTACCGACCTACAAATTCACTGTTTTACGAAGTGCCCATAGAAACGCACAACATAAAAGTACCTACGCTAAAGAATGCGAATACATACAAGGAAATGCAAAAAAATATTATAAACTAGATCAATACTCAACAGCGTCGTCTTCATCGACTGCAGCGGGGTGTTCGTCCTTCTTCTCGCGCTCTTGTTCTCGCTCGCGTTCGTGATCGTCCTTCGCGCCGTCGTCTACCTCCATAGACTCTGCATCCTGAACGTTTTCCCCATTTTGTGCTCGGCCTTCGGAGGAAATAGGGGCGGCGGAAGTTGTTCGCTCTCCGTTTGCAGAAACTGGCATATCATCACCGTTCTCCTGTTCGTCCCGATCGCCCGCTTTTGCTTGGCTACTTCTGATTGTTGCAACATTTTGACGCAACGTCATGACCTCTTCGATTCCAGCTGCGCGCTCAACTTTGAAATCCTCCCACTCCTTCTCCGCAACCTCTTTCACCTGAGGGAAGAGTTATATACGCATTTGAGAACAAAGAAGGGAAAAGCCAGAGAGACATACCTGTGCCTTGCGTTTTGAAAGAAACGCTTCCTGTGCTGGCGTCAGGATGGTCGGGAGGTAATACAGCGGAGGTGGGTGCGATCGAGGAGGCAGAAGAGATGAAAGCTGGAAGGAATCCGTGCTGTCGGAGTCCGCATCGAGGGGAGGGATGACATCAGAGGTGAGAAGGTAATTAGAGAGCTGGGGGAATCGTGTTCGACGTAATTTGTACTAAGAAAGGTTGTAAGACAACACAGCGCATGAAAACAAGAAAACAAGCATACTATAGAATCTTTTAGTTGTAAATCCTCCTCCTTGCGAATTGCCGATACTTTGTCTTTCTTCGCCTCTTCGGCTTGCCTGACGGTATCTGCATCTTTTTTTAACTTATTCTGCAGTCTTTGCTCGATAAGCTGCCTCTTTTTTGCCTACACCATGATTCATGTGTCAGCGGACAAGTTGATAGAAAACAACTGCGCAGCGTACCGCTTCGCTAGCATTTCTCTCCTTATCCTCAGCCTTGGCTTTGTTCAACGTGTTGACAAGAACTCCAAACATAGATTTACCGCGCTTTCGTTCCCCAACGCCGAGAACACTCAAGTCCAACCGTGGCCGCTTCTTGCCCATCGGTGCTGGTGCAGCCGCCGGAGCCGTATCCTGCATTGTTGCGTCTGCCTCTATTGAGGGAGCATCTTGTTGAGGTCTGAAACAGGTCGATCAGCTTGAGACTGTAGAGACATAAAATAGTGCTGACTCTTCGGTCGACATTGTGGTTGAGAGCGTCGATGTTGTGGACAACGAATAACGTCGAACACGGCCTGCCGTGACGCGACTCATAGCCGGGTATAGCAATAGCTGGCACGCGTGCTTCCGCCCACCATGGCTCCTAAAGCGTCCCAGCCCGTCCAACAGAGGACCCCCGCAAAGCCAAGGCAGAAACACGCTGCAAAGAAACAGATCAGCTCCGAGGAGAAATTAAGGCGTCTGTTTCGCTCGCTATGTGCGCAAGTTGACGGAGGGCATTTCAAAAACGCACTCAAGACATGCGACAAAAGTGAGTCTAACATGCTGCTCGACGCCCTCTCATGTAACATCTCGTTGCAGTTCTTCGAATCGACCCCAAGGACTCTGATGCTCTGCAGGCTAGACTCTTCCTGCTACTTCAAACGGAACAGTATGACTCCGCACTGGTCTTGCTTCAGTCGCTGGACAACTCAGCCGCCCATGAATTTGAGAAAGCGTATGCATTGTATCGCCTGCATCGCGAAGACGAAGCAGCGAAATTACTGTCTCAACTCAAGAGCTCCCAAGGAGATCATGACCGCGGTGTGATGCATTTAGAGGCGCAGCTGGTATGCTGCATACGTCCACCATTATTTCCATCCTTAGCATTGACCTAATGCGCCTTAAGGCTTATCGCCAGTGTGCCTATCAAGACGCATTTGATCATTATACCCAGCTGCTTGATTCATCTTCGACGGTATGCACCCACGTTCACCTCGAAGCCGAATAACGCTTATTGTCGGAACTTCCCCACAGGACTCAGAGGAACACGCGGATCTCCTCACCAATCTCAATGCTGCTCAAACGCATCTCGACTTCCTCACATCCGGCTACTTGCAAGCTCTCGACGCACTGCCGGCGTCCGTTGTGAATGGTCTTGAGACTGCTCCTCCTCCGGTTCCGCCGAGTAGCGCCGCGCTCCCCAGCGTGGCTACCGTATCTGCTGTGGCTCGAGACCCTGCTCCGCTTCCCGCGGTAACGAGGGTGCGCATGTCGCGTGTCCCCAAGGGCGTTACCCCCGGCGTCACCCCGCCCCCGGATCCAGAGCGGTGGATCAAGAAGAGCGAGCGGTCTACGTTTGGCACGGGAAGGCGGAGAAAGGCTGGTGGCGGCGCTACGCAAGGCAGCGTAGCCGAACCTTCTTCTGGTCACAGTGGCGCCAAGGCAGGAAGCGGAAAGAGCAAAAAAAAGAAGTGACGAAGGCGTGTCAAACCCCGGCCCTTTACTTTCCGTGGCTTAGATCACTAACAAACTCCGCAGGGTACCCATTTTATAATATTGTTTGATCATTTTTTAAAACAAATGGCATCATGCCGGATGTAAACGTGGCGTAGTCGCCTTTTTCATGGACGCAGAAGTGACAAGATTAAGATTAAAATCACGTGTCTTTATATTCAAACGTCCAGCATCCAGACACCGGAATTATATGGTCCCCCGAGAACTGAAAGTCAAAGATAAAAGAAGAAAATACCCCTTCTCCCATATAGCCTTGCCTTTCTGATCTTATCCTGTGGATAGTGGACTCGATTACGGAGGGACAGGTCATTTGGCGGACGAACGGCTGCTACGCATTTGCCTTCGTTGGATTGGAAGGGAACACCCTCATTAACGTCACATTGAGTGAAAAACGCACCTGCTCCTTGGCACATTGAACGCTAGATTGCCGCGTGTTTCACTGGAGGCCGTTGTGTCCACGGTCCGAGCTGCGCGCGAGGACGATGTAATTCGGACGTACAGTATATATAGAACTGGACGACTCACCAACATTCGACACCACGGCAGCTCTTCTGCTTTCGTCCTTTCTGTCTTGTCCTTTTCACTCACTTGCTCCCGTCTACTTAGCTAAGCATGGCCGGAATACTCGGTGTCGTGATCCTGGCAATGTACGGCGATCGCACGCCGTACTACCAAGATCCGTACAACTACAAGCAGAGCTACACGAAGCTCACGCCTCTCGGACAGGTATGACGACTCTACAATTCTCATTTTTCCGGACTTTGCATCGGCGGAGCTGATTGCTGATAACCGAAAAAACCCTGTAACTCAAACAAATAGGTTCAGCAACTGCAGCTGGGCTCGTACCTGCGCTCGGAGTACCTGAGCTCCGGTTCCAGGAACTTTGTCGGCGGTTTTCAGTCGGACGTCATCGATGACAGGCAGCTGCTCGTCCGCGCGGACAATGGCGGCGAGGGCGGCGCGATCGTCGACTCGGCCGTTGCGCTCTTGCAGGGTCTTTTCCCGCCGACGCCTCGCTCGCGCACGAACCTTGCGAACGGCACGACCGTTGTTGGTCCCATGGGCGGCTACCAATACGTCCCCAGTGCGTACAGACAGCTTAAAGCGCAGTTCGGTCTTTGATTAGTCGTTTGCAGTCGAGTCGGTGGAGCCCGATCAGAGTGTCCAGTTCGAGGGCTGGTCTTCTTGCCCTGTAAGTTCAATTGGTATCAAACGGGATGTCAAGGGCGAAGGCTTAATCTCATTATTAATCTCAGAACTTTGAAAAACACGTCCAGGCGTTCTACGAATCGGCTGACTTCCAGGAAAAGTCCAGGGAAGCTGCCCCGTTCCTTAGTGCCGTGAAACCGTATCTCTATGGCATCCCCAACACCCTGGAAAACATGGTACGTCTGGTTTTTAAGAAGATTTAAGCTTAAACCTAACAAGTTCCTTTCCTTACTTTCCAATAGTGGAATGTGAGGCTCAATTGCAACTGGCACCGGGCGCACTCTTATTTATACATACCTTTTCTCATACTTGACAGATCTACGACTACTTGCACACTAACTACATTCACAATGAGACCTACGCGTTCCGCCTTCCGCCCACCTTCCTGCAGCAGGCACAAGCATGGGTCGACTACCACGAGCACGGAATCTTCACTGGCAAATACGCTGACGGAATTGGCAACAGTGTGTACCCTCTCACTCGGGCGGGGTAACAAAAGTTCTAATATTCCAAAAAAAAAATAGTCGCCGGAAGGACGATCCTGCCGTCGGTCATCTCGTCGCTGGAGCGCATCGCGAACGAAGCCGACCCGCTCTCGCTCGTCGTCCAGGAGATCAGCTACAAGCCGTTCATCTCGATCTTCAACATCACCGACGTTACCGAGCGCAACCCGGAACTCCAGGGTCTCCGTGCGTCATGTTTCGTTTATGTGACGTTGGCGTACGTCGCTTACGCTACTTGAATTTCAATGCTCGTTCTGCAGCCACGTACGCCTCAGCGCTTGCCTTTGAGCTGCGCAACAACGAAGAGGGCGAGACTTTCATCCGCACGCGCTTCAAGAACGGCACTGGAGGCTTCGAGACGATTCACCTTTTCGCCCACAAGGATGATATTGCCCTGAACGAGCTTCTCTACCGTCTCGACGTCAGTCCTAACAATATTAATGCACTTCGTGTGCTTGGCGCTCGCACACTTTTACTGACGTAAGCGCGTACTCTTTTGGATCTAGCTCACGGCGATCCGGGACACCGCCCAGTGGTGTAAGGAGTGTGGACAGCACTCCGCCCGCGGCTGCAACCTCTGCAGGCCGGGTGCGGAGGTCCAGATTGACGCGGGCGAGCCGACCAATGAGACTTGCGCATCCCGCATCTTCGGATTCATGACCTCTCCCTACGCGGCCGTTGCCGCCGTCGCTGCTCTTACAGGCCTCGCGGCGCTCGGTGCGATGAAGTTGTACCGCTCGCGTCGCCCGCGTCTTACGGGATACGACCCGCTGCCCACGGTCAGCAACGCTCAGGTATTTGGGCCTCCCACGTACGGTACGATGCGAAGTCCGCTGAACGATCCTTTCCTCCCCCTTGAATCCTTAGTACTTTGATGAGCCGCGGAAGGTTCATGTGCGCTTCTGAACTTCTTTGGAGTAGGAGAAGCTCGCACGCGAAGGCGAAGGCGTGTTAATTTTGGAGTTTAGGCGGCCTCGGGCGGGTGGTGTGGTGCCTTGGTGTGGACAGGACGTGATTGATTGCATGCTGAACTTTTTTCCCGGACTTGCTTGTCTGCATGTATACACAATTTGCATTCCGCATTCCCCTGCATGTTCTTCTATTTCTATCTTCTTCCGGGCTGCTCCTTTTACTCTGATGTAGGGGCGAGTCTGTAAAATATGTATGTAGCTCTTGCACAACACGCTGGCGTTTTTTGCAGGATAGAGGAAAGAGTGCTAGAGCGTAGATGGAAAAGAAAACACACAAGCGAGGGACGGGATTGAAGTCCGAGGAGTAGAGTACTATAGATACGGTTGGATGCGCGCGCCGATGATATCGGTCGGCGCCGACGGCATGGCCTGACGGGATGAACTGTCTGTCCGCGTTCGTCCACTCTATAGTCGCCCGGACCTTCGATGTCAAGTTGTAATTAACGTCCGTGCTCTGCAAGCCCAGACTTGGAAAACAGGGGGAATTTCATCCAGGTACGAACAATCAATCCAATACTATCGAGTACATCCACCGGCTTCGCGGGCTCATGGTCCTGGCAGATGCATATTGTTTTTGCTTCCTGAGCATGTGCTCGTCCGCTCATCAAGATTGTCGTGATTCGTGCTCCGAATGAGTATAAAAGAACGGGAGTGGGTGGGCTGCCCCCACTCGGTGGTTGCGTATCTATATCACCTCCCCATACGTCCCTCTGCGTGAGTCACCCGAGTTCAAGGATGTCTAGCTCGTCGAACCCCATTGGTGTAATCATCATCGCCCGCCACGGTGATCGCGAGGGATTCTACCAGGACCCGCTCACCTACGATGCGTCGCAGACGACTATCACTCCGCTCGGGAACGTACGTCTATAGGAGTTCTCTGCCCTGCGTCGGCAATAACTGATCCCCCTGCAGGAAGAAGAGATTGAGCTCGGCGGGGTGCTGCGCTCGATGTACCTCGAAACCAACTCGTCCTCGCTCATCACGGGTGTGAGCACGGGTCTCTTCGACCCGCTCGAGGTTTTGGTCTCTGCCGATTCGGGAGATGAGGGCGGTGTCATCTACGACTCGGCCGTGTCCGTCGTGCAGGGCTTGTGGCCCGCGACTACGAACTATAACACGACGCTCGCGGATGGCCAGGTCGTTGTCGGGCCGCTTGGAGGGTACCAATACGTCCCCAGTAAGTGTACTCTTTTCATGAAGCCATTCCGGAAAGGGGTTGCTGATGACTGGTGGATGGTCAGTTACTAGTGTCGATCTTAACGGCATTCAGTTCGAGGGATGGGTCGACTGCGCTGTGAGTCCTGCGAATTTATTTTTCTTCGGTGGTGCTGAAATATTCGCTATTTACTACAGCCGTTTAACGATGCGACTACAGCGTTTTACAACTCGTCGCAGTTCAAGCAGGTCGAAGCGAAGAGCGCTTCCTTCCTTCAGTCGCTCCCGCCTTTCCTTGATGGACGGTCTGTTTCCCTTGAAAACATGGTTCGTCCCTTTCTTAAAAAATATTCACTTGAAAGAAACTAAGTGGTTGTGTTTTCGTAGTGGAACGTAAGGAAAACGACCCTTATATATACATTTCTAAGGCTGACAGTCGACGTGCTATAGATCTTCGACTACATGAACGTACAGTCCATCCACAACGCAACTTTCGCGAACAGGCTACCCGCGGGATACCTCGCCCAAGCTCGCGCACTGGCAAACTTCCACGAATACGGTGTATTCACGTCGCCCCAGCTCGACGGCATCGGAAACAGTACGTCCAAATCGATAACTACCTAATTTCAAGAGGTTTCGCCGACTCAATATAACTTATCTTTGATTATCGTGCCCCCATCAGTCGGTGGGCGCGCAATGCTTCCGGGGATTATTAGCGGCATGCAACGCATTGCGAACGCTTCGGACCCGCTGAAGATCGTATTCGACGCGATCAGTTACAAGCCGTTCCTTTCGCTGTTCAACATGACGGGCGTCGCGGAGACGTACCCGCAGCTCGCTGGCGTCGGTAAGTATCGGTTCCGGCTTATCCATGCAATATGGGCTCAATAAGAAATTACTCGCGCAGTTGAATACGCCGCTGCAACCGTCTTTGAGCTCCGCCCCGGTACGACAGCGGGCGACCCGATGGTTCGCCTACTCTTCAAGAACGGGACGAACGACTCGTTCGCCACGTACAACATGTTCGGACAGTCAGGCGACGTGCCGCTCTCGCTCTTCACGTCCACGCTGCAGCCCACCACGATCAACACAACGGCGGATTGGTGTCTCGTGTGTTCGAACAACGCAGATCGTGGATGCGGGACATGTAACAACCCGGTGCTCGCGGCGGCGGCTGTGGCGGACCAGTCGGTGCACGTGCATAAGTTGAGCCCACCTGCGGCGGGTGTTATCGGTGCGGCGGTCACGGCTGTCGTGATCCTCCTTGGTCTTGGCGCGTTGGCGGCTTGCGGGTTCGTGTCTGTTGGGAGGAAAGCGAAGAGGGGAAGGAGGGCGCACAGCCCTGTGAGTATATTGGTCTTTATATATTGTCAGGACTAGTGCTGACTTTTTTCCTTTTTTTCAAAAGAAGCCATCTTCGATTGAGAAGGTCCATAGCCAGAGTTCGTCGAACTGATTTTTATGTTTGTGTGTTGGGATGAGCTATACGACTTCGCGATGGCCCGTTAGGACGACTAAAGTAGGATATATAACTGCTATTCACGACCTGAGCCCTCCCCTCCCTCCCTCCCTTTTCGGATGATGTATTTGTTTACGATCAGAAATGTATATATACTATGTCTGTTTTTTTCTGCGAATACTCCACCGCCATGAGACGGGACACCGGGTCATGTCCTACCCTGCCCTACCAAAAAGACAGACCGGTAGTGCCTGAGGGGGAGTCTAGATTGTGGGCTGCGCTGTTGACGAGTAACTATAATTCACGTGCATTCTCCATCTTTCAAAGGCAGTAAAAAGGCACATTACTTCCGTTTAACACAGGTTCACAGGGGCCTTCGAGGCACGGCACGCCACATAGCTCGGTCACCAGCCGCGGTGGATGTACTAAACCTTAGTACCTAAAGGCGTCGATCCGCCGTCGATCCTCCCCCTCTACGCCTAAATTCAAACTTATTTCGCATGTATGTAACTGATTACGTGGGTTGCCTGGAGACCTGAGCAACTTGATGCAGACCGATCATCAAGTCGGGCGAATTACGAAACTATAAGTGGGGTTCGATCGAGACGGCTAACAGTAGACGTGATTGACCTTCAGTAGGAAGCGGTGTGTACTGTTATTATGTATATTACTGGCGGTGCGGTTCGGGTCACTTGAATCGCTGATGTGGCTAAACCCAGGCGAATCGACGTTTACTAGCCTTCAGAAGTTTTTTCTTTTCTTTTTTCAATTATATGGGGGAGAGTAGTACTAGTGTTGCGAAGATGGGTCACCCGTCCGCTATCGCGAACGTTTACCTATGGCCGCTTCCTATATCGTTATTGGAAGTGTGAAAATATCTGCTATTTATGATTCCTTAATGGTCGTCTTCTATATTCTGGATCTGTCATTCACTTATATCCCAAAATAACACAGCTGATGGATGATACTAAGGGAATACACTTTACTCCGAGTCAAATGCGGAATAAAAACTGTAGCGAAACACAAATGTTTGATCAAAATTACAGTTTAGAAGGCAACTATATTCGGGTTTGTTCCCCGCGTATACATTGGTTGTGCTGATAAAGTCTAGATTGGCCGCTTTTCATTAGAAGTGCTGCGTGAGTAAACCTCCAGGTGGACTCGTTATAACACTGGCACGTCCATGTCATATGTTTGGAATCTTTGGATTACAACGCTCATATGGCTCGTCTGGACCCTCTCCGTGCTCGGCGGACACGGACCCATACCCCAGAAATTTAGGCCTGCATTAATTGCCAGTATTAGCCCCCGGGAAAATGAATTTTATATCCTTCCCGCGAGTCCGGCCTATCCGCGCACTCTACACTACCAATGCGGATCGCAGCGGACCGATAGGAATCAAGAGCTTCTATTGCATGAAAAATCTCACTCCTCCCTTTTAAAATCGTTTAGAATAACTTGCTACAGGTGGATATAATTAGTTACGCCGCACCTATAAATGGAATGTGTTTCCCATCACCCAAAGTGTGATCGTGAATTTACTTGACAAGTCTATATGCTACAAAATTGAACTTTCACAGTGTTGAAGGTACACATAAACTACGTAGCTACAGTATAAGAGATTTTGGCACTAATAGCAAGCAATTTCTTTTTTTTCAATGGTGGAATGGCGTTGGGAAAGACTTTCCATATTGAGGTGCGGCGTAACTAATTATATCCACCTGTGCAGTAGACAATATAAATAGCTGGGTACACGGAATAAAGGTGTTTACTTAAAGAGGAATGTTATAAAGTCAGACTATCCAAATGAGGAAATGTGAATTCCGGAAACATGCGTGCGGCAGCCAGGGGTGCTGCTACGGCTGCGGCACTGGGGCCGCGCTCAGGCTGCGCATTGTACTCTTTACTGCTCTTTCTTCAAGTTAACCGACTCTTCCCCGCTCTCGATTGCGTTCGCTGCTTGGAACTTACTCTCTCTATAACTTTATCTTGCTTTGTTGGTGTGACACCAGATTCAGAGCCGCAATATCGCCCGATTTACCTTCGTTGGACTCTCGCACGGCAGCTTCTTTCAACTAGCCCTCCCAACCGCGCATCGACCTCAGCCTCTCAACCATCGACTTTGAGGGCAGTCAAAATCGCCACGCTGATCCTGTTGACATCTGTACTTGCTGAAGACGATTCAGACGTTCCAAGTGCGGCCAGAAACGATTTGGGATTCGGAGCGCTGGTCCGTTTGTGAAGTTATCCAGGAATCAAAAAAAAGTCTCGTGGACAGGATGTCTCGAAAGTCGAGCACAAAATCAGCCTCTTTTTGCGTGGCGGCACGCTTGGTCGCCTTCGTCGCGGTTCTCGCACTCGCGGGTGCCATACCGCGCGTCTCTGCGCGGTTAGGGCACGCACATGTTGTCCGCGAAGCGTCGCTGACAGTGCCCACTATCTCGTCATCTGCATCCGGTTCGGGATCAGAATCAGGGTCGGCGATTAGTGCGAGCACGACCGCGTCGCCGGTCGAGACGACGACGGCAGTAGTGACGACGAGCGTGGGTCCGGCGGGTACGAGCACGTTCACGACAGAGGTATCGACGCTCATTATCCCTGGGAGTTCTTCGGGGAGTGCGAACGGGAGCGCGACGGCGACGACAACGGCGTTTCCGAGTCTGAGCACGTATTCTACTTGCGGTGCGTTCCGGATAGTTGTATCTGGAGATGGTGTTTGCTGACTCCTTTTGGTTATGGATTATAGTGGTCGATTGTCTCGACCTGGCGGTGTCGGCGCCGAACTGCACGAGCTTGACGGACGTGGCATGCTACTGCTCAAAGTGCGTTTACCGGTCGATCCTGCTGCGTATTCTTGTGATTAACATGTTTGCATTTCCACAGCTCGTCATTTTCGGACACTCTGAACGGCTGCGTGTCGAGTAACTGTACCAGCGAGCTGACGAGCGCAGAGAATCTCGCGCAACAATTCTGCAACCTCGAGTCGCCGAGCGTCTCGCTCTCGTTCCCGGCGTCTTCGACATCGCACTCCGCTTCGGGTGCCTCGAACTCGACATCGACATCGGCATCGACATCAACATCAACCGCCCCTTCGAGCTCGTCCTCGGGCTCGGGAACTCCGAACAGTGCTGCGACAGGTATGCAGGCAGAGCTGATGGTAATGCCTGTTCTGCTGGCGGGCCTGGTGGGCATAGGTTTGGGGGTGCTAATTTGTTGATTCAACCCTTGCCATCTCGGTTTTTTTTATCCCCCGGACCTTTAATGGGCTATGGACACGGACTCTTCCTCGCATAATATAATAGCAATACATTTCTTGCTCTTATTCGAGTTTCAACTAGAATATTAATTTCAATTTCATATGGCTACAGGCACGGTACCTGTTGATTTTAGTTTTAGTTTATTAAAGCTGAGCCACCGGGAAGCGTGAGAAGAGTAACTGTATGTGTGACCACGTTGTTGTCACGTTTCGCGCCACACAAGTCGACTTGTTCGTTCATCGCTACTCGCCGTGCTCCAAACAACGCCCGCCGCCGCCGTCGACGACGACGAAACACGCACCAATTCCTCCCGACGCTCTCACCGACGCGCCTATGTCGTACAAGGGCAAGTCGACAACGCGCTCGTGGGCGACTCTCCCACCCGAGGTCGTCCGTCTTGTCGTCACCCACTACCTTCTCGACGTGTCCGCGGCCGCCTTCCTACCCACCGTCTGGACTCATCGCGAACACTGGCCCGGCCGCATGGCCTTCGCAGTCGTGCGCGACGCCGACGCCATCGAGCAGATAATGCACGTCTCCCCTGCCTGGGCTGCTGCCCGTGCGTGTCTCTTCCATTCTTGTTTGTTGTTCTTGCCCTCCCATCAATCCAGCCGCGCACTCCTGCTCTCACCGCCCCGTATGCCTATTTTTCCTGTTTTATTTCGTGCCCGTCTGCGTAGCGACGCTGTCGTCGTCTTTGTAGTCGACGCGCGGGTACGCGACCATATGCGCTACGTAAAAGCTTTCATTCGCGCTCAGGTCAGTCTCGGGGCGGCACGAGTGCGACACGAGCCGCCAGTGGCGATCTCTCATCTCCTTCACCCGAGGACCCTCTGGCTTATTTCGTTATTCACACTTCCCTATATATTTTTGCGTTACCCTCTCCCCCGGTGCTGTGCAATTGACATAAGTGGACGCTGACGTCTCGCTTGTTCTTGCAGTCGAATATCATCTATTTTGGCAACAGGCCGCGGCGGTGCTCGACCCGAATGACCACCTTCTGCAGTTTGCGCGACAGCAGCGCCTATCGCCGTTTAGGCACTTCCGCCAGAACCTCTATCAGCGTTCATGTGTCCCTTGCCGGGTCAACCAGCCTGCGACAATGCTTGGCCTCCTTGCCGCAAAGCGGCAGATCATTACATACTCGCTTGGCCTCCTTCCGTGCTGCAGGGAGCACCGAAAGGAGCGCTTCTGCGGTATTTGCCTGCGCGATGCGAGTAGCGACGAGAATTGCATCGCGGAGAACGAGGACACCGAGGTGTGGCCCCAGATCGAGGCAACGTGCCGCTCTTGCCGAGCTGAATGGCTCTGGCGTTCGTGCACGGACGGACAGAAAGCCGACGGCGAACTCACGAATGAAGCCGAAGCGGTCGGCGGTAAGGCTCTCGCCGCGGAAGACTGGGAGGCGCGCCAATCTGTGGATGCCTTCGTCGAGATGGGCGAAGGCACGATACGTGAGGTCATCGGTCTCTGTGTAGAGAAACTGTGGTTAAGGAAAAACACGAAAATTGCGGAGATGATGCGTCTTGCTGTCGCGACATCGCGTATGCAATCCCGTATGGTCGAAAACGCGAACGAGGCCGGGATTGGCGGAGGATATGGAGGTATGGGTGAGGCTTTTGAAAGCGAAGAGGAGCTCAGTGAACTTGACGACGAGGATGAAGAGGATCCGGAGCTGATGAGCGTCACTGAGGAGTCGCAAGGCGTCCGCGATCTTGCCATCAACGATTGGGCGCGGACACGAATCCTCGACGGTCATTGGTACAGCCCAGCTGACCAATGGTATCTTTTGCAAAACCAACACCAGTCAGGTTCTCCGCCGCCGTCCCCATTATCCCCGATCTCTTCCGTAACTCACCCGTTCCCATACACCCGCGCGCAACATCCGGTCCCGTGGAGTCTTTCACAGGAAGTCGTTGAACAACCGCATCCGGATCCGGAGATTGTGCGAGTACATCCTCCACCGAGTCTTGCGTTATGTAGCGCAGCCTTTGAAGCATATCGTCGGCAGCTTCGGGCGGTATTGTTGCCTGCGATGGTGAATATTGTGCGTAAAGCAGTAATGGAGTGTGCTGTTGATGGTACAGACGCGACCGTACGCATCGCGCGTATGGAGGTCGAAGATGTTGCGGATGCACTTCGCGAAGGCGGGACATGGTTCAACGGTATGGACTGGATGGGCCACCGACAGAACGAGAGTGAGAACGAGAACGAAAAGAAAGAGGATGCTGACGACTCGTCGAGTTCGTCAAAGAGCGGTTCTCGAACGACAAGTCCCGTGCTTTCGACGTCTACACTGCAGACGACGCCGTCCCCTCCGCCGGTCGTGGGTGGGAAGATGAAAGTTGAAATCAGGAATGACGATTCGACGCCGACAGGCACGATGCCACCACCATCTTCTATTCCCTCACATTCTTCGCGGCCACCGCCACCTCCGCCAATCATAACCCTACCTATCGCCATTTCACCTGTGCTTGAGTCGCCTACGCAGATCCCCTCCATCCCTTTCATCCCGGAATCAATGTCGGAGATGCCGGCATTCACAATTGAGACATTCAAGGGCGTGCGTATTAATGTCTTTCTTTACGTTATCCCATTGCTCTTTGTTCCTGTCGCTTTACGTGTCTGACATGGTCTTTACTTCTAGATTTGGCGCGACGCTTGTGCGCCCTTATTCCAATGCCGTTGCAGAACATGTGAACGCGCGGTATTAAAAGCGAACATTGAAGCGGGGAATATCGTTCCATCACAATACCCCCCAAGGCAGGAACCACAAGTCCAGACCCAAAGCAAGGACATTGCGCCACAATCACAACTCGTGGAGGTGCGACTTGATCCCGCCTCAGATGACGATGTCCTCCCGATCTCGGATGAATCCGATTACGAGCATGAGCAGCCTCCGCGGACGGCAGGCAGAAAGCGCTCTTGTGAAGTTTTGGACAACATAGATGGGGAGCTATTGACTAGCGACGGCGACAACAATGACGCAAAGAACCGCAGGGACCGAGCACGCAGTCCATCGCCTCCTAAACGTCCTAAAATTGGCGACCACGAGGTAGACACGATCATCGTTTCCAAGCCGTCCCCTGGTGCGGTGCGACTGCAGAAACGTGGCTCGGAGGAGCTTGAGTATGGCGCAGGCGACATAGCTTCTGCGGAGCGGTCTTACACAGCAGAGGATGGGTCTGGCGGCCAGGCAAAGCGCGCGCGAACGTCAACTTCACCGGCATCTATACCACCGCCGCTGTCCGAGTCCGAATCGGCTAGTGAGCCCGATGACTACGCCTTGCGAAAAGTAGCGATACCTGAGCATTCCACTTCGAAATTCTACAATTCGGGTGATAGTTTTAAGTTGGACAGCCGCGATGCAGACGGGCATCTGGACTTGGATGGACACGGTCTGATCGTCATGGACGAGGTATCCGAACTAGGCGACCACCACTTGCCTCTTTGAGCTGTCCCCCATGCCTTTTCGTCAGTGCTCGGTAACGGCTGAGCCGAAATCCAGGCCCTCGTCCTCATGTACCTTTGCCTCCGTCTGTCAGCGTGGGTGATGTATGCGTCTCAGCTATCTGCCTAAACTGAACTCCCACTGCCCTTCACCCGCTGCCTGCCTTCTGTCCTTATTTCATCTTTCAAATGTCGCCTTTCACACGATGCGAAGCCCATCAACCACTTACAACAATGTTCCACGTCCTCCACGCCAGCACTCATCCATCCTCTCTTGTCTATCCACGTCCGCATCTGCATGAAACACCACTGTCCACTTCCCCTTCGCTTCGCGTCGTCGCTGCGTACTTTGCCTGTATAAAACTTATATATCATTCAAGCTCAAGGAAGTCTAGATCTGCTCCAAGTCTATCGGTTTTGCACGTCGTCAGGGGGTTCGTCGACGAAAGATTTCGGACGACGGACGGAAGCGTAAGCGAATGCTATTGCTACTGTACTACCACATCTGTTTTTGTTTTGTTCTGTTCCTGCTTCGCTGCCTCGCGTTTTCTGTTGACCTCCTGCCTTCATCGGCCACCATCACCCCTATCCCCAAGTCCAATTTCCCTGTGTTCAGAGGCCGCCTGCTGTTCCTCTTTCGTACCCCGTGTCGTCCCTAAACCTTCCGAGGCCTTTTCGCTCTCTAGTCTAAGCTGTGCGATCTCCCAGACAGACAATTTTGTTCATTTTTTCCCATCGCGATGTACTAGTACATACGTAGTAAATGGCATTCCTAGAATAAGTGAGAAGAAGGGCTGAGGGAAAGCGGCGTGATCCGATGCGCTGGTGCTTGCAACCGGGAGTCTTCTGTCAGAATTGGAGGCATCGGGTGTTGAGATCAGGTTTTTACCTTTGCGTGTATCTTACCCGCCTTCTTTAGTCTAGCCGATCTATGGCGATGTTGGATCACATCGTTTTCTGCCGTTGAGAAGCTTGGAAGCATGTTTTGTAGTCGCGGGTATCAGTTTGGGCTCGCACGGGGCGGGAGCAATGTTACTTTGGCTTTTAGAGTGAATACACTTAAAGACATAGGATCCATCCTAAAGATGATCCATTCAAGACAAAATTCAATGTAATGCACTAATTAAAGACGTTTAATTGAAAGGTTGCTATCTCTTCGAAGCCCGAAGTTCGCACACGTCGATCGTAGACTCGAGCCTTCGGATCGACTATGAGCATGTAGATCGGTTAGTACTAATGGGAGAAGCGAAGCACTGGCAAGGATGCAGTCATGCGCCGGAAGCCTGAGCAACGCTAGCAGCAGCCGGCAGCCTGCAAGTCCGAGTCCGAATCGTTCTCAATCTTCTAATACGTACTGTATGTTAAGCTATACGCTTATACACTTTTTAGTTTTTAATGTCCATTAGACGAGTGCCTTCGCACTGCTAAGTAGCTTGAATGAAGAAGCTTTAGGCGGGGTCATGTTATGTAAATCATGTTGATCATGAAGGTCTGCGGCTCTGCCGCGATGGTTGCAGTGGACACGGGATCGTTTAAACCTTTATACAGACGTAAACGTTAGAGGTAAAGACACTTGCTGGACTTTGTATCGGAAACGTTAGTTTGATATTACGGCAAGAAAGCAGACACCCTAATGGACACTTCTGAGCTTTCCGAAACTAGAGCCTTCAGAAATCAGAGGGACCACTGGCAAAGGGCAAAGGAATCAAGACAGAATCGGCATCCTCCGTGATGGTGGCATCACGTAATCGTCAGGTGCCTCGTTTACTAGTCATGTGACCAGCTCCCCAAATGCAAATGTAAGGAAACTGAAAACACAGCCCTTATAGCTCAGTGGTAGAGCGCGCCACTCGTAAGCTTGTGCAACAGTTACTACTGCTACACATGGTGAGGTCGATCGTTCAATCCGGTCTGGGGGCAGCGTCGTATAATTTTGTTGTCGATTTCACCAGCTATCGATACAGGGACGTTTTCGGCCGCTCCGTACCACCCTGAATCCGCGGCCTTTGCTTTCGGATTGTGCCGGCGCAGTCACTACCCTATCGATGGCTGCTTAATGCAAGAGACTTCTGCGTTGAGATATGGGAAAATGTATATTTCGGGGACTCCGTGTCACGGTCTGGGTTTAATGTCGCTGTTCAGTAGCTACCGCTGGTAGAACTACCCTTGATTTGACAAGTTATTATCGACTGGTTTAGATCGTATTCGATAAAGGTGCACTGGCAGGAAGCGGTGAGTTTCTGTTTCTCGTATTTATCGGTGCAAAATCTGCGTGGAAAAAGTTCGTGGAAAAAGCAGTGTGGTTTCACATATCTATAAATTACCACTTATCCCAAATAGGTCTGGGGTTGGTGCGTGGCGAGGCTATTTTTGGGGCCTGGCCACACAAATTTCCAAATGGGGATATGCTTGTATTCAGATTGACCAAGATAACGAGCCCCGTGATGTGACAAGACGCGTTGACTTCTTTGATGGCTTTGAAATGGACGCGCCGCTTCTCAACCACCCGGAGCTCGTATCTTGCGCCCGACACCTCTTTATGATATTGCAAAGGCGATGATGGCACAAAAGAGTTCGAGCCCCTGGGTATTGCTGAAAGACCCGTAAACCACGTTTAACGTGCGGGAGACGCCCGTTTGCCTCCCATTCTTCCTGTTCCCTTTTGTCCGTAGACTACACACACCTGTATTAAAACATGAGGCACTGGTTTCGTCTGCACATAGGTAGAATACCAGCAGTGAGATAGCTGCCGTTACACACCTGTAAACACCGGCTTGGAGCCCGGCAGGGCCCGGCGAGCTCCGCCTGCTTTTTGGGCTTGGGCCTAAAGGGGCTGTGCCAGCGAAAGCTGAAGGAGGCAACCACTTCCTCTTGGACTTTTTCGAACCGCATAAAAGGGAAGAAAGAAAACCACCCGCTTTTTCTTTCCCCCCTTCATCCAGCTCCGCAGCCTGACCCGATTGTCTACGACACCCTCCATTCTTCATTCATCATTTCACAATGTTGCTCGCAACTATCAAGCTTTCGAGCCTGGCTTCAGCCTCCGCTTCCAAGTTCGATCCGTTCAACTGCAAGTACGATTTCGAGTTGAGTCCGACTTCCGCGAGTTTTGTACGTTCGCCCTGGGGTCCCCCCCAGGCCGAGCTGCATCATCCGCGCCCTCAACGCCGTGTCGCCCTCGCGAATGCTCTGGCGCATTTCGAAGAGGTATGCATATGCCCCTCGCCCTCTAACCCCCCCCCCCCCCCGTCGTCCCTTCCACTGACCGCATCCCTCATCCTCTGAAGGTCGCCCCTCATTGGAAGGATGCACACCGCATCTCCAGCCGCATGGTCGCGCCCATCCATATTGCGGACCTCGTGTCGCGTTTTGAGGACCCCTATGCACCCAAGAAAGTTGACACCGGTGTGCTGTCAGCTTTGCAGCGCATCGTCGAAGCCCGCATGCTCGCGACCGCTGACGACGCCGCTCCGCAAGTTCCGCCGACGTCATCCGGCCTAGCATGCCTTTCCCCAGGTTTCCTCGACCACTTCCCCAACCACGGCCCTTCATGGATGCGTGCGCCTCGCCCAGAGGACTTGCCTCAGCCAGCCTTCAGCCTTGCCAAGGCCCGCGCCGCCGCTGCCGCCGCCACCGCGCCCAGGTGCTTTTTCCCGCCGCCGCCAGCTGAAGAACAGCCCGCGCCCCCTTCTCCCGGTTTGGCTTGTCTGTCCCCCGGTTTCCTCGACCACTTCGGCCACTCCGGCGGCGATTGGGTTCACCCACCGCGTCCCGAGGATCTGCCTCAGCCAACCTTCAGCCTCGCCCTCGCACGTGCCAATGCCGCGGTCTCCCAGTTGACATGCTCCATCCCTAACAGCATCCAGACAATCCCTTCTCAGTATTCCAGCGATGCTGAGGCCGAGGAGACCCCCAGGACTGACAACGAATTACTCTCGCTCGTCTCCGCCCTCGAAGCCAGGCTCGTATTTGCGCAGACATTCGAAGGCGAAGGCGAAGACGACGCATACTATACTGCGTCTGAGGGCTCCAATGACAGCGACTCGGCCTTTGACGACGAAGAGGCGAACGACGCCGACGACGAGGCTTCCGACGACGAAGCCGCAGTGTGCAGTTGGGCTACCCGCCGCACAGACGGAAACTCCGCTTCTTCCCCTGCGCAGCTTAAATCCTCGTCCCGGTCGGACTCCTTTTCTTCTACCTCGACTGCCGCTTGCTCGCAGAGTGCACTTAACGCGCCGGGCCCCAAGATGGACGGCAAGGCGAAAGAACAGCAGCAGCTGCGATGGACGTTCGGCATGCCTGGCGATGCACTGACGTTCCTTCTCGCAGCGGAGCACGAGCATCAGCTGACAGTAAAGACCAAGGCGGAAGCCTGCAAGTAAAGAAAGAAGCATGGATTGTCCCCTTCTCGGACAAAAAATAATGAAGAGTCGATTTGATCTTGAAAGAGGTATGTGTACTTGGTCATCGCATTCCTGAATGCAGTCCCGAAGCTAACGTTCAGCCAACAGTTACAACACACTTACCATGCATTTTTGCATTAACACCGCATTACCTACCGTCATCGGAACAATCCTCCTCACCTTTCCTCATTCCGCACAAAATCAACTACCACACTTACCCTCCGTCCTCGATACGCCACGTCACATATCCCAACGTCGCGACAACATCGACCGGAAGTCGCCCGCCGAGTTCGTACCTAGCCTATAGTGGCCCCAACACCGAGCCACCAGCCACCTATCTTCAGGCATAGCAATAACGCATGGGCCACCGCTTTGATCCATATTCGTAACAGCAGAGGCCCATAGGCAAGAACGTCCGCGGGTCTAACAGACCACCTGGACAGCATTCGCCATGGCCTACCTCGCTAAGCGAGGATAAAGTGGCCTTTCAGCCTCCCCTTTTTTCTTTTCCCCTTCTCTGGATTTGCTTTCTTACCTGTGCATACCTGTACCAACAGTCTTCCGAACCACATGCATCCCCGTCCCGCTTTTCTCGTTTATTTGCGTCGCGACCCCCCCTGCCCCCTTTTACTGTGCGTTCCGATTCTGAATAATTTGTACACGCTGCCTTTGGACAAAATTTCAGGTCGCAGATACATACCACCCAGTCCTAGCTCGTCTACCCTTTCGCTAAGGAAGTAGTTAGCTCGGGCTTATTTGTGGTTCTGTCAACCTTGTATAAATCCAATGTTTCAGTTGACTGGGAAAAAAAATGGCTCGATCAATGGTTGAAAATCCTATGCAAAGGGCATCATCAGATAATCAAGTAAGATATATTTCCCACTGGATATCCATTTCTTCACGTCTTGCACTTGGCAGGTTCTACTTTTGCATCCGGCGCGCACAGCGCCGTAGTGGTGTACTCAGTTTATTTGTATCTATAGATCAGGCGCCGGTCGTTCCACGTAAATACTCTGTGGTTTGACACGACCCGTCCGAATCAGTCATTCTGGTAGTAACTGATGGAGACGGAACGATGGAGCTTACCCCTCGTCAACTCAAAAGCCCCGAAGGTCGCCCCCGCCGCGGGTATACTGCAAATAATACATTCGTGAGTCCTGAAGGTAGGGCTAAATTATTCTTACCTTCTTAACACTGTAGGGAAGAAGACACTAATTCAGTAAAAATGTCTTAAAAGCAGTAGGCTTCGAGTCGGAGGACATACAAGATGGAGATAAGCCTCGGAACAGCCCAGCGCTAATATTTATGAAAGGAAACGATGATGAGCACTCCATACTCCATGTTACTGTCCTCCCTTATGAGACATGAAGGGAGGCATAAGACGTACAATCCACTCTCGGCAACTATCGCCTTGAACTCATGCGCGATATATTGTACGGGCGTGCCTTGGGGAGGGGAAGCACGCAGTTGCACACGCGACTTGATCACATCTGCACAGAAAGGAGTTTTCACGAAGTTATTTCAAATCCAGCAAAGAGTATTGGCAGGAATGGAAACACACCAAGCGGATAGCAGGCTAGCCAGTACGAGACCTATAACAAGGAGAACCGTTCGTTATCCAGTAAGTTAACTTCAATCATCGAAATCTTTTGGAAAATGTATTTAAAAGACGTACACCCCCGCAGGATCCGCTGGCCAGAAGAGCCCAGACAGGTAGTCCTTCAGGCCCGGGGTACTGTGCCTTAAATTTGCGTTTTGCGTACTCAAATCCTATCGTAGAGATATATTGTTAGGTGAACGGCTCATACGATTCAAGAACATGGGCTCCATTTAAGAAGGTGTGCCTACCTGTATAAAATCTAAGACAATAAAGAACAGAGGAAGTTAAGGTCGATGAAGAGCGCCAAATGGCTGGACATACCCTGCGTATGCAGGAATCTCTCGGGCGACTGTGACCTATGAGTAGGATAAGTTCATCACCAGTTTGTAGGAAAGTTATTGACTATACCCAGAAGCCACGCATTATCCCTTTTCTTAAGCCCCATTGCGTCCACATATCACTCACGGACGGCTCTTAAACGTTTGTCCGTTGCAGCGCCGTACTGGCCCTGCATGCGCACTTTGAACATTTCAACTGGAATATTTGGTTAAATCCAATTACAGTTGGCAGCAAAGGCAGTATATCTAGACGGAGATAGAAAATGCTTACCGGGACTCGCAAGGACTGAATTTGCAGCACCGGCCATGGCACCAGCCGCAGCGATCTCTTTCAGGGACAGTTCAGGGAAGGGAGATATAAGTCTCTTAGAAACGGCGTATGAGGTGAAAAGCAGGGAGTTGACGCCGGCGATTCCGATGAGCGGACTGGCCATCCCTGTGGGTCCATATCTTAATGATGTTTAAATTTTGTGCAGAGACACCTTAGCACCTTTCCAAAGCGCGAAAACTCCCTCTTTACGTAGGGTTTGAACAAGAATATCCATGGGACCTTTCTGTGGCTTTCATATCAGAAAACGGTCCTTAACACCATTCCATGAGCAACTCACAAACATTCCCTCTGCCGGCAGAAGTTCAAATGTTGGCGAAAGCTCATCCCTTAATATTCGAAATAGACATATAAAATATTATTTACTCGGAGCGACCTGAGCCCGAGTCTTGACGGTGTCTAGAGGTTGCCCAACGAGCACTTGCGCAGCCCGCCTGTCGACGAAAACCAGCATGATTCAGAAACAAAACAACGTGCAATAGATATTGTATCCTACCAACGCTGCCCGCGATAAGCTCGTTCACGGTGCTCGGGTGCCATATCGTGTCGAAAATCCCCTGGCCCATAGTTATCTTCTTCCTGAGATGTCTGAAGGAGAAATCGACGGGCCCGCCAGCCGTCGTCGTCTGGATAGCGCAGACGCGTCCTCCGCTTGCGTGATCGAACGGGCGACCCGCGCCGCCTAGCCCATTCGTCGATCAACGCCAGACTCGGCCACACTGCTTCCGCTCTTACTGCTTGTACTTTTTTTTTAAATGGACGTGGTGTCGAAAAAAGCGAAAGGAAAAGAGAAAGCGAAGACACCAGTGCAATCGCTATCTGCTAACTGGCTTGCATTTCAGAAGGTGCATTTTACTTGTTCTTGCTTTGTGAATTCAAGCTTACACTCTGTTTGCGTCTACCTGCAGAAAATATCACATCCTTTGACTGGGGGTCTCAAAAAGCCTCCGAAGAAGAAACGAAGGGTCGAGGATTCGGAAAAGGGCGAAGGAACGAGCGAGGCGAGAGGCATACAACGAGCATCGAGCGACAGGGTGCCGTCGTCGAGCTTCCCCCGTGGACACGGACAGGCCCAGGCTGCGCATGAAGAAACTCTCAGCACGACTTTACCAGTCCCGAGCGATGGGCGAACTCGCAGTGGTTCTGAATCTCTGGAACATCTACGAAGAATGGTCCTCGGCCAAATAGAGCATACCGAGGCACAGAAAGAGTACGTGTTAGCCACTCGTGCCATTTCTCTCTCCAGTACTTCATTGACCAAGCTATAAAAAGACCTGGAAAGTACCTTGCACTTGATTGCGAGATGGTTGGCGTCGGTATCGACGGGGCCGAATCTTCGCTAGCGCGCGTCAGTTTGGTGAATTATCACGGTGCAGTCGTCCTCGATGCATTTGTGCGGCAACGCGAACGCGTTGTCGACTACCGTACTGCAGTGAGCGGGGTGAGAGAGACCGATACGATCAATGGTAAGGGCTGCTTTCGCTACGGTCCGAAGCTTTCTAATGCGCTTTGAAGCTATTCGATTTCTGGAAATACAAAAACAGGTCTCCGAGTTACTCAAAGACCGGATATTAGTGGGCCACGCTGTCAATAACGATCTAAAGGTAATTAAATGCCTGTCCTGCAATCGCCGCCGTTCTGACATGGCTTTACAGGCTTTGCTCCTTTCTCAACCTCGCCATCTTGTCCGTGATACGCAATTATGCGCAGGCAAAGCAAGGCTTCTCAAAACAAAATATCCTGCGCTTCAGGAAGCTCGTACAGCAAGAGCTAGGGGTCACTATCCAGGCCGGAGAGCATTCTAGTGTGGGTACTTTTTCGCCATTGAACGAATCAAAGACTCTTAAAATGTTTTTTTAATATGATTAATTCAGGTGACAGATGCACGAGCGACAATGGCCTTGTATAGACTACATCGAAAAGAGTGGGAAAAGGGCTTCCGCATGCCCATGCTATCTCCTTCCAGAGTATTACAGAAGAAGCGGAAGGCCCCCACTGAAGAAGATGACGAAGAAGATGCTAGTTCCGGGCCCGATGAAGAACAAGAAGAAGCCGTCGCCCAAACCCGCGTCAAGCAAAAAACAAAACTAGATGTGACGACAAGCCAAATAAAATCGAGCAAAGGCGGGACGTTCCCGGGTGGCGGTTGGCGCGGGGTGAGCTCGGGACTGTCGACAGTTGTCAAGCACGCTGGGGGGCGAATAAAGAACGGGAAGGCTGGAGGTGCGTCGACCGATGCTGGCGGTGGAAAGGACAAATGGTGGGCGACACTGGGCGGTGTGTCTGTCGCGACGGCGGGTCGCGGTGGATCAAAAGGATCTATGAGAGTCTCATGAAGAACGGTAGAACTTCGCTGAGACAATTGTGTTTGGTTCGCCTTTCGGACACCTTTGGTTTTTTACTTACCTCGCCAGGTCAGCTGTGGATCATATATACTACAAGCGAACTGTATGTTGTCTGGTTGATTCGAAAAGATACATATACTACTCATCATGTGGGGAAAGTGAGCACAAACATACAATAGACTCCCACCGGAAGCAAACATGTGACTATTTCGCCTATCGGGGGTACTCTCAATAAAAATAACCCGACGTGGAGCATAGCCTTGATGGCAATACATCGCGGTAAGACCCCGGGCCTGTGTAATATCCGGCCGATTTCTAACTTATCGGGCGAAATGAGCTTTATTTATACATCGCAGTAATATATCCCCAAGATGAATCTTACAGCCATGGACTGCCTGTTCCAAACGCCTGTTCCGCGGTCAAATAGAAGTCGATTACAAGGAAAGTACCCTATACTATCTATCAATCATTGGAATTGACCTGGAACTCTCCTTTCACATTGCATTGCCTACTGCGCAGCCCCGGTCGTGCTTCCGTTCCAGAAATCAGATCAACAGCGCTGAAAACTTTAATCGTCTGCGCGTCCCGCGTGATGCAATATAATTTCGCACATCGCACTGCCATTGCGCACCTCAGGTTTAAGACGGTAAACAGCTAGGCGTTACCTGCCGCGTACATTTCTAGCCCTATCTCCTGCTACGCTTTCGTACAAAGTTCCCAGTACTCTCCGGTCTCCTCTGTTCTGTTCTACTACCATCCGACTCTCGCTGACGACCGAATCATGACGAGAAGTCTTGAGTGTGAGGTCTATCAGACTGACCTCAGGCAACTACGCATGGGCGTTCCATTGTTCGAGCCTATCCCCTCGAATTATGATTATGTCCGCCCTGGAGATGTAGGCTACGTCGACAAAAAGGGGAGCTTTCAAAGAATTTTCAACGTATTTAATCCGATGGATAGCCCTGTTAACCGAGGATGCAAACTGCCCGAAGGGTTCGACCCTGTACCTCAGGACCATCAAGAACTATCCAGCTCTGTACCAATTCCTGCTGGATCTCTTATTGCGATGAATGATGTTAGGAGTATTGGGGCTAATGCTAGTCTCAATCCTTGGTAACGGAATACCTCGCTTTCATTTCATTTCATATACTAACTTCTGTAAATCTCAGGGCTGGTGCCCCAGTGCCAGCAAGCATGTCATTTTCTATCTCCAGGTCAGGCTCCCGATCTGCCGGCCTCTACACCCGACAGAGTGCGACTTGTGTAGACACAGTCAGTGATATCCACATAAAACGGTATATACTGGGAAACTACAGTTCGTGGTTCACTCTAATACACGACAAACTGGGGAAAGACGTCAGAGTACAAGACATTATCCTTGTGACAGGCTGTCATTTGACCGCTGAATGGGCTATGGGCGTTTTGTTCTGGCAGACTACATCTGGGTCGTTTGATCTTGGAGCAGGTGGTCCTGTTGGTGGGTTGGCATCTGCATCGGCTTCAGCTTCTCGAAATATGTCCGTCCAGCTTCCTTTGCGTTATGGACCAGATCCAGACCGAATACAAAGCTCACTACTTCTATCACAATCTGGCGACGGGGATCCCGCGACTGCTTCACCAAAGGACCAGTGCATTTTTATTAGAGGTTATTATGTTAAAGAACGACTACGATTGTGGCCGAAAGCGATCAAGGCAAGTGCCGACCCCGAGGATCTTGACATGGACAAAAACGCCGATAATGCCCCAAGTGTTCTTGCCGTCGAAAATAATCACGATTCGGATGAAGAAGAATACAGTAGCAAGGTTTGCCTTTGTTTTTCATAGCACTGGATTATAAGTCAGTTGACTTCTGTTCTTGCAGGGTACAGACTCGGACTACCATAACCTCGCTTTAGATGTCATATTGAAGGTTAGCTATTTCCAGTCTGGGATGCAACAAATTCTTTTGATCTTTTTAAGCAGTTTTCACATGCAGACGTCGCTATTGTGCATGAGTATGACGTGTACGCATTAATGGATGTAGGCCGGTCACCTGCTGAGTGTACGTGATACTCTTTTTAACGGTTTTTCCTGCAGGCAACTGATAAAAATATCGGAGGCATTTCGAGTCTTTCCAAACTGCAAGAAGTGGGGCCAGATATTGTCGTAGAGTTTGATTCGTCCTTGAAGTTGAACGGTATAGTCTTAACCCTCCCTACCTAAGTCTCACTAACGCACCATTTTTTTCGCTGACAGTCGGGTCATTGAAATGGAATGACACCGACCATAATTCGGCGTCACTGTCGGTGAAGGGCGTGGGGCAGTCGGGTCGGTATTGGATGTACCCGCCCGTAGACTCAGGTCCCAACTTGGATCACACACAGAGCCGGAGACGGAGCCGTCTCACACTTTGGTTGTTAATAGGAATTCAGAGCAAATGGGAAGCGGGTCACGCACAATGTGGATACCTTACAGTAGGGGGGGAAGGCCTGTCGCATGTCAGGAATGCCGGAGGCACAAAACAAGGGTACTAATTCTCTCTGATCCCAGAAGTGCATACTCATGATTGTCAGTGTGAGCGAGAATTAGGTCAGGATGGAGCCTGCAGACGGTGCTCAACTAACGGCAAGGAATGCATTGTAAGTGGCAACACCATGCTCTGGTTTCTTTGTATTGAGACACATTCTATCCTAACCAGACCGTTCCCCTCAAGAAATTGCGATGAATGTGGTTCAGCATTGATTAACATGGACTGGTCTAACTTTTTGGATGGAAAGGAGAAACAACGAGGGATATCGTGAAGCTTTGAGTTGCGATACATTACAGAGTGTGGAATAGGTTCCTTAGCAAGGGATTAGTAATATGGTGTCAGCTCGCGCTGTCAAAGTAGTCTGGACTAGATAATAATGGCAGGACCAGCCGTGCTGGCGCAACCTATAGTACCTTTGTTTAGGAAAAGATGGATCCGAGTTTATACTTTTAGCGTCTTGATTTTAATGTACGTACGGGTCCGGCGGACGGAGCCATATTATCCATTAATGCACTGCTTCTCGACCTGCAGGTTGCAGTAGCCGTTTCTCGTGTTCAGCTGGGCCTGTACGCACTGGACTTACTCCGCATAAAAGACGTGAATGCGATACTTACTCAAAGGTGATAATCTTCAGCGAAAAATAAATTCACATTTTTAACCCGGGCAGAACATGAGCTTCAAGTTAGCATACCCTGAAGGTGTGCGCTGAGGACAAAACCGATGTTCGCATTAATGTGTTGTATGTAGTATATACAGGCTTCCGTGACAAGCACCCTTTGTCAACAATGCTTAAGTGGAGGGCAGATACCCCTCATTCTTCATGATTAATATCAGAAGGATTTGTGGAGCTTGGAAACACAGCAGCCCCGCTTGCTGGCAAGCTTAACACGCGCGCCCATGATTGCAGTGCTATTCAACCCGAACTACAGTATAGCACCCTTTTTGGCATAGGAAAGATGGTACGCATAGGCCCCAAAATACCAGGATATCCGCCCGAATCAGTTCCTTTCGGGACGTATCCAACGGGTTTATTGCACTTCGTGGCTACATCGCCTCCACACGTATAGCCTTCAACTTGGACAGTGTCGTTCATTGAGGACGTTTCGTCGGGACCTTATCCCAGCATGATTCACACAATTCCCATAGCGCTTCCTTGTACAGCGGCCACTCTCCACGGGACTGCGGGCGTGTAGGGAGTTCGCCTTGCACGATGCGGACTAAGACCTGGACATCACACGTGATCCGGGAGTAGGGCACAGCCTCGGTAAGTGTTTCCTTCGAAACTGGTCAAGTATATTAGCAAGTACATTTTTTTCCCTCCGACTTGGAAAGTGCACGTACATATACAGTCATGCAAAAAGCCCAGACATCCGACTCCTTTGAACGCATTGCGTATCCTCCCGAATCGGACTTGACGACTAACTCGATGGCCATCCATCGTATTGACCCCACGGTATATCTAAATCTGTATTTCCTTTATCCTCTGGTACCGGATAATCTATCCCTCTGGCAAGATCAAATCCGCAGATGACTGCATCTCTGGTACTAGGGATGAGGACGTTTTCCTATCAAAAAAAATAGGTTAGTATGAGCCAGCGACGTAAAGAAAATATAATATTACAGATTTGATGTCTCCGTGGATCACGTCCTCCGCATGGAGGTATGCCAACCCCTCGGCGATGCCTAAAACCTGATTATGTATTTAATACGGTCAGCGGATTTCGACTTGGTACAAGGGTACTGACTGTATGCGGGCTGTAACGTCCATAATTGCTCCTGAGGAACCTTGACAGCGTCTTGTCACCCATCCACTCGGAAACGAGAGAGACCGATCCGTCCGTTTCCCGGATGAAGCCCGGGAACTCAAGGATATTGGGGTGCTCGGGTGGCGGCCAAATTTGGAGTTCGTTCACTGACCGAACCTTGATAGTCATGAGTTACGAGCAAAATGGATGAGCTGGTGCTTTACTTGAGGTGTATCCCGAGGGCCAAGCCCGGGATGATAGTGCTTGATGGCAAGCAACTGGCCAACTCCAGGACGGGTTGGATTATCTCGGAGATAATGCCCGACATGGATGACCGAGTGTGTACCGGAAGCGAAGGTGTTGACGCGGTCGTATGAGAAAGCCTTCGTGAGGTTAAGGTATTCGATTTCTGTGAGGATATCATTCGCATTCAATGGGGAACTAAGGCATGTCAATATAATAACGCTAGCGGATGTTTCGAATCCTACTCACTTTAAACTCTTCCGCTCCTTAATGAGCCCAGCCATTGTGATACGCGATTTTGGATCCATGTTCCAGCAGGATTGGTATATGTCCCAGACTTTCTTCCTCCTCTTTGGCCAAGTCTCAAAAGACGCGGGAGACCGGGAAGTACTTTATATATCAAAGGATTGTGACTTGTACATCAACGGTGATGTGTGCATATGGTCGTCCTTTCGATAGCAATTCCTTAAAGAAATGCAAAATCTGAGCGCTCATGATAAATAAGGAGGGTCCAATACGCTCACATAAACGGTCATACCAAATGCCCAGACGTCCGATTCTTTAGTGTGTTTTGTGTACTTTTCGCCTTCGGCGACTAGCTCATAAGCCATCCATCGAGCGGTCCCTCCCGGTCCGCCCGGCACTGCAGTAATACCACCTAACGCGGCTTGCGTAGCATTCAATGCACGAGAGATCTTGAAATCACATATTACGGCATCGCCAGAGGAGGTTACAAGAATGTTATCCTTGGAGGTGCTGATAAGCCATCTCCCGGCGGACTACATCGAGAAAAAAACGTACAGATTTAATATCGGAGTAATAACTTCTCGCTCATGTAAGTACTCCAATCCTTTAGCGATGCCAAGAGTCTGTGCAGTTTTATGTCAACATGATGAGAAGGAAGAAGATGTTTGAAGACAAACCAAGCGCGTCACGTCGAGTCTGGGGTGCTTCTCGACTTAGTCTAACACCGTGCATTTACCCATGTACTCAGAAACAAACGCTGGAAGACCATTCTCGTCGATTATGAAGCCAAGCAACTGGAGGACATTCGGACGATCGAGTTTGAACCAAATGTATATCTCTTTCGCTACGACCTGTAATGGACCCTAAGATCCCTGAAGATCTGAATGGATTCCTCCCCTCTTACCTTCGCAGCACCACCATAAACTGCCCGAAGTGCAAACGTTTTATTTCCACCTTTACTTTGCCACGATCTGGAGAGACGTAGGTACCAATTAAAACGATGCCCTGACCTCCTTCGCCGATATTAGGGTCTGCGCCTATAGGGACAAAAGTAACGCGTTTTGTGAGGTTAAATCGCTCGAGTCCGAGAAGTGTTCCCTGAAGAATGTTTTCAGGTAGTGCTGCTTGCGATATAATTGCATCGGATTCATTCTTAGGTTTCAGCGTCATTGCCCAGCCAAGGAAACAAGGAGGTCAAGCCGGAGGGAAGAGGAAGAAGAGATTCGACAATAGGGCGCTATTCTTCGGTTTTACAGAACCAAAATCGACTCGCGCGGCAAATGAGCTCACAGTCTGAACCTTAGGTTATGCACGGAAGGTGTAATTTCATAATGAATAGTTGACGGTGACTGCAGTTTGCCACAGATAGACTTGAGGAACCCCTGGCCGTTGATCCAGAAGAGGTTATCCTCACCGCAGAAAAGTAAATGAGAGTTAAGCGCTATACTCAGCATATTCCCGCCCCGTGTAATTCCAGCTCTGAGCTCACTGATGAACAAGAAGAGTCAATAGTGGAGAAACGGCCGACTCTTTCAGCTTGGTCAAGACGCAATCAGATGGCGTAAAACTGAAAAGAAGAGCCGACGCCGTCGTGACCAACATTTACATAAGCGCTTGAGGGCAGGATTTATCCCCAACGCGATTTTACTTAACCTCAATTTACCTATAGGAGCGGTATGTACACCCTGTGCCAACGCGCCAGACTCGCCATCTATGGAAATAGAAATTGCTTACACCCGATTTTCAGCCAGCCACAACAAGTGGCGACCCTCACCGATCACGCCTGCTGTCCACCATTTTCTGTTTCTAGATGTGCTGCACGGGCGCGCAACCTCAATATTAATGACTGATGATAGTGTACAAGCCACCGCAACCGGTACTACGTACTTTTAGAAAAGATTCTGGTGCTCGTCCCTATCGTTTATCATTTCGTGTTGCGATTCACGGGTTTCAGAAAGTTACCAGCGCATTGCCGAAGGGATACATAGTTGCACCGGCTGAGGCAACCCTTCAAGGCCAAGAATACCTCTACTGTATGCATGGTGCTATTAGTCGAAAGAAACTTTCAGAACTTCGCTTGCGTGGTCCTGCCCACGACGGAGACGCTAACGGTGTTCTGCAATGGTAACAGCAACATTTTTCGAGAAATGTTGGAAGAGGTGGGAGTCCTCCGAGTCATAGAAGAGAAACGAGGTAAGCTTTAACTCAAGTATGCGACCTTTTCGCAAGGAGCGTCAAAGCTACATAATAAGTCGAACTAGAGAATGCTAGGTCGATTGAAAATGGTCCCAGATAGTGACGATCGCGGCGTGAGCACGGGTTCTTCGATTTTAGAACTGCTGTTGCGGAATGGCAGAAATTAAGGTGTCACTGCTCATGTGTTCCGCGACAGCAAGTTGCAATGAGCCAATGGTCTACAAATTCTTTTAAATGATTAATGCTGGGCCCATTGTGTCGAAGTGTAGTGGTTGTGGGATCTTCGATCTTTGGCTGGTTGTCTGCTTTTGCCAGTGAAGACGACGAAGATGTTTTTGATATCTGAAGACTGAATGAATCGATTTCATAGAAAAAGGTCGGTGGTGAACTGTGCAAACTAATACTTTGTTGTGCGGTATCAAACATACAGGTATGTTATCGTGTATAGGAAAACTGCGGTATGGACATCCTGATTGGAAATGGAGAACAAAATGTCGAAGCTGGCTATTGACAAAGCAAAATCTTTAAGCACCCGCCGAAAAATCTCGCCAGAGATCCCTTAGAACGATCGGGAGGCGAGTCGGAAGGGGGCGCATCCTTCTTCTCAGAAACGCTAGTAGCGCCCTCATTACCACTTCCCTCAGTAGATGTCCCTGTGGGCGGTATGGGGACTTGAGCCTCCGGAAGGATCGATTTGGTAAGGGGCGGCTCTTCTGCTTGCACGAATCTGTAGACACGTTAATCCTGTCAACAAGATCGGTACGGTCGACGTACGTCAGCGCCGTCAGCTCCTCAGTGACTATCTCAGGGTGGTCTTCGGCCCCAGGAACCTCAGGAATAATTTGAGAGTCAACATTATTATCGGATTCGGTCTTTACGCTTGAGTCTCCGGCTACGGATGCCGCAACTGGTTCTTCCGGACGATGCGTCTCAAGGTCCGCCTGAGTACGCGGGGAGCCGTTATCAACATCCGACTCAATTTCGAGTATCTTCCTTTGATCCTGGACCTCATGTACCAGCGTGGAACTGTAGATGTTTTAGCGACGATTGCACGATCTGATCCCATTCAACGCACCCCGTTAGATCCTTAGCTCTTATATTGGGATCTACATCGATCCCTTGTCCACCCTCTTTGCTCACAGGAGGTGGATCACTTTCTTCCGTGGAACTAGGATGTGTCAACTTTGTATCAGGGCATTATGCGATTCAATGTCCGGAAACCCGCGTACCTTATGGCCTTCAGCTTCTCAACAACGCTGGCCATCGTAATGCGCTCTTCGGGATCTTTTATCCAGCAGGACTCGCATATACCCCAGATATTTCTCATGCCCTCTGGCCAAGTGTCGAAGGTTTTGGGGGGCTTAGGATGTCCTCCGTGTGCCACGAAGAGCAGGACTTGCAAATCCATATGAATATCCACATACGGCGTATTCTTCGTCAACAATTCCTTGTGGCACGCACGATTAAAACATACACCATCAGTAATAGGAGGATGACTCACAGAAACCGTTATGCCAAATGCCCAAACGTCCGACTCTTTAGAAGGTTTCTTGTACTCCTTAGAATTGACAATGAGCTCGTAAGCCATCCATCGCGATGTCCCTCCCGGTCCATTGGGAAGTGTAGTGTTACCCCCTAGTGCCGGTTGCGAAAAATTCATCGCGCGAGAAATGCCAGAGTCGCAAATTACCGAATCCCCAGATTCAGATACTAAAATGTTATCCTTGATAACCGTCTGTCATGAGGCCCGGCGCAAGTTCATGAAGAGGATAAACACACAGATTTGATGTCAGAGTGAACCACGTCATTCATGTGAAGATATGATAACCCCTCGGCGATCCCATTAATCTGCATAGTTGCCGTAAGCAGGTGCAATATAATGAGAAAGTGAAGACGGACCAAATGAATCACATCGCATTCAGGGTGTTTTTGGACATACTCCAATACCGGACCACCCTCCATCCATTCGGAGACGAGTAACGGAAGACTTCCTTTCTCGATGACAAAGCCCGAAAACGGAAGGAGATTTAGATGATCAAGTTTGGACCAGGTGTAGATTTGTTTTGCCGTAACCTGTAAATTTCCAATAAGATCGACTTTGAATTGAATGAAGTCAAGGTCCCATGCCTTTGTCATAAAGTCGGAATCGGCAATCATGTATCGCAGTACCTTAACGGCTACCGCCACTGGGCCACGTTTAGGGTGCTCGTAGGTGCCACGGTATACATCACCAGAATGTCCTACATTCTTGGCCGAGCGCTCGAAAGAAACAAGACCCGTAAGATTAAGTCGACTTAGTCCACCAAGCATCCGATTGAGAAGCTCTTCTGGTGTGGCCAGGGAGATCGTTCCGGCCATTTGTTCAAACTGAGCTCCTGGCTTAGGATCACGCATGATTTCGGTTGGTGCTGTGAGAAGACCTGCAGTAGATCTAGTAGGTGAGATCGACGCGACCGTTTCTTCATACTGAGATTCTGGGAAAACGTTAAGGGTTTGCCGAGGCGCTGATGAAGTTAAGACTTTATGGCCACCGGGTTGCGGAGCGCCAACTGATGCAGGGGTACGACTTGAGACATGCCGGTATTCTTAGCAAGCAACGTATTGACGATGTCCGAACAATACTACTCACCCCAAGGACACCAGTTCCTTAACGGCGTCGGTCATCAAAATGCGCCTCTTGGGATCGAAGTCCCAGCATGATTTGCATAGCTCCCAGGCTTTCCGGTAATTCTCTGGCCAGGTCTCGAAGGATTTTGGAGGGGAAGGAAGTTCTTTACGTGTCGCAGCCATTGCGACTTGGAGCTCCAGGTTAATATGCGCATATGGATACTCCCTTGCCAAAAGTTCCTTTTTCGGAAGTAAGATTTATTCTCCCATACTGCGAACTTCAGAAGCAACAGAACCCACGTAAACGGTCATGCCGAACGCCCAGACATCGGATTCTTTGGTGAACTTCCTATATATATCATAATTGACAATCAGCTCGTGGGCCACCCATCTAGTCGATCCCCCTGGTCCGTTTGGATTTGTGGTATTCCCTCCAAGTGTGATGACATCCATCGCCCGGGAGATTCCGAAGTCGCAGATTACAGCATCACCGGACGCATTAACGAGGACGTTGTCCTTGTTGATAAATGATTGTAAGCAATAGTGCGATATCATCATATCAAGAGTCAAACATACGGATTTAATGTCTCCATGCACTATATCCTTCCCATGGATGTATGCTAGTCCCTCAGCAATACCGAGAATCTACCTAGTCATCAATGTCAGACGTCACGAAGACAAGAGAAGGAGACGTACCAAATGTATCACATCACAGTTGATGTTGTTTTTTACGTACTCTAACACCGACCCATTCTCGATCCATTCAGAGATGATTAGTGGGAGTCCATTCACGTCAAGAATATAGCCTAAAAACCGGACGATGTTCGGATGCACCAGCTCAGACCAGATATAAATTTCCTTTGCTGTGATCTAGGTAGTTGTCCGTTGAGATAGTACTCATTTAGAAATTTGTATCCACTTACCTTCGCAATGCCGGGGTGTTTGTGAAAGCGTAGACGCTTGACTGCAACCGTCATGTTATAAAGAGGTGATCTGTAGACACATTTGAAGACATCACCGAAGCCACCTCCAGCGATAGGCAGCACGGAGGGATCAAAGTGAATATATTCTGTGAGATCAAACCGACTGAGCTCTTTGACAGTCTTTTGAAGAAGTTCTTCATCATCTTGTTCAAGTTGGGCTGGAGAAATTGATCCTTCAGAATCATTTTCCGAAGTCATGATGAGGAATGAGGAACACTAGTGATTCCCTTTTGTTGGGGAGTTACAAGTGTTTGGCTGGGCCGCCAAAGAGGGTGCGTGGATTGTCGGTATTCCAAGTCACCACTTGTGCTTCGGAGGGGCCTCAAGGATGAATCAGGTTTTGGGGACGCCAGCCTCATTTAAAAGGTACAGAGGCTCTCGAAAAAGGCGCTTGCCGTGCATACTACCTAAATAGAAAAATACAGGCCAAAGTAGCTTTATATATTGTACTCAATGGTTGGGCCGCGGACCATGCCAGTGTGCTTAGAAGACCAGAAAACAACGCCATGCTACTGTAGAGGATAATTTTTTTGCGATCTGGAGCCGACCATGTTACTAAGTCAGGTTAGGACCAGCGCTATTTTGAAGAACCTGACTTACGCATATGGAACGCTTCTTGGCCTTCCAATCACCTGGCTGGAATTGCTTGATGCCACATGACAAATATCCGAGTCCATCCTGTGACGATGGATGAGTTTACATAATCTATTATATTAATAAACTACCGGCCCAATACCAATGGATGCACAGCCCCACTGGTAGCATGTAGCTTGTCTTTTAAATTCTTTAAATTTTTATAAACATGTTAACCAATCGGTAGCAACTGTCTCAACATTAGCTGCCTTGCTCTCACACGTTAATGCTATTTACAAGCAAAGCAGAATCTTTAAACAGCTGCTAAAGAATCTCAACAGAATTCACCAATTAGAACGTTTCGTCTCTTTCGGGATGATATGGGGCATTTAGGTGGCAGCGTGCGTTTCTCCTCTTTAGCACCATTGATTACAGTATCTTCACAACTGTAACCCTCTGCACAACAGCTGTTGATTCATCATTTCAGCCTCATGCACTGGCAGTGCAATGACCCCTGGCTCAATCCATGGTTCTACATGGTCCCTCCTCCTTGCAGCTTCCGGTCCTCTGATCATGATTACGGGACTCTTGCGTCTTATCCCGTCCGTTCAAGAGCCTTTCCCCACCTCTCTGCGGAACCAATTCGACGTGTCGAGTCAGCGTTAATACAGCGTTAATCTCGATTCAAGAGCCCTGTGTTGCAGCCGGTCAATGTCCTACGTATGTGAAATTTCTCGACCTCGAGGCTTACGTTACAGACTGCCTCGCGGTGCTGCATATCAGTATGTGATCACATTTGGGAGCCACTTTTGATTTACCTGGGGGATTGAACCTTACCATCAACACCTCTCCGGGGCATGTGCTCCGTTAAACATGCACTTATAGGGTTCAGACCCTTTGGAGATACTGTTGTCTACTGGATGCGTGAGTTGCTCTGTCGATGTGCCGGGGGCGGGCGAGACGCGCTCGGCGTATGTGGACGTAGTGACGACGTACGTACTGCCTGGAAGATCGCCTGCGTTTTTCAAGAGTACAAGTCACAATGGACGCCCAATCCCTTTCAGGCTCGCCAATTCAGCCTGATGGGGAAAGGATGGCTTTTCGTTAGCACACGAATGTCGAAGAGCGGGTCCAGCACGTTCCTTCGAGTCCTCTGTTTCCGGTCCGTCAGTGCCTCCAAGTCAGAACCTTGAAGCCGGATCTGAATATTGCAGAGTGCAGCAAAAGAACTCTATATCTGGTTGATCTTTTCCGTTTAAACCTCCTTCTCTAGAGGGCTTTACTATTATCGAAGATAGACACGCTCTTCCATCATTGCTTCAAGTTATTTCTGAATGGATGGAGAATGGACCAATCCTGAAGTACACATGCCAGACGACAGTCCAAATGCGATGTGATACATTGAGTCTTAGTTTCTTTATTTTTTGTATTATTGCACTTGACCGCGGCAATCGTTATTTCCTCGGGATTGCTAAAGGACTGGCAGTGCCTTTATAATTGGGGTGCAATATTAAAATACATTTGGACATTAAATCTGTAAGGTTCCGACTCGGAGGCTCTTCCGAATCGTCACCTCAGGCATTACAATTGGCTGCTAGGGACAACGTGCTGGTTACCTCTTCTAAAAATGCCATAATTCGCGTCTGTGCAACGAATGCCTCACAAACTGCATTAAGTGGAAACCACAGTTGACGCAACGTGGGCCCCATTTTCTGGTGAGACGTATGCGCACGGCCCTTGCTAGCAGTTGGTAATGACACAGACTGTTATCCGAATGGAAAGACTTCACAAGGGCCAATCGAGCAATCGAAGTGTGAACCACAATCATTAATCATCAAACTCTGTGGAGTTTGTTGACTTGACAAATTGATAGTAGGGTGTACTTTTACTACGCACGAAAGAGGGTACTATGGTATAAACTCCATGCAATGAAGAGTATTTATTGGATGTGCCGGTGGCAATTAGCTAGCGACAGAGTAAGCTTGAGCAACCCCCGAAAACTGTCGATAAAAGCCACGGTATAAAACGTTTCGTCTCTTTCGGGGTGACACGGGGCTTCTCGGGGGAAGGTATGAATTTCCCCTCTTCAGCGCCATTTACGGCGCCCTCATGCTCACGAACATCCCCCCGGCAGCCGCACCGGCCATAAGCAAGGGTAGACTTGGAGTCTTCGGAGAGATTAAATCATTGGAAGACGATTTTTCTGCTCCCTTAATCCCGAAGTCTCGTGCGATCCTGCAGATGTATCAGCTCTACCAAAGCGATTCACAAGATTCAAACTCTTATCAACGTACACTGATAGTGTTGGCTCTTCGACGTATGTTTCCGGGGTATCTTCCACAGGGAGAACAGAGGGAAGGTTGTTTTGAATGGGCAGGGAACCATTAAGCACTACAGTGTCATCGGAGGTCATTTCCTCTTGCTCTTGGGTTTTGGCGACTTGAGTGAAACTGGGAATGTCTCAGAGCTACTGTGAAAAAACTATAGACTTTGTCTCATCTGACGTACCTCGTTAGTCCCGAATCCTCGCCTTCTGGATTGAACGATTCTCCTTCCATAATGACAGCAGTAAGGTCAGGATCATTCCTCTGTTCAATTCCTTTGTCTACAGGAGATAAAACGCCTTCCTCTGCATGATGTGTCCCACGACCCGTTTGATCATTTGAGAATCCCTTGGGGACAGGTGAACTGGTAGAGGACATCTCCTCCATCCCTAAAGTCTCGGAATCAAGCTCAGACCTGAGAGTACGTCGATTTAATAATAGAAAAGCAGTCTGTACGGGGTATATGCGGACACACTTTAAGGCGTTTAATTCTTTGACGACATTGGCCATGGAAATACGAAACTGAGGCTTTAAATTCCAGCAGGATTGCATCAAGTCCCAGACCTGCAGCCCACCCTTTGGCCACACTTCAAATGATGGTGGCCGAGATGGGAGTGTTCCTTTCGATATAGCAAGCTGGACCTGGATATTATTGATAATATCCGCATAGGGTAGGCCCTTTGTCATAAGTTCCTTGGGTAGTGGTTGATATTTCAGGCAATCATGATAAACGGCGGGACGCAGCTCACATATGCTGTCATACCGAACGCCCAAACATCTGATTCCTTAGTGTGCTTCGTGTATATATTGGCTTCCGCGATCAATTCGTGTGCCATCCATCGGATACTCCCCCCTGGCCCACCAGGGGCTGTAGGGTTTCCACCCAACGCGGATTGCGTGGCGTTTGTTGCTCGAGAAATCCCAAAATCGCATATCACGGCATTGCCGGAGGAGTTAACTAATACATTGCTCTTGACATCTTTGTTAGTCATTGAACGAGCCCATATCAAAGTAATATTAGCGCACGGATTTTATATCTGAGTGTATCACGCCGTTATCATGGAGATATGACAGCCCCTCAGCTGTCCCTGAGATCCGCATGGATATTGCGATTGGAGCATACAGTAAAACAAAACGAAAGGACGAACCAAATGTACTACGTCGCAATTGGGGTGGCCCTTGACATACTTCAACACAGTGCCATTATCCATCCATTCAGAAACGAGTGATGGAAGGTTATGTTCTGCTTCGATGATAAAACCTTCCAGACGAAGAAGATTATCGTGAATGAGTTTAGACCATATATAAATTTCTTTAGCCGCAATCTACAATTCCAAGTTAATACTAGGTCGGTGCCGCCGGGCCTATCGGGCTTTTAGCGATTTTCACACCTTTGCGATAAAACTGTCCTGGCCTATTTGACGTAGACACTTGATGGCTACGGTCAATTCACCACGGTCGGGGGACTCATAAACACTAGTGTGGACATCGGCGAAGCCACCTCCGTGTTTCGGGGAAATCGAGCGCGTAAAAGTGACACGTCCTGTAATGTTAAAATTCACGAGCTTGGTGAGTGACAGGCTAAGGAGTTCTTCATTTTTCTTCGACAGGTTAGACGGTCCGATGAATCCTTCATATTCGACTTCAAGGTCCCGAGGCATGAACTAGACCGAGTGCAAGGGAGAAGAGTGCGTGACGGGAGGCGATTTTTAATGGGGACTAGTCAGGGGTTAATGTACACTTCGGACCAGTGTCAATGGGCTGCATCGTGGGGCCCTTAACTTGGACAAATGAATTTACGGAATTTCGTACACGAAGCGCAGTACACGGATGGGCACCCCGGGCACATCGATATATCCTGCCCCGTAAAGGGAAGAAAGTGCCTTCTGTTCCTCAAGTAACTAAGATCAAGACTGAGGAGGACGCTCACATAGGATTCCTACCCGCTCAGTCCTCTGATCATTGATGTGAGCGTATGAAGAAAGTCCAATGGGATAGAGGCGGAAAATGTAAACCTAATTATAATTGTCCTGGTGGGTAACGATTTCGGCTCATCAAGGACAGGCCACAAGCTGGTGAACTTACTAGTATTGGCAGTGGCATTGATCTTACCCCGCGAGCAGGATATCCAAAGAAACCATTGCTTGTTCTCGGCCAATCGGGTGACCATGGGACATAAATCACGAGATACATGTACACGTTAAAAAAAGGGCCCTCGACTTGAAGGTCCGAACCGAAAGAGGCGAAGGTCAGCTCTCGAGTTATGGATTCGCATCTTCGGGTTGTTCCCAGAGTCTCCAGAGACTTACCTAAACTCGTAGAGCGCATGAACCACTCCATCATGGCCTTGCATCTGCTACTACAATGGTCCAGGCCAAGTTGTTATCTACCCCAGTTAGTAAATCATTTTATAACTAAGAGAACTACGGCACTAGTATGAGTACGGCTCAAAAGCCAAAGAGGAGAATCCGAAACGAGATCTAGCTGCTACCCGAGCGCGTCAATCGCATGTTGGTGACTTTTCTTCTTCTTCTGGATGGACACATTAGCAAAGTTAATGCTGTGTCTGCATTAATATTTGTCTCAATCAACGAGATCCCCAGCACTTTCCTCCAAATGAAACTCCCCCTTCCCGCCCCGTGACAACTGTGCAAGGAATATCGTGACACAGGCCGGCATAATGCAGCTCCCTGACTCCGCATTGCGGCATCTTGTCGTCTTCGCCAGTCACGAAAATTGTAGGCGGCTCCTCCGGCATGTGTTCCCCGCCTCTTGCCTGCGTACCGTACATATGGATATCCGGGATAGAAAGTTGTTCGTCTGGGTGTACGACATCCGGTGCGGAACTCTTGTTATGATGATACATTTATCAACAGGTTATTGTGCCACGCAGATCTTGAAAACAAGCTCACCTCCGGGCCAATGTTTCGACGACTCCTACCATTGTGCTGTTGTGAATCTAGGCCTCAGCATTGTTCACACAAGCCTCACATCCCCTGCCTCCGCCTTGGCCAAATCTCAAGGGACGTAGGACGGGAAGGAAGCTGTTTGCGGATCCGGGTGGCAGGCTTCCTTTGACCGTGTGTCCTCTCTTGCAATCGTGCGTTAGCACTGAATTGAGACGGGCTGTTATGGCGCGACGATCGCTTCTCATCGGATTCCCGACCGCTCCTGTACATGTCACAACACGGTGCTACGATGGACTTCTGCCAGCACCACCAGCGTCTGCCAACCGCCCTAAACTTCCACTTCGTTCCAGGAATACAACACTACCCCAAGTCCGCGGGAACCATGTGAACATGGCCTCCTGTTGAAGTTTTTCTTTCTCGCAACCGCTCAGAAATACGATAGCAGTTACCGAGAGGCGTTCCTGGCTCGTGTGTGATGTATTCCTCAATTGAGTCAGGTGGAAAAGATATAGTGGCGCTTAGACGACCGCGGGGGGCGTGCAGGATTCCATTTGACGCTACATGCACCTGAGCTTCATGCAGCAAGATAGCTATCACAGCAAGCGCTCCGACGATTATTGACACTGGTTTTCTCCAGAAGCTCCCTCATCTTCGAATTTTTTTCTATGTCTTGCAAATACGTGTTGCGCGGAGCGCTGAAGCCGGTCTGCTTTGCATATGCACTTGGAGCAAAAGGTGCTTCTGGGGAGCTCCTGCGTCTATCCCGAATGAATGAGGAGTTTTATCCCACATCACGCCATGGAACGAGTCTGGCAGTGTCGAGCAAGCGCCAGGCTTAGCACTCCATGCCCTTCGTGCGGTCCGAAATCTGCGATCGAGGGTGCTGGAATGCAGATCCAAGCTGCGGGTACGCGCCAGTGCATGGCTGCAACTGACTTCTTCAAGCCTCAAAAATCGCTTTTTGGGGCACTGTCGGCCCTCCTTTTCCAATTTCATCTCTGCAGTTCTGTTCACGTATCTTGCCTGAAGGGGCTGGCGGAGGGATTCAGACATAGGCGTCTCCGGTCCCCTTCTTTTATTTTGAAATGTCAGTGGAGATAGATGCCCGCTACCTGTTTGCTGTGCTTTCAACTTCTTGCTATGGACCGATAGCAAACATAGGATTGGCGCGCGTCTGTTATGTGGAAGTGTTTAATCTAACAAACATGCTGTAGCTTTTCTGACGCTGGTTGTACGGCGGCGCCTAACCAGATCTCTTAAAAGAGGCCAGGGGTCTTGTATCTTACCGTCAGCCTCTCCTCCAATTCACCAACACACCATGGATCCTTCCACATCACCAGCTGAAACCCCGAGCTCTCCCACAGGACCGACCGAAATTATGCACGATCTTAAGCCGGAAGCCCAGTTCGAACAAATGGCCGCAACGATCTCGCCGGCCACACCAGACGAACTTCTCAATCGGACGCTTGGTGGACTGAGTCGACTTAATCTTACGGGTCTTGTTTCTTTCGATCGCTTGGCCCAGAGCGTCATAGGCTTGGGACACTCTGGCGATGTTTACCGTGGCATCTACGAGGTCCCTGGACGTGCTCCAGTGGTGGTAGCCGTCAAGGTACTGCGATACACGATTGCCGATTCCGACGTTATAACAAAGGCATGAGACCTTGACTTCATTCAAGTTGAAGTCTATCTTATTGCAAAATTACAGGTTACGGCAAAAGAAGTTTACGTCTGGTCTAAACTTGATCATCTGAACCTCCTTCCGTTATCGGGATTTATTCATCTTGAGGGAGCGAGTCTTCCGTCGCTCGTCTCTGAATTGATGGGAGGTGGTCCGGTATTGAAGTATGTCAAAAGCCACCCTGAATGCGATGTGATTCATTTGGTCCGTCTTCACTTTCTCAATATATCGCGCCTGCTTACTTACGGTAACTATGCAGATTAATGGGATTGCCGATGGATTATCATATCTTCACGAGAATGACGTAGTCCACTCTGACATCAAATCTGTGTGTTTATCCTCTTCATGAACTTGCGCCGGGCCTCATGACAGACGGTTATCAAGGATAACATTTTAGTATCTGAATCTGGGGATTCGGTAATTTGCGACTTTGGCATTTCTCGCGCGATGAATTTTTCGCAACCGGCACTAGGGGGTAACACTACACTTCCCAATGGACCGGGAGGGACATCGCGATGGATGGCTTACGAGCTCATTGTCAATTCTAAGGAGTACAAGAAACCTTCTAAAGAGTCGGACGTTTGGGCATTTGGCATAACAGTTTCTGTGAGTCATCCTCCTATTACTGATGGTGTATGTTTTAATCGTGCGTGCCACAAGGAATTGTTGACGAAGAATACGCCGTATGTGGATATTCATATGGATTTGCAAGTCCTGCTCTTCGTGGAAAAAGGAGGACATCCTGAGCACCCCGAAGCCTTCGACACTTGGCCAGAGGGCATGAGAAATATCTGGGGTATATGCGAGTCCTGCTGGATAAAAGATCCCGAAGAGCGCATTACGATGGCTAGCGTGGTTGAGCACTTCAAATCTCTGAGACGCGTGGGCTGAGCCAAGTAGTTCTCTTCCATATATTTCCATACAACTTGGAACTCACCGTCAAATTCTCACAGAACATAAGATTTCTGCGTGGACGTGTCGGGACGATCGATGCGTCCACGCCATAGAAAGTTCAGTATATCCCGTGATCGAGCTGTGCTAATAAGGGTGATGAGGATTCAAAGGATGCGGGCGAACACAGGTACTTTTCGTTTGCAAATTTGTAAAGAGACCGAAAACTATAATTGTTGAGATCAGAATGGGCGAACACTACTGGCTTGCTTTGACGATTTGTACCGATAATGATATTGTTTACGAGATCAAGTTTATTCATTCATCACTTTTACAGTAAATCGGATCGAATGCAGTGACTGATGAGATTTGCTCAGTCCACAAGGAAAAATAAAGGACTGAGGTGTAAAAGAAAATTTCTCAGCCTATATGCGCCGTCCGAGAAAGGTAACTACATTACTAACTACCTTACTAATCGCCTTCAAGCTGCACTTTCCCAACAGTACTGGTGACTTGTGCGTATAATGACAGGGCCAGCTGCGCTGGCAAAGCCCGATACCTCCTTGATTTTGGGTTTTCAACACTCTGGTCGGCCTGGTTTGTGATGTATTGTCTTCCGTTCTCCGGGAGCATTATCTTACAATGACCCCTCCACTAGCCCGGTGCGACTTCAACCATCTTCTATGACGGGCCGGACCAGCCTGAAGGCATCATTGACGAATTCCTTGCTATCGAGACTTTCTCAACAGATGTCTCCACACGCTCTTTCGTACCTCTGGTTCAGTCTGCGCCAGCCAATGCTACTGCCGGCCAACGGTAAGTTGAAAGTCTTTACTCACTACAGATTGATGGCAAACAGTGGTGCATTCCACACGGTCACCGTGTCTAACCCATCCCCAAACTTACTGGAAATCATCGTGAGTGAGACCACTGTACGTATGATTTTCTTCAGACTCAGCCGCGAAAAGAGTCTTACTAACCGTCTTTTGCTGTACATTAGTTCTGGGGATCATCTCTGAGCCCACTTTTTCTACGGGCACGTTCGTCTCGTACGATGTCGAACCCTTCCTTACCTCGCTCTTTACGATGGTGCATATCCACCCTCGCGCACACAGGGTCTCTTCCCTATCCCTGTAAATCTCTACTACGCATGGGTCCTCCCTGCGGGTGATGACTCTTTCCTCGACACAATCAGGCAGTGCGGCGACGATCCAGGCGGCGGCCATCGCAGAGGGACAGGATATCGCTGACGCCGCGCTGTATGGCAACTATGCCGTCGTTGGGGCAAGTGTCAACAGAATTTACGCGGATAACGTTGACCGTCTGCAGTCGATCAATGCATAGTACGACCCAAGCAACGTGATGGGTCTAGCCGGCGGATGGAAGTTCTCGGTGTAGTCTGTCCTTGCGCACTCTACCTTTTTTGTTCGGTTAATCCCTGTCATACGTGAGTGTCATACCGAACGACGCTGCGTTCAGCCTGCTGGTGTTATCATCCCGATTGACTCCCTGGGATAGTACTGGAAGCCAACGAAATACAGTCCAACTAATCACGTTTTGAGGTTTGATGATGTCAAGAAAGCTCAGGCAGAACACAGGTTGTACAAGCTCACAAATGATAGTATATAGATGTGATGGGTCTTTTATCGAATGTTGCAATCTCCTTTGGACTGAAGAACTTTTTCGGAAAAAATAGGATACTATTACAAGAGGAAATACTACAAGCAATGTGCGCACGCGCAGCGAGGGACAACAAGTCTAAACAGAATGGAATTGTCAAACACATGTACGTAATGAAAAAAAGCAGCGAATGAGAGCACGCGTAGCAAGGGACTTTTTTTATTTTATTTTATTTTAAATGCATTTCTATAGCGTGTCATGACTATCTAGTACAAAATACGCTCCAGGGGCCTTTAGGCCCCTGTATTTGTGGGAGATGGTAGTTGTTATAGAGAGCACAAAATATGGGGATGCCAGAAGCATAGACAGGAACTGACTAAGGTAGTAGGCAGTGGAAAGGGAAGTGTGGTTGGACAGCTCCTAGTTGCCTAATGCAAAACCTAGGGCAGACACAGAGACTATAGTGGGCCCACCTGGATCGAAGGTCAAGATGGGGTCTTCAGAGAAGGCAGGGGAGGAGGCCAAAAAGCTGGCGAGTTTCGGGAGGCCATCTTTCAAGAACCAGAGTTCCTCAGAAGAGGGGACAGGGGTTTTCCATGCCGCCTGGTGGGCGGCGAGGGTAGAGGGGCATGTAACCAGGAGGTGGGCATGTGTTTGTGGAAGGTGGCAGGATGGGCAAAGGGGGTCGCATCCCAGAATACGTCCATAGTACATGCCGAAACCAGCGTGACCGAGTAGGGTCCGGAAAACTTTGCATTTGAGGTGGCAACCGAGTTTGAGGTCCTGCATGAGGGGGGATGGCTTAGTAGATGGGGTAATAGCCGAGCCCAGGGTGTGGGCATCGGAAGAACCGCAATGAAGGCGACAGGCAGCAGCCCAGTCAGCCTTCCATTTGGAAAGTGCCGAAAAGGAGGCAGATTCCCAGAGGAAACAGATGGTAGCCAGGAATGGTGTAACATTCGGGGGGGGATGGTCAGCAATGCCCGTGGCGAGAATGTCAGCATATTCGTTCCCTTCAATGTCCGCATGACCAGGTACCCAGCGCAAACTAAAGGTGATGCATGGGAAGCATTTGGTGGCCGCTTTGAGGAGCTTGCGGATAAGGAGGGTGACATTGACGCCTGGGGATGGGAGAGGGTTGTCGATGAGGCGGATAGCCACTTCGCAGTCAGTGTAGATGTCTACATTTAAGACAGCATTGTTGAGAGGTTGTGAAGTTGCGAGAAGCCAAGCAATGTCCGCAATGGTGGCAAGCTCACAATCCGTGGAATGGACCTGGGAGCCTAAGAAAGTTTCACGGGTCAAATATGACTCGCCAAGGTAAAACCAGATGTTGGCGCAACTGCCAGCATACGAGGAGGGAGCGGACCCTTTGTGGGAACCATCGGTGTAGATAAGCATGTGGGAGTGGTTGTGGCGCAAGCGGGAGATAAGCCCATTGTTAAGCTCGACAGTTATGCGGTGATCAACATCGGGGCTTCCTGATCATCTATACTGATGGTGATGACAACAGGGCTTCCTAGATGTCATAAGTCAAAGATGATTGTCGATGGGGCTTCCTGATCAACGATGTGGGCATGGTAGACTTCGGAATAGAGTCAGGTTACGATGAAGTGACTAGTGGCTCGACGGCACACAGTAGACTGGTGGTAGCAGATAATGGGCTTGTATGAACAAAGAGCACAAGCTTAGGACTTGTGCTACTGAAGTTACATGCTTATATGCTACTCTATGTGTTTGTTACTGTAGCGACTTGGTTAGGTGTGTTTTACCAGACTATGGAAAGTCAAGGAAACTCAAGGAAGGCCTTGGTAATACAAGTATGGTGATCAGTAAGCAAAGTGCGTCATGATGGTGCGAGAAGGCATCATCATGGCGTTTTATGGTGTAAGGTGAATAGGGGTTGGTAAGGAAGAGAAATGGGGGAGTTGTGCTGACTGATGGTGATGAAGAGGAAGTGAGTCAGCGCATTAATGGGTAAGTAAAGGAAAATTGTAACACCCATGATGTGCCTGTATGATCACCTCCCACACTTCAGGGGAATGGTCAATGGCCCGGTTGAAAAGCACCCACGCAAGGGCGGGCACGGCGATCCACGGGGGCCGAGTGTATCGGGGGACTCGTTCGCACCCAGGGGGTACCCAGGAAATGAAGGAGGAGGTAATGGCGCCCTTACATGAAGTGCGTAGGGGAAGGAGGGTGTGCGTGGTAGAGAGATACCTTATAGCGGCACGAGACTTGGTGCACTCAAGACGGAGGGGAATGGGGAGAATGGAGGCCAGGACCTCTGAAGGGCCACGTGGCGACGTGCACCATGTTCCCAAAATGTGCTGACAAGCAGCCGACTGCACCAGAGTGAGCTGTTCACATTTCCCTTTTTGGCGAATTCCTGTGTACCAGAGTGGGGAGCCCCATAGTAGTACCAGAAGGATGCATCTGATGTAGAGACGACGGAGATGGAGGGGGTCAAGACCCCGGAGCGTGTTGCCGAGGAGTTCCAAGGCACAAAGGGAGGACATGGCCTTAAAGCACATGCATTGGACATGAACTGTAAATGTAAGCTGCACATCGAAAAAAATCCCAAGCCACCATAGAGGGTGGGAGGGGACAATTCGAAGTGGGGGTTTATCCTGGCGCAGCAATACAATAGGGTGGGAGAGGGATTCTTCTTTGAGTGCACACATACGGGTCCAATGGATGAGTTCAGTTTTGTCGTCATCCAGAGATAGGCCAAGCGTGCAGCATGCCGCTGAAAAGGATTGGTAAGCCTTCTCAAGCCGAGCCACATTTGTAGATATGGAAGGCGAGGAGGTGGTAAGGAGGTGGTCATCGACATAGGCCCAGACGAAGACCATAGGGTTGGCCTGACTAAAGGGTTCTCTTGCGAGGCCCACCAAACGACTACACCTTCCTTGGGATATGGGGTTCCCACGCCCCTCCCATGTCCCCCAAGTTACCCCAGGGCATGTCTGCATGTCAAGGAATCAACTTAAGCAATGCAGTGGGATTTACCCCCATGCATACCCATGGCAGATTTAGTACTCTGCGGCCGATGAAGGGAACTACCCCCCACCACCCCGGTCCACTCTTTCATGACAGAGAAGCCACTATGCCCATAAGGCCATGAGGACTAACACCCTAGCCACTACTTAAGTTTCCCAATTCCCTGCATGCACTTCAGACCCCAGGTTTAACCCCAGAGAATATGTGGTTAGACATAGTTGTTAGATTCGCTCCCTGATTAAGGGTTAGAAACAAGTGATAACAGATTCACACAATGATACTAGTTAGTTTAGGGTAGGCTTGGTACCCTTTACTCACTAGAGTGTTAGAGCTGATAATGGTGGTAAGAGACAAGAGATGAATTAAACTGCTTTTTACTGCAATTTTACATTGGGCTTTTATACCCTACATGTTGTAGTCTATTTACTATGTTCCAGTAGATACTACAACATACTACTCTCGCTTTATAAGTCATAAGAATGTTCCAGTACAATCCTGTACATGCTATTTACTATTCTTAGCTTCTTATGAGTCAGTTACATATTCCAGTACATTCTACAGCCTACCGTGCTATCTTTATCTTATGCCAGAACCTTCCCTGAGTTTCCATCAAGTCATACAGTATAATACCTAAGTTAACCATTCTCGGATACTACTATACCTATGATGCTTCTCCTTATTTCCTCATTGGTTCTGCTGTGTGATGTGCTATACTTGGCTCCCATCAATTGCATCTTCAATTGATTGCCATGCTTCCATCTGTTACAATTTTCCTTTACTTTTCCTTCTAATGTGCTGACTCACTTCTCCTTCGTCATCATCAGTCAGTGCAACTCCCCCATTTCTCTATCTTACTCATCCTTATCCGCCTTGTGCCATAAGACGCCATGATGACGCCTTACTGCACCATCATGACGTGCTTTGCTTACTGATCACCGTACTTGTATTACCAAGGCCTTCCTTGAGTTTCCTTGACTTTCCTTCGTCTGGTAAACATACCTAACCAAGTCGCTACAGTAGCAAACACATAGAGTAGCATATAAGCATGTAACTTCAGTAGCACAAGCCCTAAGCTTGTGCTCTTTGTTCATACAAGCCCATTATCTGCTACCACCAGTCTACTGTGTGCCTATTGGCCATTAGTCGCTTCGTCGTAACCCGACTCGCTAAGAAACACCTCGCGTCCACATCGCCGATCAGGAAGCCCCATCGACGATCACCTTCGACTTACGACCTCTAGGAAGCCCTGTTGCCGTAACCATCAGTCCCGATGATCAGGAAGCCCCGACGTCGATCACCGCGTAACCGATTGAGCTTAACACCATCGGCTATTCTTAGCCGAACACTTAGATATACTTGTGTGGCTCAGCGATTATGCTAGCCTTCTTAATCTTATCTTGTTGTGGCTTGTTATTTATTACTGTAGACTAATCTTGAGTCATTTCCATTGATACATTGAAAGGGGTTCATTCTGGTGTCCTATCATCTATTGGCATAAAGAGCTCCTCAGGCCCTATAGCATTTATATTTGTTATCCTGCTATACCCAGGTGTAACTCTATATGATGGTTCATCATTGTTAGGACCAAGGGTAACCGTGGTTAGCCGACAGAACAAGTAGCTGAGATAGAGTTGAGGCATGTGATTGAGTCAAGAATAAGTCGGTAGATGTTGGTACTTCACTCAGGAGAAGTCTGAGAGAATTGAGAAGGTGAATTAAACTGGGGGTCTAGGCTGGTCTAGGCCTCCCTTATATACATGAAGAAGAAGCTCCGCTTGAAAGCGGACGCTCCACAAGGCTCTGCAGTTGGAGCTATGATGCCTCACAGTGTCGTCATAAGCTCCACTGACTTGGAGCTGCGTACCAGTGCAATGACCTCATTAGAGGATCATATGAGAAATAACTATCTATGATTGGCCGTTGGTGCTCCACTGAGCTCCACTGCGTGTCATGCGCTCCACTATGCTCCACTAGGCTCCACTGAGCTCATAGTGAAGTCATAGGTGTCATAATGACTTCACCATGACGCTTAGGCTGTGCGTGTCGCCCCACTGTTCTGCATGCTACTCTGTAGTCTTATGTGCCAGTGGCTTCTTGTTGAGATGCTGCCTAACAGCTTGATGATTGGTAAGTCATTAACTTGTCTTGTTGGCCTCCTGTGCTGGTTCCTTCATGTTGTCTTGTTGTATTGGACACTTCGCCATTTAGAGTTTGTGGCTGGCTTCGGTAAGCGCTTCGGTTCCTGCCGAGTGTGGCTTAATCGTGTAATGCGATATTGGCTAAAGGTCCATAGGCGGGTACCTTTCGGTTGGTGTCCTGTCGTCAATCACATTGTCCGGCGGTTCGTTAATGTGGTTTATCCTAGCGATACATTGCATGTATCCTGGAGGTGGTGCCAGGGGTGATCCATTTGATAACCATAGTGTTATCACGTAAAGATTAACATTGCCGATCTGTTGATCAGCGGTCGTTGATCCCTTTGCTGATAGATTCTCAAAGAGGGTGATTACCTTTGCACGTAATCGGTGAGCGTTAGCTAGGAATGTATTATCCTGCAACGTCCTGTATGGGAAGGATCCTGAGACCACGTGTAGGTCACATTCCTTGTCATGTATGTGCAGGTTCACTATCGTCTGGACATGGACGTTGTGCAAAAACTCCTGTACATCGAAGATGTACATTTGTATCGTGTGCGTTACCCTGACCTCCGTGCCATCGCCTATAGGGTCTACAGCATGATCTGTAGTTACCTGGCAGTTTGTGTACCCTGCCATGTAAAAGCATTCGGTTATTACCATGTTAAATGCTTCCCATGATTGATTGTATGTGGTCTGGCATCGGTGGCAGAGTATTGACGGGTCAAGAGTCTTTAGCGGTCACTTGAGCATCATGATTGGCCTGATGTTCCCAAGAAGTCCTGGTTTTCTAGTTAGTTCCGTCCCCATGTTGAATGATCGCTGGATAGTCTCTGTGGGAGTCCCTTCCTGTATTGGTAGTTGCTGGTATCGTTGTCTAAGCTTGTAAGCAAGCTTATTCATCAATTCCTAACAATCATTGAACCTGTTACAATTTTCCTTTACTTACCCATTAATGTGCTGACTCACTTCCTCTTCATCACCATCAGTCAGCACAACTCCCCCATTTCTCTTCCTTACCAACCCCTATTCACCTTACACCATAAAACGCCATGATGATGCCTTCTCGCACCATCATGACGCGCTTTGCTTACTGATCACCATACTTGTATTACCAAGGCCTTCCTTGAGTTTCCTTGACTTTCCATAGTCTGGTAAAACACACCTAACCAAGTCGCTACAGTAACAAACACATAGAGTAGCATATAAGCATGTAACTTCAGTAGCACAAGTCCTAAGCTTGTGCTCTTTGTTCATACAAGCCCATTATCTGCTACTACCAGTCTACTGTGTGCCATCGAGCCACTAGTCACTTCATCGTAACCCGACTCTATTCCGAAGTCTACCACGCCCACATCATCGATCAGGAAGCCCCATCAACAATCATCTTTGACTTACAACATCTAGGAAGCCCCATTGTCATCACCATCAGTATAGACGATCAGGAAGCCCCGACGTCAATCACTGTGTAACCGTCGAGCTTAACAGAACCATCATATTATAATTTCTTTATCTATTGGTACTAACTCCTGTCTTTGGTTTGGTTCCTTTCAATCTACTGTTGTGTGTCCTTTGGCTATGAAGTTGGCTTTGTATGTGAATAGTTGTTCTCATAATTGTTTATTGATAGTATGAACTATTTGGTGTGCTGCTTCTGCATAGTCTGTTGATGTAATAACTGCCCTTTGATAACATAATTCATTATGTGGCTGATTATAAATCTTGGTTCTTGTGTAAGCACTGATTACATATCTATTCAATTGGTATGAGAACATAGTCACTCTATGTTCGATTATTACTTCTAGCCTTTCCGCCACTTGTTGTTCCCTTGTAGTATGATCGAATGTAATTTGACAGTTGTCATATCCTGCATTCTGTCCTACTGTTGCACATGCAATGTTAAATGCTTTCCATGCTACCTGATCTGCGTCTTTACAGCGTTGGCATAGGTTCCTGGTATCGATTAGAGTTACGGGTCTTGCCATGTCGATCTTGATAATCCGTCGATCCGGTGATCATGATTTTCATCAATTTACTAACAATAGTCGCCCCACTTCTGGATCTGCAGCATACGGGGATTACCATGTTGCACAGGTGACCCCAGCCCCCTATCATTGGGAAGACCAAGGAGTTTCCCATACTAACCACCTAAGGATGCTCCCACAGGATGATCCAGAGGCCCATGCTGACCTGTCTCTAGCCACCCTTCCACAGTGTCAGGTCAGAGGCATCGAGTCGGCTGGTTCTCACCACTACAATACGTGTTATGAGACCCCTATTCCTAGGCAAGATGCCATCATTAGAACCCTTCTGGGATTTGGGGTGGCAGTTTTCACTGTCGATGCCAGGGATAGTGGGGCCCCCCAAAGGAGATTTATCAGAACAAGCCAACCCCCTGGAGACAGGGATGATGTCCGCCAGACCACCCCTCCCCTGAGGACGTTAACATCATGTCCTCACCGATGGGCAGGCTACTGCACCTCTCTCCTGCCATTGGCTAACCTGCTGGCATGCTAGAGCTGAGAACTCACACACAGATGGTGTTAAGCTCAACAGTTACACGGTGATCGACGTGGGGCTTCCTGATCGTCGGGACTGGTAGTATGGCAATGGGGCTTCCTAGATGTCATAAGTCAAAGGTGATCGTTGATGGGGCTTCCTGATCGACGATGTGGATGTGGTAGGCTTCTTAGCGGAGTCGGGTTACGACGAAGCGACCAGTGGCTCAATGGCACACAGTAAACTGGTGGTAGCAGATAATGGGCTTGTATGAACGAAGAGCACAAGCTTAGGGCTTGTGCTACTGGAGATACATGCTTATATGCTACTCTATGTGTTTACTACTGTAGCTGCTTGTATGTGGTCGTTTACATGGCATGGAAGGTCATGGAAACACAAGGAATGCGATCAGTAAGCAAAGCACGTCATGATGGTGCGATAAGGCGTCATCATGGCATCTTATGGCACAAGGCGAATAAGGATGAGTAAGGCAGAGAAATGGGGGAGTTGCACTGACTGATGATGACGAAGAGGAAGTGAGTCAGTGCAATAAGGGGAAGTAGGGGAAAATTGTAACAGATGGAGAGCCCCCCCTCCCCACCAGAGCCAACCCTCAGACAGGCCAGATAGCAAGGGACAAACCACAAACCCCCCCAGCGCCCCTCCTAGCAAAGGAGATGGTGGTGGTAAGAGAACAAGAAGGGATGGAATAGCAAGGGATGACAAGGAATTCCAGAGTGCGAAAGTCAGTGTTTATTACTCAGATGAGTTCCAGCGAATGAGAACACATGAATGTCAGCGCATGACACAAAGAATATTACACAATAAAGCTCAGCCGAATTCCGGCACGAAATAGAAGTTCTAAACAGAAGGCCAAAATAACTATATAAGGAAGGTTAGAACTAACGAAGTAAAAAAGGGTTGAGGTGTGGTTAAGAAAAAATTATTCAGCAATGTAAAAACCCTGAATTTTGTCCCCATAGAACCCTCTACCTATCGGTATCAGGAATTACTATTGTGTGGCCCCTCTTACAAAATCCACTTTTCCAAGCTTTCCATACAAACCAAATTACCTTTGGAAAGAATCTTGTAGACCCTTGAAAACTGTGTGACAGTGACTGCAAAATTTCTTCGCGGAAAATTGCTTCGTCTAATGGGTGACAAACGGTGACAGAATGCAGCATTCTGTTCCATTTTAAACTCCGCGAGTGTGAGCGAGCTTCCGCTTGATGCCGAGTGTCCATCAGTTGGAGTGTTAACAATTTGCGTGACAGAGTGTGATCAAAGTTTTGTAAGTGGGGGGCACCTTCATTCTGAGAGTTTCTGCTTATCAAAACTAGTATCCGGAAAATTTCTGGACAAGGATAATTGAAGGTGCATAAAAATGTCAAGAAAAAAGCCTGAGAGAATACATGAAAATTTGAGTGCTGTAGGGACAAATACAAAACTTTTGTAAGAGGGGTCACACGATAGTAATGCTCATCATCCAGTAAACGCTGGGTTTCCCGAGAGTTTTAATTGTCTTACGATAGGGAGAAATAGTGCATGTTCGCCATATGTGAGTCACCATTATTCGATAGTAAAAAAAAGTGAACACGTAAACATGCAAAATACGAGGCTTAATCGAGCAATTACCGAAACGACATAACTGCAGGTGACCGTGCGCAGCAAGCAACATGTAAAACAATCAAATAATCTTCAACTTTCGATGGAGCGAGTTCCTACACAACAGCCAAGAATTCCCGACAAGACTCCTGGGCTGGGTCGATTTTGTGACCTTTGTTTCTCATGAGGAACAGACTGTACTGGTTCTGGGCTGTTTACAGCGACAAGGGATAGATCAGCATTGCCCGCATAATGAAACTGTGGATTCAGGTCTGAAAGACGAAGTACCTCGGAGCACTCGGAGTTTTAAGAGTCTTCAGAGTCTCCACGACTTCCGCCATTGATATACGCTTCTGCGGCTCTAAATTCCAGCAGAGTTACAACAGGTCCCAAATCTCCCGACCGCCTGTTGACCACTCATCGAAGGACGCGGGTGGACTGGGGAGTTCCTTTTTCGCTATAGAGACCGGGACTTGAAAATTATTAGGAATGTGTGCATAGGGTCGGTCTCTTGTCAGAAGTTCCTTAGGTAGTGCCATTCATTAAGTAAATACTCATGGTAGATGGTAAGATGTAGCTCACATATACTGTCATACCGAATGCCCAGACGTCCGACTCTTTGGAATGCTTCCTGTATGTCTCTGTTTCGGCAATTAGTTCGTAAGCCATCCATCGAACGGTCCCTCCTGGCCCGCCGGCAACTGTAGTATTTCCACCTAGTCCAGCCTGCGTGGCATTCAAGGCACGAGAAATACCAAAATCACAGATCAAAGCATCGCCAGAGGAGCTAACCAAAACATTATCCTTGGCAGAAGTCTGTAAGCTACAGAGATTCGAAGTCGCTCTTGAAGACGGACGTACTGATTTTATATCCGAGTGAATCACTCCATTATCGTGAAGATATGCCAATCCTTCAGCAATGCCGAGAATCTACCTAGTTATTACAACCAAATGCAACAAGAAAACAAAGAGGAAGGACGAACCAGGTGCATCACATCACAGTCAGGGTGACTTTTGACGTAGTCCAACACGGTCCCATTTCCCATCCATTCGGAAACAAGTCCCGGAAGGTTTCCTTCCGTATCAGTTATATAGCCCTGCAACCGAAGGAGGTTTCGGTGGTCGAGTTTAGACCAGATATAAATCTCTTTCGCTACAATCTGTAGTATACGCTGAGACAATCCTTGACCTGCCAGTGATCAAGGCTTTCGTACCTTTGTAATTCCGTTCAAGTTACGCAGACACTTGATAGCCACTATCACCATGCCACGACCGGGCCAATTGTAAGTACCGGTGTAGACATTGCCGTAGCTGCCACTGCTTTTCGCGACCGCAGATGGATCAATAGTTACAAGATCCGTGAGATCAAGATGGCTAAGCTTGTTAAGAGTGCCTTTAAGGAGGTCTTCGGGACTCTTTGAAGCTACGGGTGAAATCGATTTTTCGAACTCAACTTCGAGTTCTCGAGCCATGAGTTGGAATAGAGGATGAAGAGGAATGAGAATTGACGGCAGGCCACCGCCCTCGGTTTGTTGAAAGGAGAAGGCCAGGAGAGTCGTGAACCGCTGCGAATGCACTAGCATCAGGTGCCCTGCAACGTGGGCAGCCTCTAGACCAAACACCTTCACAGAATCCCGGCCACGTACAGCACACATAGACGCCCACCAGGTACGTCAAATCATCCCATCATAAAAACGGGGGAGGATAGAATCCGATGGATCACATTAAAGACGAATGCATCTTCAATTCGTGGATAGCTCTGATCGAACCCGGAGAGCAGCAGCAAGACGCCCATACCAGACCAAAAACGAGGCTATGGTTCAGTACTAACGGGAAGAAACACGTCCCTAGGTAGACCCAATGTAGCACAGTAGCCGCGGTAAGACCAAGGAACTTCTACCACGTGAGGAACATGAGGCTTTCGGATTGACGCGCATTTGACTCCTTCAAGGGTACCTCGACGTGGAAAGAGCGGCAAAGGTGTTCCATACCAATATGGGATAAGTAGCCTTTCGATAGACGCAGAAACTAATACTTCCATTCCGAGAACCGTCAAGTGTGGCTAATTCGGCATTTCGGGGACCCCGGAATCTACAAGGTTTTTTGTAGTGATCAAGTGGAAGGGGAGTCCATGGTGAAATGAGCAGTGCGTAGAGAGCAGACCAATGAGTGTGTCAGACCCTTCAATAACAGGATACGATGACATAATTTTGTGTGGGTAATACACCTAACTGAACTGGTGCGGTAACACCACGGAAGACAAAGCGAAACATTCTCAGTTGTCATCGGGTATGGATTATGCCAGTGGTTCATAAATAGTGGTTGGGATCCGTGGTCACGCTTGATTCAGGAGCTGTAAAGAGAATCATTCCTGTGCCTTGTTTGCAGGAGGCTTCAGTAAATCGCCAGAGTAGCGATCTTGTACTTTATCCGCCTGTATGCGTATCTTCTCCAACGATGCAATGACTGCTCTCATCGAGGGGCGTTTTTCGGGTTTTTTGTCCCAACAAGATTCACACAGTTTCCAAAGCGCTTCTTTGTACGGCGGCCATACTTCATGTGATTGCGGTTTGGCAGGTAGCTCGCCTTGCACAATTCGGATTATGACTTGGACGTCGCGCGGGATCCGTGAGTACGGAGTCGTTTCAGCAAGTGTCTCCTAAAACATGCCGGGCCATTAGTGGTCATTCCTATTTCAAACATACGAAACTAGAACGCACGTATACAGTCATGGCAAAAGCCCAGACATCCGATGCTTTTGAATGCAATGCGTACCCTCCCTCTGGGTTTGCAATTAACTCAATGGCCATCCATCGTATGGAACCAATGGGTGTATCCGGATCCGCGCTTTCTCTGTCCTCTGGTACTACCGAGCCTATTTTGTGGGCAAGTTCTAGTCCGCAGATAATCGCGTCTCCGGAACCGGTCATGATAATATTTTCCTGTACGTACGAGGTTCACATCAGTTACGTGCCAATGGTGGAGAGAGAGAATGGGGTATAATTACTGATTTGATATCTCTATGGATCACGTCTTTGTCGTGAAGATATGCCAGTCCCTCAGCAATGCCTGATATCTATACCAGAAACATTCAGCAGAATTTCAATCGCGCGTGGGATACTGACTGTACGCAAACGGTTCCGTCCATAATTGCCTCTGATGAATCTTAACAAGGTCTTGTCTCCCATCCACTCCGAAACGAGAGAGAGCGATCCATCCTGTTCTCGGATATACCCCAAGAACTGAAGAATATTGGAATGTTTTAGCGGCGAACAGACTTGGATCTCGTTCACCAGCTGGGCCTATATAGCTATGAGATATGGATTTCAGGGAAATAGCAATGAAACTTACTTGAGGATTGTCTTGAGGGCCAATGGCGTTAAGCCGATAGCGCTTGACAGAGACTAGTTGACTGGCTCCCGTGCCGGTCACACCCTCCGGATAATACTTTCCGGCGTACATGTCCGAGTAGGTCCCCGAAGTAAACGTATTGGTACGATCGTACGTTATGAAGCGCGTAAGGTCGAGGTGCTTCATTTCCGTAAGAACATTGTCCATATCCAGTATCAAACTAGGAAATATTATGAGACTGTTAGAGGGAGATATCCAACTTTATACACGGAGCATACGCACTGCTTCATGGCCTTTAGTTCCTTAACAATATCAGCCATTGTGATACGCTGAACAGGGTCCACGGTCCAGCAGGATGCGCATATTCCCCAAGCTTCCTTCTTTTTCTTTGGCCAAGTATCAAAGGATGCGGGAGATTTAGGTAGCTGTCTGCGCATCACAGAGATTACGACTTGCATCTCAATGGTTATATGCGCATATGGTCGTTCCTTGGCTAGCAGTTCCTACCAAATGCAAAATGTTAGCGTGTATAACCCGAACGAGGCAAAGCACGGCTCACATATACTGTCATGCCAAACGCCCAGACATCCGATTCCTTCGTATGTTTTGTATACTTGTCAGTTTCAGCGAGGAGCTCATAGGCCATCCACCGAACGGTCCCCCCTGGCCCGCCGGGCATTGTAGTATTTCCGCCTAGGACGACCTGGGTGGCATTCATTGCACGGGAGATCCCGAAGTCGCAGATCACTGCATCGCCAGAGGGGGATACCAAAATGTTGTCCTTGATAATACCCAGTGAAGTAAATGCGAGAGTTGTATCACGGAATGAACGTACAGATTTTATGTCTGAATGTACGATATTATTCTCGTGAAGGTATTCCAGCCCCTCGGCGATTCCAAGAATCTACATTTTCGTCATGCACGAGCGAAGGAGAGAAGAAACGAGTGCGGACCAGGCGTATTACATCGCACTCAGGGTGACTCTTGACATACTCCAATACCGAGCCATTTTCCATCCAATCAGAAACAAGCAATGGAATATTCCCGTCCTCTAAAATAAAGCCCAAAAACCGAAGGGGATTCGGATGGTCAAGTTTAGACCAGATGTAAATTTCTTTCGCCGCAATCTGTGATTTGTCTGCTAAACTGATACCCGATTGGTACAGAAAGGTTCACACCTTTGCGGTGCTAGAGTTTAAATGGCGCAGACACTTGATGGCCACCATCACCTTTCCGCGTTCTGGAGAGTCGTATATGCCGGTGTAGACATTGCCATAGGTCCCTGCATCCTTCATAGGCTTCAAGCGATCAAAAGTGACCCGTCCCGAGAGATTTAGATGGCTGTGCTTGTCGAGGGTCTCTTTTAGAAGGTCATCGGATTGATTTGGGGTTGAAGACGAGATCGAGTTCTTGGAGGCGGGTTCGGCCATGACTTGGACTGAGGAAATGAGTGTGGAGGGGGAAGCTGTAAAGTGGTGGATACACGACCCTTCGCTTTTATATGATCGCTGTTCGCCGGAGAGGATAGTCATGGACTGGTACCGGTGTGTACCGGCCAGTCTGCGGCACAGACCTCGAGGTCAAAGGATTTCGCCTCAAGGCTTTGCGCGAGGCAGATAGACGCCACAGCGCAAGGACTCTCGAATTAATCAATGCCATGAAAGGACGAGGAAGGCCCCCAGGTGCAGGTTCATCATACACTAGAAGCAGGTAACTTCCACTCCAGAAAAAGGTATGGTTGGACCAGTATAGCCTGTGAGGGGCCTCCTACTATAATTCAGAGCCCGAAGTAAGTCGTGAGTCAGATAGATCAGATGGAGGCGCCTAAAAATGTTGAAGGAGCCATTTAACTCAGGCCAAGGCTAGCGTTGGATGCCGGTGCCCGATCCCAAGCTTGTTGATTCCGATCACAAGGCAGATCTCGAGCTTGAGTTGATTTATGAGCCTCTACTGGTTGGACACAACACCGATCGATGCTTTAGCCGTTGCAAAATAGGAGCTGACATTGTCTTTAGAGTCGCAGAATAATGTGGGTGCTTCGAGTGCCAGTGATCAAAAAGAAAACTCGAGGGAAATGGAACACGTGACACATCGCCTCAAGCAAAAATGGGCACTACGTCGCGCTCGACATCGAGCTCACTTGTCACGCGTCGTCGTAGCCTCATCGTCCTAGAGCCCACACGATGCAGACCGGCCTCTTGTTCCGCACCCTCCCAGCTGTTAGGCGTTGCGCCGTCACTCAAAATGCGCGATACTTGGCGACGAAACGGCCCTCGTCTCCTCAAAAAGCTCCGCGGGACGGCTCTTCAGCAAATGGGCCCAAGCCTACTACCGAGTCCAGCGAGGCTGAAAAGCCGATTGCGGAAGCTCCCCCGTCACTTCCAGCTTCACTGAGCTTGGATTTTTCTCCCGTGGCTGAGACTGAGGGCGAGCCATCGCAACGGACCGGTGCACGGTCTTCGAAGGACTCGCTATCTAGTATCGAGCGGCGGAGACGGTTCCTTGGACGGGCAACGCTCGCTGCATTTGGTCTAGGGCTCTTCTCAGGTGTCATATATCTGGGTAGAGATTGGGAGGCGGATGAGTTGAAGGCGAAGAAGCTAGTGAGTCTAGCAGTGTTCTTTGACTAACATGCACATCTAATCCCTTTGAGAAGAAAATAGAGGATGCGCCTTCCACCCGTCTTGGGCGCACTAATCTGCGCTTTACTAGCTTGTTTGATGTATGCCATCTTGCTGTTGCTTCTCAAACTTCATCACTGATACTGGCGCAGTACTTTAGCAAACCGACTTGGGAGGAACTTTTGCCTCCAGCTATTCCGCCATATCAAAAGCCATATACTCTGTTGCTGTCCATTGACGATCTTCTGGTCGCCTCTACGTGGGATGTGCGTGCTTTCTTCCATCACATCCGGAGCGGATTAATGAACTATACACTCAGCGGCAACATGGCTGGCGAACAGCAAAACGACCCGGCGTCGACTATTTCTTAGCTTATTTATCACAGTTTTACGAAATCGTCATCTTCACAAGCCAGAACCACTACGTGCGTCTTTCATTCCTCGTTCTATTTACCCCCTCTGAGGATATTTTACGGCTGTACAGACCGCAATCCCTATCATTGAGAAGCTCGACCCTTATAATTTCTTCATCATGTACAAACTGTTCCGGGAGTCCACTCGCTCTGTCAATGGCTCCATCGTTAAAGACCTGAGCTACCTCAACCGCGACCTTTCGAAAGTCATAATGCTGGACACGGATCATGATCACGTTTCGGTGCAACCAGAGAATGCCATTGTCCTGCCGAAGTGGAAAGGCGATTCTTCGGACAAGGACTTAGTTGCGATGATTCCGTTCTTAGAATGTACGTGCTCTCTTCTGAACAAAACTTTACGAGACGGTGATATTGATACGGTTTTCACTTCCTATTTTCCTAGCAATTGCGATATACAAACCGCAAGATGTGCGACCAATCCTGAAGGCGTATCAGGGGAAGAACATCCCCGTTGAATACGCGAAGAAGGAGGCTGAAGCCAAGCATCAGTTCCTCGAGGAGTGGCGGAAAAGCGGAAAAGCGAAGACCACAGGCGGCGGTCTCACGATCACCAGCTTATTCGGCGGCTCATCTGCGGTGAGTTACGGTCGTCCGCGCTATGACTTTTAAACGTTAAGCTTAATGATTATACTTCAGGACTCTCATTCTCCGGAACCCCTCACCTACTTAGAGCAAAAGCGCAAGGAGGCGCAGGCGCATTATCTAGAGGAGCAGGCATACATTGCTGCGAACCGTGGACAGTTCGATCGCCTCATTGAAGAGGACCGTCAAGCCGCCGCAGCGCAACTATCCGGCAATCTGTGGTCACTCATGGCAGGCATGGCAGGTCCACCCCCACCCCCTCAGGGACAGGTACAGGAACAGCCGGGTGAGCGTGGGGGCGCGAAAGAAGGGACGAAAAGCCCTTAGTAGCTTCGGCTTACAGTATTTATCGAGCCAGTCGAGGAGTTAATGTTGAATACATACGCGTATGCGCAAATTAATCACGCTTTTAAGCCCCTCTCAGTTCAGTCGACAGGGCGTCTGAGATGCATGCATAGGAAATGAGTCATTGCCTGTCGAACGGAAATAAATTACAGCAGGTAAAAACAAATTCGTCGTTGCGTCGCAAAAAGAAAAATGGGGAAAACAAAAAAATGGTACAGTAGACACAAGACGAAAGCATTGAAAGGGGGGTGCTATAGACAATAAGCCATCGTGCCAAGTGATTCGTAATATAAAACATATTTCCTAGCACTTAGAAACCTTGGCCCTGAGAAGGCATACCACCGACGAGGTTCGGGAACTGGTGCTGCAGAAGGGGGGTTGGAGAAGGTGGTACAGGAGTTTGCATGCCCCGGTTGGGAGACGAGTGCGATTGAGACTGAGATTGAGTGGGGTTTCCAATATGTGGCGATAAAGAAAGGGGATGAGTGAGCATAGGAGACGTTCGCTCCTGCGTATGCCCAGCGAACATGTTTGGAGGAGAGTGCGCTGACCGCGCAGGAGAAAGGTGGCCATTCACGGCAGGTGTTGGATGCCCATGTAGCATCCCCGCAAGCTGCATACTCTGCATCGCCGCTGCGTCACCATTCTGCGCAGCCTGAGCACGATGTGCTGCAGACGACCATTGCATCTGGCGCTGCGCAGGCAACTTAAGGTTCATGTTTACGGGACCCATTAAGTTCGTGTTGACATTTCCATTGGTGTCCCCGCTAGCCCCGTTGACGCCGTTCATCACATGCTGAGCGTATATTGTTTGACCGTTCCTTTGCGCACCGGCATTAAGATTTGCCGCGTAGCTCGCGTAAATCTTTTGCAGGTTCTGCTTCTGTTGCATGGCAATCGCTCGTTGCTGGACCTGATCGAGGGATGCAATACTATTGGCAAACCCAGCTAGCGACACATTCGCCCCGTTTGTTGATCCATTAGGGATACCATTCACGACGGGGAGAGAAACAGCAGGGGCCGGATTAACGGGACTCCTTTGCGATGATACGCCGTTGCTCTGTGCCGTGACTGTCTGGTTTGTCGAGGGTGAAGAACTGGGACCCGTAGTAGGCTGCGCACCATGAACAGACACATTATTCGGAAGGCCGTTGGAAGGAGTACGGGTATGTCGAGCAACAGTAGGAGTTGCCTTCGATGGAGACTGCAAGGTCGATTGAACAGGATTTGAGGGTTGTATCAAAGGACTAGTCTGTGCCTGCGTCTGGGTCACAACAGGTTGTTGAGCCTGTGTCTGTACCGTACCCGGAGGTCGATGCTGGTACATGCTGACATCCCTTCTTGACTGTGGAGTGACTTGAGTCGTCCTCAGGGGGCTCACATAATTATGAACGCCGGACTGCGCATCGAAAAGATAAAGACGAGCGTCCGTGTTGAGCACGTCCTGATCAAGCAGCAGCTGCGCCTGGAAACGGATGTGCCTATACATATTTAATATTGTCAGTAGGCCAGCCATGCACTTGCGAACCAGACAACCCACTTAGGTTCAAAGTCGTCAAGTAGCATGCGGTCCTCATCATCGGTACCCGCTTCACCGGCAGAGTCGAACCTCCAGCGCTCGGCAAGCCTACCCATCTCTTCCTCCTCGAGCTTCGCATCAGTGTTTTTCGTCTGCCTGCGAGAATCGAATTGAAGTACATCCGCTCCGGAAAAGGTTACCCGAACATTAGGACGACGACGATCAACGTGAATGCGGCCGCCACGACCGCGACGTAACCGTATGTTCCGAGGCTCACGAAAGCGTTCTTCTGCAGCAAGATACCCTGAACTGTCTGGACGGACAAATTTAAAGAATCGATCTGGAGGAGACTGTGGCAACGGCTGGTAAGGTGCCTTTTTCATGAATCAGTCACCGCAAGTCTAAGTCAAAAAAAGCTTCTTACATCAATCCGGTCATCCCAGCCGTGATCTGCTTCCTTGGCATGCTTTGCAAAGAGCTCCATTGCTGCCTGGATTGCATTGTGCCTGTCCTTAGGACGGACCTGTGGCTCCGCCGGAGCAGGTGATGCAGACGGGTGACCAGTGAATCGACTTTTGGGCCTGAAGGCGGATCCGCTACAATTCGTTAGATAATATTTTCTGAAGTATATTTCGCCATAAACGTACGCGTTTTGATCAATGGGTTTCTGCTTCTTAGGAACTCGCTCTTTGTCGAACAATAACTCTTCCTCATCTCTCCCTGCGAATGCAGGAAAGCGGCGTCTCAGGTCGACAAGAGCCATGCGTTTTTCCCATACAGCCTTTGCCTCCACGAGTCCCACACGTTTAAGCATTTCACGTTTCATTATATTCCTAGCGAGCTCAGAAGCATGCGTGAGCTCGCTCTTGAGACGTAGAAGCTTATCCGAGGAGGAAACTTGAGCAGTGCGCGTCTTGCGAATGGCCTTGATCTCCCGGCGACGGAAACAAATATAAGACTCGTTCTTGGCATCAGACTCATCAAACTTGAAAAGAAAAAGAAAATTAACGACCGAAACTGATGAGGAACATTGTAACTCACGTTCAAAGCAGGCATAATTCGGTGGCCCTCTCGCTCGATCTTACGATCGCGCCAATGTGGGTATACTGCGCGAGCCATTCGTACGAGAGTTGAAGGATTCGGAATATCCGTTGGGCGCATATATGTAGCGAAGAAGGAAGGAGGGAGTTCATTGGCAAATATATCATTATAGTCGGCGAAAGGGGGAATAGAGGTGCCATGCTGCTGTTGGAAACTCTACAAAAATAACGGTAAATTACGGATTGATGTGAAGAAAAATCATCTACGCACGACGTGAAGGAAAGGCGTGTTGTCATTTGTCACCTTCTCAAACAACCCCATTACGAGCTCAAATTCCGATTCACCCATTGACACAGGTGAGATCGGTTCGGCCTCCTTTCCTTTTGCTTTCGCACTCCGATGAAGACTCCCTGATCGCGTTGTTGTTCCCGACGATGACGAGGCCTGAGTACTTGTGCCCTCTCCGCGCGCCTCTTGGTTGTTCTTATCCAACCATTCCGCATCACGTTCATCCATGACATACGTGAAGCCATCGACGAGCGAGCAAGGTATACAGTCATCGACCGTGAGGGAGAATTTAACGTATGTCGCTGGCTCCACCCATCGACCAGGGGGATACAAATCAGCGACATCGTCCACAACACCTGCCGCGTCAGGAACGGGAATGAAAGCTGTCGATCCTTCCCCTTGTTTAAAGCCTCTCTCAGTGGTAGCAGCATGCGCCGACTTCTGCGCGAGAGTCGTTGCTCGATGCGATGCGGCCGACAATACAGCTTGTAAGTGATGTTCCTAAAATAGGTGTCCACTTAGTCAGCAACCAATCCGCGGAACGTCGTGGGAAAAATGGCAGCCAATGAGAGGATGCCACGCCGCGCGTTCAACAAGGCCACGCCAGCGTCGTCCGCAACGAGGGGAAAATGTGAGACAAAAACCCGTGAAACTCACATTGGCATCCTCAGCATCGACACCGGCGGTGGATACGACTCGTGCGCGCTCTTCGTCTTCATCGATGACAATTGGATCGGCATCGATGTTGCCTTTAATGACCTTGAGGCGGGTCTTGTTTGTGACACGGTTGCGGTTGCGGAGGGAGGGGTTGCCAGCATTCTGATTACGAGGCATGACATGGGAAGCAGTCAAGGACGTCGGAGGCAGCGATGGGGGCGACGACGGATAATTCGGCAAAAATTGGTTGAAAATTCTTCGCCACCGAGTTTGTGTTCGTCGACGGCGGCGCTGGGCTGTTGGTCGTTACATATCCGGACATGTCCGTCGGGCCGAAAAAATAAACCCCCAATTTGGAGCCGTGGGAGTAAATCAATACGTCTAACCACGTGCCACCACCATGCGCGTCATCACGCTGATTGGACAACTTACAAAAAAGGGGGGAAAAGAAATAGTGGACATAATTAATCCTTTGGGCAGGATATATTAGAATATTATGAGCACGGCAAATAAAAAGCGAGGTAAAGCCATACCGGAAATTATCAGGACCTAGCCTAAATGAAACCTCTTTTCAAAATAAATTAGTGAGGTCGCAATTAGGACACCAGAAGGCTCACCAGATCGCCACCCGCACGAGTCGGGTTCCCTTTCTTTGCAAACGTTCTGGCAGATTCCAGGCTGGGACGAGCTTCGGAGAAGCAAACAGATGTTCCTGTTGGTTAAATGGACTTCAATACTCAACATACGGCGCACAACACTCAAAAATGGCAGGCGCATTAAGGCCTTACGACATTTGCGTTGCGAAGGGATATCACTTACCACGAAATTATCCAATGCGTCAACCGAGTCTAATAGCTGCTGTGCGTAAGGTGCACAGGCATAGGATTCACGTTCGTCGAGTAGAAAATCGCGAAGAACCCCACTTCGACAGCGGAATAGTGAGAACATTGTGTGACCCCTTTCGTACGCCAAGAAAAAAAGTGGCCAAAAGACAGGTTCCGACGAAAAAGTGGGAACAAGATCCAGTTGATTATCACGATGGCCATCCATAATAAATTCTGATGAAAATCCGTAAAGCGATTCAAATATATGCTTAACGAATACTCACGGCGGTGAACATATTCACTTCACAGTGCAACAAAACTTCGTCGGACCCCTAAACCAGCTCGAATATGCTCCAAAAATCCACAGAAATGTTCTGCCTCCATAATTCGCACGAAAATTATTGTCAAGAAAAATCATATAACCAGAATACTCACCGGACAGTATGTGAACTCTTCCCAAAATCGTCACCCCTGAGAAACACCGCTGCGGAGGCGAAATACAACTCCTCCCCAAAGGCCATTGATTTCCTCCAGAGTCATAGACCACATGATATATCTCGATCCGTTCCGGATAGCTACCCTCAACTATTGCATAGGACAGGTTATTGCAAGCCCGTCGATGCACCCAAGGCTCAGGCTTAGTGGACCCAGTATCCACTTGCATGCAGCATCTTCCTCGCCCTCAAAAGTGACTTGGAACGAGCTAGCATTTTCAGGGATGCCGAGAAATCGCAGGGTAATTACTGCGAAAATTTAGATGGTGAGATAGATAAACAAACTTACGGGTCGGTCTCGCTGGAAGTGTACGATATCGCAAGAGTTCCCATAAGAACTCATGCCGACTAGTCCCTCCGTTCCCAAAATATAGTGGCTGTTCATGATTCTGGGATAACCATGGAGAGGCAGCAGAAAGTAATAGCGATGGTTAATGTTGACGAGAGAACGCAAGCAGGAATTGCGCAACACACGCAGTGCGCAATGGACGAAAGAGGGAGGGCTCGCCACATGCTCAATGAGGAAGTCAGTGTTATGCAAGGGCCGCCGGTACCGAACATAACGATCGTCATCGATTCCAGGAGCATCAGCTCAGCTCAATCTTTCAGCTTGGGCGCCTGCAATTGATGCTCTCAAGAAAAGCAAAAATAGCAGTACGCGGTACCCCGGTGTACTTCCTTCCAGAAATTTCTCTGGACAAAAAACTTCGTAGTTATGACGGTCTCAAAAGTCCACGGCTGTGGACAGGTAAGTTACGTAACAGGTGTCCACACACATCACGGCTGGTACTTTACAAATCTGGCGGCGAGAAGACAGGCCACCTTGCATGAAAGGCATGTTTTTCCAGAAAAGGAACCAAATGTATATAAGAAAGTACTATCGTCTACGTCGACAGCTCTGGGTTTGGCTCCTTCTTCCTTATACAGTACCTCCAGGTCCCTCATCTTTTCGGCATTGATATTATTGCTGATATGGTCCGCCGCATGATAATTTTCACGGTACTTTCAACTCCCTTTATGTCATGCAAAAGGATAAATAATCCCAAACGTTTACTCGATTGCTTTCCTCTCAGATTGACAATCACAACCTGAACCTCAGACAACCGAGCGGACGCGAAGTTACATACTTACTGTATGTAGTTCGCCCATGAGAAACATTCTTGAGCACCATCTAAATGGTCGGTCAATGACGTCCATAATGACTCCGAGTGTTTCTACATAGAACATTTAGTATCGAAGACACATGTAGATCTTGATGGTTTCCGAAAACTGCATTCGCCTGTGCTTTCTGAGTAGACTGTCTTTTAAGATGCCGCGATGTATAGAGGGCGGCATGACTTCATGATGTAGACAGTTAGATGATTGGCCTGTGTTTTGAACCGGACATGTGGATTGTATATGCCTATGTATCCTTCCTCCGGCCCGAATATAGCATCTGGAGATCTGCCTCTGGCCTTGCTGTTCCGCACATTCAGTTAGGATATGATACTGTACTTCAAAGTGTTAAACGTACCCGAAGTGTATGCACTAAAGGGTTAAATTGGTTAGGGACGGCAACACACTTGACTAAGGCCAAAACCTTGCGCATTGACATAGTACTCGATGTTTAAATCCCATCGAGATCGCGAAACTTCAAGTGGGAAGGAGGGGTCCGACAATTGAATGTTCAAACGTGCACCTAATAAGTTCGTATTTCACGGACCTACGGACTACACAGTATGATTCCTCATTGAACAGAAGTTATCACGGGAGGAAGGCTAAGAGTTCACATGGACCTCAATCGCTCTTCTTATCCGCCGGAACCGTGGGCGCCTCCTCAGCGGCGTCTCTTTCCCTGATTTTGAGCGCCTCCTCGAATGTTTCCCAAACCAGTCTTCCCAAAGCTTCGCCACCGTATTCCCCGTCGTCGGCTAACTCCGCCATTGATGTGTCTCCGGATTTTCGGTCCGGACTCTCGAGGCGCTGGACTCGGTCCTGCAGGTCGACACGAACAATCGAGCAGTCTGAGTATAATGCGCCAGGTTTTAGGACCTCTTCTGGTAACTCATCATTTATCTTATCCTTCCCCGTTGTTTCGGATGCAGGTATAGTCGCAAGCTTGAATGGAGTAGGGAGGAAGAGCGCATGCAAGATCGACTGCACGGCATGGGATGGAGATTTTGCGAATACGCGAAGGATAGGTTGTAGTAAGATGTATCTGCGGGCATGCTACGAATCAGCAAGGAATTTTTATTCGAAATTCGGGAAACGGTCACTAACGTAATAATGCCGATCAACGAAAATTCAAGGGAGGCGTGATTAGCTCGGAATAACGGCGCGATGGTGTCATGTCTGCTGAATCCGGGTGAAACAGATACAGTCACGATATTTGATTTCTGAGTCTTCTTGCTTGCCGCCGCCGCTGATGCATTATCAGGGTCCGGCGCCGGGGCTTGAGGAAGTGCATCAAATACACGTTGAAGATGACGTGTAAGCACAGCAGTACGAAGTGCGCGGTACCCTTCGCGTAGAAACGTTGATCCAGCAATAGGTGGCGGTTTGGGGAATGAGGGTATAGCAGCAGCGTAAAAGGGATTAATCACGTTGATGATCCTAATGTCACGTTCGGGCGGTGCAACGAGGAGTGTCGGAAGGAGTAGAGTCGTCATCAGGAAGGCGCCGTCGCTCGAGGCAGCTCGCCTCTCTTCGCATGCGAGTTTCTCGGGTTTTGACGAGAACAGGGGTCCGATGTGCTCATATTCATGGGCAAAGATAATAGCATCTAGCCGATGCTCCTTCCCAGTAAGAAATTTTGTGCAGAAGGAGCGGACAGATTTGATAGAGAGAAAGTCGCATTGCTCCGCAAAGATGTGTTCGTTCTTAGTCGAATCTCGAAGGGCCCCGACCAGCAAGGTTACTTCGGGAGCCTCTATGGACAAGTGCGTAAGGGCAATGACGTGTGCTCCTCTGCGAGCTAAGGACTCTACGAGAGTTGAGCCGATTGGAGTAAACGCTCCCTACAGAATACATCATTCAGTAGCCTTTTGAATAAAAACAAATTACGAACCGTTACTAGGACTACTCGACCATGGAGGTCTCGATCTCTATTTGTGGAGCGGCCCTGAGCATAGGCTCGGATCGCCACAATGGCGATGATTATTAGACCTAATTGTACATGGTACTGAGATGGGTAGTATTTTGGCAATACAGTTATGAGAACGGGGAGCGGCATGTACAACTGTCCAAGTTAGAGAATGACCGTGACGGAATTTGCGGCCAAAACGAAACCAGAATTTCAGCCTTTTTCCGATTTGGCGGTGCCCAGTTTCGTGTTAAAGTGCGGCTTGCGAAGACCTGAAGAGTCGCAAGCACTGCCAGATAGACGGACCAAAAAAAAATGGGTAGATTACGAGCCTCGGTTCGAAAACGCTTTTTTGATAGCCTTGAACTTGAAGTCTACGTTTGCAAACCGCGACGCGAGAACACGCGTCCTCACACGTCACTGTGACCTTTGCGGTCACTGGGCGCTTATTTGTGACCCGGACGTGACATTACGCGTAATCTTCTGCAGACTATAGTCGGGTGTGCTAAGCATCCCTTCTTGATCTCTTACCACCACCATCTCCTTTGGAGAGGGTGCTGCGAGGGGGGATCCGTCTAAGGAAGGGGGCCTGAGTGGTTTGCAGGCACTACCCCGACCATACCCTGGGGTCACTCAGGGGGGCTATGATGTTAACGTCCTGGGGTAGATGCCGACTTCGTTGCGAGGGGACTCGCCACCCCCCCAATGCCTACCCCACCGGACCCCCTAATAAGGGGTCGGGGGTCGGGAGTGTGAGTGGTTTACCTCTCGCACCAGGAACTACTGACTGCCCGTGGAGGGGCCATGACTGGACTGGGGATGTTTTAAAACAATAAGGATGACAACACAACGTGCAGCATTTCCATCAAGCCTTCAAACTCTGAAATATTGGGTTAAGGGGACAGTCCCTGAATTGCTTAGGCCCGAGGAACCCGCTACAGGCGGTCTAGCCCCCACAATTTATTTCTAACCGGTCCCTCATGACTCTTATTCCCACACGAATGCATGGCCATTCAGTTCATTGATATACCAACCGGGCCCCCGTGGCATTCACGGGTTTTCCCCACACCAAGACTAAGGCACCGGCAGGTGACCCATTCCAACCGGCTAGGCCGACTCCGGCTCTCCATAGCCATCACTGGCAGAGGTTTGCCGAAGCAGATCCACGCACCCCGATGAACGAGCCGAGGCTGTCATAAGCTACAGCCACACCCCTCCAAGGTCCTCGATCAGCAATTCGACAGCGCCGCCTGCCCGACTTCAGAATCTTTTTGGCAGGGAAGGGTCGACAAAGGAGAAGAGAATCATTCTTGACGGACGTCCACGGTTTCGAGAACGGCATCCCCCCGGGAGAGACTGCCCACCTCTCTGGACAAGTGCAAGTCACGGGGCTGAGAGCGGAAGCAGGGATGTAGGATATTCACTGGCAAGGACCCGAGCCCCTGTCTTTTTAAATTTACCATTGCGACATTTAGTTCTGGCCCCTTCAGGGGCCGGGGTGCTTAAGTAGAGTTGTATTTACACAGCGCCTAATAAAGTTCATCATCATCATCATCATCGGGTGTGCTAAGAAGCCGCACTTCTGCCGGGCCCGGAATTTTCCGAATTTCGGGCCAAGATGAAAATTTTAAACAGAAAAGTAGACAAAATAGCCAAAACCTCCTTTTTTCGGAATATTCTGAGGACATTCTAAAAATAGATTAGTGTCAAATTATTTTTGAAAAAAAAAACCCCCCAAAAAATAAGCCAAGGCAATGCACTAGCATGCTACAAGCATCAGTTTAAGTGATGTAGCCAAAATGCCCAAGAGGAGTTGAGTGCTTGAACTTATGGAGCCGGTGACAGTGTAATGCTGGTGTTATATGGATTCATACAGGTACATGGCTGGCTTGATTACCTACTAACCTACCTATCTAACCATTATCTGTTGGTTTTCAGCAATTTGCAGCGCTTGCAAATGCTTTCCGTACACCAACGTATATCTTGTAACCAGTAGATAATTGCGCGAGGGAAACCGAGCGCGCATACATGCAATGAAAAATCTACGAAAAACTATTCAAACTCCGACGCCGACTCGGCATCAAGCTCGAACTTCAACATTATCTACCTTAGCAAGGGACTTGACTTCGTGCAGACTGCATATACAGTCAAGAAGCACAAGTCCCATCACTGTATACCTGATACACAGGAGGTTAGGGACGCATTGGCTAGTATGGCTACGCTCTAACTGCGCAGCGCTAATCACGTAAGCTACCATATATGGAGTATTTGTAATAAATAAATTATTTTTTAATTATTTAAATATTCAGTGTCAAATTTTCCCGGGAAATTTCCCCACCCCCCAAACTTCAAACTTCTGAGCAACAAGTCTTATAAATGATCCTTATGGCTATTTTAATCTCGGGTTTCGTTGGCTTATATGGTATATTGAGGGACTAGATACAGTTACAAAATATGGTCGTTTCGGAAGATCCCGAGACGCGACCTTTACACACACCCGACTGTAGTACTATCCTAAGTTACCATCCTTCACTTACTCCGACTCGCGCCTATCGGAAATGCGTGTAATTCACAAGCTTGCATCGGCCCCTCTATGAAACTCAATATTGGACCATTATGCTAAGAAGTTCTGCGCCAATGCCCTGGCTTAACGTGCTAAGTCCGTTCAATTGTCGCCGGCTACGGCTTATAACGGTGGCTTCTCGTAAGTATTCGGACGTTTATTTGGTATCCCTGCGCTAAGATGCATTGTGATTGCGAACAGGTTTTACACTTCTTCGCCAAATGGAATCAAGTAACCACAAAAGTATAGGAATAGCATGGGAGGACCCTTACTTTGAAAAGATCTTGCACTTGATCATGAGAAATTCTGGCGAACTTCGCGGAACCGAAAGACATCTCCAAGTATCAATTTTCACACCAATCAAGTTCGGGAAAGCGAAGAAAACTTGATAGCAATGCACGTTGCACGACTCGTGTGCGTCAAATCTTACTCCGATGCTTCTTTTTTTTCTTCTGCTAGTATCGCGTATATCTAGAATGGACGTGCCCCCACGCCATCGTACCCGACACGGAATGAAGTCATGATGCTTGCCATACGACATTCAGAATTTAAATCGCATGTTCGCAAATTAAATGTGTACTGGCCGGCTTTCTCTTCCAAGCAGTCAAATTGGCTGAGTCGGCGAACCGAAAGCGCTGGAAGAAATTACCAAACTAGGACGAAATCGGCCATCGATAAAGCAGGAGTTCGTGTATTTTTCCCATCACTCGTGCCTTTGCCGACGTCCCGTAGATCGTACGAGAATACACTAATCGAAATTTTGGGGTCGCGCTCTCTGACATAAATCTGTGCGTTTTTGTTCGTCCACCTTTCTTCCACGTCCTCGTTGCATCTCGCTTCACCACGTATAAAATCCTTGACTTTTCGTCTCTGTCTACCCCAGCATAGTCTTCCCCTCGCGCATCCCCCGAGCTCGTCTCTAGTTACTTGCATCTCAAGTGCATGTTCTCGAACCAGCTCAGCAGTCGACACAACCAGTTCAGAGGCTCTAAGCACTCCGCAGCACCGCTTCTTGGAAATTAATTTCTCCTCTACGCACAATGTCATCGCAAACTCTTCAGACTTCAAACATTTCGTCCGGCCGTAACACGCCGGACTCCCAACTTGAATCTATCGTTCCCGTACACCCAACTGCGGCGCGCCGTCCGTACCCCATCCAGGTCGCGTCCGAGAACACGTCGTATTCCGGCGAGTTCATCACTTCAAAGTACCACGACCGTGGTGCTACCGTCGAAACCCTCCCCAATGGCCAGCTAAAGGTCACTCCTACCGTCAAGGCGTATGAGTTCAGGACGCAGATGAAGGTGCCGAAGACTGGGTGAGAATTATCCCTACCTCTTTCGGTTATCTTATCTAATATTATCTTATCAGTTTGCTCATGGTCGGTCTTGGTGGCAACAACGGCACCACTCTCTGCGCGACTATAATCGCCAACCGTCACAACATCTCCTGGCGCACCAAGTCCGGCGTCCAGCAGCCCAACTACATCGGCTCCCTCTTGCGCGCGTCCACCGTACGTCTCGGCGGTGACCCCGTAACCGGGAAGGATGTCTATGTCCCAATCGGCGAGGTTCTGCCCATGGTCCACCCGAACGACCTTGTTCTCGGCGGCTGGGATATCTCCGGCCTGCCTATGGACAAAGCCATGGCGCGCGCGCAGGTCCTTGACTGGGACCTCCAGCGCCAGGTCGCACCGCATATGGCCGAGCTCGGTGCTCCTCTCCCCTCCATCTACTACCCCGACTTCATTGCCGCAAACCAAGAGGCACGCGCGGACAACGTCATCCCTGGCACAGACAAGCAGGCGCACGTTGAGCACATTCGTGCCGACATCCGCGCATTCAAGAAGAAGCACGACCTCGACCAAGTCATCGTGTTCTGGACCGCAAATACCGAGCGCTACAGCGACATTATCCCAGGCGTTAACGACACTGCGGACAACGTGCTCGCGTCGATCAAGGCATCTCACGCGGAGGTCTCTCCGTCGTCGGTCTTCGCCGTCGCGTCTATCCTCGAGGGTGTTCCTTTCATCAACGGAGCGCCGCAGAACACATTTGTGCCGGGTGTCATTGCCCTCGCGGAAAGGCACAAGTCTTTCATCGGCGGTGACGACCTCAAGTCCGGCCAGACGAAGCTCAAATCAGTGCTCGCGGAGTTCCTCGTAAACGCGGGTATCAAGCCCCTTTCAATTGCGTCGTACAACCATCTCGGTAACAATGACGGACACAACCTCAGCGCGGAGCCGCAGTTCAAGAGCAAGGAGATCAGCAAGAGCAGTGTCGTTGACGACATGGTCGCGAGCAATGCCCTGCTCTTCAAACCCGCTGACCCGTCCGCTAAGGACGCCAAGGCGCGGAAGGGCGAGCACCCCGACCACATTGTCGTCATCAAGTACGTTCCCGCCGTCGGTGACTCCAAGCGCGCTATCGACGAGTACTACTCTGAGATCCTTTGCGGCGGTCGCTCGACGATCAACATCTTCAACGAGTGCGAGGTACGTCTCAGCACTATCTTCCATCTATCCTATAACTAAATGCGCCGTTTCAGGACTCACTCTTGGCTACGCCGCTTATTCTCGATCTCACGATCCTCGGCGAGCTTCTCACCCGTGTGCAGTACCGTGATGTCGCGAAGGAGGGCGATTTCTCTCCTCTCTACCCCGTCCTTTCCCTGTTGTCCTTCATGTTGAAGGCGCCCCTCGTCAAGCCAGGTATGTACCTCCTTTTCCCCTCTTACCTACTTAATCTGATCATTTTTATGCAGGCACCGATGTCGTCAACAGTCTAAGCAGGCAGCGTAATGGCCTCGAGGCCTTCTTGAAGGCGTGTATTGGCTTGGAAGGCTCGTCGGACCTCATCCTTGACACCCGTCTGTGGTGATCGACGACATCGGTGGTGCCATTTGTAACCGATGTCGTCGTGAAGGTTTTCAACAACCTTATCTTTGAGACCAGTTTACTTTCAAATGATCGTATAGAGTTGGAATATGTGTTTTACGAGGCATTCAACTGTCTCTGGTCCGGTGTTTTCTTCCCAGCGTTAGTCATTGCCTTTGTCATAGACAAGTATTGTTGGCGTGAATTCCAATTACAGGCTGCTCTTTCCATTTTGTGTTGACACGGTCTCTTTTGCTCTTCCGTAAGCACATGTGAGGGGGTGTCTCCAAAGGTAATTGAATTTGTGGTCACGTGTTAAAAGGCGACTTTGAAGGATACGCGAATCGGAACGCGTCTCTGGGTCCAAGCCACGTGCTTTTAACGTACGTATAACCACAGAATTGAATTAAACGTTCCTCGTCAGTACGGTAGGGCTTAGGTATCTCCCGCATTAAATACATTCTTTTGTACACAACAACATGACTGAGTGAGGGTTTCTATGGAAGTGCCGCTATTAATACCTATTACGAGCATCCATTTGGATGAAGACCGTAAAACAAAACAAATTATACAGAACGGATATGAAAAAAAAAATCCCCGAGTAAGCAAGTCCAAATATCTAAATCTCCCCGCCCGCAGATCTTGCAAGCAATCGCGGGTCCTCCAACAGAGCACGCCATGCCTCCATTTCCTGAGGCAGCATTGAGAGAAGGCTTTCCTGGCCCACAGCCGAGCGCATGTCGTAGCTGACATCAAAGTCCGTATTAAGCACTGCCGTTGGCGAAAACGTTGACAGCCCTTCCAGTGTGGAAAACGCGTCGACGGACATATCCATTTGGTTATACAAGTCCGTATGCGCGGGGTCCGATCGAACGGCGGACCCTGAGGCAGAGCTAGATGTGCCGGTGAGATTGGCGCCGGAAAAGGCGTCGGCATCATAAGGTATAAATTGGCTTGTGCTTAAGGGGTGTGCATCTGACGTCTCTCCGGCCGCATGGTTGAATGGCGAGAAGCTCATGTCTGAATCGACGCCAAAGTCTACTGATGCCGAGAAATTGGGACCCTGCGCATAGTGGGACACATGACCCTGTCCGTTCTCAGCCGAGCCTCCTGAGGCTTGAGCGGGTTCAAAAGCGGAGTGGGCATTTGAAGGCACAGGGTTTTCCATCTCCATCCCCTCGCCAAGCACCGCTGCACCCGACGCCCACTTACTACTTTGTCCTGCAGCATCGCAGTCGCCGAACGCATCTGCACTGGCTTCAACTTCCTCATCTGTGTTTCCGCCCTGCGGACGTGGAGAAGCGCGCGATTCGGGATTGAATACGTATGAAGAAGCTTTTGGTTTGGACTGTGATGTGAAGAGAGACAAGTCGGTACTTGAGCTTGGAAGTGGCGAAACCGCTGCGCTTGACGAGGGAGACAGCGCGACCGACCTTATGGGAGTCGGGGCGTCTATCGTCATATCCAACAAGCCTAAAGGCCTGTGAGGCATGTAGGCAAATTCGCCCCCGAAGGATTTCCGCATGAGACGACCCATCCCCCTTACGGCGTCGAACTCCTTGCTCTGCTCTCCGGACTCGAGGGGCCCTGGCACCAAAAAGTCGTTGCGCAGTCGATGAATTGGATTTGGAATGATCTCATTGCCTCGTGCAGTGATCGCTCGGTACGCCTTCTCTCGAAGGCGTAGTAGGATCGGCTTCCAAGAAAGGCGAACGTCAACATCTGCTTCAACAACCATGGCGACAAACGTACCAGCCCGCTCTTGACGACGGGATGCATCTGCGCCTTCGCGAACAGTGCGATTGAAAGATCAAACTCTATAAACGCTTGTGGTGCAAGCGCAAAAGCCGAACCAAGCGCAGCGACTGATCCAACGATGACACTTGCTGTGAGTGTATGCGCCCAAATGGGCCAGATACGCAGCATGAAGAGGGAGAGATTATCATATTCTTCGCGCACGATACGTAACATCGTCGTGGCACTGCGGTATGCGGATAGGAATGATGGTGCGAATATGCTGCGCATAGGGTTAACTGGATCCTCGAGAATCGCACGTGCGAAAAAATTGCGGTGTAAAAGCATAAGTGCTGAGACCACACGCAGGTCAGCTATGTCTCTGTTCCAGAAAATGAGGACTGCTTACTATTGTCCAGCATGAAAATTCTTATATATCGCTGCAAATAAGACATTACGCCATCATATGCATTTGAATGACTCATGGCTGTAGAATAGCGTTTAAAGAGCTCGCGCGGGCCGAAATCACGGATTTTTTGATCGAGAGCCAACATTTCGGAATACTTCAGCCCTCGGACTGAGTCGAGCTTTTGTATGACTTCCGTAACGACTTCCTTGACAAAACGGTGCCTCCAACGCCAGACTGGGTGGGAATTCATAAGACTTACAACCTCGGAGGCGCAGGTAAGACAAACCACTAGGAATCTCCAAGCCAGATTCATCAACTTTTGCATTCGTGTCCTGCGGCAGCTCACAGTCAACGTAAGGCGGGTTAAACGTTGTCGGCCTTCCTGCACCAAAGCTCTATAAAGCACATTAGTGATGATGCTCGATGTCAAGTTTGACGGACAATACCTTCCACATGTCGAGGGAATATATTTCCCAGAAGAGGTATCTGCGACGTTGCATCATTTTCGGCGACAGTTTCCAGCGAGATGGATCTCGATCTACCAGCACCTGTGAAATAGGCGGAAGAACATGATGTGGGTCACTCACGCAAACCCAGCTATTAGATTTTAACGGATTTTAGTCTTGAGTCCGTGTAAAGCGTAATGATGGAGTACTTACACTGGATGCAAGTGACAGTCCAAAACCAAGCAACTTATAACTGCCTTCAAGCGAGCTTTTACGGCATGAATAGAAGTCATATGTTCCAACAAATACTACGGCCTGTACAGTGGTCAGCGTCGTACGGTCAAACACAGATTTCAAACCGAGTGCGGCACGGCTCAAATGATAGTATAGCTCTGCCTCATCGTTACAGGGCGAGAGCGTAAGATCTCCGATCGCACCCGCTGAAAAGATCATCATTAACAGAGCGAGGGTGTGCGCATCTGTACGCGCCAATACTGTATCCTCGTTACCCGTAGTTGATGGACTACTCGCATCAGAGAATGCATCAGAGCCTGGAGATGGGGCCGACTTCGCCACAGAGGCGGTTCGTCGTCCTTTATAGACGGTTGGGATGAGTTCCTCCATGATCTGCTCACGCTCAACAGGTCGAAAAAACCACGAGAGGTTCTCAAGGTACGCTTCAACAAGTGCTGAGGCACGTTCGTATGACGGAAGCCTTTCTTCAATTGCATCCTGGATTTCGTCCTTCGTCGGAGGAGGGGATGCAAAGGGAAAGGAGCTGCTGAGGTGTGCAATATGTGCTGGCAGTGAGGACGGAGGGTCTGTCTCATCAATAAGGGTATTTCTCTCGTTTAACGCAGGAGGTTCACAGTGGGACTTGTTTCCGATGTGAATGATGAGCAAGACTAGTCGAAAGAGAAAGGGGAACAGAACCAAGCGGACTTACAGCAATCAAGATTTGCTGGTGTTGCACGTGTTAATCAGTTAATCGAAGACCTTATAGGTCAAGGGCATTTCAAGTTGACGTACCTCTGCACCTGTGAGAGATGCCTCCCCTCGTGGTCCGAGACAGCGAGCTTTCCAAATGAACCCAAAATGCTTTTATCAAGCTCATCCTTCTCAGATTCTTTGTCGGTCCCATTAGTGGCCCCTGGGGCCTGTCTGTATCGCTTTTAATTCCTAAAAGATCCTCCGAAAGTAAAGGATGTTGCCCGGGCGAAGTGGAGGCGTGTGCAATTTGGAGAGCGTCCTCAAGCAGACGGATACGTCTTCTCGCTTCCGAGAGCTTGCGATGTAGTTTCTCCACGTCCGCGAGCGTATACCTTGAGTTACAATTAATGCTTAAACGGATGGGGTATTCTGTACATAACATACCGTGTCGTTTGACCGACTGATTGTGTGCCTGAATGGCCAAAGAACATGTAAGCGTTAGCATGAGATGGACAATAGGCGGATATGTGTATACCATTCGGACATATGGTCGGACATCCTCTCCTTACGCAAGAACTGCATGGGATCTGGCTGAGCGTCAGCCCGTGGCCATATGCAGCATCGGGCACTTTAGTGAGTGGCACGCACGGTCTTGTCACATTTTAGTTTTAATCTGGGTGGTGGGAAAGAATTGAGGACGGTCGATAAACGGTGTCAACGGGCAAAAACGAAAGCGCTCACCGTCGGCACTCTGCACATGATATCTCCCCACGAGCGCGACGGATTTCGGTCGTTTCCTTCAGGTCTCGCACTTTCCTCACCTCGGACACGCCTCTGTGGGGAGACATGGGCCTCGCTCGACGTCAATGATGGTGTGTGAGTGAGCGTGATAATGCTCGTCGGGGCCGATACTTTCAGAAGACATGATGTAAGAAACCGCTGTAAATTTGGTGTTGACGAATCACGTCGGCGCCGATTTGCGTACGCACGCCTTGCACGGCGCGCGGCGCCCGGACATTCCCTCCTGCGTATCCCGCAATCAACCGCAGCGTCTGCCGAACTCCATCCAATCATCCGATTCGTGCATTGAAACGATTGGCACGGACAAAAGTCCACTGGCAGTAGTGACTCACATATGGCGAACATGCACTATTTCTCCCTATCGTAAGACAATTAAAACTCTCGGGAAACCCCGGCGTTTACCGGATGATGACCATTGGTATGCACAAGTCGTTCGATCCGATTCAACAGTAATCAATGAGTAAACTCGATCTCGTACACAATCTCATTATCAATACAGGTCTCCAAAGCAAATCATTCTGATTTCAACAATTGTAGTCTTCGGTCTCTCTACAAATTCGCAAACGAAAAGTACTAATGTCCGCCTGCCACCTTTGAATCCTTACCACCCTTATTAACACAGTTCGATTACGGGATATACTGAACTTTCTATGGCGTGAACGCATCGACCGTCCCGACACGTCCACGCAAAAATCCTATGCCCCGTGAGAATTTGACGGTGAGTTACAAGTTGTATGGAAATACAGTATATGGAGGAATACTACTTGGCTCAGCCCACGCGTCTCAGAGATTTGAGGTGCTCAACCACGCTAGCCATCGTAATGCGCTCTTTGGGATCTTTTATCCAGCAGGACTCGCATATACCCCAAATATTTCTCATGCTCTCTGGCCAAGTGTCGAAGGTTTTGGGGGGCACAGGATGTCCTCCGTTTGCCACGAAGAGCAGGACTTGCAAATCCATATGAATATCCACATATGGCGAATTCTTCGTCAACAATTCCTTGTGGCGCGCACAATCAGAATATACACCATTGGTAATAGGAATACGGCTCACAGAAACTGTTATACCAAAAGCCCAAACGTCCGACTCTTTAGAAGGTTTCTTGTAATTCTTAGAATCGACAATGAGCTCGTAGGCCATCCACCGCGATGTCCCTCCTGGTCCATTGGGAAGTGTAGTGTTTCCCCCTAGTGCCTGTTGCGTAAAATTCATCGCACGAGAAATGCCAAAGTCACAAATCACTGAATCCCCGGATGCAGATACCAAAATGTTATCCTTGATAACCGTCCGTCGTGAGTCCCGGCGCGAATTCATGAGGAGGATAAACACACAGATTTGATGTCAGAGTGAACCACGTCATTCTTGTGAAGGTATGATAATCCCTCAGCGATCCCATTGATCTGCATAATTACCGTAAGCAGGTGCGATATACAGTATTGAGAAAGTGAAGACGGACCAAATGAATCACATCGCATTCAGGGTGACTTTTGACATATTTCAATACCGGACCACCTCCCATCAATTCAGAGACGAGCGACGGAAGACTTGCTCCCTCAAGAAAAACAAAGCCCGATAACGGAAGGAGGTTCAGATGATCAAGTTTAGACCAGATGTAAACTTCTTTTGCCGTAACCTGTAATTTTGCAGTAAGATAAACTTCAACTTGAATGAAGTCAAGGTCCCATGCCTTTGTAATGACGTCGGAATCGGTAATCGTGTATCGCAGTACCTTGACGGCTACCACTACTGGAGCACGTCCAGGGACCGTGTAGGTACCACGGTAAACATCACCAGAGTGTCCCAAGCCTATGACGCTCTGGGCCGAGCGATTGAAAGAAACAAAACCCGTAAGATTAAGTTGACTCAGCCCACCAAGCGTCCGATCGAGAAGTTCCTCTGGTGTAGCCGGCGAGATCGTTGCGGCCATTTGTTCGAACTGGGCTTCCGGCTTAAGATCGTGCATAGTTTCGGTCGGTCCTGTGGGAGAGCTCGGGGTTTCAGCTGGTGAGGTGGAAGGATCCATGGTGTGTCGGCGAGTTGGAGGAGAAGGCTGGTGGTAGGATACAAGACCTCCGGCCTCTTTTAAGAGGTCTGGTTGGGCGCAGTCGTACAACCAGCGTCAGAAAAGCTGAAACGTGTTTGTTAGATTAAACACTTCCACATAACAGACGCGCGCCAATCCTATGTTTGCTATCGGTCCATAGCAAGAAGTTGAAAACACAACAAAGAGGTAGCGGGCATCTATCTCTACTGACATTTCAAAAGAAAAGAAGGGGACCGGAGACGCCTATGTCTGAATCCCTCTACCAGCCCCTTCAGGCAAGATACGTGAACAGAGCTGCAGAGATGAAATTGGAAAAGGAGGGCCGACAGTGCCCAAAAAGAGCGATTTTTCAGGCTTGAAAAAGTTAGTTGCAGCCATGCATTGGTGCGTACCCGCAGCTTGGATCCGCATTCCAGTAGCCTCGATCGCAGATTGCGGACCGCACGAAAGGCATGGCCCCGGGAGTGCTAAGCCTGGCGCTTGCTCGACACTGCCGGAGTCGTTCCGTGGCACGATGTGGGAAAAACATTTCTCATTGATTCGGGATAGACGCAGGAACTCCCCAGAAGCACCTTTTGCTCCAAGCGCATATGCAAAGCAGACCGGCTTCAGCGCTCCGCGCAACACGCACTTGCAAGGCATACAAAAAATTCGAAGATGAGAGAGCTTCTGGAGAAAACCAGTGTCAATAATCGTCGGAGCGCTTGCTGTAATAGCTATCTTGCTGCATGAAGCTCAGGTACATGTAGTGTCGAATTTTATCCTGCACGGGTCCCCGTGGTCGTCTAAGCGCCATTGGAAGTTTATGTATCTTTTCCCCCCGACTCAATTGAGGAGTACATCCACACACGAGCCAGGAACGCCTCTCGGTAACTGCTATCGTATTTCTGAGCGGTTGCGAGAAAAAAAAACTTCAACGGGAGGCCATGTTCGCATGATTCCCGCGGACTTGAGGTAGTGCTGTACTCCTGAAACGAAATGGAAGTTTAGGTCGGTTGGTAGACGCTGGTGGTGCTGGTAGAAGTGCATCGTAGCATCGTGTTGTGATATGTACAGGAGCGGTCGGGAATCCGATGAGAAGCGATCGTTACGCCATAATCGGACAATATTTAATGCCTTTTGCGCTTTGAAAAACGAGACTTTGTCCGAGACCGAGATCTTGCAACCGCTTCAAAGAGTGATGCAGCTTGGAGAAATGTTTAAATAAGTATAATCCTATTGCAAGTCTAACATCAGCATTCAAGTTATATCATTGTGTACGGTGTCCGCACACAGCAGAGGTCATGGGGCAGCTTATAGCTTACCTTCTAAGAATTTTAGGATATGCGCAGAGTCTTAAACCAGATAGGACGAGACAATAGGACGAGTGCCCTACAGACTGATATGATGATCACAAGAAAAGTTGCAAACGCTGGAGGATGTCAACGAACACTTTCGGCTTTTGCCGCGTCGGAGTTGGCGCGCTTTGTGTGCCGAACCGTACCCTTTGATAATCGTAAACCTTATCTATGCATAAACGCGTGTAGGCCTCGCCGCGCCTGGCCTGAAGCCACTACCTCATACCACCATGTCAAAAGAATACAAAGGAGCGTCTCGTATACTAGTCATTGCTTTCGACGTCGGCACGACATTTCAGTGGTGTATCCTATAGTCTGCTTGATCCTGGCCAAGAGCCTAAGATCTGTAATATCACAAGGTCAGCAACAAAAGTCCAGGTTCGCCAAATCATCTCATCAGAACGTGGCTAGGTATCCTGGTCAAGAGCACGCTGCAGGGTCGATCGAAAATTCCAAGTATTCTTTACTACGATCGACAGGGCCTACTCTGCGCCGCAGGTGCTGAAGCTCTATTAGCCGAGAATGTCGAGAAAGCTGAGGACGAGGAATGGACAAAAGTCGAGTGGTACGACTTCGTAATATAGTTGGGGATTGAATATCCTTCACCAGTTTTGAAGGTTCAAACTAAGAATGCGACCCGATTCCATGCCGGTAGCTCAGGCATCTGCCTTACAGCCATTTCCTCCAGGAAAAACACTCGTCCGGGTCTTTGCGGATTTCTTGGGATACCTCATGACCTGTGCCGATAACTTCATACGCGAAACACATCTTACCTTATCCCGATCTTGGGATACATTGAAGGACGATATAATTTTCGTCCTGGGTCACCCAAACGGATGGCAGGGTACGCAGCAGAATATGATGCGGAAGGCGGCGATTATGGCGAAGATGATCCCTGACACGCCTCAAGGTCGTTCCGAGTGAAATTCGTGACTGAAGGAGAGGCCAGTCTTCACTATTGCTTACGGGAAGGCTCATTAGACAACGTGAGCACATATGCCGACTGAAACGTCTGAGTACCTGCGAACGGATGTATCCAGGATGGAAAAGGGTTTGTGATTGCCGACCTTGGAGGAGGAACTCTTGATTTTAGTGCATACAAGGTGATCGGAACGCAGCCGCTTAGAGTCGAAGAGATCTCTGCGGAAAAATGTAAGCCGTACGTCAAGGGTGCGGCTTTGGCTGAATTCGCACTCTTTAGGCGAGCTTCAAGGTTCAACATTTGTTACTGCCAGAGCGAAATCTTTTATCAAGAGTAAGTCAGCCAAATATCACATGTGTGAATAGACTCACACCAAGCTCCAAACAGATAAACTAAAAGTCTCACGGTATGGCTCCGACGAGCATGTCAAACAAATCAGCGAGCGATTCGACGAAACCACGAAGAAATTTTTTAGGGATACAAAAGACGTTTGCCTCGTATCCTTCGGTTCTTTAGCGGAGAAGGACTTGGAGAACGGAATCAGGTCGGGGAAGCTCAGACTGTCAGGGTGGGACTTTGCGAATTCCCTGCTTATTTCGCCACTCCTAATTTAGCATCCAACCAGGGATGAAGTTGCCTCTTTCTTCAAACCTTCCATTTCTGCAAGCGTAGCAGCAATTATAGACATTATTGAAGAGTCGTCTGTTGACATAACGGTGCGTTTTGCGTTGTTTAGTATCATGCGTTTTAACTACGTATACCGTAGACAGTCTATCTCGTCGGAGGTTTCTCTGCGAGCCCATATCTGACTGCTCAGCTCAAACTACATCTTTCGCGCTTTGATATCAGTGTTACCTGTCCGGACGGGCAAACGTAAACCCTACCTTATCTATCTGACCCGTTGGCTTACATTTCGGACAGAGCGAAGGCTGTTGCAGATGGGGCTATCTCTTTCTATCTCGATCATTTTGTCTCCTCAAGAATGGCGGGCATTACATATGGAATGGGGAGGTGCCCTTTTTATGATCCTGATAACACAGAACATGTTCAACGAAAAGCGAACCTTTATCTGTTGCCTTCTGGGATGCAGGCAGTCAATGGCGGGTTCAGCGTCGTTCTACAAAAGGTGCTTCCTCACCCTATCGTCATACAATTACTGTATTGAAAAGTATGCACAGGGTACCCTTGTTTCAAAGGAAACCGAGTTCAAGCTTCCGTATTCCTCCCAGAGCACATCCTTGGGTTGGCCAGGATCACAGAGCATTGATCTACTTGCTTTTCGAGGTAGTGGAAAACCGCCAGCATGGAAAGATGAAGGTTGGGTTATTTGATTTGGCAAACATTCGCACGTGGATAAACTTTTTATTAAAAAGCGCCACTGGATACGCTATGCACTGTCACAGCGGATACATCTAGTTTAAAAGGAACTATTAAGGCCTTTGACTGGACTCAATGGGCGGACATACTGGATCCAAAATTATGAGCTTATATTGCAGTTTGGAGGCACGGAGCTGAAGGCACAGATTTCTTGGAAGAAAACGTGAGGTTCTATTTTGCTTCTGCAGCGGCGTTTAAGTGCTCATGGTTTATCTCCTGCGTCCAATAATGATCAGGGAGTGGAAAAGCGGTAAGCGCTTTCCAATAGCAAGGGAATGTACGTTGACTGAATGATTTATATGCACCAGCGGCCCTGCGCATATTGTTTATGATGAAGATTTTGGAGAAGATGAATTTAAAGAGGATGAAGGGTATGAAGAAGACGAAAAAATTGATGTACCGAGGACAGTGATGAAGAGGCAGAGGATGAAAAGGACGGAGAAAATGGAAGTGAAGATGGAGAGGTTCAGTGAGTGTTCGAAGAGTGACCACTTCTTCCGGATACCATCATAAAGTACTGTATGTAGAGGGATCTGTAGGGATTTGGGAACTTCGTCGTAATCCCGCCGTTGGGCTTTATTCGTCATTGTTCTACTTGTACCCCTCCGTGAACTTGAAGAAAGAGGTTGTTTGAGGATCTTCACTCTTTCACTGATTATTGCAGTAACTTGAAGTAGTAGCTTACCTGATCGAGACCTATCGGCTGTTGCCGTGTCGGAGTAGACGCGCTTTCTGTGTTTGTCGACGATCGTAAACCTTATTTTCTTACCTTTCCCTCATGTAGGCCTCGCGATGTCCGCCAGGCTGGGAAGCTGTAGCCCTCTCCCTCTCCAGCCACCCCGCCATGTCAAAAGAATACAAGGGAGCCTCTCGTCGACTAGTCATTGCTTTCGATGTCGGAACAACTTTCAGCGGCGTGTCGTACTGTCTGCTTGATCCTGGCCAAGAGCACGCTTCGGGGTCATCGAAAATCCCAAGTATCCTCTATTACGATCGACAGGGCCTTCTCCGCGCAGCAGGTGCTGAAGCTTTGCTAGACAAGAATACCGAAAAAGCCGAAGATGAGGAATGGACAAAAGTAGAGTGGTGCGACTCGTAACATAGGCCGGGAATTGAATATTCTCACCAGTTTTGAAGGTTTAAACTAAGAATGCGACCCGATTCCATGCCGGCAACTCATGCATCCACCTTGCGGCCACTTCCTCCAGGAAAAACACTCGTCCGGGTCTTGGCAGATTTCTTGGGATACCTCATGACTTGTGCTGAAAAGTTTATATGCGAAACGCATCTTACCTTATCCCGATCTTGGGATGCGCTGAAGAACGACATAACCTTCATTCTGGGTCACCCAAACGGATGGCAGGGTACGCAGCAGAATATGATGCGGAAGGCGGTGATTATGGCGAAGATGATCCCTGATACGCCTCAGGGTCGTTCCCGAGTGAAGTTCGTGACTGAAGGAGAGGCCAGTCTTCACTACTGTCTGCGCGAAGGCTCGTTGGGAAATGTGAGCACATGTGTTGACTGGAACTTTTGAGTACTTGCGAGTTACGAACGAATGTATCTAGGACGGGAAGGGTTTTGTGATCGCCGACCTTGGAGGAGGGACCCTCGACTTTAGCGCATATAAGATAGTTGGAACTCAGCCGCTAAGAGTTGAGGAAACCTCCGCGGCAAAATGCGAGTCGCTAGTAATATAGTCGCCATAGACACTCAATCCTTCGTTCTGCAGGCAAGCTTCAAGGTTCAATATTTGTTACTGCTAAAGCGAAGTCTTTCATAAGGGGTGAGTCAACCAATATCGTATACGCGAACAGACTCGCACTGAACTTTCGTTGAATAGATAAACTACGGAGCTCTCGATACGGCTCTGAAGAGCAGGTCGAACAAATTAGCGAGCGGTTTGACGAGACCACGAAAAAGATTTTCAAGGACACTAAGGATGTTTGTCTTGTGCCGTTTGGTAATATATCAGACAAAGATCCGGATTTTGGAATCAGATCTGGGAAGCTCAAACTACCCGGGTAAGGTCCCGCGAAGTCACCGTTTATCTACCACTCTTGATTAAATAAGAGATAGGGAAGATGTCGCGTCCTTTTTCGGACCTTCCATCACAGCAAGTATGGAAGCCATTATAGACATTATTGAAGAGTCATCAGTCGACATAACGGTGCTTTTTATTTTTTTAATATTAGTTACGTATTTGATAACACATTTCGTAGACGGTCTATTTCGTCGGCGGGTTTTCCGCAAGTCCGCATCTGACTACTAAGCTCAAATTGCATCTTTCGCGCTTTGAAGTCAATGCCATTTGTCCGGATGGACAAACGCAAGTAGCGCTTCGACTATTGGATCGATTGACCTACACTTCAGACAGGGCGAAGGCTGTCGCCGATGGAGCCATCTCTTTTTATCTCGATCATTTTGTCTCTTCAAGAGTCGCAGGTGTTACGTATGGAATGAGAACCCGCCCCGTTTACGATCCTAATAACCCAGAACATGTTCGACGGAAGGCGAACATCCATGTGTTGCCCTCTGGAAAGAAAATGGTCTCTGGACGTTCAGCGTCGTTTTACGAAAGGTATATTCCAGCCTTCCCGTCGTGCAATTGCTACATCTAAAATATGTACGAAGGGTACCGCTGTTTCAAAGGAAACTGAATTCAGGCAATCGTTTTTTGTCGAGAAAACAGAATTGGATGAGCTTGGATCAATGAGCATTAACCTACTTGTTTTTCAAGGTAGTGGAAAACCACCAATTTGGAAGGATGAAGGTTGGATCATTTGATCTGGCAAGCACGCGCATGTGTTTTGACTTTTTTTTTGACTTTTAATTTTAAAAAAGCGCCATTGATAACGCTATGCACCGTTACTGCGGAAACTTATAACTTAAAAAAAGCTATCGAAACCTTTGACTGGAATCAATGGAAAGACGTACTGGACCCAAATTTATGACCTTATATTGCTCTTTGGCGATACGGAGTTAAAAGCACAAATTGCCTGGACAGAAAACGTGAGGCTCCTTCTTGCTTTCAAAGCCATAGTTGTTCATGATTTATTGTTTGCATTTAATAATCGGGGAGTGGAAAAGCGGTAGGTGCGTTTCAATACATCAGGAAAAACCCAAAATGCTATATAGTACTATATAACACTATATAATTAAAATAGGGCCCATAGGTAAAATAGGTTAATCCAGCCCTTCTTGGTCATATATAGTACTATATAGTACTATATAGTAGGCCCCCTTACTATATAGCACTATATATTGCTATATAGCCCCCTTTCTCTACTATTTTGTACTATTTTCCAACTATTTTTCACTATTTTTCACTATATTGTGTCTACTTTCAACTATTTTCTCACTATTTATGACTATCTACTACTATTTTCTGGCTATTTCTGACTATATTTGACTATTTCTGACTGATAATCTCCCTGGTCAATTGGTTGATCACATTCTTTGTCTAGTCCTTTCAGAGAAAATATGTTCTATTTGGCTATGATATATAGACATCTTACTCTTCAAGTCAGGTGTATGTAAGTATGACTGAAGAGAAGCATAAAAACTGGCAAATCAGTGGTCAGTGGGGCCAAAACATCCTAAGCAATTAGAAAAAAGAAACACTCTATGAGCATGGTAACAGGAGTCCTGTTAGTGAAAGCATAAATAAATCAGCTATAAAGAGATGTTCAACAGATCTGTGAAACATATTACTCACCTTTATGAGTAGACCTCCTAGATGTTCAACTGGGATGGTGGATGAATCTATAAGTCAGTTGAAATAAATGGAAAGAATTACATCATAGAATGTTTGAAAAATGTGATATGCACTGGTGACAATGGCAATACTATTTGAGAAAGCAATGCCAAAGTCAAATGGGGGACAGGCCAGATATGGCATGAATGATGTACTCCCAAGGACATGCAAACCAACAAGCATGATAAGCATTGGGTCCTTGTGGGAGGAAGAAGTAATGATGCAGAAATCTGAAGTTAAGAGATGATGCATTGCAGGCATAATATGTGGGAGTGAACATGGAGAAGAGAAAGTAGGATAATCTATCAGTCTCCTTCTCCACTTCCCAAGACATATTTTTATGATCTAGGATGACCAAAATCCCAAATTGTTAGGAATTGATGAATAAGCTTGCTTACAAGCTTAGGCAACGATACCAGCGACTACCAATACAGGAAGGGACTCCCACGGAGACTATCCAGCGATCATTCAACATGGGGACGGAACTAACTAGAAAACCAGGACTTCTTGGGAACATCAGGCCAATCATGATGCTCAAGCAACCGCTAAAGACTCTTGACCTGTCAATACTCTGCCACCGATGCCGGACCGCATACAATCAATCATGGGAAGCATTTAACACAGTAATAACTGAATGCTTTTACATGGCAGGGTACACGAACTGCCAGGTAACTACAGATCACACTGTAGACCCCATAGGCGATGGCACGGAGGTCAGGGTAATGCACACAATACAAATGTACATCTTTGATGTACAGGAGTTTTTGCACAATGTCCATGTCCAGACGATAGTGAACCCGCACATACATGACAAGGAATGTGACCTACAAGTGGTCTCAGGATCCTTCCCATATAGGACATTGCAGGATAACACATTCCTAGCTAACGCTCACTGATTACGCACAAAGGTAATCACCCTCTTCGAGAATCTATCAGCAAAGGGATCAACGACCACCAATCAACAGATCGGCAATGTTAATTTTTACGTGATAACACTATGGTTATCAAATGGATCACCCCTGGTGCCACCTCCAGGATATACGCGATGTATTGCTAGGATAAACCACATTAATGAACCGCCAGACAATGTGATTGATGACAGGACACCAACCGAAAGGTACCCGCCTATGGACCTTTAGCCGATATCGCATTACGCAATTAAGCCACACTTAGCAGGAACCGAAGCACTTACCGAAGCCAGCCACAAACCCTAAATGGTGAAGTGTCCAATACAACAGGATAACATGGAGGAACCAGTACAGGAGGCCAACAAGACAAGTCAACGACTTACCAATCATCAAGCTGTTAGGCAGCATCTCAACAAGAAGCCACTGGCACATAAGACTACAGAGTAGCATGCAGAACAGTGGGGCGACGCACACAGCCTAAGCATCATGGTGAAGTCATTATGACACCTATGACTTCACTATGAGCTCAGTGGAGCCTAGTGGAGCATAGTGGAGCGCATGACACGCAGTGGAGCTCAGTGGAGCACCAATGGCCAATCATAGATAGTTATTTCTCATATGATCCTCTAATGAGGTCATTGCACTGGTACGCAGCTCCAAGTCAGTGGAGCTTATGACGACACTGTGAGGCATCATAGCTCCAACTGCAGAGCCTTGTGGAGCGTCCGCTTTCAAGCGGAGCTTCTTCTTCATGTATATAAGGGAGGCCTAGACCAGCCTAGACCCCCAGTTTAATTCACCTTCTCAATTCTCTCAGACTTCTCCTGAGTGAAGTACCAACATCTACCGACTTATTCTTGACTCAATCACATGCCTCAACTCTATCTCGACTACTTGTTCCATCGGCTAACCATGGTTACCCTTGGTCCTAACACAAATGTGGAATATTTGCAAATGGGATGATGGTGGTAAAAGGAAAAGAAGCAGAAGACCCTGAGTCAAATTTATAGAAGTATGTCACATGACAGGCAAATTGTTACAATTTTCCTTTACTTTCCCATATGCGCTGACTCATTTCCCTCTTCATCATCATCAGTCAGCGCAACTCCCCCATTTCTCTTCCTTACTCATCCTTATTCGCCTTACACCATAAGATGCCATGATGATGCCATATTGCATCACCATGACATGCCTTGCTTACTGATAGCCCTACTTGTATTACCAAGGCATTCCTTGGGTTTCCATGACCTTCCATAGTCTGGTAAACTACCCTACACAGGCCACTACAGTAGTAAACACATAGAGTAGCATATAAGCATGTAACTTCAGTAGCACAAGCCCTAAGCTTGTGCTCTTTGTTCATACAAGCCCATTATCTGCTACCACCAGTCTACTGTGTGCCATTGAGCCACTAGTTGCTTCGTTGTAACCCGACTCTGCTCAGAAGCCTACTGCGTCCACATTGTTGATCAGGAAGCCCTGTTGCCATACTACCAGCCCCGACAATCAGGAAGCCCCGACGTCGATCATCGCGTAACCGTTGAGCTTAACAGCTGGCATGTCAGGGGACAACAACCTCATCCCCATCTACGAGAAAGGCCTCAAACATGGCCTTCTGGCATGTGTTCTCGCAAACACCAAACAGCCCACCACCATTGAGGAATGGTATCGTGAGGCCTCCAGGCAGGACGCTGTCTACCAGCGACTCAAGGCCCTCCACGGCCCGGGACAAGCTCCCATTAAACAAGAGAACCACTTCTGTAACCTCGGAAACAACCAGCAGTGCCGCCCATACCAGCCTAACCAGCGTAGTATGCAGGTTACAGCTACCAGCCGCCCACCACATCTCTCAGAGGAAGAATGTGCCAAATGCATGTGCGAAGGACATTGTCTTGCCTGCAGAGAGAAGGGGCACAATGCCTGTGATTGCACCAAGTACCAGCAAGGACCAAACCAACAGTGTACTGTCCGTACCATCAACAACGCGTTCCCCATTGTCGAGACACCCGAGCCAACCCCCGAGAACACCTCGCCCAAGCACATCACTGCGAGCATCCGTAACCTGCTCAGTCACTTCGACGAGATGAAGAAAGACGAAATCTTCGACATCCTGGACAAGCAGGGTTTTTAAAGAGGAAGCTTAGACAGACATTAAGTCTTCCTGTTACCATGTCTCCAATTGTAAATTCCGATCCTTCACTCCCTGCAATGAAGATCCCAATTTCTATGATTGTCTATGACCAAACCGTCCCCACCAACATGCTCATCGATTCTGGCGCCGAAGGCCAGTTTATCGATGCCAAATTTGTTATCAAGCATTGCATACCAACGCGAACACTTGCCCATCCCATTACTGTTCTTAATGCAGACGGATCCACCAACGAGCATGGAACCATCACCAAATACACTTGGCGACTGGTCTGCATCCAGGAGAAGTCACTCCCTATGAAACTTCTCATAACATCTCTAGGCAAGGAAGACATCATCCTTGGCCTACCATGGTTAAAGAACCATAACCCGGTTATTGATTGGAATAAAGGCACTCTCGCTATCGCAAAGGTCACCACTGCTACCTCACTGGCTCAGGAACAGGTTAAAGAAATGAAACCTGTGGAACAAATGGTTCCACCTGAATACCACCGGTACCTCGACATCTTCTGTAAGAAATCTGCAGAATGATTCCTGATTTCCAGACCATATGACCATGCCATTGACCTCAAACCTGATTTCATACCACATGACTGTAAAGTCTACCCACTGGCACCCAAAGAACTCACAGCACTCAACGAATTCCTAGATGAAAATCTTCGCAAAGGATACATCCACCCCTCTAAATCCCCAATGGCATCTCCTTTCTTCTTTGTTGGGAAGAAGGATACTAGCCTTCGCGGATGCCAAGATTATTGAGCACTTAATGAAGGAACCATTAAGAATGTGTACCCGTTACCCCTGATCAGCGACCTCATGGACAAACTGAAGGGAGCCAAATACTTTACAAAACTCGACCTTCACTCTGGCTACAATAACATTCAGATCAAGGACAGTGATCAATGGAAAGCCACTTTTAAAACTCCTCGAGGACTGTTCAAACCAACTGTCATGTTCTTCGGCTTATGCAATTCACCAGCCACATTCCAGGCCTTCATGGACGATACTTTCCGTTTCGTAATACTTGAAGACGGAACCATGATTTACATGGATGATGTACTCATCCCAGCCAACTCAATGGAAGAACTTTACCAATGCACCTGCCAAGTACTAGATATCTGCACTGCCAACAACCTTTATTGTAAACTGGAAAAATGCCTATTTGGTGTACAACACGTCGAATTTCTGGGGATGATCATCACCCCAGATAATATTCACATGGATCCAGTTAAACTTGCTGGCATTGCTGATTGGCCTACCCCACGTACCGTTAAACAGCTGCGAAGCTTTATGGGATTCTGCAACTATTACAGACAGTTCATCCCTAGCTTCTCAGATATCATATACCCGCTTAACGAGCTCACCCGCACCAACGAACAATGGAAATGGACAACTGAATGAGATCAAGCATTTACCAAACTTAAAATGCTCTTTCTAAACAAACCAGCCCTACTTGTACCAGACCCCACCAAACTGTTCATCCTCGAAATGGACACATCTAAAGTTGCCTCCAGAGCCATCCTCTACCAGGCAAACTCTAATGGTGATCTTCAACCTTGCGGCTACATCTCCGAAACGTTCGGACCTGCCCAACAGCGCTATGAAGTTTATGACAGAGAACTTCTCAGGATAATACGTGGCCTCAAAGCATGGCACCACTACTTACTTGGCAACCCACACATGACCACGATCTGGTGTGATCACAAAAACTTATTGTATTTCTGATCAGAGCGCCGCTTAACCCCGAGACAATCGCGATGGAATCTGTTCCTTTCCCAGTTCAACTGCGCAATCACTCACCACCCGGGAAAATCTATCCCTGGTGCTGATGCCCTATCTAGATGCCCTGACCATGGCAAAGAACCACTAGAAGAATGTATTATGCTACTGGAAACACTATTCATTGGAACAATCAATGTTGATCTCCAGAATCGTATTCGAGATGCCCAGGAAGGGGACTCATTCACGAAAACGATCCAGGATGCACGGGCTTTGAAAATCCCGTCTCCTTTCCGATTTTCTCTTGATGACTGGACCATTGATTCCGGTCTTCTCCAATACCAGAAACAAGTCTACATACCAGACAATGTGGAAATCAAACAAGAAATCTTACGGATGTTCCATGACCTCCCATCATTTGGCCACCCCGGGGTATTCAAAACCTCTCAATTAGTGCGACAACACTATTGGTGGCCTGGCCTAACTGTCTTTGTGGGAAACTATGTCAAAGGATGCGCCATGTGTCAACAGATGAAAATCAACATGCACCCGACCAAGCCGCCGATGCTCCTGATACCCACGGACACATCGATGCTCCCATTTCAATCGGTATCTATGGACTTTATTACTGACCTACTGGCATCTAACAGATACGACTCCATAATGGTAGTCGTTGACCATGATGCGTCCAAGGGAATTGTTCTTATTCCCTGCCACAAGACCATTGATGCACTCAGAACAGCGAAGTGTTACCACAACAATGTATACAAACACTTCGGACTCCCTAAGTGCATAATCTCTGACCAGGGACCCCAATTTGCATCACAGGTTTTCCAGACACTCTGTAAATGCCTCGGGATTAAGTCTAAACTATCTACAGCTTACCACCCTCAAACGGACAGACAAACTGAACACGCCAATCAGGAAGTAGAGGCTTATCTGTGCATTTATTGCGGCACATCGCCTCATTCCTGGGCTGACTCACTCATGGACCTGGAATTCTCACACAATATCCAGACCCATTCAGTTACCAAGACTTTGCCGTTCACTATCATGCTTGGGTACAACCCTATACCCATCCCTGCGGTGATAGAAGACACCGATCTCCCATCTCTCTCACAGCACCTGCGCCTTCTTTCATCAATCAGGAAAGAAGCGCTTGCTGCCCACAACCTAGCCTGCACCCATATGGCACGTTTTGGTGCACGAGGCTTCAAACCATTCAAACTTGGTGACAAGGTTTGGTTAGAAGCCACCAATTTACATTTTCCCAACTGATCCCGCAAATTGTCACCTAAACGGGAGGGACCATTTCCCATAATTCAGGTACTATCACCCCTGAATTATCGCCTCAAGTTGCCAGACGCATGGCATATCCACCCCATTTTCCACGCCTCGCTTCTTTCGGCGTACTCGGAGACCGAAGCACATGGACCTCCATTCAGTCAACTGCCACCTGACCTGATAGAAGATCAGCAGAAATACAAAATCAAGGCCATCGTCTCCCACAAGGGTGCCGGGAACAGACGGAGTTTCCTAGTTAAGTGGGCCGGCTATCCATCTTCCGAGAACCAATGGCTATCCAAAAAAGATCTTTCACATGCCTTGGACACTCTAGAAACGTATAAAACCCTCAAAAAAATCACCTAACTTCCTTCATCCGCATCACCCTCTCATCATATGCCCACTGCCTACATCACCACCAACAACCACCTCTGGTACCTCACCATCGCCATACCCGGAGGTCTATTCGTATTTGTCTGTGCATTAACCACCACTATTCGAGCCTGCACACATTGTACCCTGCACATCCGCTACCCCACCATTGCCAATTGCCGACCTCTCTCTCCAACCCTCCCCATTCAAAACCCTCCAGCTGAAATCCGCCACCAAGAGTATCAGCCCTGCAGATCCGCTCCCACCCGCCAGGACATCATCGACCAACTCAGACACACCTTTCCCGAAGATTTCATCCAACCCTCGGACCTCACCGAGATTGAATTCGAAATCGAAGGGCTAGAAAACCAGCTAAGCCACACTGACCCACCTTCTGTTGACCTACTTCTCCACCTCACCAACCTTCATGACCAGGCAGCCCTTTTCCATGAACTCACCCTTGCAGCCCAACTCCAGGAACAGCGGCATCAACACCGAGTACCATCGCCACCACCACCTAGCCACCCGTCGCCAGTTCCCGCTACAGAATCAGAACCGGCAACTCGCACCCCTCCTCCCGCGTACCATCCTCCAGCACGTACTCGCAGCCCCAGACCCGGATACGGATGTCAACCGTCTCATCTCCACACACCCGAGAGCAACCCAGATCAACAGGATGCACCAACGTCTTAAAATCTACGCACGTTGTGGTAGACGATGAGGTGCAGTGGTGAAGTTGAGGCAAGGTGGGTTATCAGCATAAACCGATGTATTTCTAGGGCGAGACCAGCTCCCCTTATATACACATTCCATGAGCTAGTACTACTATAACTGTCTAGCTCCTATATCGTATGGCGTTATCGTTGCGTTATCGTTCACTTAGTAAGGTGGTTGATCATATGATCATATACTATATTTATATCATTTATTGTATTTATTTAATACAACGCCTCAGGACGGTGGAGGACATGCAACGCCTGGCATGGCACGCCCAGGAAATCACTGAGTTGCTTGATTCTTGCTTGGGTAATCTGGTTGACGATCTCCATCTCCTGCACAACACAGATTATGAGTCATTGGAAGAAGAAGGTCTTCACTCTGTGCTCATCCCTCTTCACCCTCAAGCACACCTCTACCAACCAGCACCTATTCCCCCTCTTGTGCCAACCATCCCCTCCTCACCTGTGGTCACTCATCGCAACTCTGCCACCCAGACTGATGCACCCCCCATTCCGGTCCAACCTCCGTCTCAATCGTCATCCTTGACATCCTCACGCACACACTGCTCAGCGTGTCTATCGCCAGCCCATCTCACCACCTACTGTGTACAATACACCTGCCCATGGTGTAACCGGAACACCCCAGGACATCCTCCTGGAAATTGTCCCCAACACAGACGACAGTCGACATCCCCTCCCCAACTCACACCAGCATCTACTCCAGACGAGAACATCCCACCCCCAGCTACCACCTCAACAAATGGTAGATGAATGGTACACATCTCTGACCTAGGGGCTCGAGTTCTACTCCAATCCTACATGGACGACATCGCTGCTGGTATCAACCTAGACGATGTCAATATGGGGTCAAACAATGACGACCACTCTGACTAAGAGGGCTCTAGTCCGCAATGACAGAAAACTAGCATGTGTCCGCAATGACCCTAAACTACTACTCCTGGGTATGACCTTAAAAGGCCCATTAGTGCATTTTTCTACTTCTTTTTTTTACACCCATTTCTCTGCTTGTTATCATCCTTATTGGCAGCTTGCCTTCTCCTTATTGTTTATTGGCCTTTGCTTGGCCGCTATAGGCGCCTATGACTTGCAATCCGGGTTAGGGATTCTTTTTGCATCTTTTTTCTGCTTCTTCACCGTCTTTGGACATCATACCATTAATTTTGGTGAAGGACCAGGATTAGGTACCAAAGAGTGTGGTAACAAACTCTGTGGTGAACCTAGCACTACACTTAAAGACCTGCTAGGCCGGCATCTTGATACACCTGGATTTTTTTTTTTTTACTCTATTTTGAGACTCGTCTCTATTATTTATTTATTTTCCCTTTCCTCTTTTTTATTTTTTATTTTTTTATTGACAATTTGGTGACTTGTCGATCCTAAATGGGAGGCAATGTTACAATTTTCCTTTACTTTCCCATATGTGCTGACTCATTTCCCTCTTCATCATCATCAGTCAGCGCAACTCCCCCATTTCTCTTCCTTACTCATCCTTATTCACCTTGCACCATAAGATGCCATGATGATGCCATATTGCATCACCATGACATGCCTTGCTTACTGATAGCCCTACTTGTATTACCAAGGCATTCCTTGGGTTTCCATGACCTTCCATAGTCTGGTAAACTACCCTACACAGGCCGCTACAGTAGTAAACACATAGAGTAACATATAAGCATGTAACTTCAGTAGCACAAGCCCTAAGCTTGTGCTCTTTGTTCATACAAGCCCATTATCTGCTACCACCAGTCTACTGTGTGCTGTTGAGCCACTAGTCACTTCATCGTAACCCAACTTACTCTCAGAAGCCTACCGCGTCCACATCGCTGATCAGGAAGCCCCATTGACGATCATCTTCGACTTACGACATCTAGGAAGCCCCATTGCTGTAACTACCAGCCTTGACGATCAGGAAGCACCAATGTCAATCACTGTGTAACTGTTGAGCTTAACAGAAGCCCCACCGACGATCATCTTCAACTTACGACATCTAGGAAGCCCCATTGTCATCACCATCAGCACCAACGATCAGGAAGCCCCAATGTTGATCACCACATAACCGTTGAGCTTAACACAAATATCCACAAACAGAGATATATAAGGAAATATTTCTCACATATTGCACAAACCTGCCCAGCTTGTTTATCACCTCTACAAGCCCTCAATCCCTTGCTTTGCCAGGGACTTACCTCACATAGATATTTTACTTTTGGGATATTTTCTGGGAGTTGACCATTCCCCAAATTACCAAAGTGATATATCACGCAAGACCCTGCCAAAAATGAGATTCACAGGGAAAATTTACTTTAAAAAGCGATTTTGCCTTGGCAATCACAAAAATGTGATTAATAAAATTATTAGTAACATTCTTATGGAAGAAAAGGGTGAGCAAGATTATTATATAGGACAAGCCCCTCAATCCCTAGCTTTGCTCATCAGATCGGAAGCCTTCTTATACAGCTGCACTCAAGAACAAAGGCAGTGATTGGCATCTGGAATTCAACATGGATGGTCATATTCTCCCTTTGGATATGACTGACTATCTACGGGGCAGTACACCAACATGAGGCTCACAAGTCTCCAGAGGGCACTGTCCTGTCAAATATGATCTGGCGAGGACTCGGAGTGTATACCGTGAAATACAAGAAAGTAACCGGCCCTTGACAGGTTACCGAAAGTAAGTCTGGTGTGCCCTTCGGCCTGATTTACGTTCGACTTAACCCTCATAAGCCGCAGTTGATTCCCCGTCGCGGGCAAGATCACCTATCTTTTTGTTAGCCTCCCTTCATGATGAGGCATCATACTCGAAAATTCTTAAGCTTTTGCGCATCCTACACAGACTGAACGCAGACAATAATGACAATAGCTTTTCGAGTGCCCGGCCACTTCCTGAGACGGCTTTTTTTAATAATAAATTGACCGCTAAGTTGACTCGTCAGCTAGAAGAGCCGATGATCGTAGCTAGGTGCGTAATTTGAGGTTGCTACGTGTTCTCATTTTGTTTTCAGCTCCTGCCTTCCGGAGTGGGCCATGGATCTCCCACTTCATTTCCTTTCTCATTCCCGTTCTCTACACGCTTCTCATTCCTACAGTCAACATCCTTCGGATATGCGCACCTTATTTTAAAATGGCATAGCCAAAATCGTGCCCAGGAGACGTCTCGGAGAGACGACACATTTGGTTTCCTCAGGCGCTTGCAGAGGCAAAAGGTTCGGATATCAAGAAAGCATATACTCGAGTCCGCTTTCAAAGTGTTCGAGCTTTATGGGTCGTCTTCATCGATTCTGGAGGTCGAGTACTTTGATGAGGTTGGAACTGGATTACGTCCGACACTTGAATTCTATTCCATGGTGTCCAAGGAGTTCACGAGGCGGGACTTGAAGATTTGGCGAGATGCTGACACTACTCGTCCTGGCGTTTACAAGATCGGCTCTGGTACCGGGTTGCCCACGCCCGCTGCGACGCCACACACGTCGCCGGACCACGAAGCCAGGTCCCTTCCTCATCCAAATTCGAACTCCCTCGCTCCGACGCAGATGACCGCACAGCCGCAGCTGCTTTCGCCAATGCGAGGACATGAGCAAGAGCTGGTCTCGCCGGTGCCGTCGGCATTCTCACTTTCGCGCTTCCCACTTCCGCCGATGGCGCTTGTGATCCCCGGACCGAGTGCACTTGGTGCGGCGGAGATGCCCATCCCGTCTGCACGTGGGGCCCCGCCGAGTCCCGGTGCGATTTGGGCACGCTTGGGCACAACGCCTGTGGAGCGCGTGACCTTGCTTAGTATGGATACGTATAGCGTAAAGACAAACGTGCCACAAGGTAGAACGCCTGCATCGTCACCTCCACGTCCGATTCAGTCGCGACATGTGAATGCACCTTCGCAACTTTCGCACACACGAACGCGGGATGAGATCACAGACCTGAAGAGACGCATATTAGACCTGCCTATGGGTGTCCCACTACTCAACCAGCCGATGCCCCCGCGCCGGCGCGCACTGTCTGTCACTGGTGGTGTCCCCCAGACAACGAAACATGGCCGAACCACGGGAAACGTGGTCTTGGGCACACGCAAACACGCGCATCACACAAATTCCCGCCCGCCTGCGATTGATGTGAAGGTCACGAACAGCCTCCCACCACCGAGTGCATTCGGATTCTCAGTCGGTGCGCCCACTACGGCAACCTCAGCGCCGGCGTACGGAAGTGAATTCCAGCTTAGTGCCATTGACCCGCCTTCGGGAGCTTCGACCATCTTGTATACCATGCCGTCTGTGTCGCCGCTGCATATCCGTCGGACAGCGAGCCAGGCGTCCGCGCAGAAGGTCGACCCTGCGCCCGCGCCGGCTGCCGCAAAATCCGGACTGATCCCGCTACCACCGCCGGCATCTGTCCCTCGAAGCGCAGAAGCCGCAGTGACGACGTTCTCTGCGGCAGGCATCCCACCGGTCTCTTCCCCGCTCCAGTGGGGCCGTCTGATACCACAGCTGACTGTGGAGAAAAGCATACCTATGTATTCGAGATTATCGGTCAATTCGTCGCGAAGGCGATGCTCAACTCCCGCATCCACCATAGATAGGAGAAAATAGACAGGTAGGATGCGGCTCGGTCCATGGTCGTGCGTTGTCGAGTTATGTTGGCTTTGTCCAAGTGTCGACTGCGGTGCACGTCGACTCTGGGTATTAGAGCCAGATTTACCTCGATAAGTGTACTGATTTGGATGCTTCTTAGTGGCTAACGACCCTTGTATTAGCGATTAGATAGCGAACAGTGTCAGCTTCGAGCGAGTAAGTTGGAGAACTGGTAAAACGCACCCTGCTTTTCGGCGAAATGGATAGCGTCCTCTTTTGAGCGGGACGACATATGTGCGCCTTGCACGTAATCCGCACTCGAGGTGCACATACATCTGTTCAGCTTGGACCCAGAAAACAGTTCGCACTGAGTTACTTACGAGCTTGCCCATCCCATAAGCGGGTTCTCCCATCGTCCGCCTCCCTGCAGAATGTCAAAGTCGATCCCCCACTTTTCTCCTCGTGCACCTCCGCCCTGCATCGTACTCCGTGTCGGCTTGTAGACTCTCACAGTCCTGTGTCGCAGCTCGCCTGTTCACCTTATTCAGTATCGTTTGCGATGGATATACCCGAGACAAGAGCGCCGCTGATGACGTCCGCAGTGACCGCATCTTTTGGCGGAACGGTCGTCGTAACATCGGACGCCTTCGCTTGAGGAGCAACCTCTACGTCGGTTTGCGGTGCAGAGGTACTTTGGAAGCGGGCAAGGGCGGATGCTGAGAATACAGCATTACAGCCAGTTGTGCCTCTCTGTGCGGCGAAAAAAAAGCGAGTCGGAGTTACAAACCTTCCTCGCCATCACCCAAAACAGAGGCATCCTGCGCAATGGCACTCTTCCAACCTCCAGCGCCTCTGACGTGATTTTCCATGCACCGGGGGTGGAGGTGGCGGTAAAAGAGTCATAGTGATTTCTGCAATCTTCTCTGGCTTTTCGGTACCCGATGCTGTTGTGGCTACGCATTCTGAAACGATAAAAGACGATCGCTTCCTCTTCGTAGACACACTGTATGATGATGTCAAATACTGTTAGCATTTGAACAAGGAAAGAACGCGTACGTGTCCTCATCTATTCGTTTTCGTTTCTTCCGCCCCCCAGATACCGCATCGGTAACATCTTCTACTACTTCTTTGGTTTCCACAACATGCATAGCCCTGTCTTTGCTCACTACATCACCGTTAGGCGACACTTCTGCCGTTGCCGCCGTCGCATCCAGAAGTTCCTGTATGCTTTCTTTGTAAGCCACGTCGTGACTATTCATTGTGTTTCACCTCTTTGCTGTTTTCAAGAAGTGAGTGGGAGAATGTGAGCGAGAGTTGCGGGATTGGTGGGATGCATGTAGAGACTTCTCAGAGCTCTGTCGTTGGCGCCTTTGCAGCTTCCTGGGATATAGTTAAGCAAAATCACGGATTGTATGGAGGGCTGTGACGCACTTTAACAACTCTACATGATTCTCTGGCTTGCACCGCTTGCAGTAATAATCGCCAGGGGGCAGTTCGCTCTCCTGCGCGAAACCTATGCACGGACCATGCTGCCAGGCCATGCATAATTCACATTGAACCATAAAGTCGGCAGCATCCTCGTCATAATTGGCTGAAAGAATATATGGAACACCGTCAGTGTGGTTGAAATCGGTGTGGCCATCGTAACGTGCCTTGACCTTCACAGACACAGCGGGTAATTCCTGCGTCCTCTTCCGGAGCCTCTTCTCCAGCAGCGGGAACCTCTGTGTCTACTGCACTTGGGGGGATGAGCTCAATGGAATCTTCCGCCTTGGTAGTGTGCTCCTTTCCTCTACGCTTTGTCCGCTCTGGGGAGGTGGGGGTGTGTACAACATTGGTGGTAGATGCGACAGAAGGGTTCCTGTGGTGGCTCGTCAGCGGAGCAGCCTGGGATTCGTCTACATCGTCCTTGGTGCGTTTTGCACGGGCGGCAGTCGAGTTCGACAACGAGGACGCAACAGAGCGAACGGAGGGGTGAGTGTCAGGCTCTTTGGTGGGTGGAGGGAGGGAGGACGCGTCTGGGTCTGCAAATCACTGCAGTTGCAACTTGCCACACCCACCCCCCTGCGGCACAGTCGGCCGTGAGAATTGTAGCATTTATTAGGAAAAAATAATAAAAATTCACTTGCTTCCACTGGGCTTGAACCCAGGACTTGGCCCTCCCACCGCAGCATCTGGGGGGAAAGCCACAAAACATAAGATAAAATAAAATAAAATAATGGGAGGGGCGGAATTATTCACACCTACACAATACCAGAGTGCTGCAGTTAAGCATAGACAGATTGTCTTACACAGTATCTGTTGCCAATCCCAGTAGCGGATGCATAAGGTTCAGAAACCCGAAAGCACCTGACTCTAAGCGAGCCTCCATACGGTTCGGAAACCGCTCAACCACTGAGCCATCCAGGCCATAAAATTTCTTCAAAATTCATCCCCTATGACTACCTTACTGACCTAATTTCCATTTACAGTATGCTTTCTAATTAACATTACAGGCTCTAGGTTATAGACCCATATGAAGTTGATCACCCGCAGGAGATCGGCATGGATGTGCTCAAGATCGCCAGCACCCTGTGTACCTCCTTGCTCTCCCCAAAGCAATACTACGAATTGTGTACATGTGCGGTCTCCTACTGTTCAATCTCCTGATGCTGCAACTCTGACATGCGTCCTCCTCCACCGCAGACATGGCCGTGTTCGATACCCTCTGGCACCTCACTCTACGTCTACGGCACACACGCAGGGAAAGCACCTTGCCGACCTCTATGAGCTCGTTCAATATGATGCACGCAATATCGTCCCACATCTATACCTCATGATCACCGTCGGCACCGTCTACATGTCTATCCCCGACGCACCTGTCAAGGAGATCATGAAGGACATGACGGAGATGTCACGCAGCATCAGCACCCCACCTGTGGTCTCTTCCTCCACCACCATCTCAGCGGACAGACCCGGGATCCCTGTAGGCGACGACGAGGGGTACGTGTCCTACCCCCACTCTGATCCCTGACCTCATTTCCACTTTCACAGCCCGGTCGGAAACCTGCAGGACTCGATCGCGTTCAAGCTCACCAATTTCATCGAGATGAACAAGCTCTGGGTACGGCTGCGGCACCAAGGACACTCACATGACCGCGAGAAGCGCGAGATGGAGCGATGCGAGCTGCGTATTCTCATTGGTACCAACCTCGTACGGCTCAGCGTGCTTGATGGCGTCGACCTTGGAATGTATCAGCACACAATCCTCCCAAGCATCCTTGAGCAGGTTGTCAACTGCAAAGACATCATCGCCTAAGATTACCTCATGGAAGTCGTCATCCAAGTTTTCACCAACGAGCTCCATCTCTACTCTCTCGTCCCCTTCCTCTCGCAACTACTCAGCTCCAGCAGTCCGTCAACATCAAGCAGATCGTCATCACGCTCATTGACAGGCTCACAATGTACGCTGACCAGATCTTAGGCTTTGCAAGCGAGAGAATCAAAGAATTCACAGACAGGTCACCTCGAGCTACCATTCAACGATTACAAAAGCTAGTATTCAGGAGCAGCTGAGCGACTACAAGGCTCACACTGCAACTTTTGCGGACCCCTCGAAGGGTAACCCAGAAGGTGCACCGATGTGTGGCAGATTTCAGGATGCCGAAGCAACGTGGTGGAAAACCTGGAAACAATGCTTACACAACCGTAACAGATTCGTCCGCACACGCACGCTATTGCAAAGTGTGCAGGAGCCGCCGGGCCACGCAAAGAAGTGTCACAAGTGCAACCAGGAAGTGAGCGTCATCGTGGAAAAGGCTCCTGTCGACGAAGACTCGTTGATGGACGTCGAGATGTTTGAAGTGAACGAGGACATGATGCATGAGGAGATGAGGATAGTTATCAAGGTGAGCCAACTTCACCCTGCGTTTGCGCTCCGTAACTATGCAGTGCTTATTAGTTTGATATTATCAGCTCGATATAACTGTGGGCGAGATGAAGTTAGACGATCAATTTTTGAGTGGGATATTGAAAATGAAGATTCCATGCCGGAACAATTCGCAGAGATTTATAGCAGTGATCTTGGCCTTGCTGGAGGATTTAAGTGAGTGGCACAGGCACAGATCACTGACGGCATAACATCCTAATTGAGTTTACAGAACTGCCATCGCACACTCAATACGGGAGCAAGTCAATGCCTACCAGAAGTCGCTCTTCTTGGTTGGACACCCATCTGACGGCTTGGCGATGCAAGATGACGATTTGCACATGTCCTTCTTGCCATCGATCACTCCTGTGTCTCGGTCTGTCGATCAAACGCAGTTGTTCCAGCCGATCATCAATTATCTGAGCGATGGAGAACTTGACAGGCTCGATAAAGAACGTGAAAAGGAAGCTAATAAACGACGGAAACGTAATACATGTGGATGTCGCAGAATTGCTCTACCTGATCGTGAACCACTTAAGACGCATCGTACTCCGGCCATTGGGTTCCCCGAGATCGATCCGTCTATGCTTGCGCTTGCTGCAGCCGTGGCTGCACCGACATCGCGTCGGGTGGCTGTGGCAGCAGCGTCTCTCACTATCGCAAATATGGTCGCTTCAGAGAACGGCACGGCGATAATTCAACCTATCTCGAGCATGCCGGCTGCACCCGCAGTTCCGTTGTCGAAGATCTCGAAAGCGAAAGGCTCTTTCAAGGCGCCGAAGTACCCTTCATCCGTGTTGACTACTCGTGCAAATGTCACCATGCCGACGCCATCGACTGTGGGGGATGTGGCAGCATACGAGCTCCCGTTGGAGGGCGATCTTCCGTTACCGGTGTCATTAACGTCGTCTACAGCTGCGCGGGATTCAAAAGCGGCCAAGGTTGTTTCGGCCCATCGGCAAAGGGAGCTCAAGAAAGAGGCCAAGGAGCATGAGTATGCAGATGGGCAGCGCGCGAATATAATTGATGGTGTCTGGCATTGTTCCGATTGTGGCTGTCCCGACAGTATCGCGATCGGTAGACGAAAGGGTCCGCTGGGTGACAAGTCGCAGTGCGGTGCCTGTGGTACGGATCATATATTTCCCTTGTCGTTGACGAAATTCTGACGATGATCTCTTAGGCAAATTTTGGCATCGTTATCGTCATCCACGTTCGGTGGAGTATAGTACCGATGCGGAATATCACACCAACCTCAAAATGGAGGCCGAGCACGCTAAAGCCAGCGCGAAAAAGCGGGGTGGCGCTGCAGCGATGCGTGCGCTCAATTTACAGCAGGATGCAGCTCCGGCCCCTGTCTCCCCTACAGACGGCACATCTTCGCCGGCTGTGCCGAAGCATGAGGTGTGGATTGGGATCAAGGCAGTGAAGAAGACACGGCCACCATCGCCGGCATCGGAGGCATTTGAGCTTCTTGAACGTCCACTGTCGCCGGCCTCTAGCGTCAGTTCAGGTGCATCAGAGCGTCCGCTTGCACAAGCGGTGCTGCAAGGTAATGGTGCCAGTGGAAGCAGACCTGCATCTTCTGCTACTACCCCGGCCAGGGCGGCAGCTGAGTTACCAGTGCAGGCAGAGGCCTCGGCATCAGCGCCAACACCCAGAGAGTCGGCACGGTCCGAACCCCCGTCGGTGTCCGTAGCGTTCGCTACTCCTGCACCTGAAGCAACGCCCGTCCAGGAAACACCACCTCCCCACCTTAGTGTGAGTATATATATAATTATATCGCGCATTGTATGGTGTTCTCACGGAACCGCGGCGGCCCCAGTGGCATAAAGGTGTAATCGCTGAAACGCAATCCCGCTATCCCGAAGATCGCTTCGATATAATCCTGCGCAGGGCGGCCAATGGCTTCCCATCAGAGTGGCGTGTGAAGTGCCTTGATTGTCCTGGAAAGGTGTGTTTATCTTCACCTGCTGCTGGTTGCTGTGAATGGCGTGTTGACTGTTTAGCAATTGGCGTTGGCACAGGTAAATACTCCAGGTCCTGGCGAGTCGCTCATAAACTTCGAGGTGCACCTTAAAAATCCCCAGCATTGTGCAAAGGTGCAAATGCGATTACAAGGTGCACCCCCGTGATGGATATCAGACACGCAAGTCCTTTTTAACTACCATCACTCAAATTCGCATCGTCTCTACTCTAACTACATGCACGACTAGCCCCTCTGCTTTCTCTCCTTAAGTCCATGTGTTTCTGCTGTGCTGTCCTGGCTGCTATGTCCATTCTGTTTCGTACTTTTATCTTTCTATCTCAAACTGTCTCCTCGCCTTGAAGTACGCCTCCCGTCTCTTTATCTCCGTCCTCCCACTTTTACTACATGCGCTCAGATTCTGTCGTGTAATTACTTATCTCGTTGGAATATTGTACTGCTTTTCCTTAACTTGAACAGTATGGAAATAACGGGCAAGATGAGATATTATTACTGAAGCGAAAGAGGTGGGGTACTGTCGGTCAGCTTGTACATCACAGTCGAGTGCACCTTTTGGCATGGCCTCGAAAGGAGGGTGTGACGAATTTGGCTTCTACTCCAATCCTTTGAGGATTTGGGACTGAAAAAATAGTTCAAATAATCTGAAATACTCAAAATACTCAAAAATAGCCATAATACTTATCAGAAGGTAATATAGTGCTATGTACTTCTATATAGTACTACTTGAGCAGTATATAGTACTATATACTGCTATATAGCACTATTGGCCAATATATAGTGCTATATAGTGCTATATATGCTATATTATCTCAAAAGCTACAAAATAGTCCTATTTAATGCTATATAGTGCTATATAGTTATTATTAAATAAATATAACAAACAATATAAATAACAGATGGTCATATGAACATTCATCTTACTAAGTGAATGATAACACAATGATAATGCCATATGAATAAGAGCTATGATAGTTATAGTATACATAGCCCATGGTAGATGTATATAAGGAGAGCTGGTCTCTACCATGAAATACATTGGTTTACACTGATAACCCCATTCCACCTTACTCTTACCACTGCACCTCATCATCTACCACAACATGTGTAGATTTTAAGAGGTTATGTGTTACAATTTTCCTTTACGTTTACCTCATTGCACTGACTCATTCCCTCTTCATCATCACCAGTCAGCGCAACTCCCCCATTTCTCTCTATTACTCATCCTTATTTGTAACACGCCATAAGATGCCATGATGATGCCTTATCGCACCATCATGACGTGCTCCACTTACTGATCGCATTCCTTGTGTTTCCATGACCTTCCATGCCATGTAAATGACCGCATACAAGCAGCTACAGTAGTAAATGCATAGAGTAGCATATAAGCCTGTAAAGTCGGTAGCACAAGCCCTAAGCTTGTGCTCTTTGTTCATACAAGCCCATTATCTGCTCCTCACCAGTCTACTGTGTGACTACCGAGTCGCCAGTCGCTTTGTCGTAACCTGACTCTGCTAAGAAGCCTACCGTGTCCACATTGCCGATCAGGAAGCCTCCTCACTGATCACCTTCGACTTACAACATCTAGGAAGCCCCATTGCCGTACTACCAGCCCCGATGTCGATCACCATGTAACCATTGAGCTTAACATTATGAGCCTTGACTCTACAAACTAATGAAACGATTAACAAATTATAAATGAAATGAAACTATGTCCAACAAACGTCCTAATACTCGTGAGCAAACACATTTGCAAAAACTATCAGGACTGCGAATAATCACTAACAAATTAAAAATAGTATACATGCAGTCATCAACAATCGAAGAACTCAAAGAAAAAATTCAAAAAGCCAAAGATAGCAAAAGGTTAGTCAACCTAATAATTCAATGTAATCTCAGACAAATACCTATACACGGAATGGAACAACAAATACAAGATCGAATTGACAGGTATGATAATTCCACCAACAACGAAAAATTAAAAACAAGAGCTGACTATAAAATTGAATTAACAAATCATGCTAAAGATTTAGGCATATCAGATCAAGGAAAATCATCCGAAATCCGATATTGAATCAGTACGTATTTGGGTATATCTGATCCAAAAGAAAAAGAACAGTTCAAAATTGATAATCCTTATATTAAGCCAGAAGATGATAAAAAAGAAGACAATGAGGAAGAAGATACCAAAGAATCAAAAAATAAACCTTCACATGAGCCATCAGAACCTTCTGATCCTGGAGATTCAGATGCTAACGATACTGAGGAAGATGAACCGAGTATGGCAACGAAACTCACAGAACTCCAGAAATTCTTCGATGGCATCGAGAAACTCGATGGCCACAGAAATTATAAACTCTGGAATTTCAGAGTCCGCAGCGCCATCAAAAGTGCAGGTTACGGTAACTTGCTCACTAACTCCCCAGGAACTGGAGAGATTGGTATATCAAGTGCTTTATATAACGGCATTATGTGCACTATGCCTGACAAAATACTGGCTTATTATCTTAATTTTAATAAAGATATACCAGCACTACTCAAAGCACTTGGTGGACGATATAACGTCCAGACAACAATTACAAAGGGCTTTAATGAGGCTGCCCTTTTTGATATCAGAGGTCATGTCAGCCATTTCAATGGAACACTCGATAACCTCAGCAATAAATACGAGGAACTAATAGCCCAAGGGGTAAAAGTTTCTGAGTCAATGTATATATCGGCTATTACGTGGGCAATGCCCAAACAATATCAGTATGTACTCACACAAAGTGAGTTATATATAAAAACTATTAACGAAACAAATCCGGGGAATGATCCAATTGAACTAACCCCACAATTCCTATTAAACACCTTACATAATGCTTTTGAAGGATGGCGGAAAAATCATCAGAGGACAGGAGTGGCAGCTAACCACCTGCCCAAGGACGAGTGGAATCACCCTTATTTTAGGGCCCACAGACGCAGTTTTAGCTGCAGTGTACAATCATGAGGTCGCAGCTATAGGGGCTGTGGCGGATATATGAGAGGACGAGGACATGGGGGATATTCCCCTAACCAACAATCACACACAGTAAAGTGCTATAACTGTAATAAGCTAGGGCACTTTAGTAGAGACTGCTGGGTGCCAAAAACCAAATGGACGAAAGCAGCCCAGAAAAAGAAAGAGGACACAAATGACGAAAAAGGAAAAGGAAAGGAAACGGGTGCATCAGTGGCACCAACATCAACTGGGGCAAGTGCGGCCCAGGCTAAACATACTGCAGCAACAGCAGCAACAAACTTTGCATCGAGCTCTCGAATCGAATTAAGCACCGTAATAGGCCAAGGCGAGACCGCCTTTATAACCGAGATTGACGAAGATGACTTCGAAATGGGAGAATTCCCAATTTATTCTTATAATGACTTCCTTGACACTTTAGGGAATCGCGACAGCGCTATGGAAGACGTGGATGACAACAACCTTGACATAAGCATAAATGCCATTACTACAAATGAATATGCTAACAATGTTTATTCTTCTATGGATATAATTGATACTGGTGCAACGATACATCTAACACCATATCTAAATCGATTACGAAATACTTACAAAACTGATGCAATAACAATAACGGCCGCAAACAAAACAACATTTATGGCAAACATAGTAGGGGATCTTAAGCTTTACATCCCAATGGACACTTGGTAAGTGTCATTACATTATCAAATGTATATTACAATCCTAAAATGAATATGACATTAGTCTCTCAAGGACTTCTATGTCAAGACAGTTACGAATTTATTTATAAAGAAAACAAATGTACAATAAAGTATCCTAATGGATCTTTATGCGGAAAAATTAAAAACAGGAATGGATTGTATAGTATATTTAACAATGATGTACAAGCGGCTACAAAAAATTTAACATTATTTGAACTTCATAAAAAACTTGGACACATAAGTTATGCTTATATAAAGCGATTACTAAAAGAAGATCAAATTACAAATAACAAAATATCAAATTACGACGAAACTCAATGTAAAATTTGCATTGAAGCAAAAATAAAAAGAATGCAAATTCCAAAATTATGTATTTCAAAGTTAGCAGAAAAATTTGGCGATCACATACACATGGACATATGGGGTCCTGTATCCACACATGCCATAGGAGGATATAAATATCTTCTAACACTAGTAGATGACACTACTAGATGGATAAAAATGATTTTAATGAAAACAAAAGATGAGGGCTTGAAAAATTATATGAATTGGGCTACAATGCTCAATACACAATTTAATATAAAAGTAAAAATATTACAAAGCAATAATGATACAGTGTTTTTAAGTAAACAATTCACTGAATTCTTAGAAAAAAATGGAACAATACAAAAGCTGACTGTTCACGATACACCACAACAAAACGGAGTAGCAGAATGATCACATCAAACAATTCTAAATAATACATGAGTTAACCTGCTACAAGCAAAATTACCACCCAGTTTATGGGGAGAAGCTGTAAAATACAGCACTTACGTTTACAATAGAACACCAAAGAGTGCTATTGATTTTAAAACATCATATTTCAAATGATACAATGAAAATTATAACATTGACGATTTAAAAGAATTTGGTCAATACTGCATAATATGACAAGAAGATGTTAACAAATTACAACTGAAAGGAATTTATGCACAACAGCTAGGTTTTGACGAAGAAAGTAAAGGTCATTGAACCTATCACCACAAAAAAATTACAGTTGAACAAAATTTACAATTTTTAGATTCTCCACCATCTAAAATTGAAGGGGAGAATATAACAGAAAAACAAAATGAGCAAATACAAGAATTAACAAAAGAAAGACCAATAAGATCAATTAAACCAACAAAATGATCAATAGGTCTTAACTTTGATGAACAAAATACAGTAGCCTATCTTACGGAATTTAATCAATTCAATACGGAATTAATAGGCGATCCAAATTCATATCAACAAGCGATCAATAGAATTGACGCAAATCAGTGGATCACAGCAATGAAAGAAGAAATAAAAACATTAATCGAAAGATCTACATGGACGATCATTGATCCACCAAAAAACGTAAATATAATCAGAACAAGATTCATTTATAAAACAAAAAGATTAGCAAACAGAGAAATCAAATGATACAAAGCAAGACTAGTAGTACAAGGATTCACCCAAATGGAAGGCATTGACTACTATTCTAATGATACATTTGCTCCAGTGGCATGATTAGCCACAGTAAGAACTATATTAAGTTGGAGCGCAACAAACAATTACGAAATTCACCAAATCGATATAAAATCAGCTTACTTATATGGTGAATTAGAAAAAGATGAAAATATATATATAAAACCACTGCCAGGAAATCTAATTGAAACAAAACCTGGACAAGTTTTAAAATTAAATAAAGCATTATACGGATTAAAACAAGCAGGAAGATGATGGTATAAAAAGTTATCAGAAATATTAACGGGAATAGGACTTACACAAGCAGTTCAAGATAACGCAATATTCTTTAGAAAAGTAAAAGAAAAAACTATCCTAATACTTTTCATACATGTTGATGACATAACAATATGTGGCTTAAATTTATTAATAATAAAAGCCTTCAAAGATGAAATAGGAAAACACATAAAATTTACTGATGGAAACGATGTACATTGGTTACTCAGTATTGAAATTGAAAGAAACCGAGAAGAAAGAATAATCAAATTAAGACAGAAAAATTATATTGATACAATCATTGAAAAGTATAAGTTAAAAGATGCTGCAACAGTACGAATGCCAATGACACCAGGACAAGTATTAAAATCACTGGAAAACCCAACCAATGAAGAATTAAACTTCATGCAACAAATACCATACATGAATATGGTTGGAGCACTACGATATGCAGCAGATTGCACTAGACCTGACATATCATCCACAACAGGTCAATTTGCTAGGCATCTAAATAAGCCTAGTATCAAACATTATAATGCAGTAAAACACTGCTTTAAATATTTAAAAGGAACAAATGATTATTGGTTAATACTCGGAGGAAAAGAACCAATTGAGTTAATCGGATATACTGATGCCGATGGAATGACACAAGAAGGACATAAAGCAATATCTGGATATATATTTCAAATTGGAAATGCAACGACATCATGGTCAAGTAAAAAACAAGAATTAGTGTCATTATCAGTATGTGAAGCAGAATTACAAGCTTTAACTCATGGAGTTAAAGAAGCTATATGGCTTAGAAGACTGGTTGAAGAGGTACTGCAGACCTTGGATACACCTATGAAAATATTATGTGATAATCAAGCAGCCATAACTATAGTAAATTCAACAGAACAAAAATATATGCAATGAACGAAGCATATTGATATATGAAAAGATTTTTTAAGAGATTATATAGAAAATGAAACTATATCAGTTTCATACATTCCAACTGGACAGCAAAAAGCTGATATTATGACGAAAGCACTAACAATTGAATTAATCAAATGTTTTACAAGTCTACTCCACCTAGTAAAAGTTTGAAGGGGAGTATTAAATAAATATAATGAACAATATAAATAACAGATGGTCATATGAACATTCATCTTACTAAGTGAATGATAATGCAATGATAATGCCATATGAATAGGAGCTATGATAGTTATAGTATACATAGCCCACAGTAGATGTATATAAGGAGAGCTGGTCTCTACCATGAAATACATTGGTTTACACTGATAACCCCATTCCACCTTACCCTTACCACTGCACCTCATCGTCTACCACAATGTGCGTAGATTTTAAGAGTTATCCTGCCACACTATATAGCATTTGGGCTTTTCCTGATGTAGCAAGGGAATATATGTTGACCATATGTATGGCCTGTATGCATCAGGGGCCCTGCTCTAATTGTTTATGAAGAATTCAGAGAAGATATAAGTGAAGAAAATGAAGCGAGATGAGAATGAAGAGGATAAAAAACAAACAATTTGATGGACCCGAGGATAGTGAAGGACAGACTGAGGTTGAAAGGGATGGATGGTAAGATTGAGAGTGAAGACGGGGAGGATCAATGAGTATTTGAAGAGCACCTTTTATTCCGGAAACCTTTAGGTAGAGGTATCTGTAGTGTGGTAATTCATCGCAATCCTCTGGGTTTTTTTTTCTTCGTATGTGTGCCACATGTGCTCCTCCGTAAAAAACTTGAAAAGGTTCAATTGTCTCGACAACTCCATATTTATAGTGACTGGTCGGTTGTTGCCGTGTCGGAGTAGACGCGCTTTCTGTGTTTGTCGACGATCGTAAACCTTATTTTCTTACCTTTCCCTCATGTAGGCCTCGCGGTGTCCGTCAGGCTAGGAGGCTGCAGCCCTCTTCCTATCCCGCCATGGCGAAAGAATACAATGGAGCCTCCCGTAGACTAGCCATTGCTTTCGACGTCGGAACGACATTCAGCGGAGTGTCCTACTCTCTTCTTGATCCAGGCCAGGAGCCCAAGATCTGTAATATCACAAGGTCAGAAAACAGAAGTCTAAGTTCTTCCTCCTGTACAGTCTCATTATACCGCGGATAGATATCCTGGTCAAGAGCACGCTTCGGGATCGTCGAAAATCCCAAGTATTCTCTACTATGATCTACAGGGCGTTCTCCGCGCCGCAGGTGCTGAAGCTTTGTTGGACAAGAATACCGAGAAAGCCGAAGATGAAGAGTGGATAAAAGTCGAATGGTACGGTCTATAACAGAGTTAGAGGCTCAGATCCTTACCAGCTTTGAAGGTTTAAGCTAAGGATGCGACCCGGTTCCATGCCGGTAGCTCAGGCGTCCGCCTTGCGGCCACTTCCTCCCGGAAAAACACTCGTTCGGGTCTTTGCAGATTTCTTGGGATACCTTATGACCTGTGCTGAAAAATTCATATGCGATACGCATCTTGCCTTATCCCGATCTTGGGATACATTGAAGGACGACATAACTTTCATCTTGGGTCATCCGAACGGATGACAGGGTACGCAGCAGAATATGATGCGAAAGGCTGCGATCATGGCGAAGATGATCCCCGATACCCCTCAAGGCCGCTCACGAGTAAAGTTTGTAACCGAAGGAGAGGCCAGTCTTCACTATTGCTTACGGGAAGGCTCATTGGACAACGTGAGCACATATGCCGACTGAAACTTTTTAGTACATGCAAACGAATGTATGCAGGACGGGAAAGGATTTGTGATTGCCGATCTTGGAGGAGGAACTCTTGACTTTAGCGCATATAAGATAATCGGAACTCAGCCGCTAAGGGTTGAAGAAGCCTCTGCGGCAAAATGTGAGTCAAATCTCCAGGACTATGAAGACCAGACACTCTAATCTCCCGTTCTGTAGGTCAACTTGAAGGTTCAACATCTGTTACCACTAGGGCGAGATCTTTTATAAGAGGTAATTTAATCAACACCGCATGGAGTCAGACCTGTACCAAAGACTAGTTGAATAGACAAACTCCGAGGCTCTCGGTTCGGCCACGAAGAGCAAGTCAAACAAATCAGCGAGCGGTTCGACGAGACCACGAAAAAGATATTTAGCGATGCCGAAGATGTGTGTCTTGTGCCTTTCGGTAATATATCGGATAAGGATTTGAAGTATGGAGTCAGGTCGGGGGGGCTCAAGTTATCTGGGTAGGACTTTGAAAAGGCATTTTTTGTTGTGCTGTCCTGGTTAATTAGCCAACAGGGAAGACGTTGCATCCCTATTCAGACCCTCTATCACAGCAAGTACGGCGGCCATTATGGAGATTATCGATGAGTCTTCAGTCGACATAACAGTGAGCGTGTCCTTATGCATTATCAGATACAGATTTAATGACAATTTTGTAGACAGTTTATCTTGTCGGCGGGTTCTCCGCAAGTCCATATCTGACTACTAAGCTCAAATCGCATCTCTCGCTGTTTGGCATCAGTGTCACTTGTGCTGACGGACAAACGTAGGTAGCACTTTAACTGTTGGGTCGATTGGCTCACATTTCAGACAGGGCGAAGGCTGTTGCCGACGGGGCTATCTCTTTCTATCATGATCATTTTGTCTCTTCAAGGATCGCAGGCACTACGTATGGCGTGGGGACTTGCCCTTCTTATGATCCTGATGACCCAGAACACGTTCGACGAAAAAAGGATATTCGTTTCTTACCTTCCGGGAAGCAAACGGTCCCTGGTAGGTTCAAAGCCATTTTACAAAAGGTATTTTCTAGTCTTCTTGTCGTACAATTGCTATATCAAAGAAGTACGCGTAGGGTACCCTTGTTTCAAAGGAGACTGAATTCAAGCTTCCGTTTTTTGCCGAGTTCACATCCTTGGGTGCGTTACGATCGCAGAGTGCCGTCCTACTTGCCTTTCGGGGTAGCGGAGAACCGCCAGCATGGGATGATGAAGGTCGGATCATTTGATCTGGTAAACACCCGTACGCGGTACTGACTTTCCATTTAAAAGCACCATTAGCTCCGCTATGTACTGTCACAGCGGATACTTCTGCTTTAACGGGATTGTTAAAACCTTTAACTGGGGTCGGTGGACAGACATATTGGACCCATAATTATGAGTTCATATTGCAATTTGGTGGCACGGAGCTCAAGGCACAGATTTCTTGGAAAGAAAATGTGAGGTTTCTTTTTCCTTCCGAAGTCGCCTTCAGGTGTTCAAAATTTCTTGTTTGCATCTAATGAAAAGGGTGTAGAAAAGCGGTAAGCGCGTTTTAATGGCAAGGGGTCATAAGTTCACCGTGTGGTTTGTGCATATCAGGGGCCCTGCTCATATCGTTTACGATGAAGAATTCGGGGAAGGTGAAGAAGACGAAGAAATTGAGTGGCCCAAAGACAGTGAAGAAGATGCGGAGGACGAAGATGGATGGAGATTATATTAGAAGAAGATGGCGAGGATCAGTAAGTGTTCGAAGACCACCCGCTTGCATTGTATTTAATCTATTTCGCCAGGGGAATTCGAGGAATGTAGTTGCCAAACACGTTGGTTGATATAGTTTGCCTGCATACGCTCGATTAAGTACTGTATGTCGATCTCATTTGCCTTGAGCTGCGATCCTTGTTTACTATGTCTTTGAGGAGCATGTACAAACGACAATGAAGTGATAAAGATACAAATAGTCCGTGTACAGCAATGGTTCCAAAAATGAATGCAAGCTCTTAAACAAGAAAAGTGCAAGGAAAGGGTAGATGTGTTGGCGGTGGAAAGAAAATGTGTAGAAGAGGGCCAACAAATACGTGGCTTGCAAGGGAAAATTGTACATGACAAAATAATCACACAGGAGAAGAAAGGTTAAGGGACATCGTAGCCGCCATAGTCAGATTGGTTATGCTCCTTCTGCGGAGCAGGTCTAAGGGACGCAGGTAAGGACGGAAGGGCAGGGAGCGGAGGTAACGGTCTCCGCGTCTGGGTCACTGTTGCTGGTGCACTCTCACTTCGGCCACCCCCTACACTCTTGGGGCTCCCGCCAGGCAGGAGCACCGACGGCATTGGCTCGTCTCCAAACGTCACGCGACGGTTCTTCGGCCGTTCGCGCTCGCGCGACTTGGAGCGCGTCGACGACACCGAGCCCGAGTGTTCGCTCACGGCGCTCGCAAGCGACTTCAGCGAGCGTTTCGAGCCCGTACGAGAGCCGGACGCTGTGCTCGCCTTCGACGGCTGCTTTGAGTGTGCCGAGTTGTCTTCCTTTCTCTTCTTGTTCCGGCTCGGGCTGCGCGATGAGCTGCCGATCCCAAAGTCGAACGTAAACGGCGAGATTGGGCGTAAGCCCGGAAGCTCAAGGAGTAATTGCTGTTCCTCCTTATTCGGCATTGGAATAAGATGCTCGTTGGAACTCGACGCATCTTCGAGCGTGCCGTACGGCTCTGACGGCCCGGCTTCCGACTCGGGCTCATCCGGAGATTGCGGGTCTGGTTTCGGCCGCGATACTGACTGTCGGTAAGGGTGAATCAATTGCATCGGTCCTGGAGAAGAGCGAGGCGTGTATGGAAGTGGCGGATGTGAAAGAGGTGATGTGACAAGCGGTGGTGACGGTTCTCTGGGTAATTCGAGGGTCGTCCTCCGAGATGCCTTCTTCGCCTTATCATCCGGGACCGGTAAACCCGTAGTGGACGACTCGCCTCCTTCCGCCTCACTCACAACGGTACTTAATGCTGGCGGAACCGCAAACATCACTGTGTTCGGGGCTGGTAGCATCGTGGGCACAAAGAACTCGACTTGACCAGGTCTCCCAAACGTTGCTTGCGTAATTACGCTCACCGGCCGATCACGTTCAACGATCGAGCCGCTTAAACTATGTCCAGTATGCTGTGTGTTTGAGCGTGAGAGAGATGCACCAGTCCCACCGAATGAACTATGCATGTATTGCGTGGCGCTCGAACCTGTTGCCTCGCGTAGGTGTGCCGACGTTGGAGAGGAGTCATGGATCACGGGGGTAGCGGGAAGGCCTAAAGAACTCGCAGATCCTGACTTTAAAGACTCAGGGATCGGCGGCATAGGAACCTTGTTCCACCAAGTCTCGCTATGCGAGACTGGGGTCTTTGACGAAGGTTCACTCTCTTGACCTGGCACAAGGGCCTTCGGTACCCACGATGCGGGTTGGGTGTGTGCAATACTTGTTGAAAGAGCCTTTGCAGATGCATCTGCTGAAGGTGCAGTGCTCCTTGAGGAAGTAGATGAAGGAGCGACAGAGGGATAATGAAAAGTACTAGCTGAGTTCGTACGAGTGAAAGAATCAGATGCAGGCGTCAGAGCTCGTTGAAAAGCACCGATTAGTGGCGATATCGGTGACATTGTCGAGATCAGTGTCGTTGAGCGAGACGTGTTGATAGATTTCGGCACCATGGATTCGGAACCGGGGATAGGAGGTAATGCAGCGCTTCGTCTGTCTGGGTCAACCAGACGCAGACTAGGCTCCTTCTTTTCCTGCGTAGGTTGCCCTTCAGGCTGGGGTCCATTACCAAGGGATGAGTCGCTCTCATCGTCGAAATTCGGAAGCGTCGTAAGAATCTTCCAGTTCAGCATCTGAGACGGCGGCCGGCTGGGTTCCGTTTTCGGTTGACTGACCATCACCTTTCCCGCTTCCGGATTCGCTGCCATCATGGAAGTCGACTGTTCCTCCAGCAACGGTAAGATTGCATCTTGAGCAGTAGCTGAGGCATTGGAAATGATACGAATGTGTCTGCGGTGCGATGTTGAACGACCCCGTATTGAATCTGGGGAGTGCGAACGGGTACGACGCTGCCGCCGGCGTACAAGGGGCACAAGAATCACGACGAGAAGGAGAACCAGTACGAGACCACCAAGCACACCGAGGACGACATGACCCAAGCCATCTCCATTTGCCTCATCGACGACGACCTCGATGGTGACAATCTAGGGGTTGTGCGGTTAAGTCGCGGCGCTCCGACAAAATACACGGCAAGGCGAGGTGCTTACTGAACGCTCATACTCTGTTGGTGTCGACATCTACGCACGCCTGCAGCCAGCCCGAGCTGAGGCTAGGATGATGGGGTGAGAGGGAGGGAAAAGAAGGAAACGGGAAAGGCATAAGGGGGGACTTCTCATCCGAGCTCGGCGACCACTGGAGAGGGGATGGCTCGGCTAACAACGGGCTGTGTCCCGTGCAAGCCAGCCGTTGTAGACGCTACGACCGCTTTGTTCCGCGGGTACCCAGCGACTGCATGACTGAAGCCATCAAACCTGTTACCTTGCGCTTAAGATGAGTAACGAAGTTTTATTTTATTTTATTTTATTTTCCTTCCACTTGGCTTTGAACTCGGACCTCTTTGGTTGTATCTCTCGCGTCCGGCATGGTTTCCAAATGGGGTAAGAGCGCTGCCGTACGGAAGCCGAGAGATCTTTCTCAGGGTCCAGTGTCGATCATATTCACTTCGTCCTTGAACTTAGATCATCGTCTTACAAGAGCGGAGCTTGAGCGGCCAGTTGCAGCTCAGCCTCGTGCGACTCGAATTTGAATTCAGCTTCCAACTCGCATATGGTTGGGACCGCGTCTTATATCCTGAAGGGAAAATCATCTCATCGTCGGTATCCGTGCCCTATCGGGGATATTCGAAGTCTTTTTAGGGAAAAGGGGTTGTAATCTATGCAGGAAAAGCCAAATCAACTTAGTGGACTAGATCTATCGTCCATATCACTATGGTCGGGGCCTGCACAAGCTGTACCCTTCCATTGTATACACAGGGAGTTTTGCGCCTCTGTATCACAGGATGTTTCGCTGCTGCCTACCACAGAGGAGGTCCGACTCCAGCGTCTTATCAATCTTGTGACCTGATCTTGCAATTCTGATCTTGCAATTGAAGTCTTCCCAAAATCTTTCCGGTGCCTTGTACTCACTTGACTTAATAAGGAATACTTCGCAACTGATACTTCCGCCGGAATTCCCTGCCTCTAAAATCACATTTAACTTGACTTCGAGAAACATTTTTAGAAGCTATTAAAAACAACATGGAGTTGTCTCGGTGAGCGTGACTTTGATCTCGCTGAAAAATGCTATGTATGCACACGACCGACTCTCGAAGTCGCTTCAGTCTCTAGGTGATAGGCGAAAACTGGGCCGGACGGTTGATCCATCAGTTCTCATAAGGTACAACAGTGGGAGTCTAATACTTTTTTTAAGACCTGACGATTTGCGGGATGCGTTTAATTGAGGCGATTGATGGGGGTTCACCGATTATGTAAATTCACGGGAGTTAGATTGCGATCGGCAATTTGACATTCGCTATTTTGAGACGAGATGCTTGCGGCCGTTGCCATCCGGATTTACTCGGATTTTGTGTCCGTTTCACAGAACCCGTTCAGAAAAACATTTTATCAATCGTAACGTGGATCTTTAAGCAGGCCTTCATTTATCTCAGGATCGGCCATTTCTCTGAGCGTTTCATTAAGGGTAGCATGGAAGTATGGTTTTAATTGCCCAACTTATCAGCGTACTTATTCGTTTGTGTGCCCCAGAGCTCTGTGTGATTTGGGCGACCCTTTATAAAGGAGTATTCAGGCACAGTATGCTCTGCAAGACTGCACAATACCTGTGTTTTATTTCTGACTCGCTGCTCTCGAGGCCATCGTTTTCGGCATCTCGATCAAGCCGAGGCGCAGGCTGTGCCGTATGCAAAGTTTTTTTTTCTTCTCTTTTGCACGTGACAAACCCATAACCAGTCGTTTCTCGCAGACTCGAATATCCCCACTCAGCTTTCGAGCGTCGCACGACAGGCAGACTCGAGGCGGTGAGGCTCGGGGTTAGATACAGGAGCCTAGCTTTTCTTGTGGCCTTCGTGTTATTCGATCTACACTACGTTCTCTTGCTCTCGAAGTGGGCAAGTCGGAAAGAGCACAGCTAACTCTTCATCAAAGTGCCAGTGATTTGCCAGTGGGCGCTTTGGACCTTTCCGTCCGGGAATCAAAGCTTGCTATCTTTCAGCGATTGGAACTTAAGCATATAGCCCAAGACGAACATAGGGTTCAGAATGGCATCCTCGACTCTGTATGAAATTTCCGAAGGTCATCAGGTTGCGCTCTCTTGCCAATTACGCGAGGGAAGCCTTGCCCTCCCGCAGGCATCGCATCTGTCTTCTCGGCGGTCGTTGTCGACGCTACCCTTCGATATTCTATTGAACTTTGCTGAACTTCTGGAAGCAGAAGACATAGCAGCGATGGGGAAGGTGAGTTCCAGTGTCTCTTTTAACAGACACTGTTGACAAGCTGTGATTAATGCGCTCCAGACATGTAGATACCTTCAAGATTTCGCCGGATCTCGCGTTATATGGCTGAAGCTTGCAGCTAATATGCTCAATCTGTGTCAGCCGCTGCCAATAAATGGGTTCCAGCGAGTATGGGAGCTGGGCACACCAGCACTTACTTACCTGGTTCAGCGCGGTTATCGCCTCCAGCAAACCTGGACTAAACGATGTCCGAAGCTCGTAGCGCCCTACAGAACAATTTCTTCTCCTCCGGGAGAAGAGATCGTGTGGCTGTCGCCGATCACATCGAAATACACACTAAGCTGCACAAGATCTGGTAAGGTGTTATGTTGGGACGTAATCAGAGGAGATTGCGTTGCACAATGGGTCTCTGGTGCGAATTGGGAAATCTGGAAATGTCGGGTGGAATTTGAGGAGCGAGTTGTGTACTTCGCCATGGCCAATAAAGTAACTACTGGGTGAGTTTGCCGCATCATAATATTTCAAGCTTGGCAGATATACAGATTGTTTGCAAAATGCAGAAATGGCACTGAATGTCAGCTGATGGCATTGACATTTCCTGAAGATGCTGACGAATCACCTACCCGCAATCCCACATTCACGAAATTGTCTTGTCTCTCCTTCCCCGGGCATGTCATCAGCGTTTACCTCCTTGATCCTTTAAGACGATTGTTATCGGCTTATATCTGGATATCCTCAACGAAAACGTTAGGCCTGTACGTGTTGCTGGATTGGGATGCGCCAGCGTATGTGTTCGTCAACACCGGAATTTCATGCGTGCGTTCTTCTCCTGTCTCGTTTTCTTTGGCAACACTCACGATTCGACAGGACGTTACGCGCGAGTGGTCTTGTATCGGTTACGATCCTGAGAGTATTGCCATCCACGCCGAGGAAGAAACCCGTGGCTTCCAATTCTTTTACCCTCACTCGTTCCTCCAGATGTTTGCATCACCCACTCCGCCATCGGCATCAAAGTTACCCTCCGTTGTCCCCCCTCCGTACACAGTCGCTCAGCCATTTATCGTCAATCAACATCCCTATAGTGAATACATGATACAGAGCTCCCATTTTGTGCGGCAGTGGTGGCCGACGTTGCCTCACGTGAATACTATCCAGCGACGCAGCTGCACGATTTTGCTCCTTACTATGCACGTACCCGAACAGCCCGGGGCAGTCCCACCCAACAATCCTCCGCCAGGCACTCATCTATTTACAATTGCGCAACATTACTTTAGCATCCCTCTCCGGACGGAACAGCTTCGCTGGTGGTACATACGCGAGCCGTTCGAAATTGTATGCTCTCCACAGATCATACAAGGGCAGGTCGACCAGGAAGCACAAGGGAACGCTATCGTAGCAGCGGATCCAGACATCGGAGGGGCCGCGGAGCTTCTGGATGCGATGGCGGCGGTGGCAGGCATTGTCGATGTCGATGTCGACGCAGCCGCCACGAACGGGGTTGACGCACCAGTTGCGGATTTCGCGTTCGTAGCGAATGGTGTGGTTGACCAGGTACCGGCACCCGCCGCTCAACCTGAAGAACAAATCATTGATGACGTAGACTTGCATATCGCTCCGCTCATAGCAGTGGACTTTGGGTGCGCAGTTTGGTTGGAATACGTTCAATTTGGAAGCGACGAAAAGCGGCTGCGATTCGTGACGTTCCCGTCGGTCGACGTGGACCGGACTGCGGACGACTTCTCGTGCTTGTCGAAGGAGGCGGACGTACGCACGCTGGACGTGCCGCCGGAGATTGACCTCAGCAGAGTGTGTCATATAGGGATCGACCAGGCACAGGGAACGATTATTCTGGGTTTGGCAACGGGCAGTGTCCACATTATGCGCTATGAATGATCATGAACACATGGAGGTTGTATATAACGCATGTTGCATCTTGTATTGATAAGTAGGATTCGCATTGATTTCTGGGAAATGATTTAATATGGCTTATGATGATGTCCGGTGAGTGCTGGATAGTTTCCGATTTTTCGAGGGAAACATTTAACGGAGATATTCTGGGTCTGATCCTTCGAATTACTGACTGTGATAAATGAAATACACTTGGCATTTCAGTCTCACACTAGTGCAGGTCGTGCTGATTTGTCTTGGTGGAATTTTTAGTAATGCCAGCCCTCGTTACCCGTGCCAGTGAAGACGATCATGAGGCCGCACTGAGGCCGCACTGGCCATAGATTTTGACAAAAGGTTGTCTTCTTCCACTGTAGGTGAATTATGTGTCACATACGATTAAGCCCTGAAATGTGTGTATGGTTCTGTGATTTATATTTCGAGCCCGGTTTGTCATTTTTTCCTGTATTTTTTGGAGATATCAACGATCGATGATACATTACTATATACAGTAAGATCGACATGAGCACGTGCAGACATGAAGTTACAGCACCTCCGAGAGCGAATGTTCTCTACAGCGGCTACTATACCTCCAAGGTTGAATACAGAGGTCAAAACTAGGTACTCTCGCGTATTCTTCTGTTTCACTGCTACATAACAAAGAAGCTCATAGTAAACATACAAAATCAGCTGTCTCCACTCCTTGCCGACGCCAAAGCATGCTCGAAAGTGCACCCCCACCGAATCTCGGTCAAACACCTTTTGGAATGACTACGAATCCCGAGAAAGTCAGCAGGCAGACGCAAACTCAACCAGTATCTAAGGAAAAGAATGAAGGCGGGCGTCGTACGCCCACCGAAGCGAGTCGGCAGACTTCGGAGGTGCGGGATGACCCTCGAAATCGCATCGAAGACCAACGCGATTACACGGATCGTGTCATGGAAGGCCGACATGATGATGAGCGTCGGTTACCATCTAACTCCTACGTGGAGAGAGAATCTGATCCGCGCAGCGGCCGAGACAATGCTCATACTCTGTCTAGTCGGGGCGAGCTTAGCATGGGCCCACACCGATATGATTATGCCGGGCCCGTGTCTCGTCACTCACAATCGGTTGGAAATGGCACTCCCCATCACAGTAGGACAAAATCCCGATCCGAGGGAGCAAGAGGCTCATGGTTTCTCAACACAGTGATACAATGGGTATCCCCGCCGATTGGAAGACAAGAACGAGAGGATGACGTCTACTATTTACGAAGCGAAATCGAGAGGATCAGGATGTCGAGAGAAGAGAAGGTCCAGGAAATGGACAGAAAAATGAAAGGTCTGCAGCGGGAGGCGACTCGTGTGAAGGAGAGAAATCATGATTTGTGTACGGACGTTAGGGATTTGAAGCGTAGGGCTAGCAAATATCGGAGTCAGCTTGAGGATACAGAAGCAGAATTGGATCGCTGTAAATCCCAACTGGAGAGCCGCGAAGCCGAGAATCAGCAGATGAGACAGTACTTAAGCAATGTGTCGCAGCAAAATGGGTTACTCGAAATGGAACTTAAAGGGAAGACATCACTCTTGGAAACCCGCACTACGGAATTACGGTATGTTGCCATTATTTCACTTCTATATTTCAGTCGCTAATCCTGCCAAAGTACGGCCGAGGCGTATCTATCGAAGTATGATGAGATACCTGGTGATGAAGTTATTTCCCTTATCAGCAACCTCAACCAGCTTGCGCTGGGAGTTGCCGAAAAGTTTTGTGATTCGTTTTCATTCAGAAAAAGTATCGCACGGGACCAGAACAGGAGCAACGAGGAAAATAAAAAGCTACACCAGCTTTCGGGCATCATTGGACGTCCACTCGTTGAATTCCTGCTTTCTAAAAACCATGACGAAGATCCAACGGTTGTACAACTTTCCATTCAGGCGGTATTAATGAAGCAACTATATGATGGAATTGAGCGCTGGCCTATACCATTGAATGTAGGCCAAGATTTTAGTAGTAACTTTTTGTCACTCTATGATTCCATTCACAGACAAGGTGCTGATCCCTACAATTTCAAGTCGTCCAGTGTTCTGATTATTTTATGTCATTCTTCAGAAATGCAAGCAGTCGCAGCGCGTTGGCGTGCGCTCGGATCTAAACACCTTCAGCTTCACTTCCCAATCAGTTTCAACGACTTAGTTGGAGAATCTGTACGTTGGATTGAAGCGGTTCTGCTAGCAGCTGGCGGTGAAAGAGCGTCTCCAGGAGACGCCAAGAACCAAATTAATGCGGACTTGGCAAGGATTTGGGAACTAGTCAGCTCTCTTGCGAAAAAGATCAAAGAGTCCGTTCTTTCGACAGACTATGAACTTATCTTCATCCACCCCGGCAGCGATTTTAATGAGAACATCGCGCAGTCACAGGGTTCCGTCAAGGGGCGATCACAGGTCCTGTGCACGACAGAACTAGGACTCAAGCGTGTCACCAACGTCCAAAAAGCAGAAAGCACGCCCGGCGGGTTAGAAACGACGGTGATGTCGAAATCAACAATCATATTCAAACATGAAATCGAGGAACTGTTCGCATGAGAGCCAGAGCTGACACCATTTGAGTCCTTCTTGTGTACACCATGTTCTCGAGCCTCATTCCCTTCCCTTTAGCCAATCTCCCATATCAGCCGTTTTGATAAATCAGTGTAGGATACAATCAACGCATGAATTTGAATTTTGTAGCTCAGTCAGCCATATAAAACAAGATCGGTATTGTTGCTCATAATTTAGTTAAAGTGTCAATGATCGGCTAGCTCATGTAGTCTTGCCCTCCCGCTTCACACGCTTTGACGCTTGTTCTAGAGATGGGGCATAAAGTTAAAATGGTTTCCGGTAGCCAATTGGGATACTTACCCGAAGAACCTTCAATATCGCTGGAATAGTCATGATTTGATATATTGCGCTTCAGCCCGCTTGGGTGTACGTTCGGCGTGCGTGATGAATGACTGGCCCCTTGGTTCGGGTAATTTATACGAGGCTTATTTTCGCTTGAAATAGAGCGCGACGAGTGCCGAGAAATGATATCAGCCAAGACTCGTGATGGCTGGTACTCTGAAATGCACGTTAGTTCTTTCCGAAGAAAAGTCGGACGTTGCATGAGTATGATATACCTTCTTCTTTCATGGTAGGTTTCTGCTCCTCCGCCTCGATTAAGCTGTCATTATGCAATTGAGAGATAGCCTTCACCAGACTTTCCGACGGCTGGTATTCCTCTAGAGGTTGAGCGGGTGAGAAAAGGACATATGCAGGCGACTATTTCTCTTACTCTCGCTGTGAACGTCGGGCTTGTTCTCTTCGGGCTCCCCTTTCACCTCTGTTAATGTTTTGTCAGACGTGAAATCTATTATGTTCGTCAACACAGAAATGCACTTGTGGAATCCAACTTCCGCGCGTCTGTCGGCGAAAAAGAAAATTTAGCTCAATAGGGTTGGTTTAACAGTTCACAGTACAAACCATTGGGCCTCCACTCTTTCTTTACGGATACATTAGCTGAAGTGTCTTGAGCAGCCTCGCCTGCATGTCGAATAAGGTATAAGAAGTCACGCGGAATCAAAAGAAGAAAGCCTACTCTCACCATATCGATCTGCTTTATTCACTTTACTAGTCGCGTAAATGCTTTTAGTGAAAGGGTTTGAGTTCGGGTAATGAAGGAACTCACGCGGAACTTTTATCGTCCTCGGACTTGATATCTTCGTAATCTAAGCGATCCAAAGGCTGATTTGACGCTTGGGTAAAGCGCATGTGCGGCCGATAAGGTGTAAATCCTACATCAGTTTCGCCAGCCTGCGCATTTTCCCATGAGCTGCTATCGCAAAGTTTTACGGAGCTGGTGGTTACCTGTTGGGGTCCGCCAAAGTCAGAACCAGGCCTCTATAAATTGGAAGCAGTTAATGATCAGGCGGTCTTGAATCAAATGGACGCTTACATGTGAAGGGGAGTATGGCGATTGTGGTTGTGGTGCCGGGCTAGGTGACGGAGTCGGAGTGACTTCGCGAGGCAACGGTAATAGGAGTTTCAGAAGTCTTGTATCGGTTGAGGGTGGAGCTAACCAGATTGGATCCGGGTATGGCCTTTTCACGGGTATGTTGCCGGGTATGGAATCGTGCGTTGGATATCGATCCCTCCATTGGTCTGGTCACGTTGAAGTAAGACTAGACCCTTGAAATGTTCACAGATAAATAAGACCAAGGGTAAACATACGCTCGCCTGGATTTCCGTTCCTTGCCCAGTCGTAAGGGAAAATGTATGAGATTTGGTCGTACAGATTTACTGGCGTATTGTGAGAAGAGTGTTGAAATACCCTTGTTTGAAGTTTACACACTTTTGTGCCTTTCTGCAATCCGATCCAGATCCTCACGCTTCATGAAAGAACTCCATAGATGTGCTCCCAGGCCGACTCCTACATCGACACACGGGTTAAGCTGAACTATAACCTCGTCCCTCTAGTGCAAGTTGACTTAGGAGTAGTCTCTGTAATGTGATTTTTGCTGCTTACCGTGTCGAGCGTGTATATTGTCCGAACAATGTCACTTTCTTCTGTCTTACGGAAGGCGATGCGAAGCCAAGCGCCCATCCACTTTATATCCAATTGGGTGCGTGGCTTCCTTTGGCCGTTCGCCCAAGGATTAATGACAACTATAAAATGGTCTTCGATATCTTTTTTGTAAACTTTTATTTTGAACTTCTTTGGCATCTGTCAGGACGGAGGCGTTAGGACAGCAGTACTGAAGATGTTCAAATCGTCTTGGGTACCTGCCTTATATCCAATCCTTTCTCGCATACAATTGCTGCTTCCTGGTTATTATCTTACACCCAGCCTTGACCGGAAGTATTGAGCCTTTCTTCACGCCGATTTGTCCGGGACACAAAGGACTGTCCAAGTTTGAGTTTTAAGATGTGGGGAGTGTCCCTTAGTTCGGATTTCAAAGTATTTATGTGGGGGACTCCCAGCCGAGCTTAAGCTCTGTCGAAACAAAGCAGCTGGGAAGTGTTCCAGAAAATCTTTAACCGAGGTGATACTGTGATGAACGACTCGAACTCCTTTACCCCGCGCAGCCCGCCTCACGTGACGACTTCCCCACGCGTTACAAGTCACTTATTTGAAAAGCCACACCAAGCGTGACGGTCTGGGCACCCGATGACGCTGTCGCCGACGTCGACGTTGGCGTCGTCCAACCCGGCAACCCCGGCCGGCCTCGCTCCTTGACCACGACCACAACATCGTCGGCATCGCGCCCAATATCGCGCCGTCCACAAATTTGTCTCCCGGACCATCTGCTACGGAGACAACGACTCAAAAAGTTTTCTATTTACGTTATGAGCACCACAAGCTCCAGCGCGCCGCGTCGCCGCCTCTCTTCACGACGGGGTTCTCAATCGGCTCCAGATCCGTACGGCATCAACGCAGAGTCTGAGACAACGCGGGGAACAACAAGCAGGATCACAATTTTGCCCGTGCGCACGCCTACCGCCACCGTCACCGAGCAGCCTCGTCATCGCGATCGATCTAGCTGGGGATCGGCGCACTCGGCATCGTCGGCGGCATCTACAGGCAGGGGCCGTGTATCCTTTGCGCTCTCTAGCTTTACGCCGTATAACGGAGGGAAGGGCGGCGAGGCCATCCAAGGACAAGGACAGAATGCAGGCCCTCCCTCTCCTTTCGTGCGCAGCAGTTCTAGCCACAGCTTGGATCGCATGGTCCTCCCAGGTGGCCGTGCACCACACCTAACGCCCCAGCAGATCTGCGACCTTGCAGTGAGCTCGATCTCGTATCCGCCCCCGTCGAGCCCCCGCTGGAAGGAGCTCCCGCTGCAACGCCATTTTTGTTGCTTTCAGACGAACAGTACCTTCCGTTCCTTGAGCGTCCTGCAGAGGTCACCACACTTCTGACGACCCCGCCCACGTCGCGTCTTGTAGCGTTGCTATCTCAAACGTTCCCCACCGATCTGCGTGCCCCGCCAGATCCGGCCACTCCCACGGTGTACGGGCCTGACCCGGCGAAGTGGAGTTTTGCCGAGCTGATGTGCTGGTTACAAACGGTAGATAGAGGTGAAGCAGATGACCGTCGGTGGGTTAGCAAAGCGCGTCAGTGTGTGCTCGCACGAAGCGAGCTCATATGGAGCCGTTTGAAAGCAGCGCTTGGTGTTCCACCAGAACTGGAGGAGGAGGAGGAGGAGTACGATGATGAAGAAGAAAACAGCGCTGATTATGATTTCGCGGATGATAGTCATGAAGGGTTTCTTGAACCTATCTATACGGGTGATCGCGCGTCATGCGTTGCGTCGCCGCTCCAGTCTCCCAGCGGCTATGGCGGGCGTGACGTCGGGATGGCATCCATCGGCGAACGCGCTGAGGACGAGGACACCGCTGATAAGGAAAAAGAGGATGCTGTCGCAGCTGAGGCAATTCAAGGTCTACGTCTTTCGGCGCCGATGGTGGAGGTACCCGGGCGTGAGCGGTCTGTCTCACCCAGCGTCCCTTTGCGCCGTGCTCTGAGCACAAATGCTGCACCGGATAACGATGCGGAGGCACGGCGACGTGATGCATTAGCTCTCGCGAGTCCCGGTCGTGTCCGACGGTCGGCACAGCAAGAACAAGGGACGGGCGCACCTCTATTCCCCTCATCATTCGCAACCCTTACTATGGGTCCGAGCCTTGTAGCAAAGTGAGTTGTCGGCCCCTATTTGCATGTACCTTGTTTCTGTTGAAACTATGTTCACCCCTTGTCGTACCTGGGTTATTCATTGAACATGTTAAAGTCCGTTATCGTCCCTAACCCGATGCTTACTCCGCTACATTTTTTTTAGCAATCCTGCGCTGCGTTCGGGTCCGCGTCGAACTTTCAGGCCCGGTGTTCCCATTTATGGTCGTCGAGGACGGTACCATACAAGTGGTGGCTCGCTTTCGGGCGGTTGGGACACCGATGGCAATGATTACGCACTCAGCCTCGGGAGTGGAAGCGAGCGTAGCTTTGTCGGGCGTTAATCCATTTTGGGACTTTTAAGTCCGTCTGCTCGGTCACGATGTGCGCCGAAACGGAAGTCATCGAAACGTGTATCAACGGGAGTCTCGTTACCAAAGCTTCCTGACCTGTCATCATTTTACCTTGTTTCGGTATTCATTTCAATACTCCAGTCTGTCTGTAGGTCTATGCTGCTTGTCTCTCTTTCTTTAGGTTTGTCCATGGTGTCGTCTCCTGCTTCGCGACGCTGCTATCTCCAGGACCTGGTATCATCATTGTTGTAACACTCGTACACGAATATTTTTTGGCTAGGGAATATTGATGAAACGTCCCTCCACCAACGATCATGGATCACAAGTAAATGAGTGCCGCCGCTCAAGGAAGATATATACATGATGGTATACAGAGCAGATACAACGGCTTTTGTGGCTGGTAGCTATAAGTGCCGTGCAAAATGCCGGGGACGTACCAAGTAAGCTGACCGGCGTTGTCGGCTTTCCGATAATAACTTTCTCACCTGCAGCTAATTTAAGGCACTGAGGCTGAAGAGGTCGAGATAACAATGGACAGCATAGCTTTGCGCCCTCAGTTACACATGGATGTCTTCGCACACGGTCCTCTGACCCAGACTTGTAGATAGTTTCACTTATTGTCATGAACTTCCATATCGGGAATACCGCCTTCCTTATGGGGCATGAAATGAGAAGCTGTGCCGCAGCGTCAATCCGCCTCAGTGCGACTTGTTCATCATTCTCGGTCTCGGTCTCGCTTGACTCGCATATTGGGCGCAATTCCTGTGCGCACAGAGGCAATTTCGTCGCGACTCAAGGCCCCTGTCTTAATGCTTATGCAAGCTCGCGCGATGTATCATATGTGAGCGCTTAGCTCTGGCTAAGCAGTCGGTAGCAGAAGGGCCGACCAATCTAACACCACCAACTAGCACTCTCCCCGCATCCCTGTGCCTCGGCGCTCATAGCGCATCAATCTACATGATATATTACCCAGATCGGTGCGGAGGGGCCGCACCTCTGACAGTAGCATTGAAACCAAGCGAGACTCGACCAGCGGTCCAAACATGGCCATCACCGCTCAATGAGCCCAATATTGTTGCCTATTCAGGTCGCCTCAGCGAATACTTTTGGGGTGCCTCACAAGACGTAGTCGGACGTCGCGTCCGCACCATTGACATCGCGATCGCATCCCACGACGTCGCGCAGACGGCTTTACTCGGAACTTTGACTTTGATGAAATGAATTAATGCTTGCCCGCTTTTCTCAGGCGGGTCCGACTTTTCCGCCAATCAATTACGCAAGCACTGCGGCATAGCGCCCCGATTGATGGATTAGACTGGGAATTCGAGAAGACCCCCTCATCATGTCAGCGTTTTCGAGGCGGGGATCTGCTGTGCCTCGTTATTTTCGGCTATATGCGTATACTTTATTCGGTGTGCCTCCTTCCATCTACTGTGGATCTGTGATCATACCGAGACTCCCATAAGACCGACATCGCATCGCATCGGACAGTAATGCGCACTCATACCGTACACGTGAGACTGCTTGGTAACTTCATTCTACTGACTTCAAACGCCAGCATCTGATCGCCTTGAATGTCCCTAGCGCTGACATTTCCCGCTACATGCCATCCTACTCGGTGAGATTCGGATCCTTGTTTTGACCAAGCTCCGTAAGAGCTAAATCTAAGTTATATGGGTTACGGCGTATAAAAAGCCGCATATGCTCTATCCTTGTTCAGAACAATCCTCCAGTTTACCCTCTTTTGCACCCACACGCATCCCAGGATGCGCACATTCTCTTTACTCTCTTCTCTGGTCGCGTTATCGCTGTCTCAGCGGTCGTTTTCTGCAATAGTAGAGAAAGATCTGTTCGTCGTCAATGCCCATCTTGCTCCGGATGGCACCAGTCGATCGTGAGTATTATACCACTCTTCGTCGCAGCGCGTTTTAAAAGTCTTTACAGTACCGTCGTGGTCAATGGCCAGTTTCCAGGCCCTTTAATCACTGGTAATATCGGAGACCACTTCAAGGTAGCCATTTTTTTCTAACCTGGTTAACATTACTCGACCTCATTCCAAATGCTAGCTTAATGTTATCGACGAGCTCACGGACACGACCATGCGCCGTGCTACCTCAATCGTAAGTCGGGAAGCGTCGGGTCCTTGAAACACGACTGAAGTATGTGCATCAGCATTGGCACGGCCTCTTTCAAGCGGGGACTAACGAAATGGACGGGCCCGCTTGGGTGAACCAGTGTCCGATTGTTCCCAATCAATCTTTCTTGTAAGCTTCAAAGCAGAGTAAACCACCACACGCCACACTTTGCTGAGACTATCCCAGGTATGACTTCTCTGTGCCTGGACAGTCTGGGACCTATTGGTACCATTCCCATCTTTCTACGCAATACTGCGACGGCCTTCGGTAATTAAGATTCATCTTATGTCATAGTTACGCGTGCTGACGATTTGATACATCAGTGGCCCGCTGGTTTTGTATGGTGAGATCTTGTTCAAAAGGTCTTTTTACCGCCGCTGAGACCATAGACAGACCCTAATGATCCGCTCAAACACATGTATGACGTCGATAACGGTAAACCATACTTTTATTTCCATTTTTACACCTCTGACCCGATGGATTACAGAGTCTACGGTCATAACTCTCGCAGACTGGTACCATTCAGTGGCACCTTCGCTATTCCCCAACCTCGGTAATGTTGACCCGTAAGCCGCTCTTCTCGCATCTTTGACAGACAGACTGCTGATAGTGGCGCAACACAAGGGCTCCAAATACGACGACCATCAACGGCCTCGGCCGAAATAGTAACGGGCCAAGTGATGCTCCCTTGGCAGTTGTCGGTGTACAGCACGGTCTTCGGTATATTTTTTTATAATTCTATATAGCATTTTATGCAGAAATTAAACGATGGTTTATCCTTTCAGATACCGTTTCCGCATCGTTAGCACCAGCTGTTTCCCCACGTGAGCTCGCCTATTCCTTCAATAGTCTGAAACGAATACTGACCTTCTTCTAAAGTTATAACGTTTCGATCGATGGACACAATATGACCATCATCGAGGCGGATGGTGTTGAGACCGTGCCTCTTACAGTTGACAGTCTCGCCATCTTCCCTGCTCAACGCTACTCAGTCATCGTCACAGCTGACAAGCCGATAGACAACTACTGTGAGATTCAATCAATCATGGATACCGTGGGAGATTTGCTCATATTTGATCTTTCCCTATAGGGATCCGGGTGAACCCTATTTCTCTTTCTCAGTTGGGAGACAACACTGGTGTGGAAGGCTTTGCTGGCGGGATCAACTCTGCTATTCTTCGTTATGCTGGAGCCAAACTCGTCGAACCGCAGACCAACCAGACGATTAGTGGTGTTGCCCTCAATGAGGCTGACTTGGCGGTAAGCATCTTTCGGTTAGATTGAATAACTCTAAGCTCATATCGAAATTCGCTTTACAGCCTCTCGTGAATCCTGGAGCGGTAAGAATCAAATTTTCTTGCACATCTTTGACATGTATTTACTTGTCATCAGCCCGGGGAGCCTGTGAGGGGCGGAGTCGACTATCCTCTCAACCTGAACATCGCGATTGTAAGTACATCCCATGATGGCGCGTTCCACAATGGCTCAACTATTTCGTTTATCTAGAACACAACGTCTGGTAGACATATGGTCAACGGTGTGACTTTCATTCCACCCAGCGTTCCGGTCCTCCTTCAGATCCTGAGTGGCACCACGAACCCCGTTGACCTTCTCCCGTCGGGATCGGTCTACCCTCTTCCCGGAAACAGCACAATCGAGGTCTCCTTACCCGGTGGCTTCCCGGTGAGTGCGGTACATTCTGTCAAACTCGATGCGCATCTGAACCGTCTTGAACCTGAAGCACCCCTTCCATCTCCACGGGCACAACTTCGATGTCGTACGCGTCGCAGGCAGCGATGTGTACAACTACGCCAACCCTGTGCGCCGCGATGTAGTAAGCATCGGCCAGGGTGGGGACAACGTCACAATCCGTTTCGTCACGGACAACGCCGGCCCATGGTTCCTGCATTGCCACATCGACTGGCATCTCGAGGCGTGAGTTTTAGTAGCCGAGCGGTTAATCTCGATCGGGCGGCACTGACTGCCATCACCTCTTTTGCACAGCGGCCTCGCTATTGTATTCGCAGAGAATGTTCCGGACATCAAAGCGGCGAACCCCGTAAACTGTGAGTGACTCGTCGCGCTCCACTTGTCTTTTATATATATCTGACCATATGTGTACAGCTGCGTGGGATGCGCTCTGCCCCAACTACGCAAAGAATGATCCCGATAAGCAGTTCGAAGATATCATCTTCCTTTGAATGACCGCAGGCGTCCCGGTCCCGATCCCTCGTCCTCGGCGCACTTTGCGATCTTGTTTACAAGATTGATGGACTCCTACTATTTTAAAGCAAGGGCATTAAAGCCCGTCTAATCATGTTTATTTGCTTTCTCAGGATATTATTGGACTCCCGACTCATTTTCTCTCTCTCTCTTTTTTGCACACAATAATTTGTAACCTGTTTATTTTTGGTGGCATTGATCTTGGTCTTGAACTTATTATAATTAACAACGCTTGCTCTACAAAGGTCGAGCCCCCAGCGACTATTACTGTGTATTACGTTATAAATACAGCACTTTTGATACCAGTCCCAGCTATTCGTCCGAAGACAGACAAGACCCTTCCCTTTATCTCCGACCATGGTTACATCCCTGCCAACGAGCAGGACCGTGCCCGGACTCATGTTTGACTTGGTACTATTTTCGCCAGCGAGTGGGCAAACTAAAATAATCAACTGCGGTGATGCACACAGACCCGCCAGTAAAACCTTCTACACCAGTGTGACATGTGTCAGGGTCGCCCGGGAGTTTTTATTCAGCGTTTCCGACACTATGACAGGGGTTATTGGCCCTAAATCGAAATCTAGAACTAATACACCGCTCAAGTCATGGTTCCGATTACATGATATCGACGAAAACTGGGACCTGTACATAACTATACTTTAGAATTTTGTGCCGGACTTACAGAGTCTCAGAAAGGGATTGACTAGTCCTATAATTGCATACATATACTGTATATAAAGGTCATTGGAAATAGATAGGGATATATAGGATTAGCGTTCAGATATGTATATCGCTCCAAAGCTACTTTCTTGTTAATCTCTTCAGCATGTCCAGATCGTGCCGTTTTCTCATGATGCAACCCGGACCAACACCTTCCGCCCAATAAATTTCAGGCGCTGTGTTTAAGCTTGGCGGGTACCGTCCTTCATCTGCCCGACTACACCAATTAAAATCGATGAGCACCGCATTCTCCGTTTCAGCCGTGATCAAAACATTCGGTCGGCGAAGGTCTCCAAATACGAGGTCGTGCGAATGCAAGAGGTCAACAGCCCGCTTGACCTGGCCAGCTTGGTCTTCAGAGAGATAGTAGTTCCACGACTCTGCTATATCAACAAAATCCATGACGATCATGTACCACCCGCCGTACGTTTGTGCATTAGCATCCTCCGTTCCGGCATAGTGCAAGACGGGTGCCAGTTGATGCTCGGCGAGAAGACGATGAGCCTGTGCGTGGTATTTAGACACGAACTTTACCACTAAAAGCCGTCCGGATTGGTTGTGTCTCGCTTTATATATGAGCTTGTGCGAATCATCTTCTGCGAGCATCGATATGTACGAAAAAGTCTCAGCATGATACTTTCGGACGAACGGAAAGCCATCGGGTCTATCTCCACCGACATTGGAGAGCGAGTCATAATACTGCCGGAGCTTGGAAAGAGATGACTTCAGTGCGGCAAAGAGCCGTGATATAGAGAGTAGTCGGTCATCACCGAATACGTCCACTCCAAGCCATAGGTAATCCGTTAGAGGTTGCACAATTGCTCTATCGGCATAGATACCACCAAGTACACATAGCCAGGGACCCGCAAAGGCCAGAATGAAGGTGGGACAATATGACTTGCTTCTCAAGGTATCCTCTGACAGAAGCACTTGGTCAACCAAGGTAAATTTACGCGATTGACCCCCACTTACGCTTTTTATCCGCCCAGTATCTGCGATAAGCCAGACTACCCTCGTTATATGGATCCGCATTGCCCAATCCAATTTCATTCTTAACTTCTCGTATTGCAAGATACGCGGTCCCACTGCCACAAGAGTGATGAATAACTCCGTCGCTCTTGACACCGGGTGCCAAGATGTTCAAGAAATGTTCACCGATAAGCGGAGTCAAGATACTGTCGATTTTATCAACCCGATCATTTTTCGAGTCATAAAAATCAGTGCTGGCTACGAAAAGCTCCCTGACTGATGCATAAGTCTCGGCATCTGGGTAACTATGCTTGTCCTTTATTGCAGCTTGAAATGAATCGAATATAGGGTGAAATAAGCCGACTGGGAGACCATAGTTCTGACACGGACGGCCATTGAGAACTGGCCGTCTTCTTTGCTCCTTTTCAAAAGCGGGCAGCATCGCGGCTGAAGAAGGGCGAAGGGCCATCCGTGCCAATTCGACGTCCCGTGCTTGGGCTATGACCGTATTGTTACTCAACAGGGTATTAAGCCGGTGTGCAATTCAATGTACCTTTAATGAACTTCTGGCGCCTTGTAGTGCTGTCTTCCACATCGAGCTTCTGCCTCTTTTCTGGTCTAAGGGCATCAGGAAGGACTAAACTAAGGGTGTCAGTAAAAGAATTGCATTGAATTAAGCAACCGCGCACGTTTCAAATTCTCGACTATTAGACATACGAAATCCGGGCGAACTCGGTCCGGGAGTATTTCCCCGATAGTATCAGAAAGCGACAGACGCGTAATTTTTTTTGCGTGCGCCTCCATTAAAGCACCCTTGTCCCTATGTGTGTAGAACCAAGAGAACCTGAACTCATCCTTGGGCAAGGGAGGTGCAAGCCGGAAATATTGGCAGTCTTCAGGCACGAGCCCTTCAAGATAATCCTCTGCTTGATGGTCTTCTTCCTTCAACAAGTGGAAGATCGATGAGATGGTTTTGTCTTTCGCGACTTTTATAGGGACAAGGAAGTCCCCGACTAGGACGAGGAAAGAGACCGTATCTATGGAAAGGTGAGAAATGGACGACACAGTGCAATGAGATGGCATACCGGCCATTGGAATCCTCGAGAGAGGATGTGGTGTTGCGGGTCGCGACCGGTGGCAGGCCTACGGTGGAGAGAGTATTGCTCGGCGAACGCCGGCGTACCTCTCGGCAGCGGGTCCGGCTGCGCCCAGCTCTCAGCGTACGAGTCCGCTCGGCTACACACAGCCCATTGAGCGCTCCTTGACCTCCTTTTCTTTTCTTTGACCTTTTTCCTGCAAGGTTTTGTATCCCTTTCTAGTCGAGCTTGTCGACCTGTCTCATCCAAAGGCACAACATTGACTTGTGCGTACGCACCACCATTGGCCCCATCACCGCGAACGGTGCAAAGGACTTGGATATACCACTTGGGCGGATTCATGAGAGGCAAGGTCCAGGGATGCGTACCATTTGCTGCGTTCGCTCGGTTTCCCATGTATGAGGGCTATGAACTCAGTAGTGGATGGATATGTGCTAGTTCGTTGGGCACCAGGCGTTAGGTAGGTAACTACAGTGCTTTTACTGCAGTCACACCTCGAGGTTCTGCTAGGAATTTAACGGTCACCATAGGCATGGTGAGCTATAAATCCAAGAAAACATGTTATCTCGTGAAGTTAGATCAAGTTGGAAATTGCTTTTTCTCCTGGGAAGTACAAAATAGACCGATGCATGCGCACATAAATTAATATCGCATGTCACGGCCAAAGTAAAATCTTCGAAATTGATATCATACGCATTACATATTCCGCGGCGTTCATCTATGAAAGCAAATGCGATGACGATGCTCGAAGCGCCCAGGTCCTGAGGCCGAAGAAAGGGGCATTGGGCTTGGACATGTTGTTAGTGAACCACTGGCAGTCGGGCCACTTGCGTGGGATAACACTTGTTCCCCGCTTTGGCTTTATATTCCCACGCATACTCCATTGTCTGCAAAAAAAAGATAGAAAAACAACGGGCCTAACCGAGAATTGAACTCAGGACCACTCGCACCCGAAGCGAGTATCATACTACTAGACCATTAGGCCGCCTGTCCTTCCGTCCAACGTAACAACTCTTAAACCAGTGCTGCTTAGGTCATGCAGGGCCAAGTGCATGCAAACAGGAATACTTTTTTTACGGGCTCGCAAGACAATATTTTTACACATTTGACACTAACCGTGTATATCTACTACATCGTAGTTTACTTAGAGTCCAAGAAATGGGGATGCCCCGTTGCAAATTTTGAAGGGCCACATGATAGTGAATAGAGTCCTCGTCGCTGGGTGCTCCTTGCATGGAGACCCTATCTCTAGTACATCTAGGGGATAACAATGGTCAAGACGATTTGAGAGTGCGCCAGACTCACGTGGCAATACTGATAAAAGCGCGAAGGAGCTGAGGATAGCATACTGATTATAAGAGGTATTTTGTAAGCCACGTGCTCACTGGCACAGCGATAAATGAAGAGAATAAGTAACTGCAGCAAAGTCCACCAATAGTTAGTCATCGATTAGCCACGACCAGTAGTCTTGGATTTTTGTCATGTCACGCTTCTCCGGCTCCTTCCCATGTCTGGACAATTATATATATTATTATCATCACGAAACGCAGTGAATAAATCTATAAACACTCACTTAGCTCTAATATGAGCGTCGAGTGCGGCGATTGTCAGCCGCTTGTGTATGATACGAGAATCACAGCAAATGGAGCAGCATGCGGATACGGCCTTCCCAGATACATTTGCTCCGGGGACAACTCTACCGCCACCGCCGTTTTCCAGGGCCTGGTTTTCGGGTGAAAGGTGCTCGTCGGACGAGCCACTGGCTTGAATTGTCGGTGATGTACTCGATTCGCAAGATACTTTCATTTTGTCCTTGGTTGTGATGTCAGATCCAGACTCTTGTTCGTAACACGCGAGAGGTTTTTCCATTTCATCTACGTTGTGGTCATTGATAAATGTGAGACAGTAGGGTCTCCCGCCTTGATTATACGGAAACGTCGTATCTTGATCAGATGGCGCTGGCGAGGAAAGACCGTTTCCCAGCTCCGAGTCGTCATTCGTGTTTTTATATATTCTTAACACTTCACGTGCATTAGTGTACCACGTGCTCTCAAAATCATAGTGCGCAACCTAAGGAGCATCAAGCACTTGGTAAGCTCGAGACCATCATAGCTTACTAGAGAAACGATACACACCATTTCCGACCAGGTCATCTTTTTTCGTATCACAGGCGCACACCTCAGGCATGTGAAGTTCCTCGAGCGATCCAGCATCCATCTCATCTCTGTGTTTTCTAAGAAAGTCAGGCCTTTAAGGAGCGCTTTCGCAATGTACGCCGTTTTTGAAGCGTAACAGGTCAAGAAGGAAGACAACGGTTCGACGTCACGGTCTCGCTCCGGATCGTAGATACCTGCGCTTGGTTCTAGAAAATAATAGGGGGCGTGCGTGCTCAAAAACGTGGGAAGTGACATCGGCTCGGAGGTCTGACCGCACTGGCAGTCGCAGTAAACAGAGCCACACTTGAAGAAAACATAAGCCCTTAAGGACAGAGACTCGGTCGTAGTTGGTATTACAGCCACTGGCTTTGATTCAGTGCGCGGAGGTAGAGGGTCAATGTTCTCTTTATCATATTCCGAATTGTCATCCGGCCGACCCGTTTCCGTCTTTGCACAGATCGCGTCGCATCGTTCCAACACACGCTCTTTGTGACTCTGGAGGGCCCGGGGAAGCTCCGATGCCAGAATATCCCACGACTCCTGCGTTATTTCCATGCGCGCATCATCGACATGAATACGTGCGTGCACGATCGGAAATGCAAACAGGTCCGCGAGGTTGGGTAAATACGTTCGTTCCATGGGATCTGGTGCCTGTTCATATCGATACGGTATATAGAACTTGCACAACTCCTGTTTGCGACTCTGAACCCTTTCGTCGAGGGCATCCTGCGCACGCTCCAGTCTTAGTTCAAGGATGAGCTGTTCGAGTTTTGGCTGTAGAGCTTTCCATGCTGCACACGCAGTGGAAATACGATGAGGCGTCAGATATACTGAACATAATGAAATGTAAGGAAGCCCTTACCGCGGGGGGTTAACTCCTTTTTATTTTCAATAAGCCTTTCCCAAGTGCCATACAATTTACTTCGACGTGGTTTGGGGTAATCGGCTTTAACATAGCCCAGCTTCTCGAGTCTCGATAGTATGCTGCAGAATGGACCGTTAGCGGATAAGCAAAGAAAAACCGAGCATGCATACTCGAATTTGCGAGTTGAAGTTGCACGCTCTGCCGCAAGTCTTGTTGTCTCCTCCATACGCTCGACCCATTCGTGCAATACCCTCGCTTTCTGTATAAAATTCAGCGGCAAACCCAATTAAATAAAGCGGCCCTTACCTTCACGATTTCCGACACAATCGTCCGCCTGTTTACGACATAGGCATTGCGACGGCTGGGACTATTTTTTAATTCCCTAAGCTTGCGCACGGCCTCCTCGAAGTCGGGTTTGAAATATCGTACACGATCTGCTATAATGAGATTCATAGGGATTCCCTCGACCATATAATTGTCAATTGCTATGGATACGACGTTGGCTTCCAATAATCACTCATTAGGAAGAAAACCAATCGGACCTTCACTGCACGGTACAAGCGAATACAAACAAATGTCATCGCGCTTGTTATAAGTTGCCAATTTTTGTGCCTTTATGACACTGAAATAGGTAGCATTATATTGGAAAGTAACCGCAGGAAATATAAAATATATGTAGGAACTTACTTAGCATAATAGCAGCTGCGGCAAAGTCTGACGCGCAGAATGAGGATCTTTATGTTGTACGGGACGTTCGGCGACCCGCACACTTGGCAATCTTTCTCATACAAGAGACTGATATACTGTGCTTCACTGAGATCATCCGGGCAATCTGGCATTTGGACATTCGTTCGTGCGGCACGCCAAATGGAGCGAGATTGTTTGGACATGAATATTCTGTTGAGCTCCGGGGAAACCCGTGAGAGGTGCAGCACATCGATTGGCTCTAGGTGACTAGCAATCTGCGAATCCGTTTGGCCATAAACCAGTTAAATTAATTACGTGGACGACTTGCCTCCATGAATATGTCAGAAGGCATCGTCAATAGACACGACAATTTCCCTTTGGAGACGTTACGTCCCTTCCTTTTCTTGATTCTCTCTACGATGAATCCTGGTTTTTTGGACGCTCTGCCGTAAATAGTTCTAGCAATCCGTGTAGAGTACGGGGATAGGACTTGCAAAACACTCAGTCGGTTGCAAGGGGTTGGTCCGCGCAGTCTGCAAGATGCTTACCAGCGTCATCCTTCCATTTGTCCACATCGTCCACACTGATTCTTTCCTTTAAAGAAGGATGAATTCGGACAGTTGGCCCGGTGGACGACATGCGTCCGTGTATGCGCCTAGACAGTGAGGCGTACACCGGATTTACCAGTGCTACAAAACAATTAGCACCAGTCTCATCAAGTTTTACTTTGCAGTCGCATTCACTTACGTTGTCCTTGCCGTCTTTCCGCAACAACAATGTCGTCGCAGAAAGAGAGGCTTTAAATGACGTACCTCAACTTTTTATTGAGCTACCTTGGCGGTGCGTCATCAAGAAGCCTGAGATCGGGTGGTCGCATCTTTCCGGATCCAAATATTAATTTCCCACGCATTATAATTAGTTACGCTGCACCTATAAATGGAAAGTGTTTCCCATAACCACTGCGTGATTGTGAATTTACTTTGACAAGCCTATATGCTACAAGATTAACCCTCACAATGCTGCAAGTACACATAAGCTACGTAGATACATTATAGGAAATATTGGCACTAATAGCAAGCATTTTCTTTATTTATTCAATGGTAGAATGGGGGATGGGAAACACCTTCCATATTTGGGTGCAGCGTGACTAATTATATCCACCTGTATAAAAGAATGAAAACAAGTTTAAAGGTCAGATACCGGTGGCCGCGAGCATCTCATAGGCCTATATTTCGTTTGCAAATAAATCTTACCTTTAATTAACCGCTGCGACTGGGAAGTTTACTAATTCGCAATATATACCAATAACGCGTCTATCTAGCTACATAGGCGAACAGTTCGGTAGCAATCTTGTTCTCGCTGGCATATTTGAGTTTCACAGAGTAAGCTTTGTTGCGCTCAGGCCCGCCTCCGAATCAGTGGTGGCAACCAACTCAGCATTGCAATTCAAGTTAACGTTTTTTCATTTGCGTTTCTTTCGTTTTGTGTAAGTGCTAGACTCCCCAAAGGAGACATCTTATCTGCGAAAGACGCCCTTCGACCGCTGATCTCGGGCAACGTAATCATCCGGATTTCCTCTGACCTACTTATCTGCGGCCGGCGTGACAATATTTCGATCTCGAGTTCTCTGGATTCGCGCCGAGGCAGACAATCGCGCCATATCTGTGGGCCGCGATGCTCTCCTAGCTTAGCCATTTCTTCACCGTACACTAGAGGTCGCCTGAGGAGCGCGTGTTCTCCACGTTTCGTCCGGACGTCTTCCCCGAGCTGCGCCGCGGATCCAGGGCAGATATTACAGTCTTTACATTTTGTACAGGAAAAGACGAGAAGTAGGCACAAAGGGATTAAAGGATGTCGGAAAATACAATTTCACAATTTCATTTAGTCAAAACGGCAGGCGGTGGGGCGAGCTGGTACAAGTAGTAGGATAAGGAAAGAGAAAATATAACGATTGTTCGATTTGATTTCTTCTGTGGCTGTAGCGAACGTCTGCGGGAAGGTGGGAGGATGACAAGGGAGGGACTACACCATATCGGGGCTCTTGTCCCTCGTGAATGTAGGTAGCACGTGCTCGTGCTCATGCTCGTGCTCATCTCCGTAAGATGCGACACTTCTGTCGTCGCCGCTAGTGTACTTACTCGACGGACTAGCAAGCGTCGTAGGGCTGATTGAACTCTGTTCCTAGTCGTAATTTTTCAGAAGCGTTCCAATCGGAGGACGTTCGTAAAAACTAACCTCGGCCTTGGAAAGGTTCCCGAGCTCGTATGCCATCGCAGACAGCCTCAAGCCACCTTTTGCTCGGGTCGGCGAACCGGGAAGGTCACGGCCGATCGCGGTGTTGAATGAGCAGTCCTTGCTGAATCTGACCTGCGTTACCTCCGTCTTTGCGCGTAGGCTCAGACGGGAGTTCAGCCTGAAATAGATCCATTAGTACTCCGTGTAGGTCCAGTAAAGTGTACTCGTACATAGCCACTAAAATCATCACAGTGTCAGATATGCATGGAAATCGACAGAACAAATGACTAACGTAGAGTGTTGACATGCAGCTTGCTGATGCTCAGATGGAACGGCATCCTACATAAAAAATATGTAAGGAGCATGCTTCACAGACCTCGACGGACTCACCAGTAGATTTTAGAGGGGGCGCTCAAATACGACGTCAAGAATCCGAGCTGTGCCACCGCGACGAGCACACCACGGTTGATAGTAATAAACAACAAGAAAGAAACGATCGTTCTAGTCCTACAAAGATGTGCGAAACTGTGAGCGGAGCTCATGACGAGCAAGGGATTCCGACTCACTGTTTATAAGAAGACTTTTGGGATGCCAAGAAAATGCACATGGAAAGTGTGGCCAGGATATCGCACGCTGCCGCTAAACTGGTGTTGATACCAGCTATGACCTGTGATTGCAGTAGAGATTGCGATGAACAGTAATTCCGGGGAGTAGGTGGTGGGCATACCATCATTGCTTCTCCCTGAAGCCCGGATATCAACCGATCGATGTGGAATATCTCATAAGTTGCACCTGTTGGACAAGGTTTACTAAGAAAACGACCCAACTGTGCTACCTTTAGCACATACCAATAGCCGTTCCTAGAAGAGACAAGATTAGGTTGATCTTTGCGAAGGGTGACACGATGGTCTCACCGAATGCCGCAAATGCCAAGAAAGCCTTTCAAGTACCAGCTCGCGTCAATCGAGACTGTGGAACAGACTATTACGCATCACGTACGATGATGATAGGGATACCATAGCGAGCGGAGCGTTTGTCGGCTGAGGAAGACACGTCCAGTCAATCGCAAGAAATTCAAGAGAGCTCGAGAGACAGACCTATATGAATACGGCTCGCATAAAACAGTTGCGAGCTAAGTCTACAGTGTCAACAACTCTCAAGCTGACAAAACTTGGACTTCCGCGCACCCGAGAGTAACTAACGCAGTGATAAGATATTCCATAATGTAAGGTCTAACGGAAAGATCAGAGACGAATGAGGCACGCGACTGTAATGTGGGCTTACTTGGTCATATATAACAGAGCTTCTGGGTTTCCATAGTTGACGATCTACAAAACAAAACTGTCAAAACAATGAGCTGTATGGGGGGGAAAGTAAAGAGCTTGCCAGATAATCATAGAGAGATTGTGATGACAGGGCGGTAGTTGTAAAATCCAAGGCTCTGTACGGGAGACAAAACTTGAGAACCGTCACATTGATGAGGCATCGGACAGCGTACAGCATACACGCCACCTGATAGCAACGGATGTAAGTTAGGGTATAGAGTGAATCAAACATGAAATGACTCACGAAAATTTTGAGGTTTAGATTATCATTGTTATGCGTATAGTAGAAATAGCCTTGGACGACAGAGACACCGAAAAGGCTGACAGCCGGAGAGGACAATCAGTGGCCCTGCGCGACTCGAGATCTTGTAGGATACATACGCCGTAGACACGACGAAGGCTGTAAAAGATAAATACAAAACGTGATGAGATTATGGAACAAATATAGAGGAAAGAGATCGTATAAGATTACCCCAGTAGATGACACCAAAGGTGCCGGACAAATCGAGACTAAACGTCGGGGAGGGAGAGGCCATCAGCGTTGGCGGGGAGATCTGTGCGACATGGACGGCGGATACAGGCTGGTCGTCGTCGAGTTATAGTCCTGCGGCGGGGGGTGCGAGAAGGAGCGAAGATGTCTTCTGGTCTTCTATGTATTCAGTCTCGCCTTAGCCCCCGCGCACCCAGATCTCGGAAAACACGACGGATCATCAGTCCCACGACCCGAGCTACGCCGTGGACGAAGGAGCGACGAAAGTTCAGAAGCTACTGATGCCTTCCTTAAGCGCTTGTCCAACATCCGCTTATGGGGGGCAGTGCGCCCAACCTCGCCTCGGGGTCTGAACTCTGTCCCTCAGAACCAGCAGCCCTATAATTGTCCATGCTGGTCAGCCGGCGTTTAAGTGGCGGGCGATGGGAGACTAAATCCTGCATTGGTGCATTTAAGAAAGCAATTTCTCTTTTTCTAACAATAAGGTTTGTTCGGGGATAGCAGAGCAGCGCAAGTACCACGCTTCGCGAAAACTGGCTCAACACGCCCCAATGGCTGACAGGCTGGACCATCCGCTGGGTCCTCGATATAGCTGAGGCATCCGAGGTGCGCGATGCAGTGACGATCTGCCTGATAGACAATCCACTCGCTTTGAGGCCTCCACAGAATGAGGATCAACCCCAATTCTACTTTACCGCGCTCCTCCGATCGTAATTCTCCCAACATGAAGAATTCTAGCCTGACAGGCGAAACATGTTTGATGGTCAAGCACAACGCAGACCTCCAGCGGATATGATGCGAGGACACGGCAATACAGGAACGTTGTTGTCATAAAAAGAATCAATAACCGGCGAGGATCCCGGCAATCGGACGAACCTCGGCTTCAGTGGACGGGAAAGAGAGAAAAGACGACCTCGGACAGCGAACAGATTAAAACTCTCCACCGAAGATTCCAAAGTAAAAGTAGCCCGTCCAATGAGGCTTCAAATAGTCAGCTTGACAGAGAGACATCACACAGCCATATGCAGCTTGAATCTTCGGAGTCGACGAGCATCAGTCGGTATGGAACAGCGTATATTGGCGGAGTGTATGGAAAGTCAGAAGTATGAAGTCAGAGCAGCACCCGTCCGCATCGAACGTTCCTCACAATCAGCAAGATCCCGCGCATATGGCAGTATCAAAGACCAATATTTTCTATCGCCACTAGATGATCGACAAGCATTGCGTGCCCTTTCCGGCTGTTGACTAAAGACCGCAAGAGATCATAAACAGAGTACGCGATAAGGGCCCCATTTCCGGGGGTCGAGACGCCGTGACCAGTGACTGCCTTCTAGCCTTGAAGGGAAGAAGCCATTAGTAAGGCCTTAGAAAATTCAGTCAAAAACACCAGAAATAAACGGGAGGGCCTGAGGTACCGCCGCTATCCGTGAGGCACCCGAGAAAGGCGAGCACTTCACAAAGAGAGCAGTACGAAGATCCCCAACGATTCCGAGACGCGCATCGAGCGGATGCGATTCTCGCGACTCGGATGCACTTCAGACACGGGGAGCGGGAAGCAGGGCAGTAATTACAGGCTGCGTACAGCTTTCGAGTTCCATGGGGACAAGTTTCACAGACGGCCACAGTGAGAAACTGAGTGCAAGGGATGGGTGGGAGGCAGAGTTGCGAACGGGGATAGAGAGGAAAATTTCGGCCGACTAGCTCGTTGTGGCGAGTACGTACTCGTTACATAATCGCCAAATACACAGATTTCCTTACGGCGGATCGTAATCAATTTGTACTAATCAAAGAAGTCCAGAACCAGCATTTGAGCCTTCGTGGCGCTAGGAAGGCCACAAGGCATTTCAATCCCGTCCCTCAATACAACACACGAGGACTGCACGAGATTATCAGCAATACCAAGCCCTCCGAATGGTACTGGCGAATGCTCGACTTGATGCTGAATTGTATAGACTTTGAGTAGGTATGGCAAGTCCCATTCCAAGCTTGCTTTTCGCCTCCCGGAGGTCTTAATGGAAGATGTCTTCGTTCATTGGTTAAGCCCCTTTTTTACTCGGACAAGGTTTGAGGGCACGTTGGGCGGAGCTGGAGCTCAGGGCTGCATTATGAAACGTGTCTGCACTGTATCCTCGGATGTGTTGTTTATACTCAGGCTCTCCCGCTTCCCTTCGACCGCAATATTAACCCTTTCTTCGCCATTATACTTCAGAAAGGAAGACCTCGGACGCTCGATAGAGGACAAAGTGGATCTTCTAGCAGGCGCTTACGCCAGACATATTTCGCTCGAGTCCTTCTCACCGAAGAGGGCCAAGACCTTGATATTGCACCCCGGTACATACGTACAAGGGAAAAAGTGTAAAGGAGACGAGTACATAATTCCCCCGATAAAATTTCTCCACTTCAGCTTCTTGAGACGACATCGGGTGCAGTCAATTTCGACACCAACCAAACTAGAAGGGATTGTTTCATTGGCTGGCCTGCAATGCACCGTCTGGCGGCTTAGCGACGTCTTCCTCGAGAAGGGGTCGTGTCTATGCGCTCCATGGTCAGAGCAGCCGTCGGCTGCGTCTGCTTGTCAGATCGAATCGGAGGCCACAAAGTTGACCACCATAACCCTAAAGGAACGGACATTTGGATTTCACTGTCAGTCGAATGGCAACATATTATGTAGTGGCAACCGCTCCCGTCCGAGAGACGTTATCTCAACCTGTCATCGCTCTTTCAGTGCGGCTGTATATGCAGCCCTCAATAAAGGCCTAAAAAGACGCACGCAGGCTTGGCGAGTCGGGGGGGTCCTATCCAACGTTCCGGAAAAAAAAGTAGACTCCACTTCCAATACAATACACCATACATAAAAAAGCATAACGGACGCGCTCTTCTGCATCTTAACACCAGAAGCCCTTCTGAGTGTTAATAACTCGGATCTACCCGCGGAATAAAATAGTGTCACCACTGCCTCGATGGATTGTTATGGACAATTATGGAAAATTCACCCACATCAATGTACGGTAGCCTGTCCTTCGGGGTCCGGATCCCGGTAATGCAGCCGCTCTTTCCCGCTTCGCGCCTGACCTTCGGGCCAGCCAAACCTATGGACGAATTCACAAACCTAAATAATTTTCAGAACAACGTTCATGTTAATGACTTCGTGGGGGAAGCTACAATTACCGCTCTCGCACGATATGCTCCAGACGCTCCATCTTTTCGTATACAGAAGTTCGACCCGGCGCTATCTGCGAAGATAAGAACGATCTCATTCCGCAGTTTCGGAGTCTGAGGACATATAGCGAAAAGGAAGGTCATCTAAACGCGGATGAGCCTTTGGTCATAGCAAGCAACCGACGAATACTCACCCAGGCAAGGCCAGAAGCAATGATCTCGTGCTACGCGTCGAGGGAACTCGGCTTATCAGCAGTAAACCAAGGCGAAAGAATACATGAAAAAGTAGTCGCAAACGCGTATCATAATACCACCTGTCAGATCATCATGTCGTTGGTCATCCTATATCCAGGGCCATCTAACTACCTCTTCATGAATCATGGACCGACAGAATCACCATGAACTTCTTTCCTGGCATCACACAGTCGCCGGGGGTGACCGCCGTGACGTCTGACTTCTCTTCGAGAACAGATGTAGACACCCGTTCGGGGAGACATAAGAAGTGATTAGCGCACTCACAGATGCGGTAAACATCATTCGCGGAGCCAATGGCTATGGCTGCAGGTCCATCCGGAGAGGGGAAAGGGGGACATGTCGGGAATCGGCGAGCAGGCTCGGAGGTCAGGAAATGATGTGCCCTAAAACAAAACATTAGCTCGCCGCGTGTACTTCGGCTGATTGAAATGACCAGACAAAAAAAACCGAAGAGATCGTGATAAGCATCTTTGAGCTTGTTACTCGGAACGTACAATGGGTCGGCTTTACACCCATACGCGGTTAGACAGATGATGTCTAGAATAACCTTGCCCACCGCAGGCAGGTGTTGTTGACTAGACAGAAGTCAGAGAACGGCGCAGTGAGAACACGTCGACTCTATTCGTGCACATAAAACACTTCGCCTGGACGATCTGCTTCCTTCCCTACATCGTGGACCAACCTTCCGGCCTCGGCACCTTTGAACTAAGAGTTCTAGCCAGCCCAGCCTCAGACGTTGAGGACAATCGGTGTGTTAATTCTTAGCTGGGGGTGTCTATGGGCTGGCATGTACGGCATATCAGTTCCTATTCAGCTAGCACATCAAAACACCAACAATTCATATCAATAATCCACTTACCAGAGCGCTTAGGCTTGGATTCGAGAAGTACAAGTCCGTAAATCGGCGCGTCGTCCGATGTTTCCCATCTGGGATAGTCAATAGCCATGAGCCATAGTAGCTGAACCCTCCAACAGATAGTCATCTGATGTTGCTTCCGGTCCGCGATGAGTGACGCCCATTTATAATGTGCGAGGATTAAAGACATAATCCTTCAGAGGTCAGAGGGAGCCGTTGCACTCGCTGTAGCTCCAGCAACATATTCCCATGCTTCAACTTCTCCCCGAATCGAGGGTCCTTCAATTTGAAAACTCCTAAAAGCATCAATGGTTATGAGGCAGCGGTCGTCTTCGGTCATCTTCCAGGGCCGACCCTGAGGAAATCGATATCAAGGACATGACGAGAATTGATGTTCAAATGGACAGAAGCCAAAGGCAATTTCGCTTTAGATACTGAAAGTCACGGTAAAGGATCAGTTGCACTTTCGGAGAGATTCAAGTTCAGACCCCTCGGGTCCTCACGTAGTAGCAATTCTCACGACCTACGCGACATTGGCCACGGGACAGGGAGATACACTCACTTTCGGTATTTTCAAAACCACGTTAGAAAAATGGTTGTCCATCCAAATTAAAGACGGACTAGAAAATGGCTTCTGTTTTAGGGAACAGTTTCACCTGACGCATTGTGTAACAACTCGATATTGGTGTTAGGCGACGCGCGTAGCTCCGGTCAATTGTGGACAGCGTTTCGCCGGATTCACCATCTTTTGGAATATTCTAACCCGATATGACTTGCTTTTTCACATTCTCTTCGCCTTATCATGGGGGGAATGTAGTATTGGCATTTTCTTCCAACGTGCCAGTCAGAAATCCGGGTCTCGAACAAACGGATTAAAATCGCACCATTGCAGTGCTGCATCACCATTTGAGCTTCAGGTACTTCCACCTTATGGCCTTAGCGACGTGTTGTTCTGATTTATATAAACACAAATCGTGAATACAGACCGTTCGGTAACCATAAAATGTCAGAATACAGAGTTGATTAGAAAAATCACCACAGCCGCTTTCACAGTGCTGACGTCAGGTATACCGGCCCAGATCGCTAGTGACTAACCGGACCGGCCTAAGTCAATCCCAAACGGCGAGTCCACGGTGTCGCTCACGAACAACACAACACACCCGCCAATTCTGGGAGTTATCCGGGGCTCGACCTTGTCTGACGAGTAGTAGTCGGAACTTTGCGCCTTCCCATGACCCCATCGGCGTGCCACAATGTGCGACTCATATCAATAATATACTATTGAACCTGATCATAGCTTCTGAGTCTCTTCCCGTACGGGACGTACATAACTGCATTCAATCCGCCCGCGGAACGGGTACAATAACTCGGCGCTATCGGAGGCGTATTGACGACATGACGGCTGGCCTTCGTGCAGCTCGAAATAAGGACGCGTCTGTAAGCCCAGGGTGAGAACAACCCCCCCCCCCCTCTTTCCTCCCCTCCTCCTGACAATGTCAGAAATAGCATCCCGATGGTGGATTGACGCAAAGCAGAGACGTTCAGACGAAATCAATCAACATGTCATTTAAGGCATACTAGTATTCTCACCCTTGACTCCACACTTTGTTGATCACCCGTTGATCGTAGCCGGTATTATGATACTAATAAACACTGCTTCGGAGCACCCACATATGCAAATGGGATTTAACATGGAAGATTACGGTATAATGGTTACGGGTCTCCCACATGCTTGATAACCACGTTTTTAATCGATAGGCATCGCAACTCGTGTGTGGCTCAATACGTCATTAACTCGCTGAGCCAGAAGGCCATTATTCGTTGGCAACACCGATAACTCTTACAGTGAGTAATGATACATATTGTTCAAGATGTGTCGCCATTTAACTTTTATTTGATTTTTGTGAAGCTAATGGCGCCCACGTTTAACTGATTTTAACTCTCCGATAAGTTGAAGAGCTTTGAACACAATTGCATCCGAAAGCGCCAACGGAATGTCTATAAATACGAGTCGAAGCTCAGATACCCAGCGGGGAGCGCCCACAGTTGAGAACAACGCCTCTTACTAATGGGCGCACTTTATCTCCGTCACGGTATCGCCGCTGAAGTGACGACTTGGATTGCGCTCAATTGACTTTAGCTCGAAGGAGACGCGGCGTAGAATACGTGCACCATTTCCATAACCAATTCGCACATTTATCAACTAGATCGGGCCCGCTAATGAAGCATAAGTAGTTTGGGTTCTTAATAAAACAACCTACTGCCGGCAACGCGGTAGAGTGGGGCTTTAAAACCTGCGTCTCGACGTACGGCACGGTGCTGTGGGTGGTTTTTCCTCTTGGGCTTTGGAAATGTACGACGGTGGAAAGCGGAACTAGTGGTTAGATCTCATGCGCCGTCGTACGACCTCAGAAAGTATATGTGGTTAGTAGTGAGCTTTCTTTTTCCATATATTTATAAGCTCGAAGCTGCGAAGACGTCGGGAAGAAGTCGAAAACGATGAGAATAACAGACTCCTTCGGCAAAGCTGTCGATATATTTAGTTATCGTTAGAGACTAGTAAGTTCATCTATCGATGATTGGCTCCAGAGCTTAGGGGAAAGTATAGTAAACTTCAGCATTTCGACGGCCTTACAAATAGGCGGGAACGGACCACTACACATACATACTCCACGCTAGAAGTACAAGCGAAGTACATCGCAGCCGGGAACACGAATAAAGTTATGCCTTCGGGGGCAGATTATTTTTCCAGGCACCGGTAAATCGGGGCGCACTTGCTCATGTAGAGACCGGGCGTACTAAAAGAGGTAGGTTGTCGGCTGGCTCTGAAACACAAATAATTTGTTGTCAGGTCGTTCAAATACGGCCTAGTACGAATAACGACTAAGCTCACTCATCGTAACAGCAGCCGTGGGTCGGGCCTGCTGGCCCGGATACGCGGGAGCAAATTCGAAGTTTGCAATCATGATGCTGAAGGTGAGTCGACAATGAGTGTTTAATGACTGATGATGACAGTCCTCATAAAAAAGGTAGCGACGTACGCTAGGACGGCCTTCATCTCGACGATAGCCATGGTCTTCCCGATGCAATGGTGCGGACCGTTTATAAATGTTTGGTAAGAATGGGTTGAGTGAAAGGCCGGTGCCTCGGCAAGTCTGGACCATCGCTCCGGACGGAACCTAATAAGTCATCTTATAAGCCCAGACTCTCGAGGCGGCGGAGGAAAGTAGGTTGCGCTTACTCTTCCGCATCCTCGCCCCAAAAGCCTTTGTAGGTGTTAATAACTCGAATCTACCCATAAAATCGCTTGAGGAATCGGCGGGGGGCTAGCACGAAAAAGGACCTACGGCTATGTAAAATAGTGTGCCCTTCGGTATCCATATCCCGTCTATATAATCGCTTTTCCCCGCTTTGCGCATGGTCATAGGAACAGGTGGATATACGCGAAGACTCTCTAGACTAAGGGAGACCAACGATGTTTGTAATGTTTTTTCACTCAGCAAAGGGGGTCTGCAATAAATTGACTGTTGATGCTTACACAACGTGATCCAGATATTCCATGCCTTTCAGCGTCCGAAAGTCCGGCCTAGCATCGTTTGAGACGATAGGAGCGACCTCAGCCCGTAGTTTCGATTGGATCTCGGGATGAGTAGCGAGCAGCCAAAGTGTCTACAAGTGCGTGAGCCACTTTCGGCTACAGAAAACGGCTGGAAAACAATTACCCAGGCAAGTCCAGACGCCGTGGTTTCATGCCCTGCGCCTAGAAAAGTCAACTTTCCAGCGCAGCGTCGAGAGATAACATGTAAGCAGAGATAAGGACTTGAAGAAAGAGACGACCGAAGCCTTGCGCTACATACCACCTGCTCCATCATCATATTGTCACTCATTTTGAATCCGGAACCATCGGTTACTTCCTGCATCCGAGCCTGGACGAGCAGACTCATCACGTCTTTCTTTCCCGATAATACGCTATCGCTGGCGCTGACTGCCGCGGCCTCCGTCACCTTCTCTTCGAGAATAGACGCGGAAACTTGCTTGATGCGACGCATAGAAGTGATCAGCGTGTGTGCTGGTGAAAGGAGAGGGACTTTTAGGAGCCAATCGCGCTGTTTGTACATCCACTCTGAGCGTATAAGGGTGGGTACACCAGGGATCAACACGAGGGTGATGATCAGCGCCAAATTTTGCCCTGTAATTTGTATTAAACTGTTATATGCCCATTGAGATATGCTTCATTGTGAGATTGACTGGCCATTCTGCAAGTTGAGAAGGTCGTGATAAGCATCTGCGAGCTCATTATTCGGATTATGCAGCGAGTCTGTCTTATATCCGAAGGCGGCTAGACATATGATGTCAAGAGTGGCTTTGCTCGCTGTGGAAGCATTCAGCGTTACACTTATTGCATAATAGTGGACATTACGGGGGCACACTCACTCCAATCGTACATATAAAACATTTCCCCTTGTCGATCCGTCTCCTTATCGTTGGCATCTACGGCCAAACCACTGGCGCTCTTATTTTTCATCTTTCCTTTAAGAATTTCAACCAAGCTAGATAGAAGCTTTATTGGAAATAAACCAGCAGACCAGGATTCGGGGTACGTGCCTGTATATTGGTTCATAAAACATCTCCGTTTCTACAAACGAACAGCGTTAGAACGACATCGGGCTCTATCGAATGCGGGTCCTCTGACTCACGAGCCGTCAAGCTTGAGATCGAAAAGGCTGGGTTCATACTACGACGCATCATCCGGTGCTCGTCACCCGCAACCGTCAATAGTCCATATCCCGCCGTTATTCCCAGAACGTTTCTCAAGAAGTCAGGCTGTGTACCTAGCGGATATCAGCGTGACTGCTCAAGTTGTTGCTAACACACTTGTCTACTTGCCCTTGGATATTGAGTCCAGTCCGAGACGAGGACCTTTTGCATTGCGCTTGGGCTCAGGAACATGACTCTTTCGATACCGAAAGGGCCGACAGCGCGCACGATCGTTCCGTAAAGCTTAGCCCATTCTCGTTGGAGGATTCCGGCCTCCGCACGCATGATCTTTGGGAATTCTCCATAGAGCACATACCGGGCGGATCCCAGTGAGCCCAACGGTCCTGGTACCCTCCTTAAAGGAGATAGGACGTAAGGGTATAGGATTAGTTGATGGACGACTTTCAAAATAGCAAGGACTTGATGCAAATCAGTTATATGAAAATCAAATGAATCCGCCTCGACTGCTGACAGCATCTACTTACGTGCAACGGCTACCGCCACTGTCCTCACGTCAAAATCCATTAGGTGAAATGTCTTTGCTCAAGATCGGAAATCTCAAGAGGACGAAACTCGAAGTCGAGGTGATGGCCGTATACCTGACCCGGTGGAGTATATAACAGGAGCCTGCAGTTTAACATGTGCTATTGAGCATCGGGCGCCGAGCTAGTAGTGTATTAGGTCATCGAGCTTCAGTTCGTGCGATGACACGCAGTGAAGGAGTACTGTATGTAGCATTTTTTTGTGTGGGAATCATGCAATTTTTTGGGCGCCTGCGTGAAAGACTGGAAGCAGCCCCAGGCCAGCTTGAGACTAAGTCCCATCTGTTGGAAAATTTAGATTCGGCAATTTCGACTATGCGACTGCATTCGGTATTTGGGTCACACGCCATGTGAAGCTACCCGCATTAATTGGTCGGAACGAAACTTGGTCAACGAAGACCGACGTCGGCGGGCCACGGCGGCACGCCTCCAGATTTCCTACAGCATCCGGGTGCTACCACCGAATGCATAGCGACCGGAGTTTTGATGAATCTTACATACTATCGTATGACCACTCTTACAAACATTTTGTATTTTGACTCTACAGCACTCAAAATTTGACCAAATCAAGATTGCTTTTACGAGATGGCTATCTTTATGTCTATCTATGTCTGTGAAATTTTTCGGTAAATATTTATAAGCAGAATCTCTCAGAATGATTGTGCCCCCACCTACAAACTTTTGTCACGGATTGTCACGGCCACTTTTACACTCCGCCTGATAGGCGATTACGATGGTGTTGAGTTGCTTACCTGGAAACTGTAGCTGGAACCCAAAAACGGACAGTGCACTGGATGCATTTTGTCACCCCCTTGTCACCCTTTCAGATTTTTTTTTTTTTTTGAGTGCATTTCTATAGTGCGTCATGACTATCTAGTACAAAATATGCTCCAGGGGCCTTTAGGCCCCTGAATTTGTGGAGATGGTAGTTGTTATAGAGGGCAAACTATAAGGGGATGCTGAAAGCAGAAAGGGGAACTGGCCATGTGAAAGGGCAGTGAAATAAGAATGACCTTCTCCCCACATCAGTTGCCTAAGGTGTAGCCAGATGTGGTAACGGAGACGATGGTGGGCCCACCCGGGTCAAAGACGAGGATAGGTTCTGCAGAAAAAGCAGGAGACAGGGCCATGAAGTCCATGAGGAAAGGGAGGCCATCCTTCAAGAACCATTCAAGTTCAGAGGAGGGTAATGGAGTTTTCCACACTGCTTTGTGTGCGGGGAGGGTGGTTGGGCAAGACAGCAGGAGGTGAGCCCGCATCTCAGGAATATGGCAGGTTGGACAAAGGGGGTCACATCCCAGAATATGCCCGAAGTACGCACCAAAACTGGCGTGACCTAGGAGTGTCTGGAAAACTTTACACTGAGTGTGTCATCCCATTTTGAGGTTCTGCATGAGCATGGTCAGCTTAGTGGAAGGGTTCATTGCAACGCCCATGGTGTGGGCATCGGATGAACCACAAAGGTCACCCTTTCAGATTGTACAGGTGGATGTAAAAAGTTACGGACTGGCCAAAAAAGGAAGGAGATTAGACACCCTCATTCGAATATTTTTTATGAGCCAAAGCATAACTGCAGCTTGTACATAGACAAGCCAATATATTTTAGCACTAATTATAGGGTCCTCATACACTGAGTCAAGTTGTTTACCCCACATGAGCAGCAAAAAAGGTCTTTGGTGCTCAATGCGAACCTCCTTCCTTTTTTGGCCGGTCCGTAACTTTTTACATCCACCTGTATGCTCTTTTTCTCTGCATCACAAACTTTTTTGCACTCCGGAACAGCTTAGAAACCTACCTCAGCTTATATTATCTAAGTTCTAATAGCATATATGCCGATTAATACCCGCATTGTGCAAGCCGGGAGTCCCAAAAAGCTTACACTCACTTAGAAGATCAGTATTTTGGCAATAGCTCCATAATAAATCATTCGTTCAAGAGAAAACAATACTAATATCATTAAATGCTTCCCTTGATTGTAATTGAGCATTTACAGGGCTAGTTCAGTTGTGTGGAAGCTCAGACCTGAAATTTTGTAAGGGAGGTCCCCTTTGTAAGAGTGGGCTATGATAGTATTTGGAAAGCCTACCGAGCTATTGACCTATTCCGTGCTCATTATGTAACCGCTTACATCAATCTCGCGCACTCCTTTTTGGGTAGTCAAGTTTTAACCTCGCACTTCGAACTTTCACGGACCAGTCACGGACCGTTGTGAGTTTATGATTCATTCGTGGATCTGGTAGCCGACCGTTGCAAGCGAGTATACTATTTTACGCTTATAACACCACTCTTTTTCCTTTCTCAAGGGCATACCGATTTGGGGACAGGGAATTAGAAAATAAATAAGAATAGGATGGCCTTCGGATCCGCGGACTCCGCTCTTGAGGACCTCAAACCCTAAAGTCTAACTGATGCCATCAATCGCGCTCAGACTTTGCCTTCTGGCTGGAACTGCACGGCTCTCCGCCTTCAACAACGCAGCTCGGATCTCCGGCCGTTGACTTTTCATTCAGTTGTATTTTTAAAAATCGACTCCTCGGCGGAGACACGTCCATCAACCCTGGCAGGATTCCAGTTTTTCGCTGGTAAGGGCTTAATGATCGTGGGAATTGTCTCAAAACGTTTACTTACTTGCTTTCGGACAAGGTCCTATAGAAACGAAAAGACCGGTGGGGAAAGCGGAGTGCATCAATCCTTTTTTTCATGTTCGAATACTTCTCGGCTGGCATAAGCAAACTTAAGGGACGCTTCCGTCCCTCGCAATTACCAATAATTCCATCCATTTACAATATTGGGCGGATTTAACATCTGTACGCCTTTCCGGAGCTGTTCGCCGATGCATAAACAATGATGCAGAGCCGAATGCTGACGATGGCGGGCCACGTACTCACAGATCTTAGCGACCGCTCTAATCTTGCGTTAGAGAAAGAAATCTGCCAGAAAACTTGTTCCTAGCTGAGTTCAAATCGCTTAGTGACGACTAAATAGCTTTTAGAAGTCAGTTCGCTTACCGCCAGTTTCAAATGTCCAAAAGCGAGGCTTCCTTTGGTCTGCTTTTCTTTGCCGGGAACCTTGCTCCTCGCCAGAAATTCTGCGTTCTCCCTCGCACGCTCCGATTTACGGCAAACTCAAGAAGGGCTGATGGAAAGAGACCCACATGGCACGAGCGTCCTCCCGGAGGCCTATATACTACATGATTGTCCAAGCTTTGGAGTCCCCGGGAACGACTGGGGCGATATCGTGTACGATGCCTTCTGTAACCAGGCGTGCTTACAGGAACCGCATTTGAATAATCATGCGAGTGCATCTATGTATTACAACTTTCAAGAACTTCTATCTACACGATAGGCGCCACGAAGTGTGGCCCAACCTACCAGAACACCTTCGACAATTTTACTTCCGTCTTCTCGCCGTCCGGACAAACCTTGACAACTCCGATGAGGGGCAGCTCCGCCTGTGGCAAAAACAACCGTGCTTGATTTCGGCTCGCACGAACGTCGAGTCTAGGTCAAAAAAGGTCCTCGTTCACACAACCAGATTGTCGCCCATGTTCAGATCTACTTCCTATAGTAAAGCCTCCGCGGACCGCCCGGGCGCCCTTTTCTCTTAAAAAACTAAGTATCCAACGGCGTCGAGTTGTGCAGCTTCAGTAGGTAGTGTCGGAGCCTACGATGAATAATTTGGTCCATATACTGATTCTGAATCACCATACTGTAAACTTGGACCCACAGCATACCCCTTTTTCTGCCTTGAATCTCGGCTACGACTTCGCCGTAAATTTTCCCCGATCGCAACTTGCGACGACCATCGGAAGCAAATTTAAGAAAAGAACTGCACCCTGCTTAAATCAATACAATGTACGTAACGGGACACTGTCTAAAACCTCCTCAGCCGTCTCGAAGCGAGAAAAGATATGTTACCTTCCGACTTATAAGGTCGGCCTCGGGTGGTCTTGCCTCTCCGGAATTCCGCTAAGATGGATAATCTGGGGAAGGTGACCTTTTGCCTCTTGCTCCCTACTGTCGCCACGACTGTCTGGCGCTCCTTTGGCCCAATCTTCAGGGAGTTTTTCACTAGGAAAACCACCGTGCTGTACGACCTCCCAAATGTCGGGCAACCTCGAGCGGACGGAAACAGGGTGAAAGGGACTGCAGTTGTGTGCGGCGGAAGGTATGGATCCGTTTTCAATGCTCAAGTTTGCTTCATCGCTAATGCAAGCCGTTCTTAAACGTAGCTTCGCGGGACTCTGGACGGCTCGCATCCTCTCAGACCACTTTGAAGACGTTCTCGTTGTAGAGCCCGAGGCATGGCTAGAGACTCCCGAAGGCCGTGCCGCCATGTATGATGAAGAGGGTGCCGAACTTGGATCCGGCCGGGCACATGCGAGACCGCGTGTCCAGCAATACGACACTGCTCATGGTACGATATGCCTTTTTTTCAGTCCAACAGTCTGCTCACCGCTATGAACAGCTCTCCAGCCTCTGTCTTACAAGGTCCTGAAACATCTATTCCCGAATATAGATGAGGAAGTCAAAAAGGTTGATGGGCGGTACGATTGCATGCTCTGGTCGCATTTTCCAGAAGGCTGACGACATTTTTTTAGGATTGGTGACGCCGATTTCAACATTCATTTTTCTGGTGGACAAATTATGCAGCCTCCCAAAGATGGGCAGCGCACCGACGATCGTTTACAAAATTTCTTTCTTAGTCGCGACGCCTATGAGCGTCTATTACGCCGTTTGGTAATGGAGTCTTCGTCGCGCATCCGATGGCTGGCAGGCACAGTCGCGGGTGTAAATACCTCCGAGGAGGACACAAGAAGCCTGTCGTCTGTCGTCATTCGCTTGCCTGATGGCTCTGAGCAAACGGTCCCGGCCGCCATGGTTATCGGTATGTCATCGATTACCTTCTAATTTTAGTCAGAATGCTCGGGCTCACGATTAGTCAGATTGCACCGGGACTACGCAGGCCGGCTTAAAGTGGCTTAAGCGCCTTGGCATCAAACACGACAAGGCCTCCGGTCTGCCGCTTGAAGATCTGAGGCTATCATATCAGACCGTTCAACGAACGCGAACATACCGCTTCTATATACCTCCGGAAGCACGAGCAAAGCTTCCTCTCCCCGGAGGCTATGACAATGCTACTTGGATATATTCGTGCATGCCGAAGTTCGGCACCGGTCAAAAAAGCTTCCTTGTCGATAGGATTGAGGGTCACCGCAGTCAGTAAATCCTTTGCCGCTGTTCCCGGCTCTCTCTGATATTGAGGCGCATTTACAGTCAGGATAATGTTCGGGTCGTGGGGCGACCAGGCTCTCCCCGATTTCTCCGATATTAAGGACTTCTTTGAAGACTTCGCTCCCGACGAGAGGGTGCCGGACTGGTTCATGACCATGCTCGATATACTCTTGGAGTATCGGCATTTGGCTGAGGTATCGAACTCCAAATATCGTACGCAACTTTTCTCAAAACATAAACCAGCGAGTTTTATCTCTAACTGTTCCTTAGCCGCTTTATCGAGAATCCGGTACGAACGAGCCGCGTACTTGCCGTCGAACTTCATAGCAATTGGAGATTCGGTCATGCAAGTTAATCCTACATTTGCGTCAGTGTCTGCTTCGCTTCTATACCTATCGAATGTCTAGGTCTGATTGCGAGTCTCCGATATTTAGACAAGGCTGTTCCAAGGCTTGCGTCGGCGCCATTACTCTGGATAGCATACTCAGGTCTCAACCGATGGTGAATTCGACGTCCATTCCGCTCGGATTCAGCAGGCAGTTCTTCAAGGAACTCACACTCAAAACGGCTTGTGCATGGTAAGAGATTGATATCGAGTCTACTTCTGTTCGCACGTCTAATTCGTTTATGTAGGGATGGGACTAAGCCTGTTGGTTAGTCAAACTTACGTGTCTTTGCCCAACTCACGGCGCTTAACCCACTTTTCTCCAGATTATCTTTTCCAGACCACTATTCCTGTTAAAGGCGAGAAGCTGAGCGACGAGTGGGTAAAAGGCAGGGTTGTATTTACGATGATGTTGCTCGCAAGAACTGTGAGTACTGCGATCCATCGACCTCCTTCCCTCAGGCTCGATCAGCTTGCTTACAAACTTCACATCATACAGGACAAGAAAGTTGATTCCACCCTATTCAACGTTATCAATTTCTTGGCCCCTCCCACAGACCTCATCCACCCTGTCTTCGTAGCGAAAGTGCTGCTGTTTTGGACCCGTCAGCAATTAGGCCTCGCCTGAGCACATGTCAGTGGTGGGCAATCAGCCCTGTGCCCGTCGACAGCCGGCGCGATTCGGCGTGCCGACGTCGACCCTCAAAATTGGCTTACGTTCAAACTGGTTTTGGTCCGCTCGCCAGAGAAGATAAATAAAAGGCAAGACACGCCAATGTACAAATAGGAATATATATATACCCCGGAAACTAGCGTAGAGATTTGTTTAAATTCGGCCGTAAAATGCCTTCTTACCTTTAACTCGAGTATGTATTTAGGACAGACGGGGCTGGCGCTAGATCCTAGTACAGTAGTATGTGCTTACTATCACGGCCTTGTGGTTACACTCCCTCAGATAGCCTATATACCTTAGTTGTTTTGATCCGCGCGATAATGCCAATGAATTTTGCCATCGTCTAGGTCGTGTGACAATGAATTTAGGGCATCATGGAGATATTGAGCTTTGTATGGTATGCATTAAAAAGTTCGAGAACGCCGCTATTTGCTTAATCATTAATTGTCTCCGGGCCCGATCCACTTTAACCCCCAGGTTCTTCGATCATCGGCTCCGACCATTCCCAACCCTGCTACATCTACGCGCTCGCTGCTTATAACTTTTCGTACCCATGCGTACTGATATCCTCTGCAGAATTACAAATTTCCGGAGACGACAGTTGTCACTTCTGAGGGACCATACATAAATGAATTCAAGTTTTCTTTCTTCTTCAAGTTCCAATAGACATGATCCTGATCCTTGGTCGTCCAGTCACCGAGTTGCCCGCTCCGAATGTACTACCGCCGAGATTTTTTCTTCTCTTCGTTTCAGGGGTACTATGATTCTATGAACCTGCCACCTTTCCCCGTGGTTTTCCATGGCGATACCCACGCATTCATGCACGTCTTCGCTGAGATCCATGTTCACGACAACCACAATGCCGCTTATTTTGCAGATCGGTTCTCCCCCTTCTCCCTTCTACGCCCGATCTCGGGTCGATGGAGAGGATCTTGATGTCCGTTGGGAAAAATTTGTGATAATTTGCATTCAGGAGAATCCTTGGAATACTTCGGACTGTCGGAGTTCCGTTATCCCTAATAAATATTGAATGTATGTAGATCCCGAGGCTGCATATACACAGCTCCGAGATTGACTTGTTCTATCTGGAGACCGGTCGGTCTGTGCTTAGGATTCGTAAAACGTTGAGTACATTGCAGCGAATGTGAGTATTAACAGTACATATATCTTCATACAACACGCCCATCCCCTACAGTATTCCTGCTGTTTCCGCGCTGACGTCCCCACGTCAATCGTCAATAGACTGGTTAAGCTACGTATGGGCGGAAAATCCAACCCTTCGCTGTGGGAAGTAATCATCACGGGGACCGGACCGGATCGGATAATCAGGGCGCGGACAGTACGGTCTGCATGAACGTGTCATAGTTAATTTGGATCCAGCCGGAGCGCTGAGTGTCGAGGCGTTGGAAGGACTCGGTGAGTTGTCTAATTACGACACATGCGCGCACGAAGCGGTCGAATGTGACGGCGGGCGGCGGACCGGCTCCACGGGTCGTGGTCGGCTCAGAGGCTGAAATGTCTATCACCTTGAGCGATGAGATTTAATGATATGCAGAAAGAATACAGGCTTACCGTATTTCGCGAGCAGCAGGCGCAAGAGCTGCGAAGATAGGTTGTATCTGAGATGAAACGTGTCAGATGCACGCCTGTCGTTGCAGGGTGAGTACCGACCCGAATTGCCTCAGAGCCTCTTCAAGTTCGCCTCCGTCGATGGATCCTGATCTATCCCTGTCAAAGTGGCGGAAGACGCCTTGCCAGTCCTATAGATAACTGAGTAACCCGATCAAGGGTAGAGACTTTAGTTTAGGCACCTTGATATATTTCCAAAGGCCGGCGAACTGATGATTGGTGTATGATCAGTTTATCGTTTTTATATTTAAGCCGCTAAACCCTGAAAATATCAAAACAAACAAACCTCGTTGAATCCAATTGTACCACTCCGATCAGTATCCTTCAAGAGGATTGATACCATAGCATATCAGGGCCGCCTCAGGAGCACATAAAGAAAACGGGACGCACGAAAATTGTCATCAAAAGTTTTACAGTATCGAGATCGAATGCTGGAGCACGACCTCATCAGCCCTTTGGAATGACAAGTACCCTCGAAATAAGACTCACGCGTCCAATCGCCATTGATCAGGCAACGCTCCAATTCCTGGGCGGTGACGGCGCCAGAGTTATCTTCATCCACGGTCGAGAACCATTCCCAAAGCCTTTATCAATCGATTATTAGTATGGCGCATATAGCCATCGCCGAGTTGATAGGACGCACTGAGGGTCGGCGCCAGGAGGCGGCGGCCGTGGACGCCTCCCGAATCCCCCAGGGCCGCCATATCCTGCCCCTTGTCCTGCCCCTTGTCCTGCACCCCCATACCCCTGTTGGCCTCCATAGCCTCCATACTCTTGTCCTCCCCCTCCTCCTCCTCCACCATAACCGGGCGGAGCTCCTCCTGGAGGCGCCGGCGAGCTTCTGTAACCTCCGCCGCCGTACTGCTGCTATCAACGAGTGAGTACATGAGTTCAGGTGCTTTAATACTATCACAACACACATATGACATTTCTTTGTGCTCGTCGGTGGGGATCAGATCAGTGTTAAAAGGGTGAAGGAGCGCTCGGTCATTCAGAGGCTGTTATAGGTCATCTGCGCGCCACCAGCACCGCAGCATACATTACCATAAGTGATCAGCCGAGTTTGTCCGCGTCCATACTAGTATTTATCGGCACCGCAAGTGCCCGGCGCCGCTCTGCTGTACAGTACAGCATTGAGAGGGGGCAGACTAGCTCGAGCACATTAATGTTGGAAATTTTGGAGACCCATCCTTATCCCGCGACGGACCGAGGATAATAATAAATTTCCCACTATCATTAAAGACGGTTCCCGAAATATTTTAGGGAAGGGAAGAGTCCGGAAACTCTTCACAGGACCGCGTTCGAGAGTCCATGATGGGCCATTCTCACAAACAGTGCGGCGGGTACAGCCTTCCTGTTTATTATTTGAATCACCTTCTGAAAAAACGCTGAGGTGGTATGGTATCAAGGAAATACATTAATATTAATTTGGCCAAACAACCAAAGATGTAGAATGCACTATTAAAGACTGTTATCGTCATCATTCGCAGACAGTTCCTCGATCAGCGCTTCCAATCCCACTTCTTGCATAATCTGCAAAAACGGATTTGAGGCAGCGGTTGATCATGAGTTTTGTATCTAACCACGAGGTAAGTGCGTGCAAACGAACCTCCCGCCTGAGCTCGGCGTCCTCTCTGCCTGCATCGGAGCTGAAGAGGCGGTCAATCTCCTCAAGAGACACGCCAGCCGTTTCTGGAACACAAATTCGTGACCACAAGCTGGCCCCGAAGCAAGCGAACGAGAATAAAGTGAACGTTCCGCTTGTAAAAGTGTCCGGCGTGAGCATCTTGTAAGCGAGGGACAACGGAATTGACATACACAGCAGACATGGATAGGAAGGCGGGAGTCACAAGGCCGACGAAGACTTGAAATTGACAAATGGCGTGAGCGACAAGATAACCGGGTGAGGTAAACACGTACAGTTGTTTGCCCACACTGATGCAGTCGCTACGGCCGAGCCCTTGCTCCTGATGGATAGCGGAAGGACCTCGCTTGGTAATATCCACGCGATGGGACCGTAGCTCACTCCATACGCTGCCGTAAAGAGGTAGACGCATCTGTGATGACGCGCGAATTTCAGTTTGACAATACAGAAGCTTCTGGTGATGGTACTGTACCCCACGGCTGTCCAAGCGGCAGAATGATGTTCTGCCCAACTACCTTGATAATGGTATACCTTTAAGCCAATGAGTACGTTTGCATCGTCCATCTAGACGGTTTTCTTACTAGCAGGGCTATAGACATGTGCGCCAGACCCATTACTATCCCTCCCCCTTCAAATAAGTTATTAAGTCTGGTCATATACAATGTTTGCATCGAACAACAGAACCTACATTGTAGTAATGGCTTCCTTCCTGTGAAAGCGACGTCAGCGTCTCAACATATCGATATCATTCTACATCCATACGGACACTTACCAAGACGATCGATGTACATAATCGCGGGCACGACAGCAAGAAACTGGACAATACCTACGCCACCGCTCCCCAGCAGTTCAGAGGTACCACCCCCTAGGCCGACTCTCCGCATTAAAAGAGGTCCATAATATACAAGTGCGTTGATTCCACTCCACTCTGATTAAGGAAACGAGTGAACCACGTTTAAGCATTTTGCCCAACCAAACAACATTATTTCAAATGTCCGCTCACGTTGAAAGAACATCATGGCCATCCCGATAGCCACTCGGTCAATGTATTTGCGGGAGAAAAGCCGTCTCCAGCTGCGCAGCTCGGCAGCGAACGAGTCCTTGTCGACGGATACAGACGTTGAGCGAGCGATCAATTCTGCTTCGACCTTCATTTCCAAGAACTCGACCTGCGGTGAACGGGGATCAGAAACGAAAGTAATTCATTATTAGAATATCGCTCACTCTTAGAAGCGGGTCTGTCTGTTCGTCCGTTGGCAGCCGTTGCCTCAAACGAGACAGAGCCCGAAGAGCTTCGGCGTATTTGCCCTGTATAACGAGGAGCCGCGGGGAAGGAGGAAGCACGAGAGAACCGATGGCTAACACAATCGCTGGGAGAATTTGAATAGCCAAAGGCAGTCTCCACGATACAGACCCGGGTACTAAATGCATAAAGATGAATATTGGTATAATACATGCGAGGACTAGTGGACATACGATCGCGTGTGAAGAAGCCCGTCCAGAAGCCAAAGACAACACCGAGGACGATCGCGAACTGCTCAAGGGCCATAAGTGAACCGCGAACTTCCGGAGGACTAATCTCTGCCATGTACAATGGGGAAAGCATACTGTCCGAACACGCCATGAGCGTAAGCTAGGGGATTCGACCAAGGACCTGCTCACCTTAAGGAGCCGATGCCGATTCCTCCTATAGCCCTACCAGCAATCAGATCACGAAGGCTCCCTGCAGCACATTGCAGCACCGATCCGATACAAAAGACAACTGCGAAGATTGGTTCAGTCGAAAGGTCGTGTATCAGACACAAACACGATAAAAGAAGTCAGATTTAGCGAGAAAGTCAACTAAAGTCAACCCCTCGAAGGTAGCTGAGTTTGTTCTCTGCAGTGTGGGGAGTCCCACATAAAGCCAAATGCCTCAAGCATCATGCAAAGACAGGCCTGAATTCTGGATTGAATCAACGCACCACATGCAGCAAAGATAGAATGTTTTCGTGAATATCTATCTGCAAGGGCCCCGGCCAGTAAAGCACCAAAAAGTGCGCCCAGCTCAAGCATCGCAGCTACAAAAGGAATCGCTCAGCATCGTCATCACTTTCAGCAACGTTCTTCGTTGAAACGCATACTCATCACGCCCTCCTGCCAGTCGCTCATCGCCCATCGTTGCCGGAAATCCTTCATTACCAGAACATTCGCAATCACACCTTGGTCGTAGCCAAATAGTAACCCCCCTATGGACGCGAATATCGCGCTTACAAGCGAGTAGTAGTTGTGTCGCAGACCCGCCACACCGCCCGGTCCATATGCATAGGAGTACCGAGTCCCATCGTCATGGAGGGTGAAGGTCCCCCCTGCGACCTTCCTTGACGATCCGCTTTCCGATGTGCGTTCCTCAGTGTCGGATAGCAACGCTACATAACCACCATGGCTTTGCGTCTTTGTATTGCGTCACGGCCGCGGCTACAAGCATCGGTCAAAACGGACATTTTCAAAACCTTAAGACGACTGACCATGAAATACTAAATAAATTAGCGAGAGCTATGGTGTCTTCTTCCTAATAAACAGCTCGAATTTGTATAGCGGATTCAGACCGCCGGGTGAAAGTAAGTAAGGAACAGCACGGCACGTGCGGCGTGCCAGCGTACGTATTCGGTCGAACTCGTTAAAGCCGAAAGCGGCCTCAATCAACTTCTCCTTTGGGCTTCTCAAAAAAGAGAGGGATAGCCGCCCATTTACACTGTCGTTATATTTGAAACAATTTAAGTGATCGCAAGGAACTTTAAAGCAGTTCTGAAGACCCCGACAACCCAACGCATATACTTAGCAAGAGGAGAGCGACGGCCCGAGTCTAGAAGAACTCGAAGAACTCACACCTTCGCGATTATAGTCATAGTAGTCCCAAATTCCACTTTCTGGGGGAAAGAACTCTCCGCCTGATACTCGTATCAATCAGAACTTGGGAATTTTCCCTCGGGGTTCCCACTCCCATAGCTCGCTTGAATTGGGCATTTTCCCCGGGCTTGCTTCATAGTGCGTCATTCGACTACATAAGAATCGGATTGCCGCTGCCAATAGATACGTCCTCGTCCTTGTGGCCAGTCCAGCCTACTAATGGGTGGCTTTCTAGCAACTTTGCTATCTATATCTGACCACGCTAAGCCAGATTCCGGCCTGAAGTCTACCCGTTGTTCTCCAACAACAAACACCCCTAGGCGCGCGATCCCACACAAACACCGGTACTAGTACTCGCAGAAACGTCTTCGTAAGTTCCTGATGTTGGCCCGGGGTTATGGGTTCCCAGGACTGTGCTGCCTACTTATGGGCGCACGCGGATTACGGTCTTCCTTGGTTAGCACCCCCTGTAGATACTTGGGCGCCTCGCAACAAGCTTCAGACCTGACCTTCGTACATGGCTTCGGAACCTCCGCAGTGACCTTCGGTTTTCCAGGTCTTTTCGGCCAAATATCCCAGCCTGAAATGTACCTACAAGCCGCGGCTCGTTCCAAAGGCCGTACTCGGCTACCGATTTACTCTCGTTCTTTCCACCTGACGCTTTCAGATATTGAACACGGGAAAGTACAGTATCTATGAGCAGAAATACCTAGGGAATGAATAAGACTTTACACTATCAAAATTACAAGTACAACACGCGGCTTACGTTCCCTATCTCGGTGCCTCGCAAAAGATGCTATCCTCACCGCTCGCACCTACCTCCGTGAAACAGGTGCACGTTATTAATAACGGCCGTTTCCCGACCTTAATCTATACGGGATTCTTCGGCGCCTCATCTCATATTCTTTTCCCAAGGCTCAGGGGAAATATATGCATCTAGGGAGTCACTCTTAAGGATGATTCCATTCATAACCCCTAGACTATTTAAAAATGAAAACGGACGATGATACTCCGAAATAAAGCCCCTGGGTACACGCTTTAGTTTGTTCGTGACTGTGCTTTTATGGCTGTGATCCCTCGATGACTTGAAGCTACTACCGCAGGCTGAGGTAGCTACCGTAGTTCCCGGAATCCGTTCTTAGTCCTGACGCCGGGCCACAGCCCAATGGGGAAACTATCTGGTTATCGCAAAGCAGCTCACGTGTTATTACGTACATCGCAGTCCGTCCGCTAGTATGCCGTGCATCATGAATCATGATGCAGTCCGCAGTACTCCGGAAGTCATTTACGAGTCTGGGATATGTGTAAGAAAATATACAGTCTGCTAGTTCAGCTCAATAAAATCTGAGCATCGCTTTCTACAGGTAGTATACACGTTTCAAGTTGGGAAATGCGCTCACTTGGGGTGCTTATTTTGTTGCCGGATTTCTATCAATAATAGCCTACGTTCGCCGAAGCCCATGACACAGCAGCAGCGCCGGCGCGGCAGCGCGTTGCCCCGAGCCTCTCTCTTTCTCACTACCACTACCATCTAGTACACCTCGTGCGTATTTTTGCTTTCTTCGCCGCGACTGTGGACCTGTTGATGGAAGAGACTGCAGGATACCATGAACTTCTTGGAACAATTCGGTTTCAGCCCCTTTTCGCAGGACAAGGCGCAAGAGCATTACCAGGATCTTTATGTTAACCAACAGCCCAGACATGAGTCGAGCTTCACTCACGAAGGTGATTACCCTTATAATAAGGGATCAAGGGATCGCAGGTCTTAATGAATGCGTTTGTAAATTAACAGCCATCGCCGGTGCCGCAGGCTTCGCCGCGATGCACGCATACGAGGCGCATCTCCGCAAGACCGGCCAGCCCGTCACCCACGGGAAGATGAAAGTCAGTCTCCCCACATCTTCACTCAAATCAGCGCCCATGCTCATCATCACCCACAACGCATATAGGAAATCCTCGCCGCGATCGCCGCCGCCGAAGTCGACAAGCTCGCCGAGACAAAGGGTCTCGACTGGGTCGACCGCCACAAGGCGAAGAAGCTCGCCGAGCACCAGGCCCACGCACTCGCTGAGCAGCGCTACGGCCAAGGCTCGAGCGGCTGGGAGTACGCGCAGTCCGTCGCCGGGCCCGCCCACGACTACGATTTCCGTGGCGGCGCGCCTTACGGTGCGTATGGGCACGAGAGCCACGGTTGGCAAGATCAATACCGCGGTGGAGGTGAAGGCGGGTACGGCGGCGGCGGCGGCGGCGGCTATGGATACGGCGGCCCTCCACAGCAGCCTCCATACGGTGGCGGACCCGGGTACGGTGGGCCTGGATATGGTGGGCCCGGTGGATATGGCGAACCGGGGTATGGCGGCGGCGGACCTGCTTATGGTGGCAACCCGGGCTATGGCGGCGGCCCCGGCTACGGTGGACCACCAGGTTACGGCGGAGGGCAGGGCTACGGTGGAGGACAAGGCTACGGAGAAAATCCCGGATACGAAAGGGGATATGAACCTGGGTACGAACGAGGCTATTAGTTCAGCGATATTTAATCCGCAGCATCGTCGGGGCTTTACATACTAGAAGGCTGTAAGAGTATCAGAATGTTGTTGTACAAGTAGGAAGCTGCACGCTGTTGTTCTTGTCTATGCAATCCAGTCTCGATAGGCCGTATCGATTGCACCTCTTTGAAGCTCGGATCGGGCGAATTGGGCAGGGCAACGTCTAAAGACGAGGGGAAATACTGCTTTACAACGTATAATGCTACACATCCGCGTAAAACATCGCGTCTCCCTATTTTGCATTGCTAGATGCAATATATCGACAGCGACAGCGAAAGAAGACAGACAACCATGAGACAGAGGTGAGGAATCCATAGCAATCATCAATCAGCGCGAATAACAAATATGGATATGGATAGGAATATGGATAGCAAGAACATGGAGCAGAAAATAGAGTCGGGGCCATACCCCCGGGATCAAAGAAGAGGGGTAGGGGAGTGATAAGAGATGTAGGTATTAGGTATGGCAAATTGCGGGGCGGAACCTTCCGTTTTCTTCTTCGGGCTTGCAGTCTTCTTGGCCTGCTGCACCCCTTCCGCCATAGTTGTATTAGAACCCGCGCCCACACCAGCGGCTGCCGCTGAAGTACCGTGAGGCACCCCATTCAGTGATTCGGGGCCGCCACCCAACAGTGGATTGTGGCCAGCGCCAGGGCCCGCAGGACCATGTACACCCTCTTTCGGCTTCGACTTTTTCTTCGCCGTTGACGAGCTCGTGCTAGGGCGAAGAATCTGGCCGAGCGGGCCGCTGCGTGTCCGTGAAGGCGGGGGCACGTCGTCCGGCAGCGCGAGCGGCGGTGCGACGGGATTTGGCACGGGAAGAGCGTCGCGGATCTGCTCCTGCTGGAATGCGATGGGGTCGCGGCCCTCGATCTCGAGTTGGAGACTGGTCGTCGGCGTGAGCGGGCGCTGTGGAGGCTTGACGAAGGGCGGGGGATGGCCAGGAGTGCGTAAGGCATGTTCGTTGAAGCGTTGCATGTAGAAACCTCGGAGTAGGCCGATTTGGCCGTCGACGTGCGCGGATTCGAGGGAAACGAAAGGCGGGGGGAGCGGATAAGGTAGGGGTGGTTCGCTGGGCTTTACACTGAAATAAAAGTCAGCTTTCGACACTACTGATCATGTGGATTAGGAAACATACCCATCTTGCGCGCCCCGCTGCCTGTTCTTGCCTTTAAGTAACTTTTTGGGTATGGTAAGACTTTGCAGACCGAGTTCGCTGGCAATTCCGAGTTCTCGTAGGCCCAGAAAGTCGTCACCGAACGCATCAGCGAAATTGCCCCTGAAACGATGGGTGGTGGTAAGCTGACGGATAATGGAAGAGACGACGTATACGTACATTACAAGTTCCCCGTCCTCCTCTTCGTCGTCGTTACCGAAGAAGGCCTCGTCATCAAGTGCGTTATCAGCAGTCTTTCAACGGGAAAGCGGTTAGCCATAGAAATAGGCCAGTCTACTTATAAAATAACCCACCACTTCATTGAAAGCATTCACAAGCTTCTTTTCGAGATCAAGTAAGCGAGTGCCGTAGCGCAATACATCGTCCGTGATGTAGCGCTCTAAATCTCGGACGTGGGTTATCCCACTCTCGAATAGAGTGTGAAGAATGATTTCCTGTCAAACCGTAAGCCGCACACCGCAGAGGTGACCAGACGGCAGACATACCTCTGCAGTCATTTGCTGGGAATACTTGTCACAAAGATATCGAAGCGTGCGCCCAACATTGAATAAGTATTCTGCAGCAACACCAGTAAAAACGTCCAATGCTGCTTTTGAAGTGCCTGTAGATTGCAAAAATTTAGATATGCATTTTCTGCTTCCATTAGACTGCTCACTCTGAAATCCCGAATGTTCCAAAACCTTCGTTCCCATCCAATGCAAGCACTCGTCCGCATCTCGCTCGCCGACCTCCAATCCCGTCCCTCGCGACCGCCACAATTTATCATCCACCGTAACTTCGACATCGACATCCGCTTCGTCCGCTATTGGCTCTGGCAATTCGACGGTGCCAGATCCCGGTCCTTCGTCCGAGCTGATGTTAAGAGCGGCAAATTTGGCATGTGTACGTCGCACACGTCTCAGCGCGTTAATGTTATTGTTGATTATACCAAGCAGTGACTTCTGCTGCTGCTCTGGTGGACGCTTCTTCTTTTTCCTGCGTATTGACTTCGGCACGGGAGGTACGACATGCTGGGGTGCCTCACATGCAGAAGAGGATGCGAAGGCGAGTGTTGGCAAGCCGTTTGCCATCAGTGCTGTGGATGACGTCGCTTCCCACCACAATTCGGCGGGGTCGACATCAGTTCGCAGCCGCGTTCGTGCCTTCTTTCGGGGACGAGAGTCTCCGTTGGCAACACTGTAAACGGATCAACGGAGGTTCAGATGGGAAGGGATCCTCGACCCACAGCTTGCGTTTGTCACCAAGGACGCCATTTGCCGCCTCCGCTACGTATCCCTCATCGTCCGACTCGCTGCCTTCTATAATCTGGCGCAGCCGCGACGGACCCGCAACGTTTCCGCCATCCAGGTCGCGATCAAGCTCCCGAAACATGGACATGCCCGCGGCCGTACGCACGAACGCCGGCGAGTTCTCGAACGACACTTCGCGGCGTGGCTGCGGTGGGGGCGAGGCGGATGGTATTCTCCTCGGGGCCGTGATAACGGACGCTTTTGGTACGGGCGTCGCAGAATGTTTCCGTGCGTGTCCGTTGAGCATAACCCCGTTCACGGCGGGCGTGGCGCGGAGTTCTGGTGGCACAGGCGGGTCGATGCGATCGCGGCGGTCGGTGATGTTCTTTAAAAGACGGATTGCTTTCTCCTGCAGGCGTTTTGCGCACATTCGGAGTGGGTGGTTCTGTGGGAAGTTGTCAGCTTTCCGGAGCGTTATTAAAGGATACAAAGTGAGGATGGCTCCGCAGATGTTTGTAAGAGAACGAATGGTCATGGTCGAGGCGGAGGTGTGGAACCGTCGGGGGGTACAAGACACGCACAGGTCTACATGACCAGACGCCTCCCCGACTGGATGGGTTCCTGGATTGCCGGTGTCTCAAAAACGGCGGACGGCAGACGACGATGGAACCCGTCCGCTTCCCTCCAGCCTCGACCACGACCATGCGTTGAAGTACTACGGACCCCTCCTCGCCATAAGAATCGACGTACGTCGCCGGTGTTGTAGATGAAGCAGTTCGACCATATGAGCCCGAGGTCATCCGAGAACTCGGCTTTGGACTTGTACTGCTTTTGCTTAACCTTCTTAAGCATTGTCTGGAGGTCCATGGGCTCCTTGATGACTGTTACAAGGATCAGAGCTGCTACAACATAACAAAAATGCTTTAGACACGTACTCTCGTAGTAGTCTGGATAGTCGATCTTAGACACAGGTTTCAGAAAGGCCTCCGCATCACGGTTATCCTGCACAAAGGCGATCTATTAGTCCGAGTGCCGCGCCACAAAGCGTGTAGCGCACGTACGATGGTGACCGTACGGAGATCGTGGAGGACGCCTTCCAAAGAGTCATAGAACGCATCAGAGAGCTTCACATCATGTCCCTACAGAGGGTTTAGCATAGGGAAGCCCCGGGGGAAGAGAAAGGGTACACACACGGCCCTCCTTAACGGAGCTGAGAAGACGCTTGAGGTCGCCATCGGGCACATGCAGCCGGAGCCGCTGCGTCGACAGCGACTGGAGCAGATTCTGCATGCACAGAGATGTTGAGTATGGACAATATGCAGGAGATGGATGGGTAGTGGCCGTCAACTTACATTCATCCTGCAGCCCTCGCGCGATGGGTGAGCGGGACAAGGTCCCCGGATTCACACTCCGCCCGCACAACGCGTCGCTTGTTTCGGGCGACCTCAGGATACAAGAACGACCCCGGCGATGCAGACGCTCGACGCCCAAGGCCCGCAGAAAAATATGTAAAAGCTGTAAAATGCACTCAGAGAAGGGCTCTTATTTTTAAGCATTTTACTGCGAGTGAGAAACGGCGCAGTAACAGCTTTTGTTCGGCCAAACACAGCCAAAGACCGACCACGCGTGCGACGCGTCCGTCCGCGCGGGTTACCTTTAACCACCGTCAACCTCAGCCACTTCAAGTTGGCCCCCAGGCCTGTGGCGGCCCCCTTGCTTTTGTTTCCCCCCTCCATGCTGGCCCTCTAGTTTCGCTTTTACGTTCTGTTGGTATCGTTCTATCCCTTTTCGTCTCTATTCGCCCACAACAACTTGCTCAAGCACGAGAACAACACCACCTTTCGATTATCCCCACCGCAGGCTCATACATACGCATACGACACACGGCCAAGCAAGCTGTACATCAACGAATAAGACACGAACAACACACATGTCCGGCCTCAAGAACTCCCCCTTCGGGAAACGCCTCCGCGCGACCCATCAGGATATCGAAAACGACGACGAGGCTCCCGTACGCAACAGGCCCAGGGTAAATCCGATATTCGGCGTGTCAAACCTGTCCACGCCCTCCCTCGACTCACGCTCGACGGACGAGAGCGCGGGGCCATCATCCCCTGAGCTGCGCCCCAAGGACTATAACGATAGGTGCGTGTTATTAGGTTTACGAGGAGACGGAATGGTTGCGTGACTAATTGGGACTGCGCATAGGTTCGTGCCGTCGAGGGATGGAGGAGATATTCGAACAAGCTATAACTTGATGGAGGAGGGTGGACCACAGACGCCTTCCAAGACTAACAGACTAATCCCATCGGAGTCGGACGCGTTGCGAGGTACGTACAAGATCACTTTTCGACCCCAGCTTCGACGGCATGGTTTCGGAAATACTCCTCAGCAAGTGGGGAACGTCAGACGCAAAATAGGGACCGTTGCCCCTGCTCTCGAGGGATGCAATATTTCTTACTTTGCATGCAACGTCTCGCTTGCAGAGGTCGTGTCCGAACTATGCTCGAAAAGCCACCCAACAACGCTTCAGAAATGAATTACTTCTAATTGACTTCTCAGAGCAAGCCAACTCTCTGTTCACGTCCATTTTACACACCGAGGTCACGCCACCTGATGCCCGACCAGCATCACCGGAACGCGCGAATGCGGGCGCTTCGACTTCTGCTCTTCCATCCACGCCCTCACGAAAACGACTATTTAATTTTAATTCCCCTTCTGGCTCCAACCCCGCCACTCCTACCCGCCGGCTAGACACGCCCACGGATGAAGTCTACTCACTAAGCCCAGTTCGTGCTGAAAGCCGGCGTCTCCTAGAAAGTCCGAGAAGACAGTTACGTAGCGTTTGCAAAACACCGTACCGTGTTCTGGATGCACCGGATCTTGCGGACGACTTTTACTTGAACCTTGTGGACTGGTCGAGTACAAACGTACTAGGTGTTGGTTTAGGTTCATGCGTATATCTATGGACGGCGCACACCGCAGCCGTGTCAAAACTATGCGATCTTCAGTCGCAGCGAGACACGATAAGCTCGTTATCATGGGTACAAAAGGTATGGTCTGGCATCTTCTTCGCTACCATCGCCCTAACAAGAATCGTAGGGCACCACATTAGCTATCGGTACATTGAACGGGCGTCTGCACATCTATGATGCCAATACATTACAACTACTTCGGTCATACAACCAGGCACATGCGCAGCGCATTGGTGCACTCGCGTGGAATGCGCACATATTAAGCTCAGGCTCGCGCGATCGTATGGTGCATCATCGCGACGTGCGGGAGGCTACCGTAAAGCCCTTTCGTCGGTGTGCGGGTCATAGACAGGAGGTCTGTGGTCTCAGATGGAGTGGAGACAGCGGTCCACAGAGTGCGATGCTCGCGAGCGGTGGAAACGACAACAAAGTTTGCATATGGGACCTCAGGGGCTCACGCCGTGCAGCGGCTCAAGGCCAGGGCCAGTCGAGCGGGGCCGGGGGCGCAAGCGGGAGCGGGAGTACAGGGGCCGGGACCGGCAGCGGCAGCGGCAGCGGGGGAAGGGCGGGCATCATCACGGGCCAGAGCGATGCCCCCGGCGGTGCGGCAGGGGCAGACGATGAACCAGGAGATCAGCCACTGTGGAAATTTCACGAGCATACTGCGGCGGTGAAGGCGCTCGCGTGGGACCCACACATGTCCGGCATCCTGGCGACGGGGGGCGGGACACAGGATAAGACCATACGGTTCTGGAACGTGTTCAACGGGACGATGCTCAACGATTTAGACACAGGGAGTCAGGTAAGTGGTTTTCGTTTATGCCCTGGTATAATCCTCCTGACGGACTCGTGCTAGGTGTGCAACCTGACGTGGTCGCTGACGTCGCACGAGCTGGTATCGACGCACGGGTTCTCATCGACGACTGCGCAGAACCAGATATGCATATGGAAGTACCCGTCGCTGGACATGGTCGCGTCGCTGACGGGGCACACACACCGGGTGCTGTACCTGGCGATGAGCCCAGACGGAGAGACGATAGTGACGGGGGCAGGGGACGAGACGCTGCGATTCTGGAATGCGTTCCCGAAAAAAGAGAACCGGGAGTCGAAGAAGGAGAGCAAGCTCGACTTTGGACGGCAGATCCGGTGAAGAGACACATTTATTACTTATGGATTTTTTGCGCACATGTTATGCCGCAGCTTTTTTGTTCGCTTTGTATGTTGCATGCTGTACAATGGAATTTGTGATCTCGTTTCTCGTCTGCCGGCCGATAGGCGGCGGAGTCTGAAAAAGCGGCGGAGGATTAGATGGGCTCAGCCGCGCCCGTTGGCGGCCCAGTTTTTCGTTCGAACGTCCATTTGGTCTTCGTCGTCGTCGTCGGTCCTCACCGTCGTCGTTTTCGTCGCGCACGTCGTCCACACCGTCGCCGTCGCCTTCGCCGTTGCTGTCTCCGTCCCCGAGCGGCCTCTGGCTTTTGTTCGCTTCGCGTCTTGCACACCCTTTCCTTTATCTATACACAGCACGCACCTGTCTTTCAGTCGCTTACACTCTCCCTTCGAGTTACCGACTTTTGACTCTTTCCCTTCGTGCGTGTCTCTTTTGCTCACAACCCACACTCCTTTGCTTGTGCCAGCCCATTTACGCTCCTTTCTTATTCATATCTATATTGAATCTGATTTCCGGCCGCTTTTCTTCGAAATCATTTTCGCCGTTGCCTCTTCTCCTCCATCCATTTCATTCCCCCTCCTCTTCCCCTACGTATTGCGGAAATGGACGACTCCCAGACGGTATTTGCGTATCCTCCGAGCTATTCGTTTGATCTCGACATGTCCAAGGTACGTCCTTTCCCCCCTCCGCGTTCCCCTGTGTTCCTTTCGCGTGGGGACAAGCGACAAAGAGAGAAAAAAACGGCCCGCTGATCGTTGCGCCAGAGACCCATGGAACTGAGCGGTGGTCCCGAGTCTAAAAAGGCTCGTTGGTCCCCCAATTCCTTCACCAACAGTCCCGTCACCAACGGCGCTTCTCGCGACCTCTTCGCAAACTATGGATACGGCAACCAGGCCGCAATCAACCAGCACTCGCACTCAAATACGCCCGGCTTCAATGGCCTCAACGGGACGAACGGCCTTGGCCTCAACAGCAACCAGCTCTACTCGACCCCTACGCTCACCGTCAACACTGCAGCGAACGGGGTGGGCATGCCCTCCCAGATCAGCCCGACTTCCCCCTTTCCCACGATGCAACAACAGCAGCAGCAGCAGCAACACCAGCAGAGCCAACACGTAGCCCAGAATGGCGGCGCGTACGGAAATTTTGGTGGTTACGGTATGAATGGCATGAACGGTATGGGTGGCATGAATGGCATGCTCGGGATGGGCATGGCGGGCATGGGCATGCTGGGCGTCGGTGGTTTCCCTTACAGCCCTCAGTTGGGCTCTTTCCAGCAGGTAAGCGAGATTTCTCCGAACATTTACTAGCGGTGACCATAACAACCGCAAATATTTTTAACAGAGCTTCAACCAGCAGCGCATGAACTCGCTGAACGTTCCCGCGACGCCGTCTGGATATTCGCCAATCGCGCTTAATGCGGCGCTCGGTTCTGCAGGAAATGCAACGGGGCGCACGGTCTACGTCGGCAACCTTCCCTCGACTGCGTCCGTTGACGAGTTGCTCAACCTTGTGCACTTCGGCCCGCTGGAGTCCATTCGCGTGCTTCCCGAGAAGTCGTGCGTTTTCTTGAGCTTCCTTGACGGTGCAACTGCGGCAGCCTTCCACGCGGACGCCACGATCAAGAAGCTCTCCCTTCACGGTGTTGAGCTTAAGATCGGCTGGGGAAAGCCCAGCCCTGTGCCTAGCCAGGTTGCGCTGAGCATCCAGCAGAGTAATGCGAGCCGCAACGTATACATCGGCGGTCTTGATGAGGGTATGACAGAAGAGCAGCTTCGTGATGATCTCAGCCGCTTCGGTCTGATTGACCAAGTCAAGATTGTCCGTGACAAGAATATCGGCTTCGTTCACTTCCTGAGTATCTCCACCGCCACCAAGGTGAGCTTCTTTTTGTGATTTTCTTGGAAGAGGACCCTGATGCTCATGGCTTATCAGGTCGTTGCAACCTTGCCTACTGAGCCCGCATGGGCCGGTAAGCGTGTCAACTACGGCAAGGATCGTTGTGCGTACATCCCGAAGTCTCAGCAGGCCGCTGCCCAAGCCGCCCAGGCTGCTGCTGCCCAATCCCTCGTGGCTCAGACCGCGGTGCAGATGTCGCCTATGCAGGCATCACCCTTTTCTCCCTACGCACCATTCTCACCGGATGGTATGAATGGAATGGGTTCTGCAAGCCTTAACCGGACCGTGTACCTTGGCAATATCCACCCTGAGACGACCACCGAGGACCTTTGCAACTCTATTCGCGGTGGCGTCTTGCAGAGTATCAGACACATGCAGGACAAGCACATTGCTGTTAGTTGTACCTCATCTATCTCGTCGTACTTTTGCTAATGCCTGCTTCCAGTTTGTAACTTTTGTGGACCCTACTGCCGCATTCACTTTCTACCAGGTGGCCTCATACCAGGGTCTTACACTGAACAACCGTCGTTTAAAGATCGGTTGGGGCAAGAATGCGGGGCCCCTGCCGCCCGCACTGGCTCTTGCGGTGCACTCCGGCGCTACACGCAATGTATATATCGGCAATGTTGAGGACTTTGACAAATTCAATGACGAAAAGCTGAAGAGGGACTTTGGCGAATACGGTGACATTGAGCTTGTCAACTTCTTGAAAGAGAAGTTAGTCATATTCTGTTTCATTGTCTATTGGTCGTGTCCTGATCGCTTTTGCACTTTTAGGAACTGCGCATTCGTCAACTTTACGAATATATCGAACGCGATTAAGGCTATTGATGGCATAAAGAACAAGACAGATTACGCTAACCTGCGCATTGCTCACGGAAAGGATCGTTGCGCGAACCCACCGCGGTCCGGCCCGCAGGGAGGATCAGGTGGTATGCGCAGGACTGCAAGTGGTAACACGGCGGTGAACGCGGCTTCGCCGAATCTGGACATAGACGCTGAGTTGGAGGGTGCGGGTCTGGAGCTTGGTGACGAAGATGATGGACTCGCGGATGCGGATGCGGCAGTGGGTAATGCGGAGATGCTTGCCGCTGAAGAGGCCATTTGATAGTTCTCGTCTGCTCTACCTATGAGCCTCGTCTAATCGCGAAGATCGGTGCATTTTTTATTGTTGTCTGGAATACCCTTCCGTCTTCGTTCTTTCTTTCTTTCTTTTTCCCTTTTTTCGCCTCCTGCCTCGATATCCATGCTGCCCCCCACCCAAAATCACATCAAATGTCTGGACGTCTCGCTTCCGCAAAATCGCGATACTCTACCAACGCTTTGTACATGACCTCCGTTAATACTTCAGTGGATGGAGAAAGTCGGCTTCGGATCCTGAGCAAAACCCCTTTCTCTTCCCGCATTTTTCTGTGGGGGAAGGGACGGACGGCGCTGTGCGGAACCTTGGGCTATTGGTTGTTAGTCTTTTTATCAACTACTATTCTCCCCCTCCCCTGTTCCCCTTTTTTCTTCTTATTTCTTTCTTTCTTTCTTCCCGTTCTTTTAAGATTCCCACTCTCTCTCGGTCCCGACTCCCGATCGCTCCCCTACCCCCGCCCCCCGCCTTTCTTATTCAAAGTCATTTATATGCCCCTTATCCTTGACTTTTTCTCCGTCTTCGTTTCCACGGTCTGGTCTACGCAAATACTTTTATAGGACGGACGACTTTCCGTCCTCCGTCCTCTCTTTGTGTCCCAAAGAACCTTGGTTCCGCGTCGTATCTCATACTCGTACTCGTACTCGAGTCTGTCCGCCCTCTCTCTCTCTCTCTCCCGCCTCGCCTCGTCCCCAACAGTACTTGTGTATCCATCGATATATATATCTAGGTATCGCATATCGCTGCCTCCGGCCCTCCGGGCTCGGGTGTCTATAGTAGTTCTCAATTTTGTTCGTATTGGTACCCATGCATACTTACATACGAACTGTCGCTGGCAAGTATCGAGTATCGAGTATCAGCCTCCTGAGTCCCGACCGGCTATCACGGGAAGCTTTGGTGCCTCTTTTTCGTTGGAGGGGACCCTGGAATGGAGGCTAAATATTTTCGCCTCGAATTTACGATATGCGAAAATGTGAATGGGGTGGAGGAGATCTTGGGGGCGACTTTGCGTTAAGCTTTGTCGGTATGCCTCTCCACTGTCTGTTCGGGTGAATGACCATGAAAGAGACATTAATTTAAGGTCTTCCAAACTGGAAGAGGCAAAATATGATTTTGTGTGTCGGGGTTGGGCACTTTAAGATGGAGGCCTTCCGTTGTTGAAGCTCGGAAAGGATTATTGATTGATCATGTCTTTTCGTTTGATGGATCGACCGTGGTCGCAACGACGACGACGAACGACGAGGGATGATGGAGATTCGGGTTGGAGTCAGTGGGATCTGGGCGCCGGTTGGTGATCATGATAGGCGTTGCATCTCGTCCATCGTGGAAGGCTTTTTTTTATGCGGGTTGACACATGGTCTGTCACGGTGTTACCCCCTGTTGACGTTCGCAAGGCATTTAGAATCCTATGGATTTAATGTGCATGTATAGACTGCGTGGCGAAATACGTTCATATAACTTTGTTCGGTAGACGGCCGACCCACGCCACGCAGCTGCCGCTCTGTGTATTCCGCAGCAGGTGTGTTCAAAGATCCTGTGCAACGTGCGACGACGGCGTAACGACCAACTCTGTTCCCCATTTTTTTTTTTCGCGAAGCGAAGACTCGCTCGCTTATTCGAGTCCGTGACCGGTGAACTGCCGTCTGCCGTCTGCCGATCGACGGATGGATGGATGGACTGGCGAGTCAGTACAGCGCAGTACTATAATTTCGAATAGTAAAAGCCCGAGGTTACGCGGAGTAGACTCAACTCCTACGGGGATCGCACGAAGGCTAAAGTATAAGTAACAATTGCCACGTGTCTGGGGAAGTGCAAGCCCCCTCCCCCATTTTAGCTCGGTGATCCCGCACGCCCGACAAGTCACGGCTGCCGGCGTCTGCGCGACGATTGCGACCACGTATATACTTCTCTGCACTTGACCTCCTACCTCCATCTTCATCCCCACTCAAATGTCTTCTCCACCTCCGGCCTTGGCCTCGGCCTCTCCGTGTCGCCGAAACGTCCTTCGCCGCGCGCCCTCAGGCCGCTGTACCGCCCCCGCAGAATGTCGAGTTCATGTTCGAGAAGATCATGGACGTCGTCCAGAAGTCTGTGAGCACCGTCTTCATTTGATGTATCTTTTCTCTCGTGGTCCTTTGGTGTGCTTGGTTCTTGTGGCGTTCCTGCGGTTCGTGTGCTGTCATGCCATGGGTTCTCGAAGAGTCCTGGTATTCACGTGTGATTATAGTTGAAGGCCCTTCGGCGGCTTCTTGCGTCGGGTACATTTCTTTTGCTTTGCATGTCTCTTCCGCGCCCAGAAGCTCTGTTAACTCTTCTTTGTCCAGCATAGCGAGATCGCGGAGCTCCGTCAACAATGTACCGAGCTGCGGATCGCAAATGCCAACCTCGAGAGGATGGTCAAAGAGTCCACTGCGGTATGTCCTCTCCCCTCTCTCAGTTGCTGGCGGCGTTAAGCATGTGTGCAGAATGGCTATGCCCACTACGGCAACAACCACACTCCCCCATCAGGCTCTCCGAGAATACGCAACAAGTCCCCTTTCCTCAGCCCGTCGACTTTCCCCCATGTACCCGTCCCGCCCACACTATGTGTCCCTTCGCTAGGGCCCAGTTCATTGACGACACTTTCGAATTCCCACCGCGAGATCCCGGGCTTCTTTGTCGTCATTCCCGCCGGTGGCGCCGGCACCCGTCTTTGGCCGCTTTCGCGCGAGGATCATCCCAAGTTCCTTCTCGACGTCAATCTCTCCGGCCGCTCGCTCCTGCAGTCCACCTGGGACCGCCTCTTACCGCTCGCCTCGGCCGCACGCACGACCGTCGTCGCCGGCCCCGCACACTCGCCCGCGATCCGCGAGCAGCTCCCGGACCTCGCCTCGCACAACCTCTTCACCGAGCCGGGCCCGAAGGACTCCATGGCCGCCATCGGACTCGCCGCCGCCATCCTCGCGCGGCGCGACCCGGACGCAGTCATCGGCTCCTTCGCGGCGGACCACATGATCTCCGGCGACGACGCGTTCCTGTCCGCCGTCGCGGAGGCCGTCGAGGTCGCGCGCGCGGGGTACCTCGTGACTATCGGTATCGCGCCGTCCCAGCCCGCAACGGGATTCGGGTACGTGCGCCTCGGCGACTCGCTGAGTCTGCCGAACGCACCGAACGCACGGCTCGTGAGCTCGTTCAAGGAGAAACCGGACGCGCGGACGGCGGCGATGTACCTCGCGACGGGCTCGTACCGCTGGAACGCGGGCATGTTCGTCACGCGTGCATCGTTCCTTATGGAGCTCCTATTGGAGTACAAGCCGGAGCTGCATGCGGGACTTACGAAGATCGCGGATTGCTGGGACGACGATGCGCTCAGGCAGGAGACGCTTGCGGAGGTGTGGGCGGGGCTTGAGAAGATCCCGATTGATAACGCTGTTGCGGAACCGGCGGCGGCGCAGGGCCGCGTTGCGGTTGTGCCCGCGACGTTTGGATGGGACGACGTGGGTGATTTCTCGTCCCTCTCTGAGATGCTCCCCGCCGAGGCCAACCAGCCAAAGGTGCTCGGCGACCACCATCTCGGTACGTCCTCTGCTTTTTCCTCTCCTTCGATTCCAAATTGCTAACGAGTGAATTTCGCCTTTGGTTAGTCCTCACGGAACAGGTGGCAGGCGGGATCGTCGTACCCGGCTCGGGCAGGCTCGTGGCGTGCCTGGGCGTGGACGACCTCGTGATCGTCGATATGCCCGACGCGCTGATGGTGACGACGCGCGCGCGCTCGCAGGAGGTGAAGCGCCTTGTGAAGCGCTGCAAGGACGCGGGGTGGAAGAACTTGCTTTGAGCGAGGTTTTCTCGTGGCAAATTCGTTTTTGGTGGTTGTTCCGCCGCCGCTGCTGCCCCGCCACCTGGGACTCGGTCTTACCGCACGGCGTGTGCGACTTGCGACTTGCGCGTCGATCGCCTTTTACCCCGGACTTGGATCCATTTTGTTTTGTTTTTTCCCTGCTCGCAAGAAAGTATAAGTTAATCAGGCAATTCCCAATCCCAATCTTAGTTTATTCCCTCTCCACTCCGTCTCCGTCCTTCTTATCTAACGCTCACCGCATCCCAGTCCCGGTTCCTCACAGGACAAAGAACAATCCAAGTCCCAAGTACCAAGAATCAATTATCTACCTCTACCTCTACCGTACCCACCATCTCGGCCCCGTTACGAGACTATATTAACCTTTCGATTTTTTTTTCGATTTTTTTTGACGCCGAGGTGACTTTTAGGATTACTTACGCTACGCTTACTTTTCTTCGTTTTCGCGTTACATAGGTACTGTATTTCTTCGCCGCACCGCACCGTACCGTATTTGGCATCGGTCCTCGGTCCTGGTCCTGATCTTGTACACCCTTTTTTTTTTCTCGTCTTATTTTTTTCTTTCTACCTGGATCTGGATTCTGGATTCTGGATTCTGGATTGTCACGGTATCGGCTCGGTGGATATGGGAATTTTTGGTACCAGTATCCTACAACTCTGCACTCTACACTCTGCACTTTGCGCTCTGTCTTGCACCACCAGTGCTGGTACTAGTACTGGCGCTGATAATTAATGATATTAATTGTTTTTTTTTCTTGGACGTATTGGATTTTGGACTCGGATGTGGGCCTGCCTCAAAGGTGGTTGGATGTTGCGTGTACATGTATTACGGTGGTTGGTCGTTTGTTCCGGTTGAAAAGACCATCAATTTTTTTTTCGAAAGGAAGGAAGATCCATATGCACCGGCGTCTGATACTCGGAGCGTGGGCAAGTACTGTCGGTTAACAAATACAAGGGGGGACTTTTTTTTTTTTGAGTGTGGACCTTCGTCGCAGTCGCAGTCGCGGTCCCTCATTGCACTGCGTGCTATACTAAGCGAAGTTCAATACTCAGGCTGGACGGCGGGCAGCCTGAGCGAACAGCGATCGCGGGGAGACTTGTTGGCTTTTACGGTTTCTGCTTTTGAGTCTTGACACGCTCTGCCTCAGGCTGTTGTTGTCGTTTGGTTACTACACTACACTGCACTACTCTGGCGCCCGGCCTTCGCTGTGTGAACGCTCAAGCTAATATCTGTCCTAATACTATGGACAAGGAGGGGCGACTCGGACTCGGACTCGGAGGGCCCTAGCGTGCTGTCACCGTTGTTTTTTTTTTTCAATGGGGCTCGACTACTGAGATTCGCACAAGGGAGTTTATGGAGCTCAGGTTGCTGTCGGGAGTCTGGCGTGGAGACGAGGGCCTGTGCTGCTTGGATTGCTTGTTTTTTTCGTCTTCTTCTTCTTCCTTTTGCCTTGGTTTGAGACTTCATAAATGTCGGGATCAGGGCGGGGCTGTTTCTTCCTGACCCTTCCACTGGCAGTACCAGTATCCTTCTCGCGCTGGCTTGTTGGACGTACCTCTGAGGCTCTGATCCCAAGACGACTCTGCTCCTCTGCTCCTCTGCTCCTCAACTCCTGGGGTAACTCAACTCCGCTACTGCTACTGCTACTATGGACACCGGAGCGCTCGTAGTCACCGCGCTAGGATCGACCGTCGGGCTGGCCCTCTTCACCTGTATCGGACTCCACCAGCGTTCCCAACGCACTTCATCCGAGTCTCCATCTCTAAGTCTCCCAACCTCGCTCACCAACGAGCTCGCCTACGCGCTCGAAGCCCTCTGGGACAACGCCGTAACACACTCCCTCCGACACCGACTCTCCCAACACGTCAGCGACGCAGCGACGCGCCTGCTCGCCGCGCGCACGCGCTTCGTGCAGCGGCACCTCGCAAAGGCGCTGCTCATCCAGTCCAAGCTCGAGCAGGTAGACGCGGCGATCGCGCGCTGGCGCCGGAGGTACCGCCGTGTGAGGCGCAGGGCCGCGGCGCTCCGCGCGGAGTGCACGCGCAGGAATTTGGGGAAGCTGGTGAGGATTGGGAAGGTGTGGGAGCCGCTGCCGTATGATTTGGTGTTTGCGCTGCACCCCCGGGAGAGGGTGCGGGAGTGCGTGGCTAGGCCGGGGTGAGTGGCGTTGTGCTCGGGGCTCGGGGTGGCGACAATGCGTCGTGAAGCGGGTGTTTGTTCTAATTGATGTGTGTAATGTGACAGGACTGTTGGTGTTTGTCTCCGATTCCGGAAGGGTACGCTGGAACAGCGGCTGCATAGGAAGGACCCGTGGGTCCTCGAAGGCCGTGTACTGTCGATGATGGATTACTTCCCGCTTGAAGACGACGGGAGCCTGCGCCTTGACCTCGTGCGTAGGAGGTTCAGCATCGAGGAGCTGGAGGTGCGTCTGATCCCGCTTAATCCCGATCGCCCGAGCCACAGACACTTATAATCATATTAACATTGCTTGACAAAACTTTTTTTTCGACAGTTCTTGGTCCCGGGTCGCTACGACGCCTTCTACGCAGCAGACGAAGAGCGCATCTCTGCGCTAGCTCTGCACAACTTCACACAGCAATTCGGCTATGTCAACGTAGTCGGTTCGTACCGCGTTTTCCCCTCCACCTACCACATGTTTACCAATCTAACATCCCCATGCGCCCCCCTTCGCAGAGCGCGAGGACGTCTACTGCCAGACGCGGCGACGGTTCCGCCAATGGCTCCGCGGCTCGCTCTTCTACCACGTCGTCCGCTGGGTCTGCTACATAGCAGTCCTCGCGTCCGTCCTCGCCTTGGACGTCTACGCGACACATAGCGCGTGGGTGGCGTTCCCGCAGCTCGGGGCGCACAGGGGCTGGTTCGTCCTGCTCGGCGTGTGCGCGTTCGCGCTCGGGTACAAGTGCTATATACGCTTCATGCGGGGCCGCTATGAGACGTATGGATCTGAGTGGTGTGTCTTGCCGCAGCGTCCTGCGCGGGGATTTCTGTGGGAGGGAGGATGGGCGGAGATGTTCTTGTGATGTTGGGGTTTTTTGTTTTTGGAGACGCGTGCTGGTTACTTGTAAGTATTATGCCTGACTGATTTCTGTATGTCCGTATGTTCATGCCTGCGTATATGCTCGAGACCTTCCTATGGTCTTTTTATGCTCTCTGTCTTTTGTTGGATGTATGTACATGTACAGTAGAAATTTGATTTTAGGTTTCACGGCTATAGGCGTGCACTTACGTCAGCGGAGTGCAGCTTGCTTTCAACCAGGACGCGGCTACTTGCTATAGCACTTCGAGTTGAGTACTGGCACGTTAACGGAAACAGGCAGGCCATGGACCACAAACGCCCCTCTTCATACGAATCTCCTCAGCCCAACAAAAGACCATGCATCCGGATTACTCGAGCTGAAGCGGATCAGCTCTCAAAAGACATACGGGAAGCACTAACTGGCCTGCTGGGCGATGGGCCTTGGGAGCTTAAAGACGATCCGCTCGTTTTTTCCGAAATCATCACCGGTATTTGGAACGGCATCTCCAAACCTGAGCTGGGGAAACATGCCGCACTGAATCTACCAAATTACAGACAAGTCTTCAATCGCATCACAGGACTCCCGCTCGATCAGAAGGAATTATTTCTCAGCTCATTGTCGGAGGCTCGCGATAAGGGGGATTGGATAGGATTTCTTAATAAGTGGTGTACGTTCGTGCCCGTTTTTCTTAAACAAAACAGCTGCTCACTGTTATTCAGTCGACGTCGACATTGTCAGTGTCAGCGACGGTAATACATCGGACAAGGTCATGCCTCAGGACTTCGCAGATCAGGAAAGGGGTAAGGCTCGTCCCTCATTCGACTGTATGTCCTGACACCCCATTAGCGACGATGGCTGGATGGAACAGGGAGTACGTCGGCAGGATGTCTGAAGAGCTTTGGGCTCATATCCGTGATTGCATCCAATTCTCTGTGACTGAGAAATATGCAAATTACTGTCCGATCATACAATCCTCTGGGACGGGAAAATCGCGTACTGTCGACCAGCTCAGCATCGATCACTTCGTCATTCCCATGTGCTTTAGGGCATCAGGAACAGGCGGTATGTGCTTCTACGTACCTCGCTCGTAATATTGATGTGGTTTTCCAACTTGCTATGATTTCGCTACAGGATTCCCACCTGGCGATCACAATATTCGAAACTTCCTAGTCGCCAATTCAAATCGCACGATAAAACATGTCGATGCCTTCTTTTCGGCACTTTTTGAAGTCACCCTTGAAAAGCTCCGGGACCTGTACGGGAACAGTGACGTGAGCTATACAGCTCTTGCAGCAGACTTTCGTCTCCGCATGACCGACGGCCAGACGATGTCTAAGGCGAATCAGTTTCGCACAAAATTGTATGCTGCGTCGTTCGGCGTGCTGACAACGTGAGTAGTTTGAACTTAAGTTGCCTTTAAGACGCTTACAATTCCCCACAGATTCTCAGGGCTCAGGCTAATGTAGATACAGGAACGGAAAAAAACGACTCTCCATCCAGCAAAGAGACATTCAACTTGAACTCTGTTACGGTTACTGCATTCAAACGCCTTCAAGAATTTCTGATCGAGTTTGCTGTAAGACGGCGTTCATCTCCGACGCCGACGACGACGCCGAAAGGTGTGTTCCTTCCGGTTGAAAAGTAGTATTCGCGGGCCATAACGCGCCCATTTACACGCAGAATCTAGCGAAGTATGGGAGAAGTATCACCCGATTGTTATCGTGGCCTTCGATGAAGCAGCCGCTCTTACTGAGCTATACTATGACGGACACATACTTTTTGTCCCAGTTCGCTATTGGCTTCGACAACTGAAGCCGTGTTCACTTTTCACCCTCTTTCTGTCTACGACTGGGCGGACCGCAGCATTTGTATCGCCGAGCGGAACGCCTGGTAGCTCCTTGCGCATCGTGAAAGGGCCCTTGAAGCTTAATACTCCTTTCACAGCTGCCGCATTTGACCTATTTGCGAAGAAAGGGATGGATGGTTCCCGCGTAAGAGGGACAAACACGAAGTCGAGTATGGAGGAAGGACCGCTCCATGAATTATCCTTATCTGAGGTTTCGAGCGTAAAGTTCATGTCGGGCTTCGGCCGCACCCTGTGGGCATCTAATCCCCTTGTTCTTAGTTAAGTATTAACGTGGTTTTCGTAGGTAGGCCTCTCGAATTGGACTGGGCAGCGACAAATATAGAGGACTCAGTGCCCAAGACATTGCTACTCTCACAGAGAATATGGTCTTTTTTGCCGGTGTAAAACTTCTCAATCAGCCGAATTTCAGCAGCAGTGATGATGTGAAGTTTACTACTGAGCAAGTGTTTGCATGTCTGGCCCAGCGAATTCCTCTCGAATTCAATTCCACGACATGTCTTGCCCGTGAGCAGCAAAATGATCAAGTCGAAAACCACATGCGTATCTGTCTGCACGTCGACCCAACTTTCGAAAGCATGATGACTCTGTCACCTTCTGAACCACTGCTTTCGGAAGCGGCATTCGCTATTATGCAGAATAAAGGGTTTAATGCTGAATCGGCTTTATTGCGCGTCATGTCCAGATTTTCCATACATAAGGGTGACCGTGGAGAGTATCTAGCATTGCTGGTTATGATACTAGCTAGGGATGCTGCGGTCTGCCACCGAAATGGCGAAAAGATATGGAAAGACATGCAAGTCCCAGCGCTATCAGGGCAGGGGGAATATCAGCGCACCATTTCTGTTGCAGAATTTATCAAATATCTCTTCAATGGACTGCCTGAAGACATAAAAACCGGTATCGGCTCTGACTTCGCGGATGCGAACATGCATTTTAATCACTTCAATAAGGCGTACGAGCATAAATTGGTTCATCGACGATACCTTTTGCGATACCTGGCTCGTGGTGCTGGGTTGCTGTGTGCAAACAATCAAGAGTCTGTTGACATCATCCTTCCCTACATTATCGGAGAGCGGCTACGCGAAAATCAATTGGGTGTCATTCAGATTCAAGTAAAGAACGTCCAGGGCGAATGGCAGGATCCCGATTGGGATCTATTCGACAGGATGGAGCAGTTCAAGGTGGGCATTTTCGACGACGACGACGACGATGCCCTACCCACAATCCGGATTGTTTTCGCGCTGGCCAGCAAACCTGCTCTGCGTGCAAGAAAAGTAGCCGTGAGGAGTAAGAGCGGAAAGACCTACACAGCATACGATATCTGGTGTGCCGGTCTGTCCAGCAAACATATCAAACCCATTAGTAAAGGTAAGGAGTCGTGCTGGAAGGCGCTACTTGATATATCCGTGGTGTGGAAGAGTCTGTTCGAAATCGATGGGAAGCCTGGTATGCTGCCTTTTTTGCAGGCGATGAATCCCGGTTCGGCATCTGATCCACCGTTCTGGGATAACTTCTTCCCATTGCTGAGCGATCTGGAAAGTGCGGTAATCGAGCCAGCAGGACGAGGGGCCGGAGGGGATGTGTTCATCTCGTCTTCCGACGTGGGCCCGTCGGAAAGGGGCGCTGATGAAGACGTCAGAAGCAAAACGTACACCGAAATGGACATAGATATGGATCCTGCCGGTGGAGATGACGAGCTTGAGGGGACTGAGGAAGCTGAGCGACACGCCGCTGTGGGGTCCCAAATCGTGGATACGTATCTCGACCGATACCACAGTGGGATACCGTGACTGCAGCCTGATGAGTGAGTGTAAGTAGACTCCTGATGCGTTTACTATGGTGCTGGGGTTTTTGAGGGTATGTTCTCTTTCTCTTTTCCCTGGGAAGGTATATATTGCGGGGTCGGGATTTCGGAAGGGAAGGAATTAGCGAGAAGAAAGACGTGCAGAAGACATTGAATAACAATTATCTTATATACTAATGTATGACTGTACTGACAAATTATTCGTAATTTGACTCTACAGCGGTCAAAGCTTAATCGATCTGAGTCTGCTTTTGCCCGCTCTTCTACTACGTCACCCGCTGGATCTGCTACGGGACGTAGGGACCCGAGTGGTATGTCTTACCCCAGCGCCCCGCGCGAGGCTCTCTGTGGGAAGGAGGCTGGGCGGAGGTGTTCTTGTGGTGTTTTTAAAACACTTGGTATCCATGTTGGGATTTGTATACCTGACTGATTTCCATACGTTCATGCCTGCATACATGTATATGCTCGAGACCTTTCTACGATCTTTTTATGTTTTATGTCTTTTTAATACCTTTTATGCACTCCCTATGTTCAGGTTACGAATGGCGACCTCTTGTAATAATACATACCAGTATGCATATCACCTTTCACTGGAAGCATTCATCTTGGCGTCCGATGAGGATCCAGAATCCAGTCCTTCAAGAAAGGGCTTGGTACATACGCAGTGAGCATACTCTTAAACCTATTGTACTTTCGGCGGCGGACCCGCTAGATGCATGGTGAATTGCGGCAGACTGGGATTAACAGTGAAATAATGTAAACATTCTCAAGAATCTACTTATGTTACAATTTGCGAGAGCCATCTCCCAGGCCACAGGCAGACATCACTTACGACTAAGTCGCCCAAGAAACTGGGGGTTACATGTGGCGTTAAGCCTTTTATTTTCTCACTTACAATTAAATTTCTTCCGAAACGTCTTCTACTGGTATGTCTCCCGATAACGGAAGGAAATTTGCCCAAAATATGGGATCGGATGCTGCACCCGGGTTCATCGCCTGAAAATAAGGGTACATGTCGCACTCTCCTTTCTTCGTAAAGCGACTTTTCCAAGCGCAAGATGCAACAACCAGCGCTTGCCAGCATGGCACCGCATCCTTGCTGATGGGCTTGACGAACCTGCTCGACACACCAGCACACCATATATCATACGCTGTATAAGTTTTACCGTTCTTGCTCTTGACGTCCACCTTCCTCGCGCGCAGATTCGGTTCGTTAGCCAACGCGAAAACAATTCGGATCGTAGGCAGAGCGTCGTCTTCATAATCGAGAATCCCCAGCTTGAACTGTTCCATTTCGTCGAATATATCCCAGTCGGAGCCCTGAGACTCATCCTGGACGTTCTTCATCCGAATTTGAATAACTCCTAGCCGATCTTCTCGCAGATGCGTGCCTGTCAAATACGGAACAATAGCATCGACAGACCCGTGACTGTCGCTATTGAAGAGTCCGGACCCGCGAGCCATTAATCGCACGAGATACCGTCGATGGATCAATTCTTGCTCGTACACTTTAGTGAAGTGGTTGAAATGTGTGTTTGCCCCTGTGAAATCCGATTCGATCCCATGTGCGATATCGAGGGACAAGTTATTGAAAAGACTCTTGACGAAGTTTGAAACAGAGATGACACGGTTCCATTCCGCCGGGTCACCAGATATGGTTCTTGAAGAGATAATATTCATCCTCCTCCACATCATCTCGCTGTTCTGGGCACAGATTGCAGCATCTCGAGCCAGTATCAAGAGCAGTAAAACAATGAGTTCTCCACGGTCGTCCTTATTAACGGAGTTTCTTGACATGATGTCCAGAAGAGTTGACTCGGGTTTAAATCCTTTGTTTTGCATAATAGCGAATGCAGCTTCTGAAAGTAGCGGCTCAGAGTGCGACACCGTGAGCATTGTCTCAAAATTAGGGTCAACGTTGAGACAGACGCGCATATGTTCCCCAACTTGCTGTTCCTCCGCCGAGCTATCAAAATCGACAGGAATTCGCTTTGACAGACATGCAAACGCCTGTGCCTCCGTAAACTGCGTGTCTTGCATATTAGTAAAGTGCTCTTCGTTCATGAGTTTCGCGCCGGCGAAATTGACGATATCCTCAGGCGGAGAGTCGGTCTCCACATTAAAACGTGATGCCCACCTGAATGGGTGCTTCAATTGAGCATTCCTGCGGACGAGCGAAGGAGTACATACAGTGTGCGTCCCAGGCGGGCCATGAAGCGCTCGCTCGAAACCTCGCGTAGGGAAAGCTCGTGGCAGGACGCCTTGTCCGCGTTTGTTTCTTCGTTTTCCTGATCATCGCGGGAAGCATCCTTCCCTTTTTTTGCGAACAGGTCCATCGAGAGCGTCGTAAATGGCGGGTACGGTTTCAGCACTGTCTTGACGATACGCAAAGAACTGTCTGGTTTCTCAGGCGGCAGAACGGGAGTTGGGACGGGCATCCTCGTGGAAAGGAAGAGGGTGAAAAGTGAGCAACGACCCAATTTGCGAAGCTGTTGGCGTAACGGGTCGAAAATAGTGCGTCGGCCATCCCTTGTGTCCATGAGTGCGGTGGCCTCATCAAAAGCTAAGATGACGTGGGGTACGTGTTTTCTGTAGAGATCTTCAGCGTATTTGCATATCCTCAATCAGCTATGCACAGATGTGACTGTCCAAAGAGGAACCTCACCGTCCGCCATGGACGAGGATGAGCCTTGTTGAACCGTACGTCCATGAAGAAACGACGCTAGCCTGCGGAATGCGGTAAAGGAATCTTGCGTAGTCTGCTGCGATCCGACTTCGCGTCGGGTGCTAAAAACCTGCAGGAATATTTAGTCGAAGATCAAAGGGTGAAAAGAGTGAGTCACCTTAACCGTATGGCAAACGACATCTTCATACAACTCTCTGCGAAACTGATTTGCCTCAGTTGTAGTCTGTCCATCCGTCATGCGGTGACGGAAATCTGCTGATAGGGCTTGACAGTCGATGCCAGTATTATCGTATAACTCTATAAGTTTTTTGTACGTGACTTCAAAGAGCGCCGACAAAAAAGCGTCGACAAAATCAACTGAATAGTAACGGTATTCATGTAATAAGTCCAGAATACTGTGATCTCCAGGTGGGACCCCTGTATAAGATCATTTATAGACCGGAAGAGTCTGCTAAGCGCGAGACGCGTACCAGTAGTACCCCATGCCCTTAAACATATGGGGATGACGAAGTGATCAATACTGAGCTGGTCAACAGTGCGCGATTTTCCAGTTCCCGATGATTGTATGATAGGGCAGAAACTTTCGTAATTTCCACCCAAAGAGGAAGAATTAAAATCACGAATATGTGCCCAAAGCACATCGGACATTGTACCGGCATACTCCCGGTTCCAGCCGGATATTGCCGCTAATATTAATGGGACATTAAAATCATACAGATGGAATGAAAAAACCCTTGCCATTTTCTCGAGTTCCATATTTCAGAGAGTCCTTATCTGACGGGTTGCCGTCGCTGACGCTGACAATGTCGACGTCGACTGAATTACGGTGAGCAGATGTTTTGTTCAAGAAAACGGTACGAACGCACACCACTTATTGATAAATCCTATCCAATCACCCTTGTCGCGAGTCTCCGACAATGAGCTGCAAAATAATTCCTTCTGATCGAGCGGAAGTCCTAAAATGCGATCGAGGGCTACTTTGCGAGCCGGCAGATTCGATACGACATGTCCCATAAGCGAAGGTTTGTCGGCGCAGATCCAAATAGCGAAGATAATTTGGAAAAGAGTGTCTAGATCGGGTGTAAGCTCCCAGGGCCCGTCACCCAGCAGGCCCGGGCCAGTTAGTGTTTCCCGTATGTCTTTTGAGAGCTGATCTGCTTCAGTTTGAGTAATCCGTATGCACGGCCTTTTACTGGGCTGAAAAGATGAATCTGAAGCATCCATTCTAGGTCTTTTTTGCAGAACACAATTATGGCGAGAGGGAAAGAGCCTGAGGTCCCGATCGGGTTGCATTTGACAGGATTAGGACCTATGACGTCATTGCAACCTGAAGCCTGAGGAATATGGACCTTGAAACAAAGCGTTCTGCCAGATTGTAGGATGAGAGTACAATCCTGTGTTGTTATACACCAGAGAGTACGCTTTAATAGCATCCCAAGTTTCTCTGCGTAGAAGCTTTTTCATAACTGTGGAAAGTTTTCGTTAATACGCATTACGTTAGGCTTGAGCTTTGTGTGGCGCAATTGCCGATTTTGGTATGTCGGAGTTTATATTTTTTGTTTTCGTCATCTGTTCCGAATTCGCGCGACTGAAGACTCAATAATCCAACATCAATACTTCTCCCGCTTGTTCAAAGAGCTTCAGGACCCATTAATATTGAGACCTAGGCTACAGCTTTCTGGATCAGCTTCGGCGTGGACTAGTATGATATCGCAAAAGTCCCGCCGCTCTACTATCGGCAATGCTGAATGCTGATTACTGTACAATACTTCCTGATGCTTCGGATATGGACATTAATTATCTCACTGATTTGCCGGGTGCTACGTGCTAATTCTCGTACTTTTCAAGCCTTCGTTCTCGTCACAGGGCACTCTAGTCTTCCGGGCCGTCAATACACTAAGGAACGCAAGCCCACTGCGCTCGCGCATTCTTTCACGTAGTTCTACTTGCCAACGGTCCAGCTGAGCGCGCAGAATGTCATGCTCTTTACCAGCCCCCAGATCTCGACGACTCTGTCATTAACAAGCACAGATTCACGACGGACATAGCGACTATTCGCGTTACTATCGTCGACATTAATACTTGTACATTCCTTTATGGCCCACGGTTCCAAACGACGATGTTCATCGATGAGCGCAGTCTTTCTCCTGTCGCTGTTTCGGAGACCTCCCTTGCGGAACTCAGGATATCAGCAGGACGAATTAGTGTCATGCTCTGGCTCACGACAATCGGCACTCTGAATCTCCCTCTCGCAAGTCTAGGACCTCGAGCGTTTGGGAAATCTCCGGCAGCGCGGTCTCCCAAACTGTACACTGAGGTCGCAAAGGCAAGCAGTATTGAAGTCCATGACGGGGTCGACGACTACTCCGAGACCGACGTCATGAGAGGGAAGCCGTAGTTGGTGGTGCTAAAAGCTCTGCCGTGGGTCTTCAGGCTGCTCCCGGGTCGAGTACTAACTCCGCCACGGGCCATGAATAGGTTTCTAACGACCCATGTCTCGTCGCCATTTATCTCTTTTATACAGACCTGTCCTGGGAAATTAGTAAATACGTTAAGAACGACGAAGTGTTATGCATTGGTCACAAAACAATTCGCATTACAGTATACCACCGCGGAAACTCGTCATGTACAAAGTAAGCGCCATATTACAGAGGATACTTGCGTAAGGAGCCGATAGATCATTGCTTATACCCGAGTATGGCGAGGACGTCACTAATTTTCTCGTCGTACAGCACGTCGTGAAGTTTGGCAAATAAGATCTTTTGTTCGAGATCTATATCCTCTGCATCCACGATTGCCGCTCTTCGACTTTCAAAACTTCCCGGGATCGGATAGACAGGCATACTGCCTTCTTCCCCAACTGTCGGGTGAGTATCAAGCGGAGAGCATCGGTTAATGGCGGCAGTTGCTTGTCGATTCTATATCACTCATGAGCCAAGATGGAAACTGAGCTTATTAAAGGAGAGGTCATGCTTACCCCTCTCATAGCTTCTCGCAGTAAATAGTGGCGGCTACTTAGCTCTTCCTGTTCACGTTTGAGCTTTTCCAATCTACGCCTATTCTCTTCCCCTTCACGTTCAAGTTGCGCCTTCATTTCTTCCAATCCACGCCTAATCTCTTCACGTTGTCTGTTCATTTCACTCAGCGCTTCCAAATCTTTGGTTTTAGCCTTATAGCTATCCCTTGGCCTTTTTGTCGATTTCTTCATGCCAGAGGATTCTGCTAAAGTATCAATGCTTTAGAGACCATACAGAGACGACAAGCGTATGATACTATAAGGAGAGATGTACCTGTAAATACTCTGGTTGAAGGTGTTGGCAACACTTCGAAGTCCCTTTCGGCATTCACTGGTACGCCTGCGACGTGATTTAGTGTTCGTAAGCAGTGAATTGGGAAGGACAATGTATTGTAAAGCAGGGAATACGAATATACCTGTCTCACTTCCGTTCTCAGATGGCATGGGGGGATTTGAGCTTGGTGCAGCGCAATGGACAGTGGTCTTATACCCCTGTTCACGTAAGAATTCGTAAATTGAATTTTCGAGCACTCATTGACTCAGTTCTTGTGCAAATTCTCTGCCCAGTGCCGCGTGTCTGGGCAAAAACATGTACAAACTAGACAGATGCCTACACAGCGTTACGCTGGATCACGTCTTCTTCCTGGTGTAATCATGTCCTACTCATCCTCATATCGTGCCCTGTCTTAATCCTGGAGACAATATCACTGTTGTATCGCACCTTGTGTGCCATTTTATTTAAACGAATTTATTTACTTGAGATGGTCAGAATATCAATCTCGGAACAAACGGTCTGGTATGGGCGCTTGTTCAATATAATTTGGCGCGCTGGCTACGGGTGAAACCGTTGACCACTTACTTCTTATATTTGTACACCAGGCGTCGTCTGCACGATGAAGATCGCATTCTTCAGCACCAAAGAGGTGGTTACTTCTCGCTTATTGTACCTTGGATGCAACCTGACCGGTACTGCTACTGACAGTACGATTTGACGACGTTCACTCACGATAGGATCGCACCACACGAAATCACGTTCATCCATCACAGTCTGGATGAGGGAACGGCCATCCTCGCTGCGGGGCACGAGGTGGCGTGTATCTTTGTCAACGATGCAGGCGACGCGCCGACGCTGCAAGTACTTCACAGTGTCGGCGTGCGGACGATTGCGTTACGCGTACGTCGTTTTATCCCGGATGTAGTATGTGATGACAGTTGTACTAATGGTGTCTGTATGGGTGCATACAGTGCGCTGGGTTTAACAACGTTAGTGTCGCAGAGACACTAGCCATTTCCACAAAAAATGACGCGCTCTTGATTAGGTTGATTTGAAGAAATCAAACGAGCTTGGAATCTCGGTCGTCCGTGTACCCGCCTACTCTCCGGAAGCTAGTGAGTCCAGATGGCCGGTTTCTTCCGTATGATCTAAATTCGTTATTGGTTGTAGTCGCTGAGGTCTGTGGCTCAGACCTTGCAAACAAAAATTGACAGTCATCGTACCAATTAGTTTACTGTTGGGACAATCCTGACCGTCGTCAGGAAGTAGTAAGACCCATTTTCGGGTTGCTCCGCCTGTACAGATCGTACTGACCGTCTTCGACAGCCATAAAGCATACAACCGCGTCCGGGAGGGTAACTTCCTCCTCTCTGGCCTGGTGGGCTTCAATCTTTCCGGGAAAACCGTCGGAATCATAGGTACCGGGAGGATCGGCATGCTCACAGGCAAAATCCTCGCGCATGGCTTCGGGTGCACCGTCCTCGCGCACGATCCGTACCCCGACAAGACAGGCGCTGCAGACGCAGGGGTCACATACGTAGAGCTCCCTGACCTTCTCGCGCGATCAGACATAATCTCGCTGCACTGCCCACTGCTCCGAGTACGCGCTACATGCTCAACGCGGAGTCCCTTGCACTGACGCGGCGCGGCGTCGTGCTCGTGAACACGAGCCGTGGTGCGCTCATTGACACTGCTGCGCTGATCGCGCACTTGAAGAGCGGGCATGTCGGAGCGGTCGCGCTGGATGTGTATGAGCGTGAGGAGGAGTATTTCTTCCGCGACGGAAGCGGGACGATCATGCACGACGATGTGCTTAGCCGCTTACTCAGTTTCCACAACGTATTTGTGACGGGTCATCAGGCGTATTTAACGGAAGAGGTGCGCGTATATTCCCCGTATGATACAACCGCTGACGTCTGGGGAAAAATCGGTGTTCTACAAGGCCCTCAATGCTATCGCTGAGACGACCATTCAGAACTTGAATGATTTAGAGCAGGGAAGGGATTGTGTAAACATCACCAAGTGTTGATTCCGAGATATGTATAGATCAGAACGCGTTTGGTTTGTCTGTGGTTTGTCTGTGTTTTGCCACTGTAGACAAGAAATGATCCTGCGGCCTGAGTCGGTCATATGTTTAAACATAAACTTTTCAACACATAACCTTCTTTATCTGGCAGGCGGAGCACTAAAATAGGAAAGAGACTATTCGTGACTGGTAACACGCCGTGTCACGTCCCCTCCCTTCGGAATTATCGGCGCTCACCGCGTTGGGCGCTGCACTAGTACTGTATACAGCCTGTATACCAGACCGGACAGTAACTGTCCATTAATATTCCATCTGACTCATTCATTCATCTCTATAAAACGGTGCAGGATTTCGAGAACAGGCTTCAGTCTGAGCTCTGCCGTGTCGAGACTGGGTGATGAATTTCGGGGCGACAAGAAGCAGGAGCTTGGTGCGCCAAGCTGCGCGTGTCAAGCACGTATCCCGCCCTGCGCACAGTCGTCTAACAAGTCCCCTTTCGAGCAGGCCCAACGACGACACGATCATCAACATCCCGCGCGCGGATGTCTATCGCTTCGGGGATGGGAACAGAGCGGCACCTGTGTTCAAGGACCTCGAGTGGACCGTCAAGGAGGGCGAGAGCTGGGCCATAGTCGGACCCGCCGGAAGTGAGAAAACACACCTCCTCGAGGTAGGATTCCCGCTTTCATTTTCGTCTTCCAGACAGCTCACCTCAGCGCTCAGATGCTGCTCGGTTACACGCGCCTGTCGCCGGCCCCGCCTGGCGGGCTCTACCCCTTCCTCGCGCGCTCAGACCCGCCCCGCAGCCCTCACGACAGTATCGCGCATGTGTCATTTATCGCGCAACGGCGTGCTGCGGGCGGCGCCTTCTACGACTACACTGCGCGCTACGGCGCTGTCCGCGAAGACGACCGTGTTACGCTGCGCGAGGCGCTCTTTGCCGAGCTGCGCGACGCGGGTGCTCACGCTGAGCTCGACGCGCTCGCGGAGCGCTTGGACCTCCGCCGTCTCCTTGACTTGCCATTTATCGTTCTGGGCAACGGCCAGACGCGGAGGGCGCGCGTCGCGAAGGCTCTGCTCGGCAAGCCGGACCTCCTTTTGCTTGATGAGCCCTTGAGTAAGTGATTGATGCCTTTTGCGAGTTTCGGATCCCAATAATACTCATTTCCCAGCCGGACTTGATGTTCAACATCGACCCAAGCTCACAAACCTCCTGCATGAGATACATCAGACCTGCAAGCCGCGCGTGCTGATGGCCCTTCGGCCTCAGGACCCTCTTCCAGATTGGATAACGCACATAGCACTTGTGGAGGGACAGCACGTCCGGGCGCAAACCCGAGTGTCAGCTACTCCCCTCCTTGAACAACATATCACACCAAAATCAACGCCAACTCAGGCAGAGAGCGACAGCGGAAAGGAACTGGTCAGCATGAAGGACGTGAATGTGCGGTATTCCGATCGACACGTGGGTCAGCATGAGAATCTTAAAGAGAGCCGCATTTTGCTGAGCTCGTACTAAAGGTTCTAAAAAACATCAATTGGACGATTAAGGAAGGCGAGAGGTGGCATCTACAGGGGTCCAACGGTAGCTCCCTATCTCCTGGTTCTTTCTATTCTCTGACCTAACTCACCGCGCCCACCCTAGGCTCGGGGAAGACAACACTCCTCTCCTTGCTTACAGGCGACCACCCGCAGTCCTACACCCAATCGCACCTCGTACTATTTGAGCGGCCCCGCAGGCGGCAGCCCACCGCGTCGCTGCAACGGCTCATCGGGTGTGCCTCGCCCGAGGTCGCAGCCGCCTTCCCACGGCGCCTCGGCGCCCGCGCGCTCTCCGTGCGTGACGCGATCGCAACCGGCTTTGAAAGTACGTTCGCGTACCGTCCACGCACGCCCGAGCAGGAGCGACGCGTCGACGCGCTGCTCGCGCGCCTCGGGCCTGCGCGCTGGGGCGTAGTCGAGGAGGCGGAGAAGAAGGTGGAGACAGAAGCGTTTGGCGCTCGCGCGTTCGCGGAACTTGCGCCTGGCGAGCAGAGCGTCGTATTGCTGATGCGTGCGCTTGTTAGCGAGGCGCCGTTGCTCGTGCTCGACGAGGTGTTCGCGGGGATGGACAGCCGGATGATCGCTGCTGCTACCGAGTACCTCCGTAACGAGCTTCATCCGAAGCAGGCTGTTGTATTTGTCACGCATTGGGAGGATGAAGTCCCGTGGGACAGCCAGACGACACGCAAGATACGCTTGGAAGATGGACGGGCTCGGTTCACTGATTATTGGCTTTTTTTTGAGCGCGCAGAATCTTGACTCGGACATGTATTTTACATGCCAGTGCAGTACATAGATTCAGTACTAGGACATGCAGCGATCGTCCTTGGAACGGAACAAGATATTAGGGAGGTATGTCCTAGGTAGGGACTTACGAACTTCTAAATCTGGATAAATATTAAGTAATACTGTAAAGGTTTTCCATAAAGCGGCCGAGCCACAACCTAGCATTACCCATCCGTCCTCCGCCGTGACTCCTCGATGCTTGTGCACACGAGGCTCGACATCGCCGTCAGCGTGGTGGACATAGACACCAGTCCTGAGGTTGAACCTGAACCAGAATAAACTATGTCCCAGCTCATCGAACAGTTAAATTCTGGGTTTTTTTTTACAGGCTCACAACGTGTTGGTGCCAGTATAACGGGTCTGCGCTTCAAAGCCGATGAGAGGGAAAGCAATTTTTAGATGCGACGCGCTTACATAAATGATCGACGAGTGAGTTACCGCTCCTGCCATCATGTCCTCCTCCTCCCCTTCACGCTGCTCAGGTCAATTCCAGGTCTAATAACAGACAGGGAGGGTATTCTTCTTGAAGGAAATGGAACTTCCAGCGCCTAAAAAGTGATGACGCCAAGCTATTGCAATGCTGAACGGGGCTTCCCAGTGCATGGTATCTCAATACTGACATTTCAAGTGTCGCCTACACGTGTGTAGGGGCCTACCGCCAGCAGTCCGCCCCATATAAACCTCAGTATTACTTCTTTACCTGAACCTCCATCACTGGCACACTTGCTCCGACGCCTGTTCCAAAGCTCATGGCTTTGTCGACGCCGCCATCATCCTTGGAACTTGCATCCCGGAATCCCAGTACCAATACGTTTGCAGAGCACAATGGCCTTGACGGGGCTGTCACGGAACCAGCTCCAACCCTCATAGATCGCAAAAATTCTCGCCCTTCCGGATCTGAACCTACTCCCGCCACGGCTGCTGGCGGCGCCCGCAATCGTCGCCAGGACAGCTACCTCGGAGCCATAGCGCGTATCGGAGAAGGTCTGCATGAGATTACTGAAAAGATAGAGGAGGAGCTTGATGTAGGCCTGACGTGGGCTCGCTTCTGTGGGGAAGGCAGGCGAAAGGTTGGATGGATAGAGAGCTTGCGGAATGTAGTGCGGAGCAGCTGTACGTTTTACTGTACTGCAGTTCAGTCCTGGCTTGATGCTAACCTTGCTTTGCTATTAATTAAAGCTCTGAACTGGTTTCTGTTTTTCATACCGTTTGCATGGGCATCTTCCAAACATTGGAAGAATGATAACCTCACGTTCGCCCGTACGTCTATGCACATTAGTAAACATACTCGTACATATATCAAGCACATATCATTCCCCACGCTAGTCGCCTTTCTCTCAGTCATGCCTCTCGAAAAGCTTTTCGAGTTTGGGGGAGATCAGATGTCTCTCTACACGGGTAAGGATCTTGGTGACCTCATCAGTGTTACCCTTAATAAGTACGTCTCCTGTCCGTTTGATGGACATGTTGCGGCGAAGGCTGATCTCCGTGTTCATAGTGCTGTGGAGGCAACGCTCGCCATCATTCTCCTCGTCAATTGTCAGTGAGTACCGGCCGTTCATGGATTCTGTATTGTCCTTTGCTGTACCGGCCTTGGCGTAAATCATGGAAGCCTAGACCTACATAGGCGCTTGGTTTTACGTAGTAGTCGAAGTCCCACTTCGAGCGGAAAGGCAAGTAGGCTTCGCTAAGCTATTTATAAAAGTTAGGTGCCGTACCCAAGGAAGAGCGACCCAATGTGCCAAGCGCGGGGATTCTATCTTTAATATTTCCTTACGCTTAAGAGACGTCTGACCAACACAAATCCACAGGCTCCGGATCCTGCAAGCCACAATCGTTGGTATGCTCTTGTCCTGGGATTTCATCTGCCGATTTTTAAATGATGATTTCTTATTGCTTCGCTCCACGCTCCACCTCCGCGATTAAACCTCGCAGGCGTCGTTCTCCTACACCTTTTACTCGTGCCAGGAACAGGCTTCCTCACTGGGGGCGTGCGTATTTACGAGCAGTCTTTACATCCACATTACACTCAGTTGAATCATACACTCTTGGCTATCGGGTACGTGATACTGGCCTTTTTCGTTGCAGACTTTTTCGATCACAAATTCAGAGTTTGACGTTAATTCCGGATTACCTGCAGCGTCTTGAGTCTTCTCATTCCTGCTGCGTTTTTCGCCGCACTTGACTCAAGCATGTCTGCACAAATTGTGCTCACAGACTCTGCATCTCGCACTCAGTTCCTTCAAATGAGTCGCGGACTAGCGATCCTTTTACTCTTAGTGTGAGAGCTTTTTACGTCTGGACACTCGGTTTTTCTTACAGGAATAAAATGATACAGTTACCTCGCGTCTCGCATATTCCTGCACAATCCGCCAGCGCCACACGCATCGAATGGATTTGCAGGCCCAATTATTCCGCCGGAGGTTCGCATGCGGGAGGAACACCTCTCGCGGCAAGAACCGGAGGTAAACTCATGGTTCTGCATAGTGTTTTTGGTCGTGACTATCGCAATCATGGCTATCACCGCAGAGATGGTGCGTATATCCTTGACGCACAACTTGTAACACTTCTCATACTCTTGCCATTTCTATGCAGCTCGTACAGTCTATTGAGCACGTGCGCGAGAAAAACCAAATCAGCGAAGAGTGGTTTGGACTTATATTGCTACCGCTCGTATCGTTTAGCGCAGACGGTACAGATATCTTATTTTTTAATCAGGTATGGAATGTGAACCTTATTACAATTTGTCTTGCGCAGGGGTGGTCGCGGTAATTTATTTTGCGTCTGGGCACTTCTTCCTAAATTCTGGATCGCCACCAAAGACACTCGCAGAGGACCGCGCAATTAACCTCAGCATCCAGTTCACGCTATTTTGGATGCCCTTACTCGTCCTCATCGCTTGGTGGACAGGGAGGCCGCTCATGCTTCTGTTTGGTAGGCTAACCCCAACTCGGCTTACAAGTACTCCGTAGATACTGACATCCGGAGAAGATCTATACGAAGTTGCGATCCTCCTTGGCGCGTGCTTTCTCGTAAACTACGTTACGGCGGACTCTAAAACGAACTGGGCAGAAGGATATATCATGGTATCGTTCTACATAATGATCGTAAGTCGATTTTCCCAAGTTACAAACAAACAATGTCTTATTGACGATGCGTCGTCAATTATTATAGGCACTGTGCACGTGGTTCTATAGCGGTCAAGGGGCAATCCAGACGTTGCTATCCTCATGTAATAGTGATCCTGGAGGCTTATCGCTTGATGAAGTGGCTGCAGCTGCATGAGAGGTCGTCGGCGAAGTAGTTGAAGACGTGAAAAGGAGAATGGTCATTCTAATCTAGAGGTGATGCGCTGACCATCGTTTGTCTCCTCGCGCTTTCCTTTCTTGATGCATCTTTGTTGCCTCGCTCCCATCAGCATACTATTACACACCCCAATCCTGCACGGCCGCGCTCATTTTCATTCGGACTCGCATTCATTTTCACCGTGACTACATAATTCCACGCAGCGCCTTGCACATACAGTAATTTTCCACCACATAAATTAAGCTTTGCGGCTGACGCTTCCCATATTAATAACTTATTCGCAGCAGTCAAAATCGCATACTAAATACTTATATGTTTTCTACCGAGGCTTCATTCACCACACGTCTTTATCCCCGCACACTCTGTATCCCTGTACAATCTTTCTTTGCCGCACCGTGGCTCGCGTTTATATGTACCCATTTACTCGTCATCTTCTTTGTTTTAATTACGTACTCGTATCCAGTACTACAACAAACACGGAAAATCATTTGACCTTTCTAAGCAAACTGCGGATGCCATGTTCATTTTAAGAAAGCTGAACTTTTTGGTCTCCAGATTCCTCATTCAGGAATCAGGACTGTTTTCTAGAAGGTCAAGGCTGACTAAGTGACCCAATTTAGACCAACTTTTCCTCTGTCCGTCCAAAAAAAAGGTATTAGGGCTTATTTCCCAAAGATTGGTACAGCAGTGCGACAAGGAAATATCGGCAGAGGAAACTATTGTAGTCCGGTGGTGAGGGCGGAAAAGACGAGGGAGGGGCTTACGGACTTCTAATCCGGATAAATATTAGGTAAGACAATAAGGGCCTTCCGGAAAGTGTCCGAGCCACAATTTACAACACTATTAATCTAACATTACCAGCACCCGTCCTCCGCAGCGGCTTGAGTCATAAAATAGTAAAACCGTGGGAATGGGAATAGCCCTCTATATAAGCCAGCATCAATTGCATACCACTACAGACTGCGCTTTCGACCCATCCCCCATGTCGCACACTCAGGCTGGCAGGAGTGAAGCAGATAATAGTACGGGGGTGTTTGTCCGAGTCTACCGGTATCCTCTGTTCTGTACGCACTTTTTCTAATGCAATATATTCGAGCGAATACTCACTTTTTCACCGTGACACACAGCACTCACAGTGCCAGATACCATGAGGGAAACGACGTTGCCGACGTCTTCAACTGGAGTACCAGGAGGTACATCATCCTTCTCATCTCTACGTGATTTTTACAATATCGACACTATTGCAGCACCATCTTTTGCGTTATTTTCAAGCGAAGATATGAAGAAGATAGGAGATATTATCGACCAAGCTTGTTCCGACTCGGAGACGATACGCAAGTCAATGGAACACCTGGACCGCATCACGATATCACTTAATAAAATAGAGACTTTAGTAACGGAGTTTTTGGAAGAGGCAAGCATGCACTTCAAGTACTAGTAAGCTCCTTCATTTGGCTTACGAAGGGTACAGACGCATAAAATACTTGAAGCCATTTTATAACTTCCTGTATTCAACACTCATCCGGCAGTCGGGAAAGAAGGCGGTATGGCTGCTTGTCCGAGTCCGGAAGCTTTGAAAGGTGAAGGACAGTAATATTGAAGGCAAATAAACTGGATCGCGAACATATCGTTGCACTCGCCCAATGGAAATTCAGTGACATCACCGCCGTGCCCGCGGACCACTACCAACTTCCCATACAAGTATCCTCCATACTATGCCACTTCATTTGTATCGAGCTTCCAAAGTGCCACTTTTTGTGTAAAATGATTTTTCGTGGCGAGTCAAATTCATCCGCATCCTGCCATTTTCCCTGATTCCCCAGAATATATATATGTAAAAGAGACAAATAATATTAATGGTGACAACATTCAGGTCGCATAAAACCTAGACATAGCCTGCATAATATTTAACTCAGTAACAGCCTAAAGACCCGCAGCAGAGAACTCTTGAACACCACCAACTACAGCTCCTCTCCCACGTCATCTGTCTCTGAGTAGTCATCGACATCGTCGTGGACTTCAATACTGCTTGCTTTCGTGACAGTGTACTGCTTGGAGACCGTGGTGGTTTCCGAGATGATCGAGGTCCCAGACATGCTAGAGGAAGAAATAGAGCGCACGATAGGCAGTGAAGCTGCTGACTGGAGCGCAATTGCCGGCGTTCTGATGGCTGATGGAAGATTGTGTGGGTTAGAATAACCTTTCAAAAAGGGGTGATGCAATGAACCAATCACCTTTACGAAACCAATGTTCGCCCGTTGCACGTCCATTCATCCCGTTGCTGTGTACACCGTTCAAGATCGCACCATTCTCAGCGTGAGAAAGCACGTCAAGTTCGAGAAGGAGGTCACCGCGACGATTGAACACCGGGTATCCAACCTTCAGCTCGTGCGAAGATACCTGTAGGCCCATCCACGCGCCCTCAAGTCCGTGCTTCAGCTCTTTAACAAGAGCGTCGAAGTCGATGGTTCCGGGGAACTCCTCCTTGAGATGTGCGAATGCCATCGTGTGCGTCGAGTTTCCCGGGAAGGCTTGGGTGCCGTGTGACGAATTGAAATGTGGCACAATGTTGGAAGGCGAGAGGTGCACTTTCAGTCCGGACTTATCGGAGGTGAACATGATACTTGCGGCCCAAGACACGACTACTTCAGACCTGGAAATTGGGCATGAGAAAAAATGAATCTGCGCCGAGTATTGATCTGCTTACTTCCAGTCTTTACCGTGACCGACATAAGAAAGATTAAGTTTCGTAGACCCCTCGATTGTGACAATGGAGGTCGAACTGCGGTTCGTCGGGATAGACAGATGGTTGCGCGTCGTGCCTAAAAAACAGACTTCAGTAAAGAGCATACGAATGCCTAAAGCTTATGCTCACAGTTAACGGTGTAAAGGCCATTGACATCGAAGTCACCCTCGTGCTCGTAGCGCCACTCGTCCCTGTTCTTCCATTCGAAATCGAGACTGTCACCGTTTGTCTTAATATCGCGCCAATTGCACGGATGGTTCTTCTTCATTTCGTGCTTTCCCCAAGTAGTCAATTTGAGAACCCATTCGCCGTTATTGACGCCCGAAAATGTTGGGACAATTGTAGTATCGCGGTTGATGCGATCAAGCAACGATAGGAGTCGCGACTCGAGGAACACCTTCCGGGAAAGGCATACTGTGCCGAACGGAATATTCTTTCCAAGGCCAGAAACCCAGTTGATATCGCGCGGGAGAGTGTGACAAGGTAGTGGGCGGCTGTCAAGCATGCCCATGATAACAATCGAGTTACGCTCAAAGATTGAGCGGTGACTTCCATAGAGACCCTCGAGGTAACTGGCGCCATGGCCATAGTTGAATGGAATGATCTGGAACTTGAGCGACGTTAACTTGTTGAATTGTCCAGGAAGGGCATGGTCCAGAATGGGGAACGTGTAGAGCACATGGTGGTGCGCCCGCTTGAAAGTTGGGAAGAAACACTTTTGTACATAGTAGATAAGTGCCTCTCCCTGGGAGCGAATGCTGCGATAGTCAGATCCACAGAGCAGACTCGGAATCGTCGAAAGGGGTAGGCTAAACTTAGCAGCTGTAAGGATGAAGTTGTTCAGCGACTTAAGAGCTTATGCGAGAGAACTGTAAAACTAACTAGATAAGTCAAGGACAAGCTGTTTGATAGTTGAGTGCTTAAGACTTCCGAAGCGCTTAAGGATCACTTCCGGAACGGAATCAACCGTTGCATCGATGAGCTTAAGATCGACCTCAAAGGCAAGGCGCCAGTTTGCGAAAGGATAGGATTGGGATCTAGACGAATAAAGATCAAGATACAAACATATGGCTGGAGATGCGGCGTCGTCACTTACCCAGGCTGGAGACTCTTTCCTTCTCCCAAAGTCTTCAAGGAGCCTTCGACAAGGTGCAAGTAAAAGATAACTCTATATGAGCCCTCCTTGCACACTAGCTGGACCTTCACCGGGGCTATACTAGACGCAAAGAAAACTTCATCGCCGTGATCAGTGTGGACGAACGAGTAGTCTGCAAGGCACGTCTCCATTTCCAACTCTGCTGATTCCCACGTCTTCGTCGTTTTGGAAAGCTTAAAACGACGGCTCGCGACCTCCCAGAGCTTTTTGAAGTGGGCATTAATCGAGCCCTGCGTCAAAGCGGTGACAAAGTCAAAGTCAGCGGTTTGAGTGTGTGTAATGACCTTCTTAGTGAGGATCCCCCAGCGTACGCCGCCTGTGTGCCCGCACGAAGCCTCATCCTCACATGTGCAGTCGTTCACGTGGAAATCATCTCCAGAGCAAGTCTCCTCGCCCTCGGCTTCACCTTCTTCAGTACCCGTCACAAGAATATCCACGTGGATGCGCTTGTCGTAATGGTAGATGACGGTCATCTTCGAAGTCTCGAGGATGCTGATATAGTATGTGGTGATGTAGCGAGTCAACGTGGTTTTGATACGAACAAGCATCTCAGTGTCATAATAATCACCAAACACAGAAAGATGTTCGCAGAAGCGGGCAGCTGGGGAAATGATCAGGAAGTCACAGGGGAAAGCGATGTTCGAAACGTACTGTTGAGGTCAAGCCTGATGCGTTTGGAGGAACCTTCGTCAGTCTCCTCGAAGATGATGCCGACAATCAGTGCAATCTTCCAATCTCTCAGTTTATGCGCGGGTTTTCTGGTCGTAGAGGATCAGAAAAACGGAAAAAAGAAAGGAGGAAAATAAGATGTACCCGGAAAAGCTTCCTTCCAAGAAGACATAAATGTCCTGGATGTTGAGATACAAGACGACCTCACGCTTGCACAAAGGCTGTATGTAGAGTGGGTTGAAAAACAAGTGCATGTGCATGCCGTCAATTCCATCTGTTGGTGTCCTGAGTTCCGCAAGGGAGGTCTTCGAGACAGTGTCAAACGAAAGACCGTGCTCATCGATGAACGATGCCGACTGGAGCCACAGACCACGAAGGAATGTATTAATGTCGACAACACTAACGCCAAAAAGTGTGTCAGTCGTGAGTGTGTGCTTGTTGATGACGGAGTAGTCGATGCCGGCTGTAGTGCTCGACAGGTTGTCGAAATCTGGGAGTGAGTAAAGAACGTGGTGGCCCGCGCGTTTAATCGTTGGCAGGTAAAACTTGGTGAAGTATTGCGTGAGCGCAGTGAGCTTGCGCTCCTTAGTGTAGTAACCGCGCTCATCGACGGACGTCAGTCCCGGAAAGTCAGAGTGTTCCGGGACGAAAACGGCGGCTTAAAAGAAGACCAGAATTAGCGCGCGGCGCCTAGCAAAGGAATGAAATTCTTACAATCCATGTCCAAAACATGATGGCTAATTGTATAGTTATTAGCGTTGCCGATAGCAGGGCAGGAGTACTTTTCGATATGATGGGTACTATAAGTGATCCGGAAAGCTACAGTCCAGTTCTCAATCGTCTCGTGAAGTTCTCTAAACAAGAGTATGAAGGTTAAAAGAAGTCTTCTACGGGGGAAAGGAGGCCATTAAAACGTACCGGTTGGGCGATGTCTTCGTAAAGTCGAGGTTAAAGTGGCCTTCCTGAATGTCGAGAAAAAGGATTACTTCGTGGTTGCACACGAACTCCAGACGCGGACGGCCGAACATAGCGAAGAACGCCAGGTCATAGCGTGAAGGCTGATGGCGGCCATGCCTTCCAGGGCCATAGAACTCATAGAGACACGTCGAGTACTCGACTGCGCTCATCGTCGGCCTGAGGCCTGTCCCATGCTTGGCCGTGCACTCGACAGCATTATTGTAAAGTGCCCCCAGCTGAGCGTTGATGTATTGGGAGGAACTTTCGGCACGGTTTCCAAGACACATTTTGAGAAGACTGAGGACTGGCTGAGGGAGTACTATGGGGAGAAACCAAGGTAAGAGGAGTTGGATGGAGGGAAGGCATTCGTATGAGGCTTTATACTCTAGGATACTCAGGAGCCGAAACACGATGGTGATAAATCGGGAAAAAAACGTCGGGAGCTCGGGAGACCGACGCATGATTTGCAAACCGACGAAAGTCTGATCGGTAAACTTCTCGAATCGAACCGCTCTGACCCATGGGCGCTGTAGAACATGTCTAATGCAATCATGGTTAAACTAAAAAAAGAAGTGAGTCGGAAAGATGAAACCTTGCGAGTCAACATATTTGCCTGCTGAAGAAGGGCCAGGCCGAAGTCCGAACCCGAAGTAGGTCGCGATTGAATGGGAAAGCGCCCGTCGTCGGGCGTTAAGGCGTCACCTGAATGGACCTGTCACCAGCACCCGAAGAAATGGCGAGCATCTGGGGAACTTGACAGAGGCAGCGTGGAGAACAAGACACCCCATTGTGGACAGAGTTTCAGGCAGACAGCGGGCGGTCGCCGAATCAATCTCTGGAACCCATTTTTGAAATGAGCTAAACCAGGGTAGGCGGTACCTTGTTAACAAAGTCGACTGCAGCACATATTTTTCCAAATCCAAGATGTGCGACAGACTCTTTGCATGACTACTTTTGATCGACACCGCTTATCCGGATTGAAGTACACTTCGTTATCGGGCATCGGGCACGAAATTTTGCGATACACGTTCGCCGTGCAATTTGAATAGCATAGGAAAGGTACAGAGAGTGTCTTGAGTTGGTATTCGAGGGGCGAGGCACAGCACCACCATATAGCATCGTAAGGAGAGACGAAGATTGTTGCGTGACTTCGTCTACAGCAACTATCCGAATTTGCGCTCGACAGATGTAAAATCTATTAAACAGAGCCGGATCTTGATGCTAGAATGGCGCGCAAAGAGGGAAGGTGCCTGATGTGCCTTTCTGATAAGTAAGTACAACCCGACTGGGATAATTTATTGGCCTCGGGAACTGGGACACGGTGCGGAGACATACACTGTAAATCAAGGATGGTTCTTAAACCACCTCTGCACGACGCGCTGGTTCGGACAGGCCGTCGATTCCGCCTTTCCGCCCGACGCGTCGTACATAGCTTGACAACACTCGTAAAGCCGCCGAATGTGCGCGTCGCATCTGTCTGGCTTGTACGTATTTTTATTAAGACAGGCCTGCAGATCGCACGCTTTAAGTTGATGCAAGTTGGTAAAGTTTCGCGGATACACGAGGTGAGAAACGTACCCTCGTCCTGACAAGATGGTTCCTGGCTTGTTTTCTGAGCCATTTCCTGCTATCAATTACTTCAAGGTGAGCTGAACCGCTGAGGTCCACCGTACTAAGTGGTACTTTGCCAAAATATTGCCGTGACGTACATCATATTCTTGGCGGAAATACGCGGTCCCGCTGAGTCATGTACACAAATGTACACAAATATTACATGCGTGGGAACATCTTACTATTTTGACGATTGAACTGTATTCTTATCTGCCAAGCGTTCAGCAACATTGACGACGCCCAGTTCTCTGACGGGCAAGCAGTCCCCTGTATGTCTAGCCCAGCGAATTCCTCGCGAATTCAACTCCTTGACAGACCTTGCTCGTGAGCGGCGGAAGCAAAAGATCAAAAACTGTATGCATAGTATTCTGTAAGTCGAACTCGGGCCCTCTACTTCCAAAGGACATAGTGACTATGTTAACCTCCGAGGCTCGCCCTGCCGCTCTCGAAAGCCGCGTTCGTGATTGTAAAAACGAGGCATTCAAGCCAAGCCGGCTTTGCTATATACGGAAGAGCATACCTTTGAATCACTTTACCTAAATGCACGACCGTGACTATCTTCTAGTTCGTCGGCGATATCTAATGCCCTTGACAGCTCGCAGCGCCGTACTGCTTTGTGCAAATAATGAAGGACCAATTGACACCATTCTTTCCCTCATTTAGGGAACGAACGTGCGCGAGAAACAACCCGGTGTTATTCAAACGCAAATTTAAAAAAAACATCAGGATCAATCGCTGTGGCTTGTTCAACGGAATGGAACGGTTCAAAACCAGGGATTCTTGATGATGAAGACAATGCTCAGTCCACGATCCGAACAGTCTTCGCTACAATCAATATCCCGGATTTGTGTGCGAACAAAACGATCGTCAGAAGCAAAAATGGCAGGACCTACACGGTATACAGTATACATGTATGGTGTGCCAGCCCGTCCAGCAAATATATCAAGTCCATTAGAAAAGACAAGGAGTTGCACTGACGAGCAGTATTTGACATGTTCTGTGTATGGAAGAACCTCTTCAAGATCGAAGGGAAGCGCGGACATGTGGCCTTCTTTACAGGCAGCGAACACCGGCGCTCCATCTGCTTCGTTATTCTGGGAGGGTTTCTTTTCATCGTAGGACGCCTGCTGAACCTACTGTAGGAGCGACTTCGGGGGTAATTCTCACCGGAGAAGGCGCCAAATGGGATGTAGTTCTAGTACCGGCTCTTAGCGAGGAAGTAGATGGACCAGTGTACGCGGGCGCTGATATAGACCCTGCCAGTGCGGTAGACGTGTTTCGACAGATTTCAAAATGTCGGGCGTTCCAATACAACAAGCCGTATCATTGGTATTATTACGCGCCCATAATATCAAAGGTAACGACGTATAGTATGGTTCTAGCCTGGTGAACGATGGGACGAGGAAAGAAGCATTAATTATTAGGCAAATTTATGAACGCGTGGATCATCGACTCATTCCGCGCTCTCGATGTAAACAGCGATAACAACGGAAACCCGGCTCGACCATCTTAGGTATTCATAATTTTTACTTCCGTTTCATCGAGCTTTGGCAACGTAAGCGGAAATTTCACGGGCGTGTACGTGTATAAACCAATGATCGAACAGTGAGGACACGGAGAGGAAGAAAGCATTTAGGACACTTTTTGTTGAGAGCTTGGTACAACAGTACAACAGCAAAGTAGTTATGGCAAGTGGTAGGAGGTTTGCTTGACGAGAGGAGCGGGAAATGTGAGGCTCGAACAATGTGAATTTACCAGATCAATGCAGTTAGACTCCTAGCAAAGACTTCTGGAGCACGGACGGGTGGGCGGATGTTCATTATTTAGCACCATCCGCCTCTTCCTCTGCCTCCACCACCGCGGCCTCTATTTCCACGAGTTTGTCCGCCGCGACCACGGCCCCGACCTCCTGCGGCAAAAAAAAGCATGAACTCGCGTTCAATAAAAGTGGGCATCTATATCCATGGGCACTCACCTCCTCTACCTGACTTTGTTTGCGTCCAACCGCCATCACGGCTGTCGCCATTCTTTTGCCTCTCAGCCTCTCGTTTCTTGTCACGCTCGATCTTCGCCATGACTTGACAGATTCCCGGCCTGCAGAAGACTTTGTGCTCGGGACATATAGGCTTGTCCCAGTCAACTGGACGTATTGGTTGCTCGGTCCAGTACTGCCCATCGTCTTCGGCAGACTCACGTCCAGGCTCTTTCCTGTCGCTGAGTGCTGTCTCGGAGAGCTTGGTGGCGATGACGTCGGCGCTGCTGGGCCAGTCGGAGGTGTCGTTGGACACTGTAGCTTCGGAGGTTGCTTCCCAGCCCCAGCCGGGGCTCGGTGACTGATCCGCCCTGGGAAAGACGAGCCCTGGAGGATAGCCTAATCCCGGAGGAACAGAAAGAATTGGGTCCGCAAGGTCTGATGCAATTACGGACCGCAAGCTCGCGGATTTCGAGGCGTCGGAGTACGACTTTGATGACGCTTTCGGCCCTGATAAATCGGAAATAGATCAGCCACAAGATCAAAAATAAAATAAAAGCCCAGTACATTCTATGTTTGTGCGCGAAGACATTCGTGATACAGCTCCGGAAAAAGATCTCGACGGCTTGGGTTGGACGGGGACGGCCACGCTAGACATTTTGTTCGTATAATACACCTCAGAGCCTGGGACTGAGACAGAGCAAGACTTAACATCATTTCGACGGGCTGATCAGTTAAGATGATAAACAGACCAGCGGCGCTTTGCTTTATATTAGACTTATGTCTGACGAAAACATCAGATGGTAGATGACGGCACAATGCGTAGTCTGTCTGCGTTTCTGGAGGCACTTCACAGAAGGAGGACTCAGGATAAGGGTGGCATACAAACGGGCTGATAGTCAAATTTAAACGTCTCAAAACTAAGAAATAGAGCGCACATAGAAACGAACACACCTTGTGTACGGGTCATAATTCTTAAACCAAGGCTCACAAACGTCGATAAGCTTCCAACCTTCAGGCACACGATATTCTTAGTAATACTGCGATTCTCAAAGAGATAACCGAGAGTCCGGAGGAGAATTCCAGACATATGACAGAGTGTATGCGCATCGAGATCACTGGGCCAAACAATGCTTACCATTCTTTTGGACTTCACGCCCGGACTTATAGTGACAATAATAAACTTTGCTCTCATTTTGGACCTCATCCGCCTCCGGATTTTTTAAGAACTCGCGCCATTTGTGGGCACCAAGGAAATCATTAGTCCTGGGGCAAGACTTTGCGACCTCGATAATGACCATGTTTGGGGCCTAAGGAAACGACGACACCGTGTAAGCAGGGATTTTCGCATGAGTAGCATTGAAGGAGGGGAATACCGAAGGCTTGTGGTAGATAGCAAGGAGAAAGTCCTTGCCAATGCACGACGCTACCCAGTGGGCAAATGTGTATCTCTCCGACTCGATGCTCATATTCGCATGGAGAGGATACGGATAGTTGATGATGAGATACTTGGAATCGTCGGCCGGCTCTGGGGTAGGCTCGCGCTTGGGCATCTTGGGCAGCCACGAGCCACGATCAGTCGCACGGGTCTAAGAGGAAGTCTGGCGCGTCTCTCGCAGAGTATAAGGGCCAGAGATGGAGATAGACGCGTCGCGGCGCGTCGTGCTTGAAGACGAGGCCACAAACAGTGCTAGGAAGAGGTAGTGGAAGTTGGGAAGAAAGAGGGCAGATAACTGGCGCGTACATGTTTGCCGCTAATCTGGCTGAGCGCAAAACGGGAACAGCTCCGCCCTTTGTGCGCACTGCGTGGAATTCCCACGATCCGCGAGCTCGATCAGGCATTTATAGAAGCTCAACCGGCCGCGCTATACTACTGCTGGGTGCTGAAAAGGCCCGCACAAAGCGGAAGACAATAAACATAGACGATAATAGACAAGCAAGCAGGGACGATCTGAGCCAACTCGGTCAGTCGTTGTGGTACTAGTATCCGACAAAGCAGCCGTGACGGCAGCCTGTTCACATATAGTTCATGTACTAGACGAGCCCGTGCATCCATATTCTAAGCATAACGTAACCATGCTGCGGAGGCATCGAAGATCAGGATAGATGCCATGTGCATGTATGCCACGTAGCGGCCGTGTAGAAGAAGTGAAAACTGCGCAGAAAGAGTCCGCGCCTTCTAGCAGCCTACTCTGCCGCCAGAGTATCGGATTAACGCGATCGGCGGGCCTGCATTATATCTTGTTACTGCCTCCAAAGTCCATAATGCAGCTTTTTAGTGATAATATCCTTACTCACAATATCAAGCTATAGGCTCTTGTCTCCTTTAAATCACTTCGCATCATTGACGGGTTTCAAGGCGCCACCACAGGTTCTCTCCTTTTGTTGTCCACTCCAGAATCAAAGACCAAAGACAAATGTGACCAGCCTTGGCCGCATCCGGCATACGAGATATCCACCCAGATATAGTCGCGACTCCCCCGCCCATATTTTGGATGGATCGTGAGAGGACGAGATAAAATGTGGCTGGGAAGTTGACGATCGAGAAAATATCAAATCAATGCAGTCACGGTACGCGCACCGGTCCAGACGTCCGACGGCCTAGTAATTTTGCGCAGAGGATCGGGAAGAAGCTTCCATGACTGACTGACAAAGTAGTCAATCCTAGGAGAAACGGCAGCACGCAACTCCATGGTTTTAAACGGCTGTCGGACGGAGTAGGCCCCTGCTATTTTCAACTTCCGTGGTGAAACTAAAGAGAATTATGGGTATTCAGCCGAAGTTCATTGGCCATCGTCGCATAGTGAAAGTCAAAAGGAATTCCAGAGCAGACATTTTAGCTATAGGACGAGGGCTGATCTTTCCTATGATGCTTAAGTTGCGAATAGCGAGATTTTGTTCAATATATTGATGACAAAAACGTACAAGACTTGATCAAGGCCACCTGATTTGAATTGTTGCGAGCCTCCCGCACCGACAGGCTTCAAGCTTTCAGACCAGGGGAATAATAAGAACCACAACTGAATCGAGGAATTTTTATTTGCTCCATAGTTCGCCATTGAAAGCGCGGCATGAGTCCCAAGGCAGTCAATATGACTCAAGGAGTCGATTGTAGGGTGATTGACAGTACTTATTTTCAAAACTAATATAGTGGGGCTCCTCCAGCGCACGGATATCTTGATGTGTGGTTTGTGATTGGCTCGCTGGATTCTATGGATCGTGAAAGGGAAGTGAAAGGTGTAGTACCCAGTATCGAACTTTTTCTTTCTCTTTGCTTAGTCATTAAAAGTCGCAAACCGCGCGTGTTCCAGAAAAGGAAGGTACGCGTTAGGACCTCCCGACTTGAAATTGCATTCTCGAATCTCCTAAAACTTGCCGCTCTACGTCGAGCCCATATACGACGACGACGACAACAAGATGTCCCTCAAAGTACCGAAATCGAACAATCTTCAGCTCTTCAAGGATGGCTACAAAGTATGCGAAAATCTGCATTCTGTCGGAGGCATCGTCTGACCGCGATTACTGCCGTTTAGCACCTGCAAGGCCTCGAGGACGCGGTCTTGCGCAACATCCAAGCCATAGCAGAGCTTTCAGATCTCGTGAGGACAAGCTTTGGCCCTAATGGTACGCATGCGCTACTCATTTCCCGCTGTCAAGAAATACTGACCGAGAAAGGTGACACTATGCAGGCCGCAACAAGCTTCTCGTCAACCATCTTGGCAGATTGTTTGTTACTTCCGATGCTGCGACTATCATCCGCGAGATCGAGGTGGTACACCCTGCAGCGAAGCTTCTTGTGATGGCTGCGCAGGCGCAGGAGACGGAGGTTTGTGATTATATTGCCTGAGCGAATCGTTTATATAAACTAACTTGCATCAAACCCTGCAGATGGGCGACGCGACAAATCTAGTCCTAATCCTCGCCGGGGAGTTACTTAAGGTGTCGGAACACCTTCTCATCATGGGTCTGCATCCGAGTGAGGTGACACAGGGGTACGAGATGGCGTGCAAAAAGACGCTGGAAGAGCTCGAGAGTGCGTGTCGTCATCTCCCGTTCCTCTAATTCTGACTAAATGTTCATTTCACCTCCAGCACTTTCAACTTCCTCCCTTCCCTCTCCCCTCACCCACGACACCCTTTCTGCCGCACTTCGACCCGCAATTGCCTCCAAACAGTATGGCGCGGAGGACATCCTCGCATCGCTTGTCGCCGAGGCCGCTCTCGTCGTGATGCCTCCGAACCCGAAGAATTTCAACGTAGACAATGTGCGCGTGGTAAAAATCATGGGCGGTAGTCTCGCGGGTAGCAAAGTCGTCCGCGGTATGGTTTTCAATCGCGAACCAGAAGGTGTCGTGAAGCGCGTGACGAAAGCGAAAGTCGCTGTATTTACCTCTGGCCTCGACATTGCGCAGACGGAGACAAAAGGGACAGTATTACTGCACAACGCAGAGGAGATGCTCAACTTCACGAGTGGGGAAGAGAAGCACATAGAAAAAGTATGCGCTCCTTTTTTTACGTGCTTAATCACATTATTTACATTTTACCTTAGATCTTCAAGGAGATTGCGGACTCCGGTGTCAAGGTCATCATTGCAGGGTCTTCCGTTGGCGAGCTGGCGATGCACTTCCTCGACCGTCTAGGGATAGCCGTTCTCAAAGTGCTCAGCAAGTTCGACCTTCGTCGGCTCTGCCGTGTCGTCAACGCGACGCCGCTCGCGCGCATGGGGGCACCGACACCCGAGGAGGCGGGCTACGTAGACGTCATGGAGGTGACCGAAATCGGCGGCGATCGCGTGACGGTGCTGCGGCAGCTTGCGGATGACGAGGCCGGTGCGGACACAGTCCGAGGAGAGAAGACGCGCACTGCTACAATCGTGCTGCGCGGCGCGACGACGAACGCGCTGGACGATCTGGAGCGCGCGGTCGACGACGGCGCAAGTGTGCTGAAGGCGCTGCTGCGTGACGCGCGGCTCGTCCCGGGCGCAGGCGCGACGGAGCTCGAACTCGCAAAGCGCATCGAGGCGCATGGCGCAGCGCTCACGGGCCTCGCACAGCATGCCGTGCGCCGCTTCGCGACGGCGCTCGAGGTCGTTCCGCGCACACTCGCAGAGAACGCGTTGGGCGGGACCGAGGGCAACGAGGTGCTGAGCCGACTGTGGGCGCGCCACCAGGAAAAGGGCGGTGAGGCGATCGGCGTCGATGTCGAGGGCGAGAACGACGGTACGCTTGACGCTCAGCAGCATGGCATTGTCGACTCGCTCGCGGCCAAGTCATGGGCGATCCGATCCGCCACTGAGGCAGCGGTAGCCGTGCTGTCCGTGGACAGCATCATTATGAGCAAGCCTGCCGGTGGACCGAAAATACCGCAGCAGTCTGGCAATTGGGACGAGGATTGAGTACGAGAATGACATTGTATCAGAGCATAATGTGACCTTAGATTTTTCACCAATGAAAAAGTACAATATAATGAAGAACACGAAAGCAGACTGCATCAAGAGCGAATTTCTAATTGATACATGACATTGCTACTAGGGTCCACCCAGCCTTTGGTCTAAGATAAGTACGTATACCCTATTAATGTTGATATCAAGGTGCCCCCAACTACCTAACAAAGGAAAGGAAGAGAAAAAACGCGAAATACGGTCTATCGTCTACGAACAATCGAATAGCCACACTTCACCATATGCAGTTGCAATGCCCACCAGGCCACGGACGTCGTCCAAGTCGAACGTGTACGCGCTATCGAGCGGGACGTCGGGGATTTGCAACGTACATACGCGTCCGCGGGCCTCTTCAAGCTCAGGATGCACATATACTTCGCCGCGCATGTCTCCAAAGCGTTCGGGTGGCGGCTCATATGTCGGGAATGTCGCAACGCGCAGAACGGGCTCGCGGTCGCCCGCACGATGGTATTGCGGGCGCTCCTCGACCCACAGTGCACAACGTCCACCGTATCCCATCACAGGACTCCCTCCGAATGGATCCTGCACGAAATCCGCGAGTGCATGTGCTGCCGCGGCACCGAGAGGTTGCAGTTCAACTAGCCCATCGGCAAAATTAATGGGCGGAGCAGGCGCATCATCAAGGTTTAATTGTAGCCCACCCATGCCATTCTGCAAAGCGCCAATAGCTTCACCTAATTCGCCTGGGTCGTCATCGGGGTCAATGAAATGAAGAGCGCCGGGTCCGCCACCTTCGGGCTCAATGAAGTGAATGGCGCCAAACCCATCGTTTTCGGCAGCTTCCATTTCGTCTTGAAAGTCGTCCATATCTCCGACACCCCCGAAATCCTCGATCCCGAAACCCCCATTCTCAGCCTCATTGTCATGCATGTGTTCCACGTGCAGTACAGCTGGGATGGGTAAACGCAAGCTTTGCGGGCGACGTAGCGTCACCTCCGCAATGACCGTGCGCGTCAGTGTTGAAGGCCCCGACCCTGCGCCGCAATAATCAAAGTAATGATGGGTGATCGTTGTGCGTGGAGGGGGAGGGGGAATGTGATGGTAAGCATTCCCGTGTCCGTGAGGAGGGTGTACATGAGCGTGTGGGTGCGGCTGATTGGGTAGATTATGTGGCGGGGCAGGCTGAGCTTGTGGTGCTGCCTGATTTGCGTTTGGTACAGCATCTCCCAGATGTAGACCGAGACCACCACCTGGTCCCATGAGCCCCAAGGCCTGCATGGCCTGCACCTGCAGAGCAGCTATGGTAGCAGCGTGTGCTTGGTGATCTTGCATGGCATGTGCTGCCGGGTAACCATTCTGCGCACCGACTGAACTGGGTGGAGGACGGCGCGACAGCGTAAGAACGGAGCGTGTGCGGTGACGGCGCAGATCCTCGCGCAGCGTCGTCCACTTTGGTATAATCACAGGATACGCATCCCGATTGCGCGAAAGATCTGTGCTGGGAAACTCTGGCATAGGCGCACCGCAGTCTTCGCACTCGCCACTAGATGACCGTGCGCCGTTGGCACGCACAGTGACGAACGGGACATCACGCCTGTCCGAGGGCAAAATAATGACAGGCCAAGAGAGCGAAGGGTCGTCTTGAGACCGCCCTCCGTATGCGATCGCATCGCGCAAGACGTTCATCTCGTATGAGACATAGTGTGCGTCAGCGAGTGTCTCCCAATATAGTACCATGTGTGAACTCGACAGCAGTGCCTGCGGAACGCAGTCGAACACCAATGGCAATTCAGTATCAATGCATATTGCTTTATCGGTGTTCCGATCGGTGAGGTAAATCCCAACGTGGTCCCGGTTGTTAGAGGGTATCCCGACTAAGGTCCCGCGAAGCTCGTCCTGGGTCATTGCGGAGAACGGTTCATAAACGCCTGGGACTCGGAATGACGCGACGGGCTCAAATTTTGCATAGCCTCCCGAGTATACTAGCAAGATTATTTCGCATCGTGTTGGCCTTGAGCGTCTGGTAAAAAAATATAAGATATATTTCTGTACGCGATACGACCCGTTGGGTCACTGAGGATAATTATCAGGAACTAGCCAAGAAATAATCCACATCCTTGCTTAAGGGAGGAAATTCCTTAGCCAGTTCCTGGTAACCGGTTCCGATATACGACCAGCCATCAATGACTTTACTCACCCCGGAAACTCGATCATAATCTCCACGGCCTGCATCCGACGGTTGTAGTCGTAATTATTCTCCGACTCATCGCACGGCTTCCATCGTGTCAGCTTCGCGCCATGGGCCACCCTCCACGACTTGAGGTGTTCGCCCTTCGTGGTCCAGCAGCTCATGACGTTGTACATGTCGTAGATCATCAAGTGATGTGAGCCTGGGAGGAACGTGAAGTAGCTGACGACGCGGTAGTCGGGGAAGCTGATTTTAACTGGCGTGCCGCGCGGGCGGATGATGGGCCCCGCCCAGGATCTTGCAATACGTTGCGCGCGCAGACAGGAGAGAATGAGGTCCTTGATGGGTAGGTCCAGTGCCTGCGCTGCGGTGTAGGGTAGTGGTCGCGACTGAGACACGCTTTCGGCGATCTGTAGCCATACACTTCGTTCGAGCAAAATTGGTTTTAGTATCCTACAGGTCTGTATGGAATATTAGCATAGCTTGCAAGTCACTGAGGAAGAATGCTTACTTTGCTCAGGGCAAGAACATCATAAGGCAGCAGAAATTTCGCGATGAGCTGGACGACATCAGTAGGGAGATAAGTTAGGCCCTGTGATCTCTGATTGCTCATTAGACAAAACGAAAAGAAAAGCGGGCGTATGAATAGGACGAATGGGACGATTGCTGGCGGTCGATGCGGCCAGAGCTTATGCTCCCAAAATGTGGTCACCGTCTGCGCTGAGCCTCAGTCCAGGGTTCAGCCGACCCTACTGCCTTATTCGGGAAAAGCTAGCAATAGGACTTGCGTTATATTTAGTGCATCAGTATTGTAATTCTAGGTATCGCCAGTTCATGCCTTCACTCCAGTAAAACCACCCTCTTTAAACCGTCCTCAGGCTTTCTACCATAAGTCAGCTACAACGAGGGTACGGGAACATAGTCAATCGGGTCGCGTGCTCGGCCGTCCGCGTGTATCACCCTCGGTCGATGCTGGGTTATACATGAGTAGCCCTCCTTCCTCATCAGTTATGACCGTGCATTGGCATATCCTCTTGACTGGGGAGAGCGAAACATTATTTCCATGTTGCGCCGCAAGAGCATCCGGAATGTAGCGCATGCCTACAGTAAAACACTAGCAGCAGGGCCTGATCATTGACGTCGGGCTCCCGTCGTCTTCAGGCGGGAAGTATTCCACCATCGACAATACACGACCCTCAAGGCGCCACGGGTCCTTCCTATGCAACCGCCGTTCCGGCGTGCCCTTGCGGAATCGGAGACAAACACCAGCAGTCCTCTTCCCAACAATATATCGAAAGGAAGGCGACATTTATAACGGAAGATCCAAGGCAAGGTCATGTAATTAGCCGAAATACTAAACCACGCTCGCATCCAAGGAAAAAACCAATATCATTATAAGTCAGCGCCAGTAGTGCAGAGCGGTGGAAGAGTGTGAACTAAAACAACAAATCTCCATATCCGTGATATATGACCCAGAATCCAGAATCCAGGTAAGGAAAGAAGAAAAAAACGACCTAACCCTCTTCTGCACCAACACTGACACTCAGGATCAGAGTGAGAGCTAAAGTCAAGGCCAGGCCACTTCTCGCTAATTCCCTTTCTACTGACATCCCGATTCCGCAATATTTACTTCCCCAGGGAAAAGGGAAAGAGAACACACCCCCAAGAACCCCTGCACCGTAGTGAACGAGTCAGGGGTCTACTTACACTTGCTCATCAGGCTGCAGTTATGGAATACCCCTGTGGTATCGGTCGAGATACGTGTCCACGAATTGAACCCCCACGACTACATGCCGCTCAGCTTCCTCGGTTCACTCAAGCCCGTCATCTCCACCAGCAGAATCCATATCTATGTCCAAATCGGTGTCCGTTTTGCTTGCGGCGTCTTCATCAGCGCCGTTTTCCGACAGGTCCGTCGGAAGCCGAGATGAATACATCCCTTCCGATCCCTCGTCCTGCTGGCTTGATTACCGCACTATCCAGATCGCCCAACAATGGGAAGAAGTTATTCCAGAATGGTGGATCAGATGCCGAACCGGGATTCATCGCCTGCAAAAAAGGCAGCATACCGGACCTCCCATCGATTTCGAACAGACTCTTCCACACCACGGATATATCAAGTAGCGCCTTCCAGCACGACTCCTTACCTTTACTAATGGGTTTGATATGTTTACTGGACAGACCGGCACACCAGATATCGTATGCTGTGTAGGTCTTTCCGTTCTTACTCCTCACGACTACTTTTCTTGCACGCAGAGCAGGTTTACTGGCCAGCGCGAAAATAATCCGGATCGTGGGTAGGGCATCGTTGTCGTCGTCGAAAATGCCCACCTTGAACTGCTCCATCCTGTCGAATAGATCCCAATCGGGATCCTGCCATTGGCCCCAGACGTTCTTCACTTGAATCTGAATGACACCCAACTGATTCTCGCGTAGCCGCTCTCCGATAATGTAGGGAAGGATGATGTCGACAGACTCCTGATTATTTGCGCACAGCAACCCAGCACCACGAGCCAGGTATCGTAAAAGGTATCGTCGATGAACCAATTTATGCTCATACGCCTTGTTGAAGTGATTAAAATGCATGTTCGCACCCGCGAAGTCAGAGTCGATACCGGTTCTTATTTCTTCAGGTAGTCCATTGAAGAGATATTTGATAAATTCTGCAACAGAAATGGTGCGCTGATATTCCCCAAACCCTGATAGCGCTGGGACCTGCATGTCCTTCCATATCATCTCGCCATTTCGGTGGCAGACCGCAGCATCCCTAGCCAGTATCATAGCCAGCAATGCTAGATACTCCCCGCGGTCACCCTTATATATGGAAAATCCGGACATGACGCGCAATAAAGCCGATTCAGCACTAAACCCTTTATTCTGCATGATAGCGAATGCTGCTTCCGAAAGCAGTGGTTCAGAAGGTGACAGAGTCACCATGCTTTCGAAGGTTGAGTCGATATGCAGACAGATACGCATGTGATTTTCGACTTGGCCATTTTGCTGCTCACGAGCAAGACATGTCGTGGAATTGAATTCGAGAGGAATTCGCTGGGCCAGACATGCAAACATTTGCTCAGTAGTAAACTTCACATCATTACTGTTGCTGAAATACGGCTGATTGAGAAGTTTTATGCCAGCGAAAAAGACCATATGTTCTGTAAGAGTAGCGATGTCGTGGGCACTGAGTCCTCTGTATTTCTCGTTGCCCAGTCCAATTCGAGAGGCCCACCTACAAAAATCATGTTAATACTCGATTAATAACAAGGGAATTAGATGCTCACAAGGTGCGGCCGAAGCCTGACATGAACTTTATGCTCGAAATCTCAGATAAGGATAATTCATGAAACGGTCCTTCCTCCATACTTGATTTCGTATCCGCCCCTCCTACGCGGGAACCATCCACCCCTTTCTTCGCAAATAGGTCAAACGCGGCAGCAGTGAAAGGTGTATTAAGCTTCAGAAGCCCTTTCACGATGCGCAAGGAGCTATCAGGCGTTCCACTGGGCGATACAAATGCTGCGGTCCGCCCAGTCGTAGACAGAAAGAGGGTGAAAAGCGAACACGGCTTCAGTTGTCGAAGCCAATAGCGAACTGGGTCAAAAAGCATGTGTCCGTCATATGATAACTCAGTAAGAGCGGCTGCTTCATCGAAAGCCACGATAACAATTGGGTGATACTTCTCCCATGCTTCGCTAGATTCTGCGCGTGAATGGGCGCGTTAGGGCCCGCGAATAATACTTACTTCAACTGGAAGGATCGCACCTTTCGGCATCGGCGTCGGAAACGAACTCTGTCTTGTAGCAAACTCGATCAGAAATTCTTGAAGGCGCTTGAATGCAGTTATTGTAAGAGTGTTGAGTGTCTCTTTGCTGGATGGAGGGTCATTTTTTTTCGTTCCTGTACCTACATTAGCTTGAGCCCTGAAGATCTGTGGGAGATTGTAAGCAGTTTGGGGGCAACTTAAGTTTAGACTACCTACGTTGTCAGCACGCCGAACGACATCATCGTAAAATCTTGTGCGAAACTTGTTCGCCTTAGACATCGTCTGGCCGTCGGTCATGCGGAGACGAAAGTCTGCTGCAAGAACTGTATAGCTCATGTCACTGTTCCCGTACAGGTCCCGGAGCTTCCCTAGGGTGACTTCAAAAAGTGCCGAAAAGAAGGCATCGACACGTTTTATCGTGCGATTAAAATCGGCGACTAAGAAATTTCGAATATCGTGATCGCCAGGTGGGAATCCTATAGCAAAACTCTAGCAAGCTGGAAAACCACATTACGAGCGAGTCACGTAGAAGCACATACCACTTGATCCCCGTGCCCTTAAGCATATGGGAATGACGAAGTGATCAATGCTGAGCTGATCAACAGTACGGGATTTTCCCGTCCCAGAGGATTGTATAATCGGACAGTAATTTGCATATTTATCAGTACCAGTCACAGGAGGTCGGATGCAATCACGGATGTGAGCCCAAAGCTCTTGAGGCATCCTGCCGATGTACTCCCGGTTCCATCCAGCCATTATCGCTAATGGGATGTCAGGACATATAGTCGAGCGGGGGACGGGCCTTACCCCTTTCTTGATCTGCGAAGTCGAAGTCCAAATCCATGACCCTGTCCGATGTATCACCGTCGCTGACGCTGACAGTGTCGACGTCGACTGAATAACAGTGAGCAGATGTTCGCTTAAGAAAATGGTACAAGCGCACGCCACGTATTAATAAATCCTATCCAATCGCCCTTGTCGCGAGTCTCCGACAATGAGCTGAGAAATAATTCCTTCTGGTCGAGCGGAAGTTCTGAGAGGCGATTGTGTGACCCGGCAGATTCGATAAGGTAGGGGAAGTATTAACTCGGCAAGCCTATGTTACGTCACAGTCACGAGCCCTGGTATGTATAAAAAAATAAAGATAACAGCCTTGAACATCCCTTCTTGATCTCTTACCACCACCATCTCCTTTGGAGAGGGTGCTGTGAGGGGGGATCTGTCTAAGGAAGGGGGCCTGAGTGGTTTGCAGGCACTACCCTGACCATACCCTGGGGTCACTCAGGGGGGCTACAATGTTAATGTCCTGGGGTAGATGCTGACTTCGTTGCACGGGGACTTGCCACCCCCCCAATGCCTACCCCACTGGACCCCCTAATAAGGGGTTGGTGGTCAGGAGTGTGAGTGGCCTACCTCTTGCACCAGGAACTACTGACTGCCCGTGGAGGGGTCACGACTGGATCAGAGGCGACGTGAGTACTAAGGATGACGACACAATGTGCGGCAATTCCATCAAGCCTTCAAACTCTGAAACATTGGGTAAGGGGACAGTCCCTTCATTGCCTAGGCCCGCATAATCCCGCTACAGGCGGTCTAGTTCCCACTCCTCACTTCTAATCTGATCCCTCGCGATTCTTATTCCCACATGACTCGCACGGCCATTCAGTTCGCTGATACACAATCTGGGCCCCCGCAGCACTTGCGGAGTTCCCCCACACCCAGACATGGGCACTGGCTAGTGACCCACCCGAACCGGCTAGGCCGACTCCGGCTCTCCATAGTCATAACTGGCAGAGGTTTGCCGAAGCGGATCCACGCACCACGATGAACGAGCTGAGGCCGTCATGGGCTACAGCCACACCCCTCCAAGGCCCTCGATCAGCAATTCGACAGGCCACCTGCCCGACTTCGGAATTTTTTTGGCAGGGAAGGGTCGACAAAGGAGAGAAGAATCGTTGCCGACAGGCGCTCACGGCTTCGGTAACACAGGGTTGAGAGAAGAAGTGGGGATGCAGGAAGCTCACTGGCGAGGACCCGAGCCCCTGTCTTTTTAAATTTACCAGCCCACTTTTTATTAGTTCCGGCCCCCTTCGGGGACCGGGGCGCTCATGTAATTCGAGTTATACGGCGCCTAATAAACCTTTCTTCATCATCATCATAACAGCCTTGAAGCTATTGTTAAGCTCTACAAGGCTGTTACGCCCAATTTTGAATTTGAGTCCATGTGCGGAGGGTATTTGGCCTGTCATCGTTGAGTCCGGTTCGGGTAATTAGGGTCAGCCACGCTCTTAAGCTTGCAGAGTTTATACTTCCCCTACCCTATCCGATTTGGATTTTTAAGCGTACGGATAGTGAACGTCAAGAGACATTATCGAGTTTAAGTGATACTGTGTATACATCCACGCTGGTAAATATGCGGACAATAATGCAGTGAATGCCAGCCTGAGACAGGTCACCTACGTACCAGTGAATTGCGTAAGTTCGTTCGACTCTTTTTCACCAATATTAATCCGAGACGAGGGTAGACGCGATCACGTGATCTAGACGGCGCGTTGTGATTTGCCTCGAGGCGTCACTTGTGCACTCGACTTAGAACTTGACCTGGTGTTGACTCTTGTCTCTTACCATTCGAACATGTTCGTCACATCCACCATCCACCCTTCCGCTCGGTCGTCAATCCAATTCGTCATCGTACATTACAACGACGAGCGCGTGCTTGTACCCGTCGACCTACACGCGAAGTACGCAGACCTACAGGCGCTTGCCGCTAAGGAATGGGGTCTGGCCCTCGGTGGTCTCGTCTTTGAGACCAACGAATTGGATATTTGTGCAGGAAAATTTGTGCGGATCCACGAAGAGGCCTGGGCGGGAATAAGGGATGTTGTCGGGAATGTATACGTCCGCGCGCATGTGTCCAGTTTGAATGTACAGAAAGGCAAGTCCTTGGTTACGTTTTTCAACGTCGCTTCCTTACTTGACTCCTTGTACCCTCGCAACGCACAGTTGCAAGCGCATCCTCCACCAAACACGGCAAACGCAAGGAAAGCAGAGGCACTCGAGAGCGTACGGAGTCTGCGGACGAAGATGAAGTGGAAAAGCAAACCCGGTCGGACAGTCAGAGATCGGATTACGTTGTTGTCGCTCCCGCTCAGGACGAAGCGATAATCCACCCTGGCCCGCCATCAAGCCCAAGTACGGCCAAAGTTACGCGTAAAGCTGAAGGTAAGTCTCTTGAATACTTCGGGTTACCTATTCCTGCTCATGTTTTGTCGTAGATCCGTTGAAGCTTTTCAGTGATGAATTAAGTGAGAAAGCAGAATCTTATGATGGACCGGACGAGGAAGAAGAGGAAGTGCCTAAAAAACCGGTTTCAAAGCGAGGTATGCAAGCCAATAGACGTGAACCTATAATTCCATCCCGCTGAATTCACTGCCTTCCCCTTATTAAGTCGAGAGAACTCCTTCGGAGACCCATGTTGCCCAAATTCTACAACAGAAAGATAGTGAACAAAGCACTACAACATCTAAAAGCTCAACCAAGACGACGGTGTCCTCGACGGACGCATCTCGTCCTACTAACAGTGCTTCGCATAATCCGCATTCTGCTAGCACCGCTACGAACTCCTCTAGCTCTGGTACGGACTCTGAACGTGTACTCATCATTGTTGAAGCACCAGACAGTACCGAGGAGCCGCGTGGCTTCCGGATTAAGCGCGAGCACACAGTACAGACAGTCCTGAAGGGTGCGTCGAAGGTGTTTAAGATCGACTTTACAAAGTGCGTCTATAATCCCTCACCCGTAAACTTTAATCTCATTCTCCGTCTCGTTTGTTCTGTACGAACGACGCAACCTGGGTAGGGCGTGCCTCAGAATGATTGTCGACGAAGAAGACGGGGAGTCACACACCGTAAAGTGCTATAAGGGCGACACGATGAATTCCCTCGGCATCGAAGACGGGCGGCGCTTTATCATTGAAGTGCAGGACTCAGATGAGGAGGAGGAAGAGGAGGAGAGTGATAACTGATGACTACCTCACAGCTATCTTGTTTATCTCCTCCGCCGTCAACGTTTTGAGATTCCGTTCCTCTTAAGCACGGCGGACGGATCGTACCCAGTCCTTTTCTCGGTGTTTTGAGTTGTGTCTTCAATTTATGTCTTTGTATCTTATATCATATGATTCCTGATTGACCATATGTCTCCTGCTATTCGGTTTTTCTGTCACCTTGTGTGTATATAGTGTACTATGAAGCGATCATGGTCGTCCAACGTCTGTTCAGAATGGCATACACGAAGTCATTGAGCTGCAGTGTTGCGTTGTTTTTGCAGCTCCCGGATAATCGTGTACTGTTTCTCTTAGCGTATGGGGAAAATACTATATCCTTTGCACGAGTTTGCTTTATGACCTGGACCTTCAACTTTAAAACCCCCGAAATCTTACGTGATAATATTATGTTAGCCGAGGTAGTTACCTTCTCCGATTCAACTTGCTACTATAACTTAACTGTCAGTCTACGCCCATCCATCCTTGTATTCTGCGTTGCCCTATCCTTAGCTTGCCGGCCCTCTCTCGATGGAACGTGGCTAACCTTGCTAGATCACCCCTCTAATCTGTGCCATATTTGGGTATGTTTATTCTGGTCGCAACAACATCATCGTATGCGGTCTGGCGTCCAACGACATATATAAGGATCAGTAAAATTTAGCGCTAATTTCTGGGAACTCTGCGGCCAGTCAGGTACTGCCAAACTCATCAGCTTTATCGAAGGCGCTTGAAGGTCGCTATCACCAACGTCCTTCTCGTCGAATCTCCCTTACTTTGTTGACTTGATCCTGCCCGAACAACGCTCTTTCCATCTTCTCAACTCTCGAGTCCACTCATACAATCCTTTCTCGTTGTCTAAGTACAGCCTTAATCAAGTGAAATCTTGGAGCTCGTATCACCTGGATGTCTGGACACGAGTGTACTGCCTTACAGACGCAGCCGCCAGAGTCGCCGGCGGACATCGACGAGGCTATCGATGACAAAATAACCCTCGACACTGAGAATAATACCGACCATGACGCCGCCGCGCCTACCTTGAAAGCGATGTCGACTCGGGAGACGGTATCTGTATATCTGTTCCGCCTGTTGATTACTATCGCCGAAGTACGGCATGTTCCTGCACTCATGTTGGCGGACATCTGTGATGTGTACTCTTTCGTTCAAAGGTGCTGGATCACAGGCCTTTTGTGTGGTCTAATCGTTGGTTGTGCCATTCTATCCCTTCGGGGCTGCAAGGGGCTACTAGGCGCGATCAAGTTGGTGTACAGTGCATGTTCATTGCGAAATGCTGAGCGTCTTGTACGGGTCTTCGTGGTGTGGGAACCGTCGCCAGTCGGTCTGTTGCTTCGCAAAACCGAGGAGAAACGGCAGGAGCAGTTCGTAGAGCGACCTGGGTACGTCTGAAGTTCTTTTTGATTCGAATGTTTTTGAATTTTCTTTTCTTTTGACCGTCAATAGATATGTTGGAGTTAGGATGCGCTGGCGCTATCCAGATGTAAAATGCAAGAAGAAGGATTCATGGGAGCTCCAATTCAGAAAGTTCTCAATGCTTGAATACTTCCCGCTCGAGTCGGACGGCAGCTTCCGTGTGGATCAGGTCCGAGAAAAATGGAATGTTGACGAGTTTGAGGTACGCGTCCTCGTCGGAGCATACGTTCGTTCGCGGATATAACTATTAATCTCAATTATCTCCAGTACTCTATTCCTGGCCGCCGGGATCTGTTCGAGCCCGCTGACCCACGTCGAATCTCGCCCCTCGGGTTGTATACCCTCACTTATGAACTCGGTTACATCACCGTGATCGGCACGTGCATTTTCTTGCACTCTCGTTTAACTAAACTGACATTCTTCGTCATGCGGTTTTCCATTTTTACCTCTGGCGTCTCATTTTAGAGCGCAAAACCTTCCTTGGAGACGCCCGACGCCATCTGCGGCCGTTGTTCCACGACTCAGTTGCCCGCCTCTCCTTCCGGCGCTTCATCTATGTCCTACTCCTGTCCGCGGCTTTCATATGGGTAGGATCGTCCTTTCAGGGCTTACTAATGACGGAATCCGTCAAAAACATGGTCGCCGCGGCAGTGTGCTACGGCTGCTATTCTGCATATATGCGCAGGAGGTATGGGAGTTGGTCACCGTTTGTGCGATCAGAGACATGTCATGACACGGAGGAATTGAATTGACACGGCCCGAGTCCCAGTCCCTTAAGGTACAAGGACCTGGACTTGATAGCAGATATGGTCTCGATCAATGTAAAATATGCTTGTACGCAACACTACGTCCGCCTGACTATCCGCTTTGAAATTGCCTCGACTTCCGCTTTTGATTTTCCGCGGCCAGTCTGCAGTCTGACGAAACGAGAAATATTTGCGAGGGCGTACATAAGGGAGGCGAAAGTCCATACTACTGTCCTTCATCTCGACATCGCCAGAGACCAAAACTCGAACACTTTCTCTCCTCACCTCATTCTCAATGCATTCCTCCTTCATTAAGACGCTAAGCGTCATCGTCTCCGTCGCGAGCCTCCACACGCTTGCGCTTGCAGCGGATTGCCCAACTGGATTCACGGACCACCTTTGCTGCGAATCGTTCGGCACTTTTTCTGACAACTACGCTGTGTGGCACAATCAATGTGGCCTCGACTTTGCAAACTCCACAACTGTCGGAAGTTTCTGCGATCCGATTTCTACTTGGTCAGTACGCTAATAGTCCCCCCCCCCGGGCCGGAAATTTCCGCTTTTTTTGGAGGAGTGTTGAGCTAACACAATTCTGATAAAATCCAACAGTCCGTCGGGCACTATCGCACTATGCTGCGCGACCGAGGCCTGTGCGTGAAAACATTAATCTGTGCATTCAATTACTGAATGACATTCTAACTTTTAAACACTTGCAGCGTGTGGGGATGTGGATGGTCCTCTCGGAATAAACTGTGTAGAGGTTGAAAATTGATTGCGGTTGGGTTCTGGTGGATTAAAGGGGCGGTCAATAGGTCATGCATTAGGGCTTGGGTGATCTTATAGGTCTTCTGATCAGTTTTGAAACCAATGTTCAAAGCACTTCCGCTTTCCGTCCGGATGATGTAATTACTACGGCTCACTCGGTTCGACTCGGGATCCCCTGTAGTAATTGTAAATGATGCGGAGTATCGTTCAAGTCTCTTAGCAAGGCGACTTAAAACATGACAGAACGCTTTACTCAATCCATGGACTATTCACCGATACGAACTACCGGTCCACTTTACAGGATTTGTTGCGATGTTTTAATAATAAGGGTTGGATCTTGCTTATGTCGATCACAGAAGTTACCAAAACGGGCCCAAGTCAGGCTCGATTTGACGATTTAAACTTGTCGAAAATCCGTCGATCCTTCAACGATCTGAGGTACGGACCGAACCCCACCGCAGTCGGAGATTTGTCATCTAATAACGCCAGTGTCGAGGGCCCAGGCAAGGAACATTATTTCGTGTATTTTAAATCCTTTGGGTCATTGATCCAGCGATATTAAAAGCCTCAGAATGTGAAAGTCCACCCACGTCAATCTCATTGCCGAGCTACGTGGTATCCCGGGCCGTCATCGTGATGTCGGTACCCCATGATTACAGTACATGCTCGGAGCCGCCTAATCCTTCCAAACCCACTGCTTCACTCACTTCAATCTTCTACCTCGGTGCAATTCACACCGAGAATCCCATCGACGCTAATTTCGCACTCTGCGCAAAATGCCTATTCAAAGAAAGAAAAGCTTCACATCCGACTAACTCTTACCGGCTGTGGACTCGCAACAGAGAGCAATCAACCCCGAGTAGCTTAAAATACGACAAAGCGCGAAGATCTAGTTAGAATCGCTTGTTAACAGTTGGGTCTGCATTGTGAAGCTCACCAAGGAGCGGGGAACGTCTCGCACGAGCCCCCTATGGTTGTCGAGTTGGGGAAGTCGAGCCCACACTCATTCTCCCATACCTCGTAGTTGTCGGAGAAATGGCCGAAGGACAGACAACAGAGATGGTTAGACATGCCTGCGGGACATTGTGACTGGCCAGAGACGGAGATAAGGGCCGTAGCCGCGAAGATGGTGACGGCAAGAGAACGAAATAGCTTGGTAGTGAGTATCCCAACGGTCATAGCAGCTTGACTTCAAGTGGGTCCTAGTAGTGGGGTGACCTTGAAGACCTGGAAAGTGTCTTGCTTATAAGCTGAGTGGAATGTCAGCTCTAAATTTCGGGAGCACATTCATATCCTCAATTCCCATTGTCCCAGTGCGGAAGAAGGGATGGGTGAACGTTTAAAAGGAGGCTATTAAAATGTCTCGCTTACCACAAATCAGATGTATACAGACAGGTCGTGCCTCAGCATAGAGGCTTTCAACTACTTGGATTTCACGATTTGTCGCTTTCCGTCGGTCCTGGAAGTAGCCGGAAAGAAAGCATAAGCAATTATTTCCAATAAGCATACAAAGGCGGAACCGCGTGGAGCCCCTGGTGCCGATTTGAATGCTCCGTACCTGAAATTTAGTTCTATGGTGTCAGTAATTCGGCTGGCAGAGCCGCACGTACGTCAATATTGCTTGATTGCCGATGGAGGGATATATACATGTAAAACTCACAAGTCCAAAGCGAAAGGAGCGACTTAAAGCTAACACGCATACAAAGTCAGTTCGCTATAACCAAAACTGGGATGACATTTACACGTAATGGTAACTATTCCACGTAGCAGGAGTCGTTAGAGATAGTAATCGAAAGGCTAAGGATCGCACCACAAAACAGATGTAAAAAAGAAAAGAGACGGCATACAAGGCGTGATTAAATGGGGAAAAAAGTAAGACAAGACAATGAAATAAGGGACATCACTCAAATAAGTAATACGAACAGTACCGGCGTTCGGAAAGGCATAAACGTGGGGGGATGTGGCTGAAAACTAATACAGCTTCAGGAAAGAAAGTGCGAGAAAAAGTCCAGCTCGTAAATCAAAGTCCTTAGAATAGACACACGAAATTGCTGGGGAAGACAGTTCGTCCCGGAATCCGTCGCGAGTCATCCAGGAGAACGCCAGTCCACCAGCCATCTTCCGGAGTAGAAGTCACCGCAATAATATCGCCTGCCTGGAAGTCGAATTCTTCCTCAATGGACGCTTGGTAGTCGTACAGCGCTTTTACTGGTGATATCACAAAGCAAAAGATGAGTGGGTTTTTCTCGGTGAGGGTTAACAGTGAAAAGGATGCACTCACCATAGAAGAGCACAGGTTTACCATCGACATACTGTGTGGTCGGTGCTGGGGCCATGGGAGGCGGGACAGGTGAGGGGCCTCTCTGAGGACCAGGATCGTGGTATCCTGTATTGTAGTTTACGCCATTTGAATAGCCTGTAGGATGGACGTCCACAGGCGGTCCACGCTGTACTTGTGGCGCGTTCGGTGCAGGCGTGTATGAGTTTACTGGCGGCTGCTGGGGCGGCGGTGGCTGATTATACCAAGTAGCAGACGAATGCCGCTGGACGCCAGGGCCTTGGTTTGATTGCGGAGGTTGATGGACATATTGTTGCTGGTATGGACCAGGCGGAGGAGGGCCATACGGTTGTTGCGAGGGAGGAGGGCCAACAGGAGACATTTGTACGCTGTGGCTACGGTGCGGAGCATTGTACGGTACATGAGCAGGCTGGGCAGGCTGCACAGGAGGTTGCTGCGGGCGGCCGTAATGGTACTGTTCTGCCATCGCATCGTGCGTGACATGTCCGGATGCATCGAGTGAAATTCCCAAATTCCCTGGGCCTGGCGCAGGGCCTGGGACTCCGTAGGCAGCCTGATTCCCGTTGGCTCCCATGCTGTCTGACGGAGCGGGACCCGGACTGGGCGACCGTCCGCCGGAACCTATTCCAGCAAATCCTTCGCGACTCTTTGGTCGATCGATCACGCTCATGCGATTAATGTCCTGCCCCAGGCTTTGGCTGTGTGCATGGGACGGGCTAATGCCGGGACTATTCGATCGACTAATGGGAGCTCTGCGCTCACCAGGGAGCGTCGGAGCGTATGCTGTAAGTACTTCTTCAACAGGCAATGGAGAGGATGGAACCTGGACAGGGGGTATCATATGTGCGGCAGTAGGCGGCGCAGCCGGCGAAGTAGGACGTGACGGAGGAGGTCCGCCCACAACAAACTCAGCGGAATTTCGGTAATCACGGTTCGAAGGCTGGGCTTTACTCGAAGATGGGGCGGTAAGGGCCGAGCCTGACGAACCGGCAGCTGTGGTCGGCCTCGATCCGACATTGGATGAGGGTGACGTTCCCTGATAACCTGACATTGGCCGTGTGGCATTCGTGCTGTTGCGGCGCTCCGGCCCAGTGGCGGCAGCGCTGATGCGTAGTTCTTCCATTTGTTTAGCCAACGGATCGTTTTCGGCCCCAACTTGCGGATGAGGCGGGCGCGGAGCAGAGCCAGCTCCGGCCGAATTTGGCGCGGATTGAGGATCCCGTTCCGGGTACACCTCGTATACAGCGCCCCCAACGGTTAGCATCGTCTTTTGAGTTGAACCTGTCGAACCAGCATGAGGGGCCATATGGTCTTGACCATTGATCGAGCGTGTCGGGTTGTGACCCTGCGGCCCTGACGGGAGAGACGATGATGGCGAGCTTCCGCCGGCACCATTCGCGGGGGCTGCAGAGGAAGGTCTGCTCTGATTATTACCTAACGTATTAGAACGTTCGAGTTCTCCGTTTCTCGCTGGCCCAGCTCCCCCAGCTCCAAAGCCTGCCATGCCCGGACCATCTGGCTCCTCCTCTGGGGGTGCAGGACGCATAGCCTCTGTCATCGACAGGTGTCGGGAAGAAGACCGAGGGAAATGCGCGTAGCGAGACTCAGGTTGCGCTGATGGTGCCATATTGGCCTCCAAGTTCGTGTAACTGATGAACTGAGGAGGCTCGGGTATTTCGTTTCCAGTGCCATAATCTCTCACGAAATTCTCCATATCACGGTCTGGTTCAAGTTGCTCCAGTGAAATGCGGATTTTTTCGCACGACTGAACAAAACACGTCAAAAAGGAATAAGATTAGACAAGGAAAAAACCATACCTCATCATCCGAAACACAAACAGTAGATACAGCGTTAGCATATGCCCAGACATTGTCCTTCATAAATTCTATACGCTCCTCTTCAAGATCCTGACACGCGTCACAGAATGCCCTCCAATCGCTTTCCCATTTTTCCACCGTGACCTGCAATGCCCTTGCAAAGTTCGCGAAGTCTCGTTCGTTCGCAGTGACGGTTTGCTTAGCGCGATTGAGTCTCGACTGAATTTTTTCGAGATCTCTGCCTTGAACGAGCTTGGACTCCGCCGCGAAGGTGTTGATGCGCATGCAATCCGTCTCATACTTTTCACGAGCCTTCGTCACGTACGTCTCTTGCGTTTGCTTGTTCTTGAAGGCCTTTTCAATGACAGATTGAGCGTTGCGCTTGAATTGGGCTTGACGAGTGACGAACGCGGACGCAGGCGACTCAAGCTCAGAGCGCACCTGCTGCGCCAAGTTCGCATGTGCTGTAGCCTGCCTATCCGTCTCAAGGCGTAAAGTATCGAGTGAGTTCTTGAGCTCTCTAGTATACAGTCAGTACGATCAGTAGCTTGATTGGAAGTCGAACGGGATACTTACCCGATCTCGTCCTTGCCGAGCGTTTGCTTCGCAAGCTTGGATAGACGCTTCGAGTAGTCCTCCTCTATCGAAGCGCGTTCCTTCCAAAAAGCACGTACCTCTTCGACGGTGCGAGCTGCACCCCGCATGCGCGCGAAGAGCACATCGACACCGCCGTCAGTCGTACCCCAGAAGGCATTGCAGAAGTCGAGGGAACGGTTGGATAGATTGGGTGAGTTTACGCGCGCGTACTGAGCAAGAGAAGTCGTCGACGCCTGTCGTCGAGTGGACATCGTGGTTGCGAGGAAAGAGCCCACGTCCATCGCGCAGCGCTCACCGAGCGCCGTTGACGGTGTAATTCGTGCGAAACTACTTCTATGTACATTCGCATTACGTAACCGTTTCGTAAGTGCATTAATTATGCGCCAGCAGATGTTGATCGGGCTACGCCGCTACGTGCGGTTGAAGATCGAGGATAGAACACTTTGATGATAGGCATAAAGCCATATCAAGTTCCGTGTTCGTCCTCTCTTTCGCCTATTATGCAGCGAGCGTCTTGCGGTACCAATCCTATGCCAGCAGTCCTACCGGCAGAAGCTCACCTATTTACTGAGTGACAGCCACTGGCAACAGGCCCGGGCACTCCTTGTGCATCTTGCTTCATCATAAATCATTGGCTTCCAGGACAAAGGAACGTGTCACCGCCTCTAACCCGGGTGAGCGATATGAATGTGGGATGCGGCAATCAGAAGACGGTCGAGAGAGCACACGAGGCAAGGAATTATCGTCCTGAATAAATTAGTAGAAACCTAATAATACTGCACATGAGGGTGTCATTCCCCTGATCATAATTGTTGAATTCTTTGCTGCACCCTCTCCTTCACCGTCTGTACTGCGTTCATGATTGTCTGCTCATTGATGACGATATCAGTAGCATCAGCTCGTGGCCGGCTCACTCGGGAAGCAATTGTTGTCATGTCCGTCTCAACAATAATTCTGATGAGAAGGATGTTAGATGGTGAACTCGGTCGGTGTGAAACAGATGGGAGTGCCTTACCCATCATCGATAGTCTCATCCAGACAGAGCATAACGAGGTCGTAGTTCTCCAATACCGCTCTCTTTTCCACCTGGTTGCGCAAGAGGACCGTCAGTGCGTCGTAGAACGAATTGAGTGCAAGCGACAGCATGAGCTCGTTCTCCTCCGCATTTCCGATAATGTAGAATATGAGGTCCGGCGAATGTTTGTACACTGCCAAGTGGCCATCGTAAAGGATTATATCGCCTGTGGAATAGACCTGTCGGTATTATCCATTAAAACCGAGTGACTGTATCACACACCTCCAGCCTTTTTCGTCTTCTCCCAGAGACCTTTCTCGAATGCTTTCCGGTCTTTAAGCGTAGTCAGACCCTTGGGTTCCCCATACGGCGAGCCTTTCGGTCGGTAGTACTTCGCGAGGACTCGCTGTCCATCTGAGTCCAGGATCAGGAAAGCGGTGGTCGTGTAAAGGGTGAGGTTCAGCTGGAGGAGGTTATTGGGAAAGCCCGTCGTATTTCGTGTCTTGAAGACGCACCATTTTGTTGGAAGGTGGAATGAGCGAAGCTTCTGGCTGAGAACGAAGATTGTGAAGCGCAAGTCTTTAGAACGCACTGACGCCGCTGAGTCGCGAACAGGCGCGTCGCTTTCGACACGTCACGGCTTACTCTCGACGGTTACCTTGTCTCGATCAACTCAATGCTTCTGCCTTCATAAGCTATTGCAAGTACTTTAAGGGGTCATATTTTCCCTAAGAGATCATAAACTGGGCACCAAGTCTTCCGTTGGGACTGAAGACAGGGACTTTTCCAAGGATACACTTTTTGTCGTATTAAAGGCTTATGGACACTCAAACAAACGCCTTTCTAACGTCCGATGCCTTCTTGCCCTGCGTCCTGCTCCTACTTCTGTCGATGCTGAGTCTCAAACTCTTCCCATTTGACCTTTGCAGTCTGCGGAAGGCGTCTGCATTTTGGCGGGGCATTTCGCCAGCGGGTGCTTCCCGAAGTCAGACAGAGCGTGCTATAGCATCATACTACTTCTATGAAGAGCTTTCCTTGCTTGATATTAAGCGAATGCAAGAAATATATGGAAAAATGGGAAGGGCCCATAAGCGTATTGGGTACGAGTTGGGTTATACGAAAAAGCTCGAGCGTCTCACGGAAGTGACGAGGGCGAACGCCGTCGTGGCGGGCAAAGTTGCCAAAACGGCGCTCGACGATACACAGCTTGAAGATGAACATCTGTTGCACCCTACCAGTGATGACCTTGGAAAGGTCAGAGAGTCCTTAAGGCATTTTGTTAGAGATTGGAGCAGCGAGGGCGCACAGGAGCGATCGGTCATCTTCGGGCCCATCCTTGATGTATTGTCGGAAGTTGATGCTTCCAGACGAAGTACTTTCAAGGTGCTAGTACCCGGGAGTGGTCTGGGAAGACTGGCTTGGGAGATCAGTGAGCTGGGTAAAACAACATCACTCGTGTCCTGGCTGTATTTTGACATTGATCTTGCAGGTTTCGATACATCTGCTAATGAGCTATCCCCATTCATGAACTTCGCCTTTCACTTTCTATTGTCACCGAACGCAACGTCATCTATTTGCCAGCATACCTTGCACCCGTTCGCACACTGGTTCTCCCATCAGCGGAGCAATGCTGCACTCTTTCGTGCTGTTTCATTTCCTGACGCACTTCCTCGCTTGTCTACTTCCTTCCACCTTTTAGAATGCGATTTCCTTAAATTGGCGACGCCGCAAAGATACGACTACATCGTCACGCAGTTCTTCATCGATACCTCGTTGAACGTAATCTCCACCTTCGAGCAAATACACCGTCTATTGCGGCCCGGAGGTCTTTGGATCAATCTCGGACCACTCCTCTGGACAGGTGGTGCTCAGGCCACACTTGAACTTAGTCTGGAAGAAGTGGTCTCTTTGGCCGACAAGATCGGGTTCGAAATTGATCCGAGGAGCCAAAAGACAATTGCTTGCGAATATACGGCGGATAAGGAAGCAATGATGAAATGGATATACAAAACAGAGTTCTGGACTGCCAAGAGACGCTGTAAGTAGCGGTTAAACCCGTTGTCGTTTGAATACACGATTGTTCCCGTCCAACGAAACGTCGTCTTGGAAAAGCTTAAAATCCGCTCTTGTCTATCTCCTAATGTCTTTGTGTCCCATGAGCTTCGGGAAACCGATCCGCTTTAGCTTCTCAATTACTTCTTTTTGAAAATTTGCATTCATTATGAAATCAACATCAACGCATCTATCTGCGCGATTCATAGGACGGGAAAGGGATTGAAGATTCCGCGGGAAAATGTTGTCGAAAGTCATGTAGCATCTGGTGCGTACCGCGCGGAGTCGTGCAGTTTCGCAAGTTGCCTCTCGCCAGCAGAGCAGCCTGTGAAGACTCCCTCCCTCTCGTCGGTTGCTCGCTCCTGAAATGACCTCTGCCATCGCAATAGAGCCGCATTCACGCCCTTTGGGATTGTTGAGGAGATTGACTGTTGTTGCTTTGGCGACCTGGGACCTTGGGTTCACGTCCTTTGGTGGTCCCCCCGTACATTTCCAAATTTTCCATCGTCGCTTTGTCGAGAAAAAAGAATGGATAGAGGAGCAAACGGTAAGCTGTATAACCTTTCTTATCTGTAACTATCGGCCATTACTGAAATTGCTTGGAACGGCTTGACAGTACCAGGAACTTTTTGCCCTATGTCAGGCCCTCCCAGGTCCAGCGTCAACGAAACTCGGATATTGCATCTGCTTGACATATGCCGGTTTCCTCCCCGCACTTCTGCAGTTTGTTTTTTGGTGCCTCCCGGGAACTATAGGGATGTACTTAATTGCCATTTTCATCGCACGGGTGCCGGAGACATTGCCAGCGCCTGTCTATGCACTACTTTCGGGTCTGAACTCCGCTACCGTCGGCGTCATCGCTGTGTCCGCGGTCAAGCTAAGCGAGAAAGCTATCTCGGACGACTTGACAAGAATTATTGTACTTAGCACAGGCTGTGCGGGCGTGCTTTATAGCGCGCTGTGGTATTTTCCGGTACTGATGGTCGTGGGGGGTTCCATGACTCTCACTTGGGATACGTGGAGGTTTGTTTCCAGCAAAAGGGAAAACATCGGACCAGGCCCGCTTTGTCCTATTGATAACCCCGATGTCGATGAACGAACACCTTTGCTCAGTCGTTCTGCCTCCGAGACCTCTCCAATTAATACACAGAGGCTTTCCGGTATTAGCCGCTTTTCTTCGCGTCTGGTCTCTAAAAAGGACGCTGAGTCAAACTCCGTACATCCTCGCTATGGCTCTAATCGCCTTGGACTGATCCTTGTGATGATCTTCGGAGCGTCATTCCTGGCTATCCTTATTGTTCGAGCTCTCAAAAGCGATGTCCAGGTAGAGTATAAGCTATTTTCGAACTTGTTTCTCGCTGGGTCAGTTCTTTGATGGGATCACGACGAGCAGGACGTGCTGACGCTCTTTACAGAACGATCATCTTTGGAGGCGGTCCCGTCGTAGTCCCGCTATTGAATGATTATATCGTGAATGAAGGATGGGTATCTTCCAGGGACTTTCTCATTGGACTAGCCCTTATTCAGGCCTTTCCAGGCCCTAACTTCAATTGTACGTACTCTCTTGCTTCGTTTATGCCATTGTAATTAACTTTGCTGTTAAGTTGCTGTATTCCTCTCCGCACTTGCAGCATCATCTTCGTCGTCCTCGCCACTTTTCATGGCTCTCATCGGATTCATCGGCATCTTTTCGCCGGGGATGGTGCTTGCCACCGGTTTGTCCGCTCTGTGGCACTCGCTTCGTCGGTACACATCCGTAATGAGCCTCCTTCGGGGCGTGAACGCCGCTGCGGTCGGTCTCGTCTGGACTGCAGTCTACCGACTCTGGGAGGCAGGCTACCTAAAGCCGGACAGCGCGAAGGGAACTAGCTTAGGTGGAAACCCGTATTGGGTCGTTGTTGGGGCGATAGCCTTTGGCGGAAACCGTTGGTTCGGCCTCCCGCCCCCAATGGTGATTGTGGCCGGAGGAGTTTTTGGCTTACTCACCGTGTTTCTGTAGGGAAAGATACCATCGTGTTGATCTGCGAAATGTCTATCGAACTTGTATTTTGGCTAGCAAAGTGTGAGAGTATGGATTAACTTACGAACCTATCCGCCGCCTATTAAGCTCTGCCAAAACACGAGAGGTGTTGGTGCTAGCTTATCGGCGTTTCATTTTCGGATGTCGTCCAGCTCCCGGGGAGTAAGTGAGGAATGTACTTCCGCTAACTGTCGGAAAGCCTCTTAGGAGGTATATAACGAGACGGTAATAACAGGTGGAGAGCCCAATACCCCTCCTTTACTAAATCACACTACACGATGTTTGGCAGTCACCACAGCGAAGCAGAGGCAAATTACAGAGAATTCAAAGAAGCTGAGGGTCGCGGCCAACACAAGGACCATCCCCGTTCGTGATAAATTCAATCTCTTTTCTTCCATCATACGTCCTTACTTCCCTCACCACGCCGCCTATCTGGTCAGTCGCAGCTGGGGCTGCGGCTTTTGCAGCCATGGAACTCTACGACGCACATCGGAAAAATAACAACCAGGCGGGCCTGTCGAAGATGCAGGTGCGAGTTTTTACAATTGTGCCTTTCTATGTATGCTCAGACTGCTGACGAAAATGGAGTCCTCAGGAAATAATGATCTCGGCTGCAGTCGGTGGAATCGACAAGATGGTCGAAGATAAAGTCATCCCGTTTGCTAAGAGGGAGAGCGAGAAACGAAAGGCGGCTGAGCACGTCAAGAAACTTGTGGAAGAGCGTTTCGTTGAGGAGGACACAGTAAATGTCTACTAGTACGACGGCTGAAGTCTCTTCCGTGCTTCGCGAGTAAATGCCATAGTCATACTTCCGAATCCAGCTGCCTTCTTGGACATTCCACACTAGCCCGTAGGGCGAAGTTGCACGGTACTCAAGCTGTTGTGAGATTGTGTTTGTTAGTTCTACCTTTTGTAATATATTCAGCTCCTTACCCGCGCTCTCTCTGCGGGAACGCTAATTGCTTGAGTAGGATATTGGCTTCTTTCTATTTGAAGCTTATTATTCTCCTATCTGAGAGTACCCCAGTGTACAATATGCGTGTTAGGCAATTTGACGTATCACTGTGACGTGGGGTTCCTGACGATGGGGTTTTTTCAGTGTAAACACCTTAAAGCCTGTAGATATCTGATTTATTCTTTACACTAGTCGCACAGCCGAAACACTCCTTCGACCTCAAAGACACAGAAACGCTGTTGGCGCAAGCCCTGCCCCCCCATCATGTGCAGGAAGATGTGCAACCTCCTTCATGCTCCGTTCACCATCCGTGCGTTCAAATATCTTCACGCCGCCACCAAATACACCACCTGCTACGACATAGCGAAGGTCAGGCCCGAAAAACGTGAAACCACGGAGGTGCTCGAGTCCCGTATAGACTGTGTCCACAATCTCAACTCCGTCGGTATCCCCCGATTTTTCGCTAGACAACGCGGAAAAAATGGATATGCCGTCTTTGTGAGCACGTGGATCGTTTCGGAGAGACGCGTAAAGAAGAGGAGAAGGGAAGGATGCGTTTGTAGGCGGGAGGAGAAGTTCAGAGGCGAGAACGGTCAGAGGGGGGAGACCCGAAGGCATAGGCAAAGTGACTTCGGCTAGGAAGTTGGGCCCCTTAGACGGCTCTTGGGCAAGAGGGGGAAAGTCGTGCACGATGAGTTTATTCGTCAGTTCAAGAAGAATATAGAGTTTGGCGTCTACAAAGTGAGGAATAGGTCAGAATTTTATGCACAGAAGGAGATGAACAGAAAAATATCAAGTTGTTGGGTAACTGCGAGTCGACGAGTCCAAACAGTGTTAACCTACCGTGAACTACGACGTGCCGCGGTCCTCCACCACGATGTTTGTCGAGTTCCACTGCTCCTTTCTTCTCCCACTTGCCATTAATATTGCTCTTGTTTAGTCTCCAGATTTTGTCAGCGCCCAAGTCGGGAACCAAAAGTTCCGTAGAAGCAACAGCGCCATCTTTTGACCAGATAGGTGCCAAGTAAACCTGGTGCGGATGTGAGGTTTCCTGGCGCTCTGTGCACGGTCCATTTCCGGAGAACTGTAAGGGCGGTTGAGTCTCTTTTAAGACGACAGAGCCGGAAGAGGAGGAAAGGCTGAAGACCCCGACTGTCCCGGAGGAGTACTATATATGAGAAATGAACGCGTCAACCTACTAAACCCGGAAGAAAGAGAGCGAAAGCGGAACGTACATTCCCCACGAGAACCTCATCCTCTGTAACAAGGATATTGCAAGGGTCGCTCCCACCGCTTGAGACATTTGTAAGAACCTTCCCTTCTCCTGTATTCGCATCATACTTCAGGGCAAGGAGACGACCGTCGTCCTGCTCAAGGCCTGTGAACACGAGCGTCGGGTCGGATGGGTGGCACTCCAACCACGATGGATGGTGTCCAACAGTAAGTGTGGAGGAAAGAGACAGCGCTGCATCTGCGGGTTTGGACGGGTCAAAGACAAGTGTGTACACAGCATCGGTGTAGGACGCGACGAGAATGCGGTACAGCATGCTGCCGTTCCTGTGTTTCTGGATTTTTGGATCTATGATACGTGAAGGTCTGAATGTCCTGGAAAGCGACTGGATGAGCGAGCCTAAAGCAGCCACGAGGCTGCTGGAAACTGTACCCATGAAAACCACTGGGAAACAAGGTGATACGGCTGCCCCGACGGAGGTGAAGTATTTTATACCCGCCGGTGGTCGCTCAGTGCTGAGAACGCCGATAAAAATCCGAGACGCGATAAGGGCACGCGCTATAGTGTGCCCAATAGGCCGTTAGAGGGGACTTGGAACGGAGAAACAGACAATCCGATGCGATTTGAGCAAGCACGGCTCCGAGTCAAAAGAGAGTGTACAAGTTTAAGTTGAACCGGACCGTCGCAAAAGGGCAGTGGCAGAGTTGGTTCGCGTCGATCATCCAAGCCGAACCGCTTCCGACGCCCAATATTCCCCTTCGGAACCGCCGACAACTCAACAGCAATCAAGTACCCCCTCCACTTTTTCTACCTTGGCTGAAATTCTGGGTGCTATCTTTGCTGCTTTTTTTGAAAGTCTACGGAGTGCCTCTTTTCGAAATTCCCCCTTCATTAATCCGGTCGTTCGCAAGTCTTCGTGTCCCGACAAATCCCCGGCATGGGTACCAAGTATCCTCTTGAGGCTTGGTGAGTAGTTGCGGCGCCTTAGTCGACGGAGTTCTTGAATTCACGTTCACTAGCTATTGCGCGTCATACGGGGGGACTTTAGATTTCGGATTCAGGTCATTTAAAGCAAAAAAAAGTAAGACATGCCTGTATTTAGTTCGCCCCATTTTTTCGGCTTCGCCTCTAAGTTACAGAGCCTTGGCGGTAGTAAAAAATTGGAAATTACATGAAGCTTCACAAATGAGAATTCAGGCTGAAAAGAGATATTGTGGGTACAATCTATTTCAAGTTGGGGCAGGCAAGCCGTTGTAACTTAAAATCGCGACCGGTCACCAGATGCAGGTAATTTGGGCCAAAGAACAAGATAAGATCTATATCAAAGCATGACGGTAAATGGGACTCGATGGCGAAGGGTAAGTTCTCTGCAGAAATGTCGGAAAATAGGTTTTCTGGACGAAATGTTGTGTCAACACTGAACTCGGCCGGCAGGTTGGAGAGAAAAGTTCCCTTCCTTATATGGTAAATATTTCTGACTCCGATTCTTGAAAATATAAATGCATGCACGACGGCGACTTGTATACAGTACACCCCTTGCAGGACTAGACGAAAAAGTCTTGGATAAACAGAATCAGCATAAAAAGACATTTTAACAAAAAGGGAAGTTCCATGCTACCTCAGACATGCAGATATTTCACTGCCAATTACTTAATAAACCCGTGAAACAAAATGTCTTTTATGCAGTACTACGTCCACTACGCCTGCAGTTTAGACGAACGGCAGAATATGTATTCATAAATATTCTTCCGTCTTCAAATTTACGGTGCGTCGGCGTGTCTTCCAGTGTACGAGTCGAGAGCGAATGATCGTCATGTGCCCATTCTTGTTAACTGCGCAGCTTGCGGCAGCTGAAGTCTTGATTACAAGGACCTAATGATGTCTGCTTGAACCTAGTTTATGCAAAAGATAGTAACCAAAAATAGTGTCGACAGAAGTAAACGGAAGTTTTCGTTGGGAAGTACTAACTCAGGTTACTTTTACTACCGGTAGGCAAAATCAAAACTCCGCGGCACGCCACGCTTGAAGAGTATAGGAATATAGAGTGTTCCTGGTATTCGATTCCCAACATTCTCTATTCATTCTGAGAACAAGCTCTATTGCTCGTGCCACCTTAGAGAGTTGCCACACTCCAGTCCAAGAATTCTTTGTGCTAGCTGCACGCGGAATGTGACCTTAACGAAGTGCTGACAAGTCAAAAAGGCGCAGCTTCCCCGATGGATCCTCTTATACTTAGTGCATTGTTCCGAGCTGCGAGTCGTCCCCACATGGATGCTATTCATTTCCGTACCTAGGCCATCGACGACCCCCGAACCTTTGTACTTCCAGCAAACTTTCACCCCCTGAATATTATTGCACGCGGTGAGCGGCAAGCATACAATCGTCACGGTATTCTAATAATGCATACATAATGTATGCGTCTGAAAAATGCCAAGGAAATAAATCAAGAGAGAAAGAGTAGGCTACACTTTTTAAACGTTTTATGATTCTACATCAAATATCCAACACTTCTACTTTCCATTCTCCTTCGGCTATTCGTGCCTCTGGTTTTAATATGCTCTCCACGGCGGTCTTCCTATCCCTCTTTTTCTCTTCCATCCTCTCTGCCCAGCTAGATGCGCTTGGGATAAGAAGACCTTCTCCGGACTCCTCGAACTTGGTGACCCAGATCTCATCGAGTGCGGACTGCAGCTCCGTCCTGAAGGCAGTCATTTCTTTCTGCAGACTCCGCGCTTCGTCACGATGTTCGGGAGTGAATTGAAGAAGGTGGGGGAGCAGATTGGCAGTGTCACCTAAAAAAATTACAGATATAGGCCCGTCAATCAAATGACATAATCATAATCGGATACACATGCCTTGAATTGTGTCGAAGCGAGCCACCAGTTTTCCGATAGATTTGAGGAGGTACTCCTCTTCATCGATAGTACCTTTCCTGCCCGATCCGACTTTTCTTTCCATTTTCCTTTTCGAGCGCGATGTCCGTCTGTGTTATAAGTTAGTATACACTTACACGGGAGTAAAAGACAAAAACTCGCTTTGAAGCTTTGGAGGTGGCCGTAGGCGCAACGGTATACCGCGTGAACGCTGTTGGTGCCATTGAGACGTCTGTCATGACATCTACACTGTGTAAAGCTGGATCATCCTCGATCCCATAAAATGCATCTATGGACGATGAGCTAAAAACAATGAAAAACGGACGTCCAAAATATACCTGGCTCTTCAACCTTCTTAACCCTCAGGTCCTTCAGACGCTCTGTTTGCTTCTGGAGCTGACCTCTCATCTCTTCGATGTCCTCTGAAATTTGATTCCGACTGTCGAATGCTGCTGGGTGTATAATTTCCGTGATGAGCGACGGCTCCTTGTGTAATGCAATCTATACATCAGTTAGTTTCGATTAAAACTCGAGAGAGGATAAAGAGGATACCGTACCAGACGACGGGCCTCCGAGAACATGTTCCCTTGTACGAGAGCGCCAATGCATTGTCTGACGTTATCAGCGTAATCCAAGTACACGCGAGCTGCCTCATCAAATCTCTTTTTCGAGCAGAGCTCATCTGTCCGCCTAGTGAGCCAACCGTGAGGATGATCTGACAGCGATGCAAATTACCTGCCACTCGATGAGCCATTTCTTGGACTGCGTCCGCTTCTGTATTTTCGTGAGCCGCAAGCTCAAAAAGCTCACGCCAGAGCAAAGCACGCTCGTAAGCAACGAGCGCTTTCGGAGGCCTGGACGCATCGACAAAAACTAGAGGTTATGTTAGAGACTATACTCTATTGGACAAGGAGCTCGACGGCCGGACTTACCGAGTGCTGCCTGTCTGAATTCACGACGTTCGAAAAGGTGCTCGCCGTAAATGTCGAGAACGCGCTAAATCAAGCTTTGTCGGTCACACGGTTTCTCCGCTCAATTAGTCTAGGATTCTCACCTTGTAGTCCTCTTCGTTGTCCTTCCAGATTGACAAGGCATCGTGGTACAACCTGTGCTTTTCAATATAGGACAGCGCTTGCTCGAAGTATTCCGCCCCTGTGTGATGCAATTTAATGAGAAAACCCGAAGAGAAAAATATTTTTAAGATACGGGCGATGATAACCCACCTGCAAGGTTCAGGTTCTTCAATGCGCTCGAGTACCTCTTCAGATGATCGTCTATCTTATGTCTCTGATAGAATTTCGGCAGAGCCCGAAGTTCGCGGAGGAACGGCAGATACTCTCGAGGATCCTATTCATATAATAGAAATTAGATCATGGGGTAATGCAGAAAGTGAAGACAAATTACTGACACGTTGTGCATGCTGAGCAATTAGCAGGACAAGTGAAAAGTCATACATTCCGAGTGCTGTGTCAAACAGCCTGTCAGCATCAACAAGGAAGATGATGTATTTAACAGCCTCTTCTACGAGCTCGGAGTTGAACTCTGTTGAGACAATTTCGGGTCCGACCAAGGAAAAGCATATATGCTCGTCAGCTTTAGGAGGTGAGAGAAATTTAGAAAAAAATACGCACCGCGAAGTCGCAAAAGCAGAGACAACCCTGCCTCATAATCGGCAGGCTTCTTTACCACGTACGCCGTGAGGATCGAGTTAACGTATTTTGTAAGATCTCGAGACTCGAGTTCGCAACGGACAGCGTCACAGTATTCGGAAACCCTCGCTGGTTCAAACGTGGATTGCCTGTTGGTCTCGATCAGGCCAAAAGATAAAAAAGGGAGATTGAAAGGGGAAAAGGACGTACCCAAGACTGGTAAGGAATAAATTCAAGTAATCGACGTCTTCGATCTGCCCCACAAAGGATGCAATATTCTCCAAGAACGCAGGGGGGCTATGTTCCACGAGGATGCTCAAATCAATTCGATGCTTGCGGCAAGTCACGAATGCTTTCTTGTAATCTTTTCTATATACGTTATCAGCACCATTCATCAGCATTGGATTGGGACGAAAGTATCTCAACGCACGCATTAATGTCTTCTTTCACCACGACCAAAACCATCGGTCGTGGATTGATCGTCTCGAGGTTTCCGCGCGGCATCTGGAGGACGAGACTCATTGTGCTCGGAACAGCAGTTACTATGCGGGCACCGCGTTCTATACGACGACGCTCCCATTGCGGCGAGCCGTCAGTAGTCGATGACTCCACAACTGGATTCGTGAGGAGCGTCTGCAATGTCGCCAAGGGTGCAAAGAATGCCTCATGTGCTGTGGTAGTGAAAATCACAAAACCAGCTGCAATGGCGTAAGAGGTGCTGTTTGCGGCGAGAACATGCGCGGATTTTGACCCGGGCGTTGCGCAAAAAAGTCTGCCCGAGTCCGCGCGGCCGACGAAGATGGTACCAGACACGCATTCTGCTGAAAAGCAGAAGGAAGGAAATCGTGCGATTGACGTAGGTTGTCCCTCTGCTGTCGAAACTACGGAGACCGTTAGAGCCGAAATTAAAAGTTACGGAATACAAACCCACCGGAGAAAATTTCCCCATCTTGCGATTGCCAGTATATTCCCGTGTCTGCATTTACCAGTCGTCCGAGTTTGCCTGGCAAAACGAGCTTCTTTGGTTCCTGACTGGTCTTCTCTATTATGTCTGCGACAATTATAACATCGCCGTCCGAATTTGACGCCAGACAAGTAACCCGAAACTCGTCTGGCGAGGAAGACGTCTTCGAGAGACATAGCTGCCTCGGTTCGCAATCAAGGAAGGGAGGCCCAAGATCAATTGCACATATTTCACAAGGGATGAGGGCTTTTCCTCTCCCGAACTCCATTCGAGTGTGCAGATCCCATATAGAAACGCGACTAGAGTGACTCAGCACCGCCAAGTAGTCGGCGTTTTGCGCAAAAGCAATATGGATAGGGGGTCGAGCCGATCCATGGTCTGCCACGGGCAGCGTGCAGGATGCCATCGGTGGAGGGACGTTTTGAACACGGAATGGAGTCAAGAGGAGGTTTGCTTTGGAAGAAAGAAAGAAAAAACAAATCAGATGCGCAGATCAAGTGAAGGTATGCCATACCTCCATCGACAACGGCCACGGAGCCGGAGTCCTTAGGTGCCTGGATGCGAGAGATGTGCGTTTCCCAAGCGAGCACACGTTCCAACACGCATTCTGTATGTACCCGTCAGCGGTCGGATTAAACTGGATGAATGAACGTACTCGACGCAGTAAGCAACAAGCAAAGAGGGTTTTCTGGATGCCAAGTGACAGATGTAAAACGTCCGGGCACGTCGTCATTATTGGGAGCGATTACTTCTTGTTTTAGATACCTAGGTAGAATAAAAAGCTGGTTCTGTAAATTTAAAAGGAAAACACACCAATGGTAATTTCCAGTCGTCCAAAGTTGAACTGTAAACATTGTCATGTAGGCAATCCATCCTAAGTTACAGACAGCCAATGAGAAAGAAAAGTACCGACCTGCATCGCCTTCATCCTTTTCAAACCAGATAGCCAGGATGTTTGAGTCCGCGTTCCACAGTACTTCCCTCACTCTGTACCCCCATCTCCTTCCGTTTTCGCCCCCTCTCTCTGCTTCCTCCTCTCGTAAAGTAAACTGACCATGCCTTAGTCCGTTCTTCTCGAAAAACACGAGGTCGTGCCGGCCAGCCTTTCCCGCACCACCCCCTTCGAATCCAAAACGCTGCGTTCCAGCAATAAGGTTCCCACTCGGGCGCCAGCTTAGCGTATGCTCGAGACCCGCAACTGGCTCTGCTGTATTCTGAAGCACACTCTGACGGTCATATACACGCAAAACTCGATGTATGCGTCCGTCCTCCATTTTGGGGGTTTCAAGTGCTGACACGACGAAAAACGCACCATCACCACGCCATGACACATGTACACGCGTATCATCGTCCGGACTACTCCCGATAGCCGTTAACGAAACAGGCGTAGCCTGCGCAGCAGCCTTGCCGAGCGAGCCATGGAACTGGGTCTGCTTGGAGCCCCATCCAACGTTCACCTGCTGGGCCTCGCCCTCATGAGAGGGAAGTAAAGGCTGTTCGGTGAGAACATCAAAGGAGCTCGTCATTAAGAGTAGTTTGTTGTCTTTCGTGACTACTATCACGAGCGACTCGTCAGGGCACCAACTGGCGGCTGCAATCCCTGCATCAATGGAACCGATGACTTCGAACTAGAATTTGGTCAGGTTGACACAAAATAAAGAGAAATTCAAAACGTACCTCGCATGCTTGCGATTCATCTAACGAAACCAACCCGATGCTTCCACCCGAGGTAATAAGCGCAAGCGACTGTACCTCGCTCAAGAATCGAAACGATATCGCCTGGCTTTCTCCCCCTTTCCCTTCCTCTCCCGCAGCGAGAGCGGGCACGGAGAATGCGGTAAGCGGCGCTGGATACTCCTGCACTTGGGGAGGCAAGTTTTTATTTCAAGTATAATCAGACGTTTATCTTAAGACCAACCTCTGTAGATGTAGATGTCTCCAGTTTGAATATCTCGATATCCACGTCAGTTGGCGTATGCCCCTGCCTTTCCGAGAGCACATATGCGCAGTTGTGCTCGACGTCAAAAGCCGAAGATCGAATATTCGTAAAAGGGAAAGTCCAAGAGCGCGTCGCTGCTATCGAGAGGCTCCTCATGATCCCCTAAGAATTATTGCGGTTCCGGACGAGCTTTCGGGTTGTTCAGTGACTTCAGTCCGAAGTGCAATGGCCGAGCTGTTTTACAGCACTTTTGGTTGAGCTTTGTGTGGAATTCAGGTCTGGTTAATTGGTTAATTCATGCAGCGTATCGACAGTGTAAACAGATTTCCGATGCACGAGCCAGATAGCAAGTCTTGATGACGCCTCGGAGCAGATGTTAGGCAGAAAATTGGAGGCGGCATTGATTACGTAATATATCTTTATATATGCGTGTTTTAGTTTTTGGTTATGGAACATGACCATAAATCCTGCCACAAGAAACCGACTCCTGAATTTCGAAACGCGAGGAGAAAAAGTGATCGTGTCGCTTTAACACCTAAGCAATAATTCGAGGAAGAATCAAAAAAGCATCTGACGGACCTGATTTGTAGAGATAAAAATCATTTTAATAGTGCGATGATTTTGGAGAAGAGTTCCCACGGGCGACGTTTATGACATGTAGTAGGTCCATAGAGTTAGCTGCTAAATATTACTATTGCGGATATTTCTCCTTCAATAACGAGAGCGAGACAGGCCGTAAAAAGAGAGAGAGGGAGAGAGATTAAGTAATACATGTCCGTGTTTTATCGAATTTCTAGTCGCTATCGTCCTCCCCAGGTTTACCTCGTATTACTATGTATGGCGAGTCCATCAATGTGTGTAGGCCAGGTGTATCTCGGCTTTCGATGACCTCCTCTTCTACACCGTGTGCAGCCAACCCTATCCAGTCAAAGCCATCCCGGTTTCGCAATCGTTTAGTTGGTGGTGACCGAGTTTCGGCGTCGTTACTATCCGCATCGTGAGCTCGTTTGGAATTCGTTATCGCGTAGCCGTGTTGTCCATTTTTGCCCTTCGTCCGAGCCGAGGCCGCTTCGTCGCACGTCCCATCGCCTCTTCCACGACGCTCGCATTCCCGCCTGGCTTTGTCTATTCTGACCGCTTTCGAATGTCCTGATAACGAAATCTCGCTGGGAGACACCGATTGCGTGAAGAGGGGAAGAGATCTATCAATACATCTGGCCGCGCGCCGTGTATTGATGTTGGGCGGACGACACGCGGCCCTCGTCGGGTCCCTGCGCCAGACAGCAAACGGCGCTCCGTGGGGATCTTCTGCGCGTCGGTAGGGATTAGGCATAGGGGGAAGCATACCGATGCGTCGCTTTATGGAATCCAACTCCATATTCATTCTGTTGAACTCGGCCCTCATCCTAGTGAGTTCCTCGTTTTCGTACCCTAGGCGCCTGGCCTCTGTACACACGTCCATAATGATATCCTTAACACTTTTATCGACGTCCTGGAGGTGCTCGTTTATCTTTTCAAACCGATCTGTGTGAGTATCGAGTTCTTTTGAGTGTTCGAAAACTGTGTTTTCCAGATATTCCAGCATCGTCTCCCTCTCCCTTTCAGCCTCCCTTTTAGCCCGCTTCTTGAGATCTCTCTCGGAAACGCCCTCGCTTCCGAGTGCATTCGAGCATGAGGTTCTGCCCGGACGTCTAGTGGCCCTCGAATATCCACAATTCAATTGCGAAAGCTCAGCGATTGGCCTCATGCCTTCTTCCGATCTATTTCTTGCTGGAGAGTTACCTTTTTCTAATGGCGTATTATGTTCAAGAGAATCCCTTGAGTTTCCAGTCAAAACTCACTTCTAGTATCTGCACGTTCAAGGGCGACTTCCTGCTTCACGTTCGTATGTTCCGTCCGCGTGTGTGACGAACACGTTTGTGTTTTTGAACTGCGAGTCTTTTCGGCTGTCACTACCTGCTTGAGTCTGAGGTGGTGCGAGTCGGTCCCTTCTCGTGAGCCAGTCCGCGAGGGTCGCCTATCCGGTTGTGACGTCGATTGGGAAGGGGCAGCTCCTGCCAATGTATGCTTTTGTCTGAGTGATAAAGGCGCGTCAGTGCCAAGAATACTCGGAATAGTCGACCTAGTTTGCTCACTGCTCCCTGTGTTCCTTCAGTATGTTGGTCAGAAAGGTATTGAATATGCGCTCCCGCGCAACGGGGTCGGTTTGTATATGTAGATGCGATAAGGATGAAGTGCTCTGTCGACGCTTTGCCACATAAATTAGCTCGACTAATCGCTCCTGAGGAGATGCTTGCAAGTCGATGAACTTACGACGTCAGTCATACCTTTGAAGGGTCCGTACAGTGAATTATATGCGTCGCGTTCTTGCGCTCCCAATGGACTATGTGCCACGGAGGGGATGGTTGAAGGAAAGAGAGCAACGGATAAGCTTACGGTTTTACAGGAACTGATACAAGAGCCCTCGGCGTCGAGAACGCGATTGCTAAGGCCCTTGCCGACTCAAAGCCTCGCGTGCGCCGCAGAACAATAAATGCCTCGCGTTCCTTTTCGGGAATGCACTTCTAATTGTGGCGGCTTCCTGAGGTTTTGATTGGTTAAGCGTCCGTTGATGTGGCAGTGCTGTCTGTGGCTCAGGATCCCTTCCCCTGATTTCTCTCTACACAAAACAAGGCGAAAGGGCCTTTGAAAAGCGTCAGCACCGCTCATCTGCATCATGAATCTCTCGCTCAAGATTTGCTAACCCGTTGCTCTCAATCGGAATAATTTTCTTTGCTCCGGGGCACTCACAACGTCTCGCATGCGTGGATCGAGAATTCGCCGCAAAGGCCGGGCAGGTAGATGTCCATTTCTCCGGATGATTGCCGTATTCGGGCGATGCACTTATGGGAAGATGCTTATTGAACACCGAAAAAGGAAATTCGCGGAGTGGAAAAGACGTTGACATAATTCCAAAGCCGCTTCAACCTTGTACGTGACCTGCTCGCGGCTTGCATCTCTACCAATACCACCTCCCTCGACCAAAATTCCCTACACATCTCACCCATTTAAACGCACCTTCCTACATTCTTCTATCCCATTCTAACAATTTGCCAAGCTCTCTTCCTATCAGAATGCCCGGACCAGAGCGACAAAACAAACATAATGTTTTATCGGAGGCGCGCAAGAAACCGTACTCGGTATGTACGGTTACTGTTGCTCTTCATCTCCCTCGTCAATTTTACTAACTCTTTGGGGCCAATAGCGTAGCGTACGCTTCTCCGACTCCGCGAGCGTGATTCCTGAGCCTACGACTCCGGCGAAGTCTCATTCTCCCACTGCCATGACTTCTGCATCCGAAGGACACAAACAAAAGAAGAGGGATCGTGCACTGGAAAAGCGCCACAGAATCATGCTCACCCGCGGAAGCCTCCGCTCTGGGCGGCTTGGAGGCATGTGCATATCCGATGATGATGGTGATTAGTGATCCCGCAGTTGCTGAGCGGTTGGCATTTACTCATTCGCACTTATGTCTGATTTAGACCGAGAGTCTTCCATGAGCTTGCGTCCGCTGTCTTTCACGAATACTGGTTTACCATCGCGTGAGTGTTCGTCCTTACAAAAGGGTGCACTTTAATTGATTCTTTACGTTTGCATAGTCATGGATTTATCCCCGAGGAATGTACGCCGAGGAAACTCTGCAACCAACCCCTTCGCAAGTAATGGAGGACCCACACCAAGTGATTTCCAGGATTACCCTTCTGGTATTTCTTATTCCTGCGTCCCTCGTCCGCCTCTGTCTGATTTCCATAACAGTGCCATTCCTCGATAAATTGACGCCTCAGCCCCTCGTCGCTGTTCTTCAGGCGGATATCGCAAGCCTGAGGGAAAGACTCAAAGTGCAGGAGGAAAATTGCAGATGCGCGCGTCTTGAGCGTGAAAGCGAAGAGCTTCGAGCTCAGAATCAACGGCTCACCAATAAGTGCCAAATTCTGCTGGCGATGGTAAAGAGGGCGTCCACTGCGAAGTCTGCTAATAAAGAGACCTTGCTTCGGGAGATGGAAGTGCATGACGAGATGTACTGCGATGCGGATGACGAATATGACCCGCTGTCGGCCACATCGGCCTCATTTTCGTCTCGTTCGTTGGCGAATGTTCCCGCTCCTGTCTTGGCCTTCACGCCTTCCCCCTCTTCCTCCGGCTCATCAGCATCTTCTGAAGGGGGGATCCGCACACCCGTAAATACCCCAGGTATTCCCGTGCGCGAAATCGACGAAGACTACGACGAAGGCTACAACCCGCACGCTGCGCGACTCGCGAACATCCGCGCCGATGTCTCGCGTAAGTTCGGATTCACCCCGGACATGGGAATTGAAGAAGCTATCAATCAGATGGCGGATGCACTATCGACACATTGGGGGCTCGACGACGACGAGGACACGTCCGTTCAACCTGCGCCGCCTTCAAACCTTGTTTTTCCTCCGCTCATCGTTCCATCCATGCCGAGGTTCCATCTTTGAGTATACCTGAGAGTCTTAAAACTCAGAATTCGGGAGAAGGGAAACCGGAAGCTGCACCCTGGAGTTCATGAAAATATTCTACCCATTGTAATTTAGTATCCCGGATCAATTCGAATCGGAGGTTTTTGTATATTGTGTCGCTTTGACCCCTCGCTTTTATGCTTTGCTCTCCCTCTTTTCTTCCTTGTTTTATCCCCTTAACTTCGCGCAACCAGTTTTGTACTCGCTCCTACTGCTCTGCTCTGAACCCGTCTTGTATTTTACGTATTGTGCAATGGAAATGGGCTTACCGTTGTATACTTAGACGCCTGTATATTTCTGACATGTTCGGCCGACAGACCCCGAGCGTATGCTTCTCACTGTACTCAGCTATTCACGAATAACCAGGGACTTGAGCATGGGATAACCAGAAGATATCCGGGCTTCCAAGGCTTTTGGAGCCCCTCTTCCTTCTTCTACCACAGTTGTGTTGGCCTCAAGAGCGAAAGCAGTTAGGATGATGGGCTTACTCCGAATTAGTGTTGAACGGGCTACATCGGCTTGTCTATCGCGTCACTTCAAGCGAGTCGTGGCATCTTCAAGTTGCAGCCGCGCGTTTTTCTCGAGTTCTCCAAGGTTAGCAACGTTATTGAGGTGCAGTGTCTGGACTTGTTAACAAATTCGCTTGATTTGGAACAAAGTCGTGAACACGCCAAGGAACCTCAGGGGCTCTCCGAACTGCCATTGGATGGTATCCGTGTACTTGAACTGGGGCAGCTCGTTGCGGGACCGTTTGCTGGGCAATTACTCGGGTAACGCAAACGCGGCCGTACCTTATTGGCTAATCAATCTAACTAGGGACACGGCTTTTTGCAAACCTAGGCATTTCGGCGCGGAAGTAATCAAGGTCGAGCCTCCGGTCTCCGGAGATCCTGTTCGTATCTGGAGAGAACTCGATGTCGACGGTGTCAGTCCGTGGTTCAGGAGCTTATCCAGGAACAAGAAGAGCGTAACTATTGACCTAAGGACGGATGAGGGGAAGAAGTGCGTGGCAGTTACAGTACAAATTGGATCTTCGTTTACCATAACCCGGCTGACTTTGATTGATTGATTCCTTATCTAAAGACTCGTCAGAGAACTCGCCATCAAAAGCGATATTCTTTTAGAGAATTTTAAACCAGGAAGTACGCAACACGTCCTCCTAAGACTACGATATATAGCGTAACCGTTTTGTCTTGACTAGCCTTGGAGAAGTGGAACCTCGGCCCATCTGACATTCATCCCCATAATCCTGACCTCATATTTACTCGAGTGAGCGGCTATGGCCAAACGGGTCCATGGGCGTCGCGCGGGGGATACGCGTCGGTCTGCGAGGCAGAGTCTGGGTTCCGCTTCATAAATGGATTTCCCGACCCAGAGACGGGTATGCTAGCAGGGCCACCCGTGCGCCCTAATATCAGTATAGGCGATTCACTAACCGGCCTTCATGCGGCTTTCGGTGCTGTTCGTGATGCACTTCGCCAGGCTAGCTCTCTCCGAAACATATGACTTAAATGATTTACAACAGGTTCTTGCATTGTTATCGAAAAACAAGCGAATATCCAATGGGAAGAACGGTGGTCAGACAGTCGATGTCAGTATCATGGAAAGGTGTGAAAGGGACTATCTCTTTGTCTCTTTTCTTACGTTCAACTGTGTATACTCTAAGCATGATGAACCTTATGGAAGGGGTTGCCCCAGAATACTCGCGCAAGGGCGTAATCCGAGGACCATCCGGATCGTCGGTCACCGGTATTGTGCCTACGAACGCGTACCCCACGTCCCTCCCGTCCGCCTACGTCGTAATAGGTGCGAACGGCGAGTCAATCTACGAACGACTTATGAATGCGATTGGACGTCCTGATCTCACAGGCCCGGCGTATGCTGGCAACCATATGCGCGTCCCCAGACAAGCGGAGATCGAGGATGCGATTTCGGCATGGACTCTCCAGCACACGCCAGAAGAGGTGTGCAGCGCCATGAATGCGGCGCGCGTTCCCGTAGGCCGTATTATGAACATCAAGGATATCATGGAGAACGAGCATGTGCGCGAGCGAGGCATGATTGAGCGCGTGCACGTTCCAATGAAAGGCAAGTCTGGCACGGACGAGGGTTGGGATCTGCATGTTCACCGAGTAGCGCCTGTAATGGAGTGCGACATCCAAACACGTTGGGCAGGACCTGATCTTGGTCAGCATAATGAAGAAGTCCTGCAGGGAATTCTGGGATTATCTGAGTCAGATATGTCTAAACTCAGAGCTCAGGGTATTATCGGATGAATTATAATTAAGCCGTGTGTACACCATAAAAAATCGGAGCACAAGAAGTTTGTACGATTGTCTCTGCACGGGTCGTCATACAGGTATTTATTCTACGAGCATGTAAACGTCAGCATATATGCGTGTCATCTTCGTTGGTTGCACGTGTTAGCGCGAATAATTGGAGAGTGCATCCATACTACGGCGTTACTATACTGTCGCGTGACCCCGGGCCCTCTTGCAAACTTTGCAACAGGAGACACCTCGTTATTCCTGGCCTCCACACCTCATAACTGGTGGCGGAATTTTTCAGGTAGGCTATAGTGTAGTACTGATTTTTGGCTGTGCAATTTTTTTTGCAAAAAAATATTGTGTTGTGGGCTTGGCAGCAAAACACTGGGTTTTGTTAGTGACTAGCACTCATTTGGGCCTTCCGGCTTGCATGGTGTGCTCACATTTTGTTCTAATTTATGCACCAATGTATACTGCACACTCTACCAATATGTACTCCTCTAAGACGAGACACAAAATATGATGTTTTGAATTACCAGGGAACAATCTTTCCAAAGGGTGACAAAGAGTGACTAAATATGCTTCGGCATGCAATGCCATTTAAAACTCCGATGGAACTGAAATGTGCGCTGCTTTAATCCCGCTAAACTTGGCCTTTCATCGGAGTGTGAATTTGTCTGTGACATTTCGTGACCAAAACTTTGCAAGAGGGGGCACCTCCACCCCTGCCATTTGCACAAAAGAAACCGGTGTCGGAAAATTCCCAGTTGACTTTAAACTATGTCCAGTATATATGTGTAGGTTCTCAGGCAAAAAAAATGAGAATGAGCGGCTGTAGGAGCAAAAGACTGAAAGTTTGCAACAGGGGTCACGCGACAATAGCCACCCGGGCCATGGTAAAAGGTGCGGCAGTAAAATTTCGCGGAATTTTGTGTGGCACAATGCGGTCCTTTAGTTCTCACCACCAAGGCTTGGCGAAAATGAATCCGGCTCCATGTATCAACTCCGTTCGAAGGGTCAGCGTCATGCATTAAACTTCCACGTACATTTTTAACATCGACGCTGTGTAAGGACAGTATCCGAGGTCGATGTCATGAACTAAAGTAAGGAGGGGGACTCTATCCCGTCGCTAACAGAATAAGACGTGCAACCTGAGAAGGCAATAAACCCCGAGGTGGAGGCGTGTCCGCACTCTTTCCGTTTTTTTCTGGATTTTGATGGGCGGCTATATATGTTACGCATCGGAAGCGGATACATAAGCTCTGAAGCTGACAGAGCTCCGTTTGAACTCAGTTTACACATGAATATGCACTTAAACATCCCACACTCCGCTCATCATGCGAAATGTCTCCCGCTTCGACGAGTACTCTTGACAATATGCAGTTGGGCGTTGTCGTGACCAAAGATGGCAGCAAGCTGCAGGAAATTCCTATCCCGACTCCAGGTCCCGGAGAGGTGCTTTTGAAGAACGTCACGGTCGCGTCCAACCCGAAGGATGGGAAAGTCCCGTCTTTTACACGCGAGCAGATAAAGTTATACTTCAATGTCGACCTTGGGGAGGACGCGGAGGAGTACGCGTTCGTCGAAGGCAGCGACGTAGCCGGTCTGATCGTGGGCGTCGGTGAAGGCGTCACGGAGTACAAAGCTGGAGATCGTGTTGCAGCACTAACGCCCATGGCTACCCGTCAGAACAAAGTAAGCCTTATCCATTGGAGCCATTCCGATTATATTAAATAACGTGTTCTTGCCAGTATGGTGGATATGCGCAGTTTTCCGTTGCCCCAGTGGCAACAGCTTTTCCCGTCCCCGGATCAACGTCGTTCGAGGAGGCGGTAACTCTGCCTCTGGCTGTGATGACCGCCGCGATCGGCCTCTTCTTGGTTCTCGGCCTCCCAGAACCTCCGGCACCCGGATCCGTTTCCTCCTTTGCACCAGGTACGTTGTGCAAAATGAATGAACGCGAATTGAGCGACAGGCCTGAACGAGTCACCCAGATAATGGACAAGGCATTGTAGTTTATGGTGCATCCTCCTCCGTCGGAGCATATGCGGTGCAACTCGCCAAGCGCGCGGGGTTCTTTGTCGTAGGCGTTGCCGGCGCGTCATGCGATTACGCAAAGACCATTGGCACCGATATTGTTATAGACTATCGTCAGTACAGAGGCGAAGGCGAACTGGTGGGTAGTTTTGATCATTCAAGCCTTGTATTCGCAGAAATGGTGTTCACTTTGCTAACCCATTTCACTCAGGAGGCCGCACTCGTCACTGCCCTCTCTGGCAAAGCGTGTTCTTCAGCGTACGACGCCATATCGATTCCGGGGAGTTCTCTTTTACTATCCAAGGTCGTCGCGAGGACATCTCCAAACGGAAAGGGCAGAGTAACGTTCGTCCTGGGAGTCAGTGATGAGGAGCGAGCACAGTTTCCTACAGGAGTGGATGGCTTCCAGACAAACGTCAAGACTGCATATGGTGTCGACGAGAAATGTACGTCTGCTTTTTTTTAAATGCCCCGTCGCGGGTGGCATGCGTATAAAATGTGAACCACGTTTAACATACCGCTTGCCCTCCAGTTGCAGCGCGCTTCTACCGACAAATCTCCCAGTATCTCGTTCCATCCGAGAACAACCCGCTACCCTTTCAACCGAATCGCGTCAAAATCATTCCAGGGGGCCTTGCGGGCGTTGTAGATGGTTTGAAGCTGCTTAAGGAGGGGAAAGTGAATGCCGAAAAGCTCGTATATCGAGTGGATGACACACCCGCTACAAAGATCGCTGTGTAAGGAGCGATGTCATGTGTCATTAACGAGCGTTCTCATTTGTAGACATCAATGTACGTTGTGTTGAAGAAAGTGCATAGACAGGCACCAAGCACCCGAACCTCTTGACCCGGAGGCTTCGGATTACTAGCAGTGTCACTATTCTGAGATGACTGACAACGGCATTGGCTAAGACAGGATCTGTAACGTTGTTGGTCGGTCCTGATAATTTTGTCGGAGAATGTGCGGTATCCGTGAAGACCGAGTGGGGGTGAAACGTAGCAGAAAAAACAGGTTGTCCCTTTGTTGATCTAGCACAGTCAGTAGTAGAAAGGACATCCATGCACAAGCGTGTACCCTCGATACTTCGCAAAAACCGCTAGTGGGTGATTTCCCGTAAGCTTTTAATCAGCTCATTAGATTACTTTTTATTAAATAAATATAACGAATGACTAAACATAGTACGTGGTCATATGAACAACCACCTTACTAAGTGAACAGTAACGCAATTATAACGCCATAGGAATAGGAGCTATGATAGTTATAGTATATGTAGCTCACGGTAGATGTATATAAGGAGAGCTGGTCTCTACTACAAAATACATCGGTTTATGCTGATAACCCACCTTCACCTCAACCACACCACTTCACCTCATCGTCTACCACAATGTGCGTAGATTTTAAGACTTTTGTGCCCAAAACAGGTAAGCGCATGTAGGGGAAAAAGTGCTGGGGTCTCTGAGCACTGCCTCTGTAGGTAAAATGGGGTTGACTAAACTCTAATCTGGAAGGGGGGGTACCCCCCCCTGTTCAGATTTAAGTTTAATCCAAAGACTGCAGCAAGCCATTTTGGGAAAGAGACCCTGAACAGCAAACACGAATCTCATTAACACTTACTACATTTGGCTATGCCAGCTCTCGGTTCATTTACTTGAGACGGCAATATTTATTCTGCTTGTGAAGGCTACGGAAATAATCAAAGACTAAAAATTTCACTACAGGTGGATATAATTAGTTATGCCGCACCTATAAATGGAATGTGTTTCCCATCACCCAAAGTGTGATTGTGAACTTACTTGACAAGTCTGTATGCTACAAGATTGAACCCTCACAGTGTTGAAGGTACACATAAACTACATAGATACAGTATAAGAGAGTTTGGCACTAATAGCAAGCAATTTCTTTTTTTTTCAATGGTGGAATGGCATTGGGAAACACCTTCCATATTGAGGTGCGGGGTAACTAATTATATCCACCTGTAGATTTTTTATTTTATTTTTTTTAAATGCATTTCTAGAAGGCGCATCATGACTACGGTACAAAATGCGCCTGGGGGCCTGTAGGGCCCCCCTTGAGTGGCCTATACATCTACAAATTACCAACGACTCTGCAGAGATTGACCAGACAAGACAGAGAGGGTAAGTGGTATAGAGGGCATAATAGTAAGGGGATGCTAGCAGCGGGGGAGTGAGTAACGAACCACACTATGGGAGGTTGGGTACTAAGGGAGGTGTCGCAGGCTTGGGCGGTGTGGGGGCTGAGGCCTGACAGTGTTATCGTAAAAGATAAAGGGGGGGAGCCATATGTCTGGCCAGGGAGGAATGCAAAAAGTGAACGAGCTGGGAAAAGACATACATCATCAGTCAGATTTAGGGTACGAGCACTGCCGTCTGCATTTCTGGTGGTGGTTCGGCACCCTAACCCACAGAGTCGCATTTAAGACTCCCCTCACCCCGGACTTGCCACCGTTCCAACAATAGATGCTCTAGGCCAGCATTGCCACCACATGGTGGCGGTCAGCTGTTCTTGGTGTGAGAAAGCCGAGGACTTACTCATCTGCATGACCACCAGCGGGGTCTACCCTTGTTAGGGGCAGATGCAATAGGGGATGGCAACAGGGAACATTGCCCCCTCACCCTGGGCCCCCCACTGCGGGCATTAACGTCGTCACCCCCCCAGCAGTTGCCCACCAGGGTATGGTCGGGGTAGTGTCTGCAAACCACTCAGACCCCCTTCCTCAGATGGATCCCCCCTGTCAAGCACCAGAGCTAGAGCTACACTCTGTTGCCCTTTGGCGGTAGAGTTTGAGATAGATGGTGGTGGTAAGAGGTCAAGAAGGGATGATCCACCTGTAGATACAACTGGGAGTGCCAAAAAGGGTCCAAATTTATTCAGCTTTTTTCATTAAAAGCTTACAGGAAGTCATCCAGTATAACCGCCATGGTGAAAGATGTGGCCGCAGAATTTCACGGAATTTTGCATGACATCTTTAGCACTCATTACTAAAGCTTGGTGAAAACCCATTTCCTCACAATAGGCATGTGTATGCAGGAGTTACGTGATACTATCATGTGCAACTTCAATTTCTAGCTTCCGCAATTCATAACAAGTACCAGAAAATCTCGCAACGGAAGTATATTAGCGCATTTTTATCATGTGGATTTCGCGAAATAATTCCGTGTTGTGAGTCTGCAGGCAAAACAGTAGGTTTGTCCATGGTTACTACAGCACTCCTTCAGGTCTCTCGGCTCGCATGATATTCCCGCACTTTGCTGCGATTTCTACATTACCATATACTATGCATCCTACCAATATAGATGCCACACTATTTACAAGAAAAATATGTATTGTGCTAGGATGCATTCTTTTCGTAAGGTGATGAAAGAGTGACGAAATGCGATCCCATTTGAAACTCCGATTAGGACTGGTGCCTACAGGCGAAGTCGTGGCAAGCCTGTGCCGAAGCCCTTTTAGACGGAGTCTAAATACTGTCGTGACGTTCCGTGACAGAAACCTTGTAAGTGCCAGTGGGCACCTCTGCCGTTGGAATTATGATTTGGTAATCTCGACTATGCGATTACATTTGGTATTTACGTCTCACGCTCTGTGAAGTTTTACTCGTAGTACTAGTTAGCTCCATGTATGCTCTGGGTCGGAAACGGCCACGAAGAAATCTTTTATCGACGAGGACCGACCCGTGCTACGATGGCACGCCTCAAGATTTCTTACAATTTGTGCCAATACAAAGCACCTCGAAATTTTACAGGAGGCGTGAAAATATGTCTAGTTCTCACATGAGAAATTTTGGGAGAAAAAAATGATTTTGAGCGGCAGCAGGAGCAAAGTACTGAAAGTTCGCAACGGGGGTCATATGATAGTACTACTGTGGAAAGAGAGGCTTTGCCCCTTAATGAATGCACCTCTACAACTTCAGCGTTTATCAACTCCATTAGACGGGTCAGCATCATGCCTTGACCTTGCACACACAGTATATATTTGACATCGCAGCGGTGTAAGAGCGGTATCCGAGGCCGACGTCATGAACTAAAATAAAGAGGGGGCTTCTATCCCGTCGCTGCAGTATAAACCCCGAGGCGGAGGCGGGCCCGCATTCATTTTTTTCTGCACCTTGATAAGCAGCTCTATATTGTTACAAATAAAATCGTTACAAATAGAAAGCGGATCCATAAGCTCTGAAGCTGACAGAACACCATTCGGACTCGGCTTACACAAGAACGTGTACTTTTAAACGCCCCACACTCCGTTCATCATGCAAAATGTCTCCCGCTTCGACGAGTACTCTTGACAATATGCAGTTGGGCGTTGTCGTAATCAAAGACGGCAGCAAGTTGCAAGTGATCCCTATCCCGACTCCAGGTCCCGGGGAGGTGCTTTTGAAGAACGTCGCGGTCGCGTCCAACCCGAAGGATGGGAAAGTCCCGTCTCTTACACGCGGGGAGTTGATGTTATACTTTGATGTCGACCCCGGGGAAGACGCGGCGGAGTACGCGTTCGTCGAAGGCAGTGATGTGGCCGGTTTGGTCGCTGGTGTCGGTGAAGGCGTCTCGGAGTACAAAGTCGGGGATCGTGTTGCAGCACTAACGCGCATGGCTACCCGTCAGAACAAGGTAAGCCTTACCCACCGGAGCCATGCCGAGTGAATTAAACAACGTGTTCTTGCCAGTACGGTGGATATGCGCAGTTTTCCGTTGCCCCAGTGGCAACAACTTTTCCCGTCCCCGGGTCGACGTCGTTCGAGGAGGCAGCAACTCTGCCTCTGGCTGTGATGACCGCCGCGACCGGCCTCTTCTTGGTTCTCGGCCTCCCAGAACCTCCGGCACCCGGATCCGTTTCCTCCTTTGCACCAGGTACGTTGTGCAAAATGAATGAACGCGAATTGAGCGACAGGCCTGAACGAGTCACCCAGATAATGGACAAGGCATTGTAGTTTATGGTGCATCCTCCTCCGTCGGAGCATATGCGGTGCAACTCGCCAAGCGCGCGGGGTTCTTTGTCGTAGGCGTTGCCGGCGCGTCATGCGATTACGCAAAGACCATTGGCACCGATATTGTTATAGACTATCGTCAGTACAGAGGCGAAGGCGAACTGGTGGGTAGTTTTGATCATTCAAGCTTTGTATCCGCAGAAATGGTGTTCATGCGGCTAACCCGTTTCACACAGGAAGCTGCACTCGTCGCTGCCCTCTCTGGCATACCGTGTTCTTCAGCGTACGACGCCATCTCGATCCCAGGGAGTTCTCTTCTACTTTCTAAGGTCATCGCGAGAACATCTCCAAACGGAAAAGGCATAGTAACGTTCATCCTGGGAGTCAGTGATGATGAGCGGGCACAGTTCCCTCTAGGAGTGGATGGCTTCCAGACAAACGTCAAGACTGCATATGGTGTCGACGAGAAATGTGCGTCTGTTTTTTTAATGGCCCCGTTGCGGGTGTCTTGCGTATAAATTGTGAACCACGTTTGACATGCCGCTTGCTCTCCAGTTGCAGCGCGCTTCTACCGACAAATCTCCCAGTATCTCGTTCCATCCGAGAACAACCCGCTACCCTTTCAACCGAATCGCGTCAAAATCATTCCAGGGGGCCTTGCGGGCGTTGTAGATGGTTTGAAGCTGCTTAAGGAGGGGAAAGTGAATGCCGAAAAGCTCGTATATCGAGTGGATGACACACCCGCTACAAAGATCGCTGTGTAAGGAGCGAAGTCATGCATCATTAACCTAGTATTGAAACGGGCGTTCTCATTTGTCGAGACCCCCGTACATTGTGTTGAGAAAAGTCCATATACAGGCACCAAGAACTTGAACCCCTTGACCTGGAAGCTTCGAATTAGCAGTGTCACTATTCTGAGATGACTGATAACAGCATTGGCCAAGACAGGATCTGTAACATTGTTGACCCGTCCTAATAATTTTGTCGGACAATGTGCGGCATCCGAGAAGATCGAGTGGGGGGAGAAACGTAGTAATAAAATAGATTAATTGTCCCGTTGTCGATCCAGCACAATCAGTCGTAGAAAGGACATCCATGCACAAAAGTGTACCCTCGATACTTCGCAAAAACCGCTGGTAAGCTCGACTCCTCTTGGTCCTCCAGTTTTCAGCCGTAGTTGTTCGACGAGCGAGCACTAGACGGACCTCGCCCAAGTAGGGAGGCAACTTCCTATAGGACTATTGGATATTCGTACAAGCCAAATATCCGACAGTACGTGTTTCTGTAAAAGCAAAATAGCCATATCCATTTTCCGGGGACTTAGTGGTAATATATAGTGACCAGCATTGGCATGTACAGGCCGAGTCTAGAGTCGTAAAAGCTATAACTTGTCCGCACGTACCGAGTGTACACTATGGCTTCGGAGCTGCTGCCTGTGTGCGCGTGTTGCGATTGTACGGACGGATCTTTGCGGTCGTCAATAAATGAAAGGCTTTCCTCCTTAAATTTCCCTCTGACTCGCGAGAAACCATTGATAGAGAAGTAGAATATATGTGAAGGTATTGATTGATAGTGATAGTACAAGTTGGCAGGCGAGATCGGTTGTGCGCGCGCGTAACTTCAGGTGACACGTCGTTGGTTAGACGTGTTCAGCTCTCACCACCATCCACCCACTTATCTTGCCACCAAGCAACTTTGTCCGCTTGGTGTGCGAAAACAAGGCCGGAAATTTAGATCGGCCAGTCGTTTAGATGCGCGCTTTGCAGCTCGTCTTTCTGCTATGCTCCCTGCCGACGCTCCTTGCGCTCAAAACCAGTGACTGGAAGACATGCCCCCAGTCGGCGTTCTGTCGCAGGGGTCGCGCTCTAGCCGCGCGTGCAGGTGAAGCAGGGTCAAACTGGAATTCGCCTTATTCCGTCGACCCAGCGTCCGTAGCCGTTGTTCCCGGCGAAGCATCGTTCTCAGCTGCGGTCACATCATCTATATACCCTAACATCAAGTTCAGGCTTGATTTGCACGTCCTGCAGGATGGCGTTGTGCGAGTTCGCATGGACGAGGTCGAGGGGTTGGATAAGCGTTATGACGAGACTGCATCGTGGTCGCTCATCGCAGACCCGAAGGTGAGCAGCGAGGTCAAGTGGACCGTTGGTAAAGAAGACGTCCGTGCTGCGTATGGAGATTTGGAAGCTGTCGTACAGTTCGCACCGCTGAAAATTATGATGTTGAGGGACGGCCAGGAAGAGATCGTGCTCAATGGCGGGGGGCTGTTGCACATGGAACACTTCAGGACTAAGGGTCAACCGGAACCCGAAACTCCAGAGGGTGAAGAGTCGGCACAGGAGGTTCTTGAGGTAGAGAAACCCGCTGCATGGTTCGAGGGAGAAGAGGATGGCTGGTGGGAAGAGACGTTCAAGTCCTGGACGGACAGCAAGCCCAAAGGTTCGAATACTTACGCATGGTCCGCTTGATTTGTGCTAATACCGCGCAGGTCCCGAGTCTCTGTCTATTGATATTGATTTCCCTCGTCACGGGCATCTCTACGGTATTCCTCAGCGGGCCACTCTTCTTGACTTACCTACGACCATAGGCGAGGATGCAATCTTTGACGAACCTTACCGGTTGTTCAACGCTGACGTCTTCGAATACCTCGCTTCTTCGCCCATGTCTCTCTACGGCTCAATCCCGCTTTTATATGCGCATTCCGCCACTGGAACTGTCGGCGTTCTTCATCTTGTTGGTTCGGAGACCTGGATCGACGTAGCGCATCCGCAAGCAGATGCGTCACATACGCATTGGGTATCGGAATCCGGCATACTGGACACGTTTTTACTTCCAGGACCATCGCCCGCAGCTGTCGCCGCACAGTACGCCCGTCTCACGGGCACGCCTGTGCTTCCTGCGCACTGGGCACTTGGCTATCACCAGTGCCGTTGGAACTATATTAGCTCCGATGATGTACGCAGTGTACAACGGCGCTTTGATGAGGAAGACATACCCGTTGATGTTTTCTGGCTCGACATCGAATATGCCGAGGAACACAAATACTTCATCTGGGACAAGAAGACATTCCCGGATCCAGTTGACATGACCAAGGACGTTGAGGCAATTGGACGGAAGGTACGTCTTGTCTCGTCTTTGACTAAACTACCCAATTCAACGCACAAAATATGCAGATGGTTGTTATAGTTGACCCCCATCTGAAACGCACAAATGACTATCCTGTTTACAAGGAGGCCTCAGAAATTGATGTTCTCATCAAGAAATCGGACGGCGAGAGCGAGTATGAGGGGTGGTGCTGGTCGGGCAGTAGCTCCTGGGTAGACTTCTTCAATCCGAAAAGCTGGGATTGGTGGAAAACGCTCTTTAAAACGACGCCGGCAGGTGGGAACAAGTTCTCATGGGTGGATAGCACGGAAAATGTTGGAATTTGGAACGACATGAATGAGGTGGGCTTTCATCGCATTGCATTATTTGACCCAGTTTTGATAGCTCATGTATCCTACAGCCCTCAATTTTCAATGGCCCCGAGATCTCGATGCAAAAAGACAGCGTTCACTACGGTGGATGGGAGCATAGGGACTTGCACAATATCAATGGCATGCTTTTCGTGCGTATGAGGACCCATAATTAATTACTCTCTTAACCCCTCTCCCTCATCAAACAGTCGAACCAAACATGGCAAGCTCTGTACGAGCGTTCCGACCCACACAAGCGTCCGTTTGTTCTGACTCGCTCGTTCTTCGCTGGGTCTCAGCGCTTTGGCGCGATGTGGACGGGCGACAACCTCGGTACTTGGGAACATATGGCTGTTGGTCTTAAAATGGTTCTTGCAAACAGTCTGGGCGGAATGGCCTTCTCTGGAGGCAAGCTTTCTTCCTTCACCATTTGCACGCAGTATTCTAACTTTACGATGTAGCGGACGTGGGTGGATTCTTCGGGAACCCTGACCCGGAAATGCTTGTGCGATGGTACCAGTTAGGCGCGTTCCTCCCGTTCTTCAGGGCACATGCGCACATCGACACGAAGCGCCGTGAACCGTACCTCCTCGACGAGCCGTACAAGAGCATGCTGCGCGACATAATCAGACTTCGCTACAAGCTGCTTCCAGTTTGGTACACCGCCTTCCGAGAGACGAGCGTTACGGGTTCTCCTGTCCTTAGGTGTGTATCACTTACTATGTCGAATTTGTAATCCGAGTTAATGAACGGTGGTGCATAGGCCTCAATTCTTCGTTTTCCCCGAGGATGAGGCTGGCGCCTCTCTCGATGACCAGTTCTATCTCGGACAGTCTGGCTTACTCGTAAAGCCCGTCACCTCGAAGGGAGCTACTGAGACAACCGTTTATCTCTCTGATAACCAGGCAAGTAGACGTTTTTATTTCCCATCCTATCGCTTACCTAAGGAGTACCCTTGAATAGCCCTACTACGACTACTTTACGAACCAAGTTTATCGCGGCGGCCGGAAGGAAATAACGGTTCAAGCCGAACTCGACCAGCTCCCCCTCTTCATCCAAGGCGGCTCCGTCGTCTCGACACGGGAGCGTCCACGCCGCTCGTCTCCCCTCATGCGGCGTGATCCCTTCACACTGCGCGTCGCTCTCGATGCTGCCGGCTCTGCGCGCGGTGAGCTCTATCTTGACGACGGTGATAGCTTTGCACACGAAAGCGGAAACATCGTCTGGCGTGAATTTGCTGCAGCAACAAATTCTGGTTCTGCAAAGAAAGGAGGACTGTACATCCGAAGCACTGACCTCGTACGGCCGTTCCCCAAAGAGGCTGTGGATGGTGTCGATTTGGTGGCATATGACGCTGCGAACACTTTCGCAAAAAGTATTGGAGATGTAAAAGTCGAGAAGATTGTTATTCTCGGCCTGACGAAGAAGCCGACGCACGTAGAGGCCGGTAGCAGACGCGCGTTAGAGTGGGAGTATGTGGAGGGCGTTAGTGCGACTGGCGCGAGGGAGGGTGTGGCTAGTCTGCTTACGATCAAGAACCCAAGCGTGCTTGTCACGGAAGATTGGGAGATTGTTGTAGCGTAGCTGGTGCATTTTTGCATAGTGACTCGTTATTTATTTGATTTGAATTAACCCGACCTTACGGTCGCGGGGCTTGCTTCTACATTAACTCGGACCACGTGGACGCGTTAGACGCGTTGGGTACACGTGACCAAATTCGCGTTCCTCCGGTTCCGAGTCTGTTCCATCGCCAAGACGTTGGCCGACGACTCTCTGGAGGACACGTTATGGGGAAACGAATCTTCGCGCCCTTGACTAATCTCATATGGAAACAACCTCGGCTGAACTGTGGTACATCCTCTGTACGATTGGTTCGAAAGGAAGTGGATCTCGACTCAGCAAGTTCGTGCTGGCAATGGCTCGGAATGTATATTCAGAACACAGATCACGGAAGAAGACCGTTCAATTATCCGAGGACCCATCGTATTCTCATAAAGCATACCAGGGAGGGCTCTGCTGACGGATGCCTGTTAACACCCGGTCTCACTCACTCACTCAAGCATTGACATGATGGTCTCCAGTACTTCCCTGGTTTATGTGGTGCTTGCATCCGCGAGCTTAGGTCTTGCCCAGCAGGCCGTCTGGCAACAGTGTATGTGAATAATTTACAAAACGAAAGTATGGCATTTACTGATTTAAATACTTTAGGTGGAGGAATCGGCTTTACTGGCGCAACCACCTGCGTTTCTGGGTAAATTCAATCCATGTCTACTTTGGCGATGGTGGTGATTATAACCTTGTCCACAGCTCAGTTTGTACGATCCTGAATGACTGTGAGTCTCGCGCCACAGATAGTTTGACGCCGTTTTTTGAAAATTCCTTAATACCGGGCAGACTACTCGCAATGCATTCCAGGCGAAGCGAGCTCGTCGAGCGCGAGCAGCACAGCGACTTCGACATCGTCCACCGGAGCTCCGACTTCCGTTCCCGCTTCCGATGTTAATTACTGGTTTAGTTTGTGAGTTGCCGTATTGTCTGTGTTCGCGACTCCATAAAAGACTGATGTTTCCAATGAAAGCGGCGATTCTTACACGCAAACTGGTTTTGTCCTTACCGACACTCTTCCTGCGGTCGGGAACCCGCTCGGAAACCCTCCTTATCCGGTACTTGAATCCGTGTATATCAATTTAAAAACACCCTTTAAAGACCTATCTCGTAGGGGTACACTGCCGTAGGAGGAATTAATTGGATCGATGTCGACACCGTGCAATACAACAGGTCGCTAATTCTTACTTATAACTATGCATACGGAGGCGCCACTATTGACGCGTCGCTCGTCGCACCCGTAAGCGCTTTAAAGGATGTACTTCGACGTTCAAACGATTCTGATACTGGGCTTTAAACAGTACGAGTCGACGGTTCTCTCACTCACCGATCAAGTCAACCAGTTCCTTAGCGGTGTAGCGTCGAAGCCTGCTACGGCACCGTGGACAAGCTCCGACTCCCTATTCTCGTTCTGGATAGGTATTAACGATATAGGAAACAGCTATTATGAGAGCGGTGATAGAGACGCGTGCGTATAATAGTCTGAAGGCTCAGGCGGTATAGGGTTGCGAACTCTCGTTAACAACCGGATCATTAGGTTTTCGGACACACTTTTGGATGCCTACTTTGCACTAGTGCAAAGCATTGTGAGTGCTTCAAGATTTTCATTTACAACTGGTTGGGTTAATATAATGGCGTCATACAGTAGTAGGATTCCGATTGGGATAACATCCGCTCCTATACTGACTTCCTGCAGTGCCGTCGGGGGCCGCAATTTCCTTTTCATCAATGTACCGCCCATCGACCGCTCGCCCCTGGTGAGCCGCTTACCTTTCTATGACATATTTATCCTGAAACGATGTATTCTGCAGATGTTGGCCGAAGACGCATCCGCGCAAGCCCTCGAAAAGACCGTCATTGCTGGCTTCAACTCCAAACTTGCTGACCGTGTCACACAGCTTAAAGCCAATAACACCGGAGTAAGCTCTTACTGTGTTTTAACATTGTCAGTCCAGCACTGGAATCTGAGGCATACATTACAGGTCTCCACTTGGTTATGGGATTCGAATACTGCGTTCACGCAAGTTTTGGATGATCCCACAGCATTTGGCTTCATTGATGCCACATCGTACGGGGGAACTGGGGATTTCTGGGGGTGAGTGCAGCTCTCGCCCGCTTTAAAACGAGATAGCTCGGAGGAGAAATGTTCATTACTCATTTAACTCGTCTACTAGGAACAACTACCATTCATCCAGTATGTAAAAACGTTATAGTCCTGACCGTCGAATTGGCTTCTGACCCTTAACATCCTACAGGTGCAGCACAGCAAATCTGGGGCCAGAACGTTTCTTCGGTTTTGGCGGGAACAGTGTGGTGATTGGTGATTGCGGGTAAACACTTGGCATCATCTCTGTTTTACGTAACTTCGTGAACGGGGATCTGGCAATCATCGATGGTAGCCGCAAATCGAAATGATCTTTTCAAGAATTCGCTTCAGAAAGTCCCGCCAAGCTTTTCCCTTTTCTCAAATTATCCTACGGTCCCTTCCTTTCTCTGAAATGTAAGCCACATCCGTAGCTTCCGAACTGGCTGCGATATATTGGCACGAACATCAACTCCGTACTCGTACATAAAAATGCAACTTGTGAGACCGGCAAGATACCGTGACTTGTATTGATGAACCCTACGCCAGGTCAACAGATACGTTAGTGGCACGGACAGAACTCAATCCGCATGGGAGCTATACTGAAGCGTCAGCCGCCCTCGACATTTCCGGGCGTTGCGGAACGGTGAGCTCAATAGTTTCAATGTCCACATGAATAATATCCGTGATGCCTGCATCTGTCCACATCTGGCTATTCGTTTTCCCTGGACGTGGTTCAGAAAGAATTTGAAGCGTGCTTTCGTTGCCTACGTCCCGTCTGGGATAGGCGAAGCCTCGCAAGGACAACGTGATTCTGTTGACCATCGTACATGCTAATCTGTTCTTCTGCTGAGTGCGTGAAACAAAATTAATTGGTTACGATGCTCGACTTACACAAACGTCGGGCTACGGAATGGGATGTCAACATTGGCCATTACGAAAGGTGCGCGTCCGATCTACTTACATTGCGGCTGTATATTTCAGACCGTCCTGTCACGAAACCGGTGAGTTTGCTTCACGTTCCAATTCATGCGACAAACCGAAGGCGTACTGGAGCGAACAAAATCATCATTCCCCACGTGAGATTTGCAGAAAACAGCGAGCTGAGGGACTATCAGCACCAACGACTATTCCAGACGTTAAACCTTGCTTACGCATAATAAATCACACTATGACCAGCGATCAGAGACTGTAGGTCCTGGCCATATTTTAGACACCGTTTGTCTAATATGACTCTGAAGATAATCGAAAGAAAAACTCCCGTGTCGTAAACGGTCTGCATAATCTGGAAAGCGGCGGGGCGCAGGTTTCCTCTGCGTTGCAGGGTAAGGATATAGCAGCTTGGCGAAAATATGACCTCACAAACGGTCTGCGACTGCGTCGATGCAAACTATCCGAAGGAAAGTAATTGACAAAAGAGTGAACTCCACTTGATGGATATACGTACTGTGGAATGTAGTGTCATCTTGAACGGCCATGGGGAGGACGAGAGCTAATGGAGTTTCAATAAGGACGAAGAGGAAGACGAAAGGGGATGGATACTCAACGGTGACTTCCTGGAGTACAATATAGCCACAACGCAACACCCAACTCAGCAATGAGGTACGTCGCAAGTAAGGCCGCCACAAGCTTTCTCTTCTGATAAAGAGCATACACTCTGCGCGAGATCCTCGTGTATCCAGGATGGGTGGATTTTTAATCAAAGAGACCAACGTACCGAAGAGCCAGCACGGTATTCGGAACGAAGGTCAACATGATCCCTCCTGCAAATGGAAAAAACAGAGCAAAGTGCTTGCATCTAGACGAATACTTTTGAGCCGAAAGTTTGTCAAACCCGTGATTCTACAAATATACGTACACCTGGTGGATTCCAGAAGTCAGTGTGGAGTTTTGTTTGAAAGCCATAATATATCCTCACGCTAGGGTTGAAAAGAGGAGACAATAACGCTATCGATGCGTGAGGACGGTTTTTGCGATACAAAGGATGAAACTTACCGGCTATGTACACGCAGAAAGCAGCCAATGCATAATAGCGATTCTAGTGTGGCTGAAGTGAGTGGACACAAATACAAGTGTCTCAGAAAGCAGAGAAAGACCGCACCAGGAAAAATAGGAAAGTAACCAATGTGAATTTAGTTTTCCACATGAGTTCGATCTGAACAAGATATGGGAATGAGCTTAACGCCTTGCTCCCAAGGGAAAAGGGGTACCTCCTCCGGAAGCGTCAATATATGATCATAAACTTGTATCGCGAAAAATGCGAGTGCCAGTTGCTACAAGTCGTCGTCAAGGATACACTAATTAACATAAAAAAGAGGTTGACAAATTACTTTTGTTCCGAGGCTACACCAGTGAAGAGCTTCTGTCAATTATCCGCGCGATAGAGTGGAAGAGGTGGAAACACACATTTGAGGTCCAATAGTTTTAAGGCTGGACAGTAGCGATTGCCCATCGTCGACATTCATGCCACTAGTGGGCGAGGTGCGACCCACGGGTGGAGTGGGAAGGAGAATGGAAAAAAGACAGATTCTCAAGTCACTGGTCTTACTATATACTCGTGCTCTGAGCTTCGATGCTATTAGTGCGATGGAAATCGGGCTGTGATCGTCCGCCAGTGTTATACATAATACGTCATTGGCAATGTGGGAGCTGTGGAGGATGCGAATAATTATCCCTTCTCGGTAGTGGAGACGGGCCAGGAATGGATGTCACCGAGCTGAAGAATAAGTGAGGGGAAAATTGTCTGAATACAGAAGCTGATTCGGCTCCACGCTTGGAGAAGATCTGTGATTGGACATGTTCATGCCAATTTGATTGACATTTGAACGTGCATATCAGTACAGTGCAACAACCTTGTGGTGACCGTGAATTTAGGTAACAAACACGAACTTATTTGTTCTATACACTGCAAATTGTATGATACAGAGTAATGGTAATAACAATGATTATGTGTGCCGCCATGACATGATCGGATTCTGAAGTTGATCCAAAAACGGGTATGGATTTTCAGGTACGCCAGAACCTTTCGCCAACAAAACTCTCCCGGGACCCGTACTATAAAATTGTTTTATGGGATTCAACCTCTCCCGTCACGCAGTAAGAAGGACTGCAGAGGCGCACAAGTGGTTTGATAAGGATGTGACAGTTCGTACAACGAAAACCGTCAGCGCTTTTGCGTTCGAAGGAAGCGACGAGTACGGTATAAACATCATAGTATGGAATGAACGAGAGCGCAAGACTATATTACATCAATGCATGGCGCCAGACTTGGGACACTCTGCCACCGCCATTTCATTGAGTTCAAACATTTCGACGTCCTCATAGGTTGAATTTACGGTAGTCGAGTTCGGGTGCGTCCGGTTATTTATCTCCCCTGGTGTCTGGGAATGAACACGTGGCTCACTTCCATTGCTTGTGCCTTGTTCAGCAGATCCAAAGCGGCGCAAGGATATCGTGATCCTATTGACTACTGTACATGCCAATCTGTTGTCCAAAGAAAGTTTATTTGTCAGCGACAAGTAGCATTCGACAGACGTCCCTAACTCACACGAGGGTTGGACTATGAAACAGAGGTGAGGACCCATTATGAGCTGCCTAGCTGGATATGCGCGTCTAATCTGCTTACATTGCTGCTGTGAATTTTAATCCGGCCTTATAGCAATAGTGAGCTTCCCTGTACATTTACATCGGTATTGATGGGAACGTACCGGAGCGAATAGAATCATCATCGCCCATGTGAAATTGGCGGAAAATAACACGCTGATCCATGCCACCGGTAAATACTGATCTCCTTGGATGAACCATGGGACCGTACTCACGCGTAGTAAGTTACACCATGACCAGCAATGATAGATTGTATATCCCGCCCATATCTTGGGCGCCGGGTATCCAGAATGGCCTTAAAACAGATTGAAGTGAACACCCCCGTATCGTAGATTGTCTGCATGATCTGGAAGGCCGCAGGGCGTAGGTTCCCTCTGCGGCGAGTGGTGAGCAAGTGACAAGATTAGATGGGGTGGAGTTCTCACAAACTGTCCGAGCCTCCTTCGATGCAGACTATATGACAGCGAAGAGTTCTAAAGCAATTAAACTTGAATTGAGAAAAACACGTACTGTGGAAAGTTTCATCATTTTGAATGGCTGGAGGAAGAGTAAGAGCTGATGGGGTTTTAGTGGGGACGGGAGCAAAGGGTATGGAATTCTCACGATGACTGCCCGGAGTACAATAAATCCACAGCGCAACACCCAGTTCAGAAATGAGATAGACTACAAGTATTGAAGCCACTAGCTTGTTCCTCCGGTAAAGTGCGTACACCCTAACAAGACCTCATGACTTAGATGATGACAGAGCTCCTTGACAACAGCGTGTAAACGTACCGGAGGGCCAAAACGGTATTTGGAAGAAAAGTTAACATAATCCCTCCCGCGAATGGTAAGAATAGGGCGAAGCGCTCGCATCTGTATGTATTCTTATGGGCATTAAATGTTTCTGAAGATTATCCATGTACGTACACCTGTGGGTGTGTGCGAGTTAGCGTACGAACATGATTAAGGGCTACAGTGTATTCTTACACTAGGAGTGAAAACAGGGGATAACAGTGCTGCGTACGAGTGAGATTAGCCCTTGCTATGAAAACAAATCTCACCAATAATGTATACGCAGAAAAATCCCAAAGCATAATAGCGGTTCTAGAATAAACAGTTGACACAATTAGAGAGGAGGCAACGCTTCGAAAGCGAAGGGCCGTACCATAAGGAATAGGAAAGTAACGAGTGTGAAGTTTCTGTTCCATATTAGCTCAACCTGAGGGAGCAATAAGGACGAGCTCAGTATTTCTATTAGGAGAAAATGCTTACCTCGTCAGGGAGCGTCAAAATATGGTCGTAGATTTGTATCGAGAAGAAGGCGAGCGCCAATTGCTTTACTTTATCGTCAGGATCATGCTGATAGAGGTACTTGAGTGCTACTTTTGTTCCGACGCTAACCCGGCGATAAAATTTCTGTCAGCCGTCAATAGTAGCGGAAGGACTGAGAGCATACATTTGAAGTGCGATCGTCTTCAAGGCTGGAATTATTGACTGCATTTCATCGGTGTCCATGATACTGGCCAATATTACGGTTTATAAGAGGAGGAGGAAGGGAGGGAGGAAAAGAGTGAAGACAGTGCTCACTTCCTAGCGGCTTTTCTTTTGGTGCTAATGCGGTCATTCTGCGTCGGCCCGAAATTATTAGTGTGGGCTGAGTCCGTTCTGAGTTTTTGCGCATTCGAAGCCTAGTCTTTTCCGAGAAGGAAATTAAGTCCGAGGCCTTCTTCATATAACGCGTGCTGGGAAGGAAGTAGCAAAGACTAATTTTCTCGTAAACGTCGGAGATCGCTTTGTCCAGCTACGTTCAATAGATGCGGATGGCTTATATCGAAAAGCAACAACCATGCAAAACATCGCGTTTTTACCCGATCTTCGTGTGCCAACGAGAGCCCTTAGTTTGGGGTAACGGAATCGGAAGAAGAACATAATCGGGTGGGAGTAAAAAGACCTTTAAAGACCTATAACCAATGTATGTGATGCGACCCTGCTTCCTGATGATGGTCAATGATCGCAAGTCGGGAAGAAGATTGCCAGAGGCGTCGCAATTCGTGGAAGCCAGCACAAGGCGAACGTTATTAAGGGCGGTATAGGACTTTGATCGGGAGTGCTGGCGGATATAAAGCTAGTTCAGGATGGCCGCATCAGTGGACAATCGCTTCCGTGCAAATTTACCGGTGCAGAACAGCAGTGTGAAACACTTTGAGGATCTAGACTGGACAAAGTTCATACAGAGCTTGAGGCTAGTGAGCCCTTCGGAGTTTCCGCCAGCTACAACCTGCATGCCAGTGCACCAAAAACGCGCTTGTCACCTCCCCGCCCGATAAGGAATGTAATTCTCATCACATGATCCGCATGAGTTCTTCCAAGGCTTCTCCGCAGTATTAGCTAGTGGTCGCTTTCTGACTCCAGTATACAAACGCCTCAGCCCAGTCTACTGAGAACGCTTTTATTGCTGACCTGAAATTCTTGCTTGCTACGCAGCTGCAGTTCGTACAGCTTGGCCCAGGACAGGACAACTTTTAGGGTGCCTTATGTAAGCTTATGTCGTACCAGCCCAGAACCAAGTGACTGCTACTATCGAATTGCACCAGCCTGGATTCTGTTTTTCCTCTTCCTTCTTCTTTCCGAGTATCTTTCCGCTCTAGTTCGTCCATTTAATGCGAGGACTGGTATTGGTGCCGATTGCTTCACATAACACAGGCTTTAATTTCGTGCGTGAGCCACAATATATAAGAATCTGTGTCTTGTATCGTTCGACGCAATTTTGCATGGATGAGCGTATGCAGAATTTTGTTTACGATGTGGGTGAATTAATTTACATCATACAGGACATTGCGCAGACATTAAAATTTCTTCCACAGCTACTTCAGTAAGCTCAATTGCTTCAGCGTCCGCACGAATAAGACCCGCAATACTTGCATCCGAATTCGTACAACCATTATGTCCCTCCGGGGATACTTCAGAGGAATGTCCGAGTCCGTGCCAGCGAATCATACTTTCGCTGCCTGACTCCTGCTCAGGTGATCCAAAGCGTCGTAAGGATATCGTGATTCTGTTGACCATCGTGCACGCCAACCTGTTATGCTGATGTATCAGTGAAACGCTTGATTGATCGTGATACTAAACCTACACAAGCGTCGGACTGTGGAGCGGGTAACATTTGTGAGCTTCTCAAATACAATTGTTCATCTAACTCACACTGCCGCTGTATATTTAAGGCCAGTCTGCAATGTACATTGAGCCTCCTTGCCGATGATGTGGAGGTGGAGTAATGGCGTACCGGAGCAAATAGAACCATCACTGCCCAAGTAGTGTAGGAAGAAAAGAGAACGCTGATCTACGAATTAACTAATGCCTACTCTTAAAATTTTGAGTGTGCTCACGCGTAGTAAATTACACCGTGTCTGGCGAACATCCATTGCAAATCTTGACCATATTTCGGATGTTGCCTGCCCTGAATGGCCTTGAAGCTAATTGATAGAAAAATTCCGGTATCATAAATGGTTTGCATCAATGGGAAAGCCGCAGGGCGTAAGTTTCCACTGCAACACACGGTGAGTAAAAGAATTAACGGTTCCATAAACCCGAATCCTTACAGACTGTCCGCAACCCCTTCAATGCAGACTACTCGGTGATGAGCAAACAGCGAGCAAGCAATATTTTGATTAAGCACGAACTGTGAAAGGTATCGTTGTGCTGAAGAGGCGAGGGAATGATAAAGGCTAGTGGGGGTCTAAGAATACGATAACGACGAGCGAGATGAAAACCCACGATGACTGCCTGGAGTACAGTAAATCCACAGACAAACGCCCAGTTCAACGACAAGGTAACCAGCGAGCAATCGTGCCGCAAATCTGTTTTTCTGATACAGCACATACACACTATTGATATTTTTGGAGATTCAGAGGATAATATTTGTATCTTTATGGAGATTGCACGTACCGGAGAGCCAATACGGCGTCTGGGAGGAAAGTCAACATCATTCCCCCTGCGAATGGCAAAAATAAGGCAAAGCGCTCGCATCTGAAAATAATTATCGCAGGTAGGCATGAGTATAATCTATAATAAATAATGAATCACATACACCTGTCAGAAAGCAGAAGTCAGCGAACGCTCGTAGCTAGTACTTTCGACTCATTCTTACGCTGGGAGTGAAGAGAGGAGAGAACAGCGCTGCGGATCCTAATGTGAGGACGATATTTTTTAAATACGGGGATGGCACTCACCAGCCATATATATACAGAAAAACGCGAATGCGTAATATCGATTCTACAGCTGACCTGAGTATAAGGTATCGGTCTCTCGGGAAGTGAAAAGAATGTACCATGAAGAACAAGAACGTAATCAACGTGAATTTTCCGTTCCATATGAGCTCAATCTGAATGAGCAATATAGCGTGAGCTTATTACTGCTATATAGACCGAGAAAGAATGGCTACCTCGTCCGGAAGCGTCAATATATGATCGTAAACCTGGATCGTGAAGAACGCAAGAGCCACTTGCTTTAGTCCATAATTAGAGCCATACCGGGGAAAGATGAAATTATGAGGGTGTGTTACTTTTGTTACGAGGCTAGCCCAGAAGTAAAAGGTCCGTTAATTATAATAACAAAGCGAACAACTGAAAACACACATTTGGAACCCCACTTCCTTCAAAGTAGGCAATAGAGGCTGCATTTCGTTGACACCCATGTTACCTTACGAGGTAGAATCCAATAGAGGAGTAGAGCAGAGAACAGAAGAGATCGCTACTCATCAGCCCTACTGAACACGCCGTTCCGGGGGCTGTTTATATAGATATGGGCCAGTACAGCACAACCGGCCGTCGGCGACGCCCAAGCAAGCCATACCAATGGATGCATAAAAAGTGATACCTGCATAAGAGGGTGCGATTCCCTTTCTGTGTGATGGATATTGGGAAGAATCAAAAGATGCATCAGGTCACGAAGAGTAGAAGACAAATAACCAATTCTGAAAGCACCGCAATGAAAATTTTGTTGGCGATCGTACCGGTAACTGAAGATAACCGACCGCACAGATACTACACTCTGTACGACCATGATTTCCTTCAAATTTGATTCTTCATTCTTAGTAGCGTATGCACTGATAGACGAATGCTGTACACACAAGCGTCTTGTGTGGATCATTCCATATTATTGCAACCCTGGGACCTCCTTTATCATTGGGACTTTATCAGTGGGATTAAGCTTTTTCAGATCACACGAGAGTATCAGATTTTCAGGTGAGTATGATAGGAACCACTTAGATGGCCGATGGGGATCAGGAGGGACAAGGAACTAATTACGGCTAGAGACCCCGAAACAGCGTTACTAGTAAGGAAAGAGGAGATAGTAATGCAGCTATAAATAGCAACTATTTCTGACCGTTGCTCCACTTCAGCTCGTTGCTTTTATTAGGTTTTCTCGGATGATTATCCGTGCTATCTTAAGCGACTTCTCCAAGTAATCCGTTTGATCGATGTAGCCTGTAGCAACTCAACGTGCGTGTTTCATACAGTAGTTGTAGCTATGAGGGGTTGTGGCTTGAACAATCGCTATCGACGTTACATCAACGGATGAGCACAATCATGGTATTACCGTAGATGGTACTAGGAACCGTCAAACCTGGGCGCCGCGGGTACTCAGCACCCTAATCATCGCTACTATGCTGGGCCCGGAAATCTTTGCACTTCTGAAGATCGGGTCCACGACTCACATCAGGGCACGCCAAGTTACCTGAAGCATCGAAGGGATATCGTCATTTTGTTGACTGTTGTGTGTGTTGAATTGGTAGTTATACTCGTACCACAGAGACGCTGCATCACATCATTAAAGTGAGCATAATCTGTGTAACGATAGCATACCCGTAACGGACAGAATCGAAAATATCACACTGGACCGCCAGCAACCTGAAAATCCTTAAATTCAGGACCGTGCTTAGTACGTGCATTGAATCTTACATGATTGGCAAAGTCGGACTGTATGCCCTGTCCGACTCTCGTACGTTGTGTGACCAGTACGGACTTGAGGACAGCCAAAAGGAATGTAGTATTACAATGATAGACATTTTCCATGATTTAAAATAATGCCGCGAGGCATGGGTTCCTTCCCCAGAGTATGTCAGCTTCACGAAACTTACCGTAGTTTTGCAAAGATCGCCTGCGAGCCCTTCGACATAATCTATTTAACGGCGAACAAAAAAAAGCTGAGTGGCCTTACTGGAGACAACGCAGCCCCTCCTGCAAGTGACAGGACTAGTATGAGTGGCTCGCATCTATACGAGTGTGTTTGGGATGATGTTGATGTAAACCTCCTCATTCCTCCTCGCCCCGGTCCTCCAAGCTCCTACCCTTTACCCTCTCAAGGTCCGCCCGCTGCGAGCGCGACTCGCCTCCCAAAGTGTATGCATGAGCGTCTGGCAATGTGAGCGGACTTCCTGCCTGTGTGCGTAGTGAAAGGAAGAAATAGTAAACATTCAATGTGCGGCAATACGCGCGTAGGTATTGTACAAAAAGTATAATTATAAATTATCACGCAACCAAGTTACGCAAATCCTATTAAGAAGAGTTCACCACCGTCTTTTCGTTATGCCGCTTCAGCAAAGCGAGCATCCCCTTCGAAAACTTATCTTTCGCATTTCCACCCTCCGCTCTTATCTCTCCAATTTCATCGGTAAGCCCAGCTCGTAAGTTGGTGTGTCGCAACTCCCCGTTGACTTTGACGATGCACCTCGGCACGAGTAGCGGACTCAGGGCGCGAGGTGATACTGGCGACGCTGCCTCGTTGTCTTGCGCTTGTAGCAAGTCCACTGGGCATAACGAAGCGGACGACAGAGGACTCGGCGTCCGGGGCAGGCATGGACTAGGTGGTGCTCCCGCACGCCGTGGTGCGGGTGTCGAAACCTGAGCGGGTCGTTGGAAGCGTGCGATGAGGTCCGAAACACGTGAGCCAGTGGCCTTGCGCGATGCTGCCGTCGTCGCCAGTGCAGCTGGAGTCGGCGTTGAAGACACTTTACGGTGGACGCGCGTTAATGAACGTTTCACGAGCGATGAGAAGACTAACGTACCGGCATCGAAAGCTTTCCACTTCCCTTTGGCCAGATAGTCGAAGCACGGACTGTCGTCGGCCACCAATGTGGGCGTACACATCGTGTTTGTACTACTGAAGTCGTATTCACGACGACTTGGAGGATAGTCACGGGAATCGGAGCCAAGAAGCGGAGAGTCGCATACAGTAGACCCAGATGCCAGAAGATCCTCTTCACCGACCACAGCCACTGAAGGCGTACCCGGCAAAATATTGGCTCGTAGGTCCTCCTTCGGCGCACTCTCTAAGCCCTCCAAGCGATCTTCATACCGAGAGGCCAGTTTCGCATCAGCAGCCTCCAAGCGCACCTTGGTATTACAAGCAGCTTCACAAGAAAGTTCCTCCTCCATAGCCAGTCCACGAGTCAGTGTTGCAGTATCGAGGGACGCTCTAGTATCAGCGGCGAGTCGCTCAGCATTGACACCCAATTCGTTGAGAGTTACACCAGAGATAGACGTCGGCAAATCCAGGAGCTTCGTTTCAGCGACAGCCTGAGTTGATGTTGATGCTTCAAGAACGGCCAGAGTGCCCGCGGGTCCGTCCTGGCCAAGAACGGAAGTCGGAGTTGAAACATTCACACGCGTCGTTGCAGAGACACAAGCCAAGCTCCTCAATTCAGCGTCAGAGACAGAAGCACCAAGGTCTACGAGAGGTCGCACAGGTTCTTGCAGTTCACCATTCGCTTCCTGCCGGCAACAGTAGGCTTGACCGAGACCGAGACCGAGACCGAGAGTTGATGTAGGAGTATTCACATAAGCCTTCGAAGCACCCGAGTCAATAGCTACCGAGGAATTGAGCCCGCCTTGGATTTCACTCGATGCATCTCCGACCGCAACCGAGTCGTCGTGCTTGTGTTCAAATGCGTCCGAGACCTCGTACAAGTCACTCAAGGAAACGTCCATTAGCGGCTCCGTAGGCCAGGAACTCAAAGCAAGGAACCGGCCGATGTCACTGTCAGATACCTGTATCTCCTCGATGTTCCGAGGAACCAGAGCTGAGTCAGAGCAGAAGCCATCGCCAAGAATCGCCTTAGAATCATCAGCCGCCTTAGTCCAGTCCGCAGCCTCTTCATAACCTTGCTCTTGTACGTCTTGCAGCTCAACTTGAATATCTCCCGAAGTACAGCCAGAGGTCTCGTTTTGCATAGACGTCGTGCCCGTGTCTTGAGGTTCAGTCCCGTCGTCGCCGCTGTTGCGTTCAGAGCCAGCTCGAGAATCCATCCTCGGCGATACGGGAGCGAGCCAGTTGTTATCAGGCTCGAAAAGCTCCCGATCATCCTCCGGAAGGTCGATACCAGACTCCTCAAATCGGAAGAAACTAGAGAGCGGCAAAGACGCACCATATTCGTCGTCTGAGTCGGGGTCGTCGTCTACACGCTCCGAGGAAGGACTGTTTCTGATGTCCGAAGCAATAGCAAGGCCGACCCTAGACACCTCTGCAATGACATGCCCGAGCTTTGAATCACAAGCCGGGTCCGCAGCCTCTTCATAAATTGGATCTTGCTCGCCGTCATCAGGTTCGTAAAGTTCTCGATCATCCTCCGGGAGCGCAATGCCAGACTCCTCGAATCGGAAGAAGCGAGAGAACAACGAGGACTCTCCAGCCTCATCGTTTTCTTCGGAGTTAAAGTCCTTTCCTGCCCCTCTGCCAGCAACAACTGCTCCGCCGGCCTTCCTCATGTCGATCTCTTGTAGCTCACCGCCCCTACCCGAGAACGATACAGATGGCGAAAGATCCTCTTCCTCGATATCGCCGGTACTGACGGGTGGCAGGTCGCGACCCAAGGAAGAACAGTTCCCGAAGCCTGAAGCGGTATTAGACACCTTTGCAACAGCGCGCCCGAACACCGAATGAGAAGCCGAGTCCGAAGCCCCTCCACACATCTGATCCTCACAGTCGTCATCACTTTCGAAAAGTTCTCGATCATCATCCGGAAGCTCAATACCAGATTCCTCGAATCGGAAGAAGCTAAAAAACGGCAAAGATGCACCAGCGCCGTCGTCCGAGTCGGAGTCAGATCTCTCCCCTACTTCGTCATCAATTGCCACTGTGCCAATCTTCGCAATGTCAGCGGGTAGATGCTCTTGCAGATCATTGCCTCCCCTGAAAGGCGAGTTCGAAAGCGAAAGAGCCCCTTCCTTGATACTGGTAGTGCCGACAAGTAGCAAGTCCCGCTCCACGGAAGAACTGCGTCTTAAATCCGGTTCAATGGCAAGGCCCGTTCTAGACATTTCTGCAACATCGGGCCCGGGTTGTAAGTCCCCAACCGGTCCATGAGTTTGACCTTGCCAGTCGATATCAGGCTCAAAAAGTTCACTGTCATCGTCTGGAAGCGCGATACTGGACTCCTCGAACTGGAAAAAGCCAGCAAATTGCGGAGATGCACCAGCTCCATCATCCAAGTCTGAGCCAGACTTCTCTCCTGCTCCGCTGTCGACAGTTAATACGAGACTAGACTCCTTCATGTCGGTAAGCGGGTGCTCTAATGGCCCATTACCACCACTGAAAAGCGGGATCGGAAGCGGAAGATCCCCTTTCTCAATATCAGCAGTGCCGACAAGTGGCGAGTCTCGCTTCAGGAAAGAACTGCGTCTTGAATCCGATTCGGTCATTTCACAAACTTGGTCTTGTCGGTCGTCGTCAGACTCGAAAAGTTCTCGGTCATCCTCCGGTAGCGCGGTGTCGCATTCCTCGAAGCGGAAGAAGTAAGAGGAGCGTAGAGCGTCGTCGTCCGAGTCGAAGCCAGTGTCCTCTTCCGCCCCGTTACTGACCATCACCGGAGGGCCAGTCTTCCTGATGTCGGCGGGTCGACGCTCTCGTATAACATGGTTTCTGCGTAAAGACAAAGGCGGAAGTGAAGAACCCCCGTCTTTGATACCGAAAGTGTCGACACACGGTATGTGACGCTCCAAGGAGAAACCGCCTTCTAATTTCGGAACGGTAGAGAGGCCGGTCTTCGACGCCTCTGCGACAATGGTCTGAGGCCCTAAGTCAGAAGACGCACATCGTAGGTCTTCAGCACTAGACGCGATGCCATCGGCTTCCGGGCTCTCGGGTACTGACGAAGGCCGCAAGTCATCTGCACTGGGAGACACATCGGCTTCCTCGACCTGAATTGATATTACCGTGGGCGGTGTTTGGAGCTCGGCCTCCGCATGATTCGGGTCAGCCTTGTCAACAGCTGTGGCTCCATCGGGTCCCGTGGACAGAGTAACGGCGACAGACGAGACTACCAAGTCAACGACAGCAGAATCCAGCGCCGAGTCCACCGGAGGGGCCGCGTCAACAACCCTAGACTCCAGCTCATCAGCACCGCCTTCTACAGTCGCCCCAGCGTCTGAATCACCCGATGACACAGCCATCTCACGCAGTGTCCAGATCGCTTCCCAGTCCCATTGATTATCCGCTTCCTGCAGTGGAGGACGTGCAGGGAGCGCGTTAAACAGAAGACTGCAAGGCTTAGGTAGGTGACCCTTGAGGTACGTCGCCGAATTCTTTACGGCGACAATCGAGGTGTGCGCATTATCCAATGCCTTATCCTTGTCTGGCTTGGCCCGTGTGTCCATGTCGCCTGATGCTGGCGTCGCCAGCAGCCTTTTGGCCGGTCGGTAGCGGTTGGCCCTCGCTCCTTTAAGGACAGGAAGCGTTGACGGACTGGTAGCGGTTGGGACTTGGAAGTTCGCAGACGGGTTGGTCTCTTTAACAGCACACAGAGACGGAGTTACTTCAAGCGCGAGTGCGCGAGCAACAGGTGCACTGACAACCACCGCATCCTTTTCGACAAATCCGCAACCACCGGATTCCAGCCTTGTGTCCTTTCCAGATTTCCCAATTAGCCCATCGGTACGTCCCAGTCCGCTTTGGGGCTCCAGACTTCGCGCACCCGATTCTTTTATCTCACGGGCACGTTCTGAAGCAGTTCCATAACCCGACGGTGGACTGCGCGGTCGATTCGCGAGGGGATGGTCCTTCTCCCTAGCTTCCTGACCTTGGAGTCCTTGTACCGCGAGCGCAACCTCCTGCAATGTATGCAGGGGCGTCTCGGCAGTATGGACGGACTTCCCGTATGTAAGCGCAGGGACTTTGGGTTGGGAAATTGTGGAAACCCTCGGAGACGACGGCGTCATTCTTGTGGACGCTGTAGGCTTAGCATGAGCATCGAGGACTCGTCCAGACTCGCGACTACGGCGCTTGTATGCCTAGAAATTGACGGTGTAAACTTGTCAGCACAGTAGACCTCTGGGAAAAGAGCGAAGAGAATCACCGGAAACTCATCAAATCGAGCTTCTGAATTCACTTTCTTATCGGTACGCGCGCGGACCATGCGCGTATCCAAATCCCGTAAAAATTTCTTGGCGGGACTAAATGCTTCCTCCAATGCAGTCTTGTACATAGAAGCCTCGCTAGAACTTTCGAACGAAGTCGAGGTAGGAGTCAACGATCGTGTGGGAATAGCAGTTGTTTCGTTGGTGGTCACAGTCGTAGTTGTGTTCAAACTTGTTCCAATATTTATTGAAGTCGGAGGAGTTACGCAACTAAGCGCACATTCCTTCTTCAGTTTCGTCCTCATTCTTGATTTCTTCTCTCTTTTGTGCATCCTTGGATCAATTTCGCTCTTCTCCTTTTTCGTTTCCTCCTTAGTGCACGTGGTTTGGTCATTTTCCCCTGGCGAGGAACGGTTCGCCTCAACGGAGAAGGTATCGGAAACGTTTCTTGACACTGCCGTAGTTTCCGATATCCTCGCAGACGTAGTAGACATGGTGGGCGTATAACCAAGCCCGTTTTCCTGAATAGCCTATACTTAGCTTGTAGTTCTAACAAAGTGGTCAACGAAATTACTAACCAAATCAACTGCAGTCCAGGCATCCCCGTCCTCCTTTCTAGTCTCATCTCTCAATCCAAAATATTCCAGATCAGACAAAACATTCCCTGGGTCCGAGATTAACGAATTATCGTCCTAAAGAACGATTTAGTATTTCGGGTCCACGCTGCAGCCACAGGCGAACCACTTACCGAGTCTACTCTAAATGCAGCGTCCCCAGTTTCAATATCAAAAGTGATGGGAAATCCAGGTGGATAGTATAAATGAGGGGACTTCCACCCGGGGGTATATAGATCCGCATCTTTCGTCGCTAATCCAAGATCCAAAATAGAAGGAAGATAATAAATGGTGTTATCGGCGACCTGAGTACATGCGTGAGCCGCTGTGAAAGACCGAATAGAGCGTCCGCACTTACAGTCAAAGGAAGAAGAGGTGTATTCGCGTTTTCTTTCGAGCGGGACAATCTTTTCCGAAGCTAAGATATTGCGTGCGGGTATGAGCCATGAGGGGCTGCAGATCAAAAGCAAATAAAACGTACCGCAAAGCCAAGCAGTCCGCAGACAATGAAGGCGGCGGACACCAAGGCGGGGAGCGTTGCGGGATCAATACCCACCGGGTCCACCTGAGGACCAAGCAGGGAAACGCCATCATGTATTGACGAAAGGGATGGCTCGAAGGCAAGGTGCCAGTGGAAATGTCCACCACCGTCTTGGATGCTCTCAATGCGCCAATAATGCTCTGGGACGGATTGAGGCGCAGCGATCTGAAGGTACCTTGTAGCAGCTTCCGAGACCGCATGGTACGCGATGCGGAGTGCGTCAGCCGCTGGTGATATGAAGCGACCATTCAGTGTGCCGAGTCCCCAGGATGCAAACAGCGGGCGTCGTTCGGCCATGTAAAGCATGTATAAGGCGATGGCGGCCTCGACGAAGACAACTGTAAGGAGCATGGTAGGAAGATTGTCGGCGTAGAAATAAAATATAAATGATAGTGGTGGCAAAAGTAGCAATAATAAGAGGAGCGAATTCGCAGAGGGTACTTCACGCGGAGGAGGCAAGATCGTGGCGGGGTTTTATAGTGCGTTACGATTCGGCTGTGACGCTACATCACGCACGCGTCAATGTACGCGTCTGTCACGTGACTCTCATTTGTGGCTGACCGTTTTCCCTTGCAGAGTAAAGGGCGTCACAACTTGAATCAAGTGATATTCGATGCCACTTATCAAACTATGTCCTTTTTCTGAATACTGACACCGTTTCCCTTTAGTTGCATCCATTTATGATGAGTTAAGACTAAACCTCGACGTGGCTGACATACCACATGAAGATGGCAGAGTCTGATCGATCCGAAATTCCGAATACCTCACTAGCACGTGTGGACCGGGAAAGCGTAGCCAAAGAATCATGGAGTGCCACATTAGCTACGCTTCCTCAGGAGTGGACGTCTCATAAGTATAAACAATATATGTTTTTGTTAACAGCTAGTTGATTCGGCTCCAGGACGGCTAAATTTGACGTGAAGGACATGATTTGTATTCTTTCAAGGGGACGCAAGGGAAACAGGTTATTTCCTATGCTATTCGATCTATGTATATCTATTCTGTATCAAAAGGTTACGTAGGCCCGATGTCCTCTACTGCAGTTATCGCACTAAGCTCGAAAGTTTCAACGCCGTAATCGGGATTCGTACGTGCCCCATCTGCGTACGTTCGATTATGTAGACTCCCTTTTTGATGCTGGGAGGAGGCGTGAGGCACACTTTCGCTGCTTGTTGTCCCTTGTTCGGGAGATCCGAAACGACGAAGAGATATCGTAATCCTGTTCACTGCCGTACAAGCTAGTCTACCAATCGGCGATTATTTTTTATGAACATGGCACTGGTTTGATGAAGGTCAGCGACTTACATAAGCGTTGGACTGTGGAGTGGAAACCCAGGTCATAATGAGTTACTCCGTCAGTAGCGAGAAATTTACATATTATGCTCACATCGCCGCAGTGAATTTTAAGTTATTCTGCATTAACTATTAAGGTTTTATCGCATAAACACTGATGATTGGTGCTAGCGTACCGGAGCGAACATTATCATCATCGCCCACGTGAAGTTGGCAGAAAATAGCGCACTGAACGGCCGCATCAGCGATCAACGAAGTGGACGCTCTTGGACTCGAAGGTCGTGCTCACGCATAGTAGATTACGCCATGCCCAGCAATAATGGATTGTAGGCTTCGACCGTATCTCGGGCGTCGTGTATCCAGAACAGCCTTGCAGCTTATTAATAGGAGAATTCCAGTATCATATATTGTCTGCATAATTTGGAAGGTTGCAGAACGTAGGTTTCCCCTGCGAGATAGAATAAGTGTCCCATGACAACTTCACTGAGTTATGTATGCTTACAAACTATCTGCAACTCCCTCGATACAGACTATTGGATAATATATGTTCAACATACGCTTCGTTAGATGTGAAGAAGGTGCGTACTGTGGAAAGTGTCATTGTTCTGAACAACCGAAGGAACAACAAGGGCTGATGAAAGTTTAGTTGGGTAGAAAACAATAGAAAAAGGCGTTGGCTCACGATGACTGCCTGGAGTACAGTATATCCACAGGGCAATACTTAGCTCCGCAATGAGGTATACTATCAGCAGTAAAGCTACGTGTTTGTTTTTGTGATAAAGTGCGTATACGCTACCGAAAACCTCAGAAAATCAGAAAGGGAAGCTCTTCACGCAAGAGAAATGACGTACCGGAGTGCCAAAACAGTATTTGGAAGAAAAGTCAACATTATTCCTCCCGCAAATGGTAAAAATAGGGCAAAGTGCTCGCATCTAGAGGAGTTTTCATGAGCTACATCACAGACCACAATGATTATCCCCATACGTACACCTATCATAACAGTTAAGTTAGCTTATGATCGCAATTAGGTATCGTCATTCTTACACTAGGGGTAAAAAGAGGGGACAATAGCGCTGAGAATAGGTAAGTACGGTCCCCGCCATATAGGTAATACTCACCAGTGATGTATATACAGAAAAATGCCAACGCATAATAACGGTTCTAGGTATTCAGCCAAACAATGAGTACCAACGTTTCGAAAAAAGTGAAATCATACCATAAAAAACAAGATGGTAACGGGTGTAAACCTTCTGTGCCATATAAACTCAATCTGAGCCCGCAACAGAAGTAAGCTTAGCATGCGAATCAGATAAAAAGTGCTACCTCCTCCGGAAGTGTTAATATGTGATCGTAGACCTGAACTGTGAAGAAAACGAGCGCCACTTGCTTCGTTCCATTGTCAGCGAGTGCACCTCGAATGGAGAGGCTAGGGTATTACTTTTGTTCCGATACTACCTCAGCGGGGGACAATCATCCATTAATTTGGACGTTTCTCTAGCGGAAAGATTGAGAACATACATTTGTAGTCCGGTTGTCTGTAAGACGGTCGATAGCGAGCGCACCTCGTCGTCCATACTGTTGAATAAGGGAACAGGTAAAGAGAGGAATGGTTGGGGAATGAAGGAAGGAACTTTCTTTTTTTCGAGCAGCATTGCCTTAAGTGCTGACCTCAGATCCGGGGGCAATCATCTGCACTGGCACAAACGGGAACGATGTGCGTGAATCGCGTCCGCAATTAGCAGGGTATATTCGCGGTCTAACCCTTTCCGGCAAACCGTCCCGAAGCCCTCACCCATCGTCGATCGAACGTTTATATTGGATATGTATCAGTGAAGGGGGTTCTTGATAAGGGCCATTTCTTAATTGCGATGGGAGCCTCCTCATCGGGCTACGAATGTTTTGACCCTGGATTCGAAACGCCCGAGCGATACGTTAAAATTTTACAGGTCCCTTTGCATCAATGCGAGACTTCATCGAAGGCGGAAGAGCAGCCGACTCAATTGAGACCAGGCAGTGCATTTGCGTGCAACGATAAATGGCACACCCAGGGCGTGCCTACTCCTCCATGATGATTGCCGATCAAAGCATTGAATGGAATGGTAGAGACCGTCAGAGCAACTGTCGAAGGGTCGTCACGGTGGTAAAGGCGGAGGAAAAACGGCGGCAGAATACTGACGGGAGTAATTGAAGATGTTTGGGGTTCAAGCTTCGATATTCAACTGTATAAAATGATAGAGCTTCCAATACAGAAGGACGGTTATGAGATACAAAAGTTATTCATGAAGCATTAAGCGGTCACTCACAAACTTTAAAAAAAATCAAAAGCATGGAACCTCACATGAGCATTCAATCGCAACTTCGCCATCGTCTTTAAAATAAAACGGAATCAAGAAAGCCGTGGAAATGGTATTTTTCTTCCTACAGCATGTGAGCCGGAAGCAAGTCCGAATACACGTTGCCGACATGCCGATGTGCCGATCTTATCGCCTAAGTGTGACCGTAACCGACCGCGTGGTTAATAAACGCGATTTCCATATTCGGTCCCCTTCCAAGCGTTGACTGCGCTTAGTGCCTGTTCTTCTGTAGACTTACAGCAGGCTGCATGAGCGCGTGGTGTTTGTCACTCCTCAACATTGACCACGATGTCCGTTCACACTCCAGCGCTGTCGGAACGGTCTTCGTTGCTCGGAGATGCGCGCGGTGATGCTGAACGCGGTGATTCGCGAGGAAAACGGGCAGTAACAGGCACGTCAGCCATTGATCTCTACTAGTGTTTTCGAGTATTGACTCGCTGGGTCTGAGATAGCACAGTCAGGAACACCAGGCTCAAAACTGGCCAGGATAAGGTACTATGTGCCTTTCACTGGATGGCTTCCGAATTACTCAATTTCCTTGTGAGTCGTCCGATGCGTTCAAAAGCGCTCTTTCCTAACCGCGCAATGTATCTATTTTCGACAAAGACTGGGAGGAGACTTCCTAGCAGGACTCACAGTAGCCTGTATACTAGTTCCTCAGTCGATATCATATGCAACCTCCCTCGCGAAACTTAGCCCGCTTGCCGGCCTTGTGAGTTTTGTAACCCATTTGTTGATTGTTGCTGCCAACGCTAGGTAGTTCTCCGCTTCAATTCCAGGCATAATCTACGCGCTCCTTGGCTCTTCACGGCAGCTTAGCGTTGCACCGGAGGCATCGCTCTCTCTAATTATCGGTCAAGCCGTTCAAGACGCGATCCACTCCGACCCTCATGAATACCCAGAGAACCCGGAAGCGGTTGGCATAGCCGTTGCAACTATTACGATGCTTCAGGCGGGGGTATTCATGTTTTTACTTGGACTGTTACGTTTGGGTTTCATAGACGTGTTGTTGAGTCGAGCGTTGCTGACCGGCTTCGTCACGGCGCTCGGTGTGGTTATATCCATGTGAGCTTTTTGTTCTTGTACTTCCTTACCATTTCCGACGTTTTCCAGTGAGCAGTTCATTCCCATGCTCGGTCTTACGGATCTCGAACACGCCCTTAACCCCCAGACGACTTTCGAAAAGTTTATATTCCTCGTCCGGAATGCGGCCACGCACGAACATCGGCCGACCACACTTATAAGCTTTATCGCGCTTGCCATACTTGTTACTTGCCGCTTCACCAAAGCCAGGTCTAAAAAGTACTGGTTCATCAATCGCTTTCCCGAGCTACTTGTGGTGGTGGTCGTCTCTACAGGTACGTTTTTATTTGTTGCACGTACTTCGAGCAGTGTTTAATGAGATGGATGCAAGCCTTAAGTAGCCACTTTGGCTGGGATAAGCTAGGCGTGAACATCCTCGGCTCTGTCCCAATAAAAACCGAAGGCGGTTCGCTTGTCCGTTTCCCAGTGCATGGGTCAACACTAAAATATATGAAGAGCACGACGACTACCGCTGTGTTAGTAACTCTTCCTTGCACAGAAGTCGGAGACTGACGAGTACTCGTCTTTCAGTCTGATAGCCGTAATAGGATATCTTGACAGTATTGTCGCGGGGAAGCAAAATGCTGTACGCTTCGGCTACTCAATCTCACCCAACCGAGAACTTGTTGCACTTGGTGCAGCCAACATTGTCGGGTCATTCCTTCCGGGCTTGGTTCCCGCCGCCGGATCTCTCACAAGGTACGTCACTTCTGCATCCTTCTTCGTCCCTGTCTCCTCTGTGTTAAGATGAATAAGAACAGATCTCGAATTAATGCGGACAGCGGAGGACGCTCGCAGATGGCTTCTTTGATCTGCTCTGCTCTTGTGCTGCTGGCGACTTTCTTCCTCCTTCCTTCCTTATATTATCTTCCGCGGTGTATTCTCGCCTCTGTGTAAGATTATGGATGTTCCTTGCTAGACTCTTGCCTGATTGGTTGTCTGCTAGGGTATTTCTTGTCGTCTTCTCTATTGTGGCAGAGGCACCGCGCGAAGTGTCTTACTTCTGGAGGTGTGTCGCTATTCCTCCACGCATCCACCCCAAACAGTGATCCCAAACACGTTCTCAACGTCTATAGGATGCGTTCTTGGACAGATTTGGGCTTGATGCTAGTTACATTTATCACGACCCTTCTGTTCAATATCGAGGTTGGGATCGTGTGCAGTATTGTCTGTTCGCTTCTGCTCGTCGTTCACACGTCTTCGAGGCCGCGTTTAACCATCCTAGTGCGTCACATCACGTTCTTGTTTGTTATAAGTTCTAAAGACCCGCTTGGACTTTGAATAGGGTCGCATCCCTGGGACTACTAGATGGAAGCCAGTGAATGATACTCCGGAGGCGGAAGAAGACGTTCCCGGTGCTCTCATCGTCCGGCTTAGGGATAACTTAAACTTCGGTGAATGGTTTCCGGCATGACTTTCTTTTAAGATTGCTAATGTATCTGCGTCATTAGCAAACACTACGCAGTTGAAAGGTATATGGTGTCCTTCCTTGATTATGGCTTAATACCCGGCTAAAAGCAAAACTCAAACCACAGAGCGCTTGAGGCGTCTGGAGCTGTATGGTCTGCAACCGAACCATCCGTCCGATGCTCCGCGAAGAGAGCAAGCCTCCGTTATAGTGTTCCATTTAGCGGATTTAGAAGATTGCGATGCGAGGTGAACATCCTATCCTACAATCTCCGCGGCTCGGACTCAATTATCACCGCACACAGCGCTGCGCAGATCTTTCATGAGCTGTTAGAATCGTACAACGTAAGCTTCCGTATTCATTCTCACTATGCCATGTGGGAAAAATGCCTTATCAACCCTCCTCCAGTCGCGTGGCGTCTCTGTATTCATTACACACCTCCGTCCTTCCGTGCTTCTGATATTTGAACGTGCGGGGATCGTTGCCCTTCTCGGGGAGGACGCGTTCTTTGAGGACGTTGCAGCAGCAATGTCGCGTATAGAAATGGTTGAACTCATGGCCTCTCAGCGGCATTAGACGCTAGCTTGGTAGCTGTCACATATTCTTGCCTTCTTTGTCATCCGACATTATGTAGAGGTGCGTGCGGGTCAATGTGTGGAACGTCCCACGATCTTCCAGCAAGTTACACATCCACACTATTCATATTTGGCATGATACCATCCTATATAATAATAGACACTAATATATAAACATCTGTGGCCGCTTGGTAAGGTCCCAAACATCACCGTCGGCCACTCATGCTGAAGCGGGCCTTGACCGATCCATCCGATAACTTGGGTAGTGCTGACCTTTTGCCTGTTGATATCCAACCCTTGACTTTTCCCTTGAGACCTTCGATCAATTTCTTAGGGTCCTCCGACGGATCCTTAATATCTGTTGCTTGAGCCTTAAATAGTTTGGCTAGCGTTTTCCGCATGAGCTTCGTCTGTGGCTGGTCTCGGGGTGGAAACTCGTCCATTATACGTTCACTTATATCACTTGGAACCGCCACCTTATCGTCGGAGATATTGGTTTCGTCACCATGTCCTATCCAGTCCAAAGTAGTAATATCGGTCTCGTGCGAAGTTGACCATTCCGCGCGTTCGCCTGGGACGATCCAATCCGGGATGTCTCTGGCTCTGTCGGCCGGGACATACCATGATTCACTGGTTTGGCGGGGATCTTCTTTATTTGAAACAGGGAGCGTGTGACGATCCGATGGTCTTGGGGTCGTATCGTCCTCGGCGTCGACATCTTCAAGTATACCGGAATGGGAGAGCGCGGGTTGATGATATCTATCGAAACCTGGGCTTCTCGGGCGAGGAATCGCCGTAGGCCCTGTCACCGTGCTATCCGATGCCGTGCTGCTGTTGGACGTAGGCCTGGAAATAGCGGGGAAGGACCTCATGGCGAGCCTGTCCAGCTTTGAGAAGCACCAGTCCAAAGAAGGGCGCTGTTCTGGGCTGAAGTTCCAGCAGGATGATAGTATCTCCCATACTTGGAAGGGGATAGCAGGCGTCTCTTCGTATATTGGTATCTTCCTGTGAGATAGACACCTAAAAACTGCAAAGGCATTGGCGTAGTGGTAAGGTATTAGTCCTGAAAGAATCTGAACACATTGTTAGTGTAAATTCCATTGTCAACAGAAGGCCTTCTCTGCGCACCTCTCGAGCCACCATCGCGAAAGACCAGCAATCCGCACGCTCGTCCGGTAACTTATGTTCATCATCCCTTCCAAGTTGCAAAAGTTCCGGTGCTAGATATCTAACGTCTAGTGCTCCAGTCGAGGACGTCCCTAGAGAGTCTTCTGATTCCGAAAGGAGCGAGGCTAGGCCGTATCCAGATATGACTGCCGTGCCATTATCAGAAATTAAAATCTTCGACTGAGACACTTGTGATCAGAAATTGAAACGAATGTATTAGGCGTGAACATACTCACCGGCCTAAGCTCGCTATGAATAATACCATTTTTGTGAAGATAGCTTAACCCTGACGAGAGCTGCCTAACCTACCATCAAACATATTAGCGTGTCATTTGAGAACCGCTTATTTAAAAGGGAGCTCACCAAATTCAGCCTGTTACTGTCGCTACATATGTTAGGGTCTCCGTCGTTGCTAGATAGGTAAGATGAAACATTCCCATTTTTATAAAAATGAGTCAGAATGGCGGGATAATGACCCGGGAATGCATCTGAAAGCCCTATCAAACGAACGATATTGGGGTGCTTGAGGCGATCGCATAGGAAGGCGAATTTTTTGAGCATTTTCTATTTGGATGCATTTGAATCATCTGTTTGTTATATATTAGAAAAGACCTACCAGCTTTGTTACCTCGGTATGTTTGTAGCGAAGCATATGCACATCTCGTGTAACTCGAGCTGCGATCTTAAAAGGAGTTGATGTCAATATAATATTCTACTCGACCCCGTACCTGCCAAACCACTCACCCACACGGTCTTGTTTGCATTATTCAAAAACTTTCCGGAAAAGATCGTTGAATGCGCTCCTCCAGCGTGGATTTGGAAGTCTGAAATTCGTATGTCTTTTATATACTGACGAAATAAAAATAAAAACCCTTGAGAAACCAAGTCGCGCCCAAAACTCGCAACTGTGCTTACCAGTTCATCTAAGCTCCTAAGCTCCTGATTGCGGTTTAAAGTTGAGCCAGGGTCATTTGACTCATCAATGTCGCCTGTCGAAAGGGCACCTGACTCTTTTTGGTCCAATTCGGGTGCGAGAGATTTAATAGATTTGGCAAGAGATCGTGCAACTGGTCTAATGCTTGGATCATCGTGCCAACACCGCGAAAAGAAATCCCAGACAAGATCGGGTAGCCTTGGATACCTCGTCCTGTCTGGTCTTTCTTTCTTGAGCGACACCGCAAGGACAACTAGTTTAGCGGTATTCAAATAGTAAAATGCCGGTAAACGAGTGGTGATCTGGCAAAATAGTCGGTATCTCTTAAAACCGGGTCAAAGTATTCGGACGTTACCTCCAAGCTCAACATGCCAAAAGCGTAGACATCCGTCTCGAATGTGCTTCCCGATTCAGAATTCATCAACTCCGGCGCCAGGTATCGTATCTTTCCCAAAAAATTATCGTTATTTTCCTGTCCTGTCCCCTCCTGCAAGTAGAAGTCCTGATTTATCAACCGGGATAGACCAAAGTCGGTGATACAGGCCTCTCCATCATCGGATATAAGGATGTTTTTCTGGAAGCCGATATTATAATTAACGTGCCTCCAGAGGAAAAAAAGAAGCCTCTCACAGAAGAAAGGTCGCCATGTATAACATGCTGGTCATTGTGTAGATATTCAATGCCCGCTGCTATTCCAGACATCTTGGAAGTTTTTGAGGACTAGTCTCGATAGGCGAGATAAAATGTACGTACCAGTTTAACAGCGTTTATGGCCGGAGAACCTTGCAAGCTTCCTTCGATGTACCTTTTCAAATCACCATATCGGAAATATGAACAGACCATTCCAATTGAACCAGAAAAATGAGATACGATGCCTATAAAAGGCACTATATTCCGATGAGACAAATTCATCCAGAGAGAGCATTCCTTATAGAATCTCTGACGCATAATTTAAGCTCCACCATCAATGTAAGGGATTATATGGGCGTGACTCACCCTCTTCTCCTTATGGTCAAACTTCTGGCGTAAGACTTTAATAGCAATCTAGAGCGCAAGTTCTAGTGAGTCAGGAGTAGTGTAATTGGATAAAACTCTGCATACCTTTCTCTCCAATGCTTCTGCTCGCCAAGTTCCTTCGTACACGTCAGCGAATGCGCCTGATCCGATTGCGTCCGGATTTATGCTAATCACATCGTCCGAGACGTCCTGCTGAGTTTTAGTACAAGTCCTCAAGTCGCTGATACGACCGCAGAACATACAGGTATAGCTGCTTCAGATACATGGTTTCCTGAAATCTGTCAAATATTTAATTAATGTTAGTAGCGGGGTTGATGGCAGGAAATAGTAGCCGTACAATAATGTCATCCAATTCTTGTTCAACTTCCTCCATAGTTGGGCGTAAAACAGGCACACGTCGCCAACACTTCTTGCAAATTTTCCATATTAATTGCTCAGGAAGAGAGCCATTCTCTAGAGTTGAAGATGGATACCGATGCTCTAGTATAGCGCGGATGACAAGTGCCTCGTTCGCAAGATTGGAATAAGGTATTTTGTGTTCCAGTAGTTCCTGTCGGTATTATACTTTAGTGAAGGCATAGAGGGGAAATAGAATGCAGTCAACTTATCAACTTACAAAACACGTCATCCCGAACGCCCAAACATCAGTCTCCGTTGTTTGCAACCTTACATCTTCTGAGCTGTCTGAGTCGCAGTCCGACTTTTCACCATCTGCGATTCCCGTCTCGGACTCGGGAGCTTCGGGACCTTGTAATAGCTCGACCGCCATCCAGGCAAGGCTACCCTTCAGGTTCTTGGTGTTCCCGATAGTTTTTGAAGCTATGAAGCGAGATAGACCAAAATCAAGAAGCACGGGCTCGCCCGAAGAAGAAACAAGAACATTGTCCTATAAAGCTGTTAAAAGGTCTCGAGATGCGGAAAAAATGGACTTGTTACGGACACATTTCAGATCTGAGTGCACAATGCCTTTACGGTGGAGATAAGACAAGCCCGAAGCGATGCCTTTGATCTAGACACGGACACGGATATTTCAGGTAGTGTTGCGAGACAGACTACATTTTGGAAATAAGTCCTTACCAGTTTCAGTTTCTCGTCGACTGATTTGCCGTACGAGAAATTGCCGACTGTCCCATTCTCCATCCATGGAGAGACGAGGGCAAAGTGATCGCCGCGGTATAGGACATACCCCAAAAAGGGAAGGATGTTGGGATGCTCGATGCTCGACCAGATCCTGAGCTCCCTACAAAACGACTACAACGCCATTTACGTCCTGACAACATTGATCCACAAGCAGAAATCTCACTCTGAAGAAGTTGTCGACGTCACGATAGATATGCGGCCCTCGAAGTTTCTTGATAGCAACCAGCCTGCCGTTGTACGTCCCTCGGTACACGTCGCAGAACCCGCCATTTGCGCTGGCTACTGGATCGTCGTCTTGCTCGATCTTCCCAGTCAGATTCAAATGGGAAAGATCAGCGAGTTGCTTGGACAAAATCGAGGGAATGTCCTGCGCTCGGCTTCGTCGAGACACGGCTTTCATTGTGTATGAAAACTCATAAGGATCAAGCCAGTGTTGACGTTTTTATCAAAGGCAGGGAGACAAGAAGAGGGGAGGGGCGAGAGGCGCTTGTCGACTGCGCGCGCTTATTTGAACAGCTTCAAGGGCGGCATTTGAGTTGCGGAAGCTTACCTCGAGGCGGTTTGATTGATTCGTCCAAAACAAGCAGTACTGGTGAAGCGCTCAGGTCTCGTTATGCCGTTTACACTACTAATAGTTCCGTAACTAATCATGAACAGCTTACTGTGATCAAAGTTTGGCGCGCTCAGCAGACCTTTTACCGCGCGCGTCGATGATGACCTGTGCGACTCTTTTCACTGCTTCCTCAAAATCGTCTTCATTTAGCTGACTGAACGACACCCGAATATACGCCGTCTTCTTCCCGTCAGGTATGAAAGCAGCCCCAGGCAATACTACAATCTTACGCTGCAAGGCGAGCGTAAGGACGATACCCGAGTCACCTTCGGCAGCGTCAGAGTCGGAGGGGTCATTCAATAGGAGCTTGATCCTAGTGAGTAAGGGAAAGATGAGTTCGTTGACAACATCTCCACGGAATATGGTGCTCCGGATACTCACCAGAAGAACATGCCTGCATCGGGGGCTGACCATTCCGCCAGGCCTCGGAGGTGTCGATGCATAGCACTCTCGAATTTGTCTCTCCGATGCTGGTAAAAGCTTGCTGCTCTCTCTGCATGTTTTTGGAACCCGTCATAGCCCCAGGAACGAAGGAGCTTTTCCACGACGACCTGGGTCATCGAAGCGGTCTGCAAATTCAAGAATGATGTCTGACATCCCGAGTGACATCAGGTTGTGTGCGGCACATAAACAGAAAGGAGTTACGTGAGTATCCACGGCTTCAATGATTGCCTCGGGTCCGGACGCGAATCCTATCCTTAAACCTCCGCCGAGTATCTTTGATAGACTGTCGAAGCGGACGACCCGACCCACATCTGGCTGCTCTAACTCAAGTTCGAAGTACGACTTCGGCCGAGGCAGTTTTCCATAGTAGAGATGATAGTATGGATCGTCTGGGCGCAGTGAGCGTGTCAATTTAGAAGTCTACCAAGTTCGACTCTTCCCACCGACCTTCAAAGATGAGGAAATTATACTTTCTGGCCAAATCTAGAGTTTCACGTCTTCGACCAAGGGTAGTAGTCACGCCAGAGGGATTGCAGCCGAACTTTGAGTGTGTAAGTTCTTCAATACATAACCGAATAGCCTACGATGCTTACGGGGACTGTATACAGAAATTTGGGGTATGGTCTGGAACTCGGCCAATTCTCCAGGATGTTTCGAAGTGACGACGACTTTATGCCTTCATGATCGGATTCGACGGCTATGCAAAGCTTAGGATGGGCCGACACACCACTTTAAAATCGGATAAGATTGACGTACGGATTATATTGCACTTCAGTTTTTCGAGCACCAGGGTGATCCCGCTATATTCTGTCTGATGAGACAGGTACCTTGATTCACGTATTGGTGGTGGTACTCACACATATGCAGGCGATTCAACTAAAGCGAAATCCCCGGGCCTTATCACGGCATCTGCTGTCTTTGATTGTTCGCGTTAGAAACGAACTGCAAGTAGAAAGATGACTGCTGACTTTGTACAAAGCGTCCTGCGACCCAGTGGTCGTACATGTCGACCAGCCCTCTCCTTTCTTCCGTCCGTGCAGAAGCTCCTGAAGTCCCGCGACCCAATCCAACAAAGGGGCATAACCTCTTGTCGGGCCATACTGTATAGCACTGACCAACTCAGGACCCGTGATGCTCAGCAGCTCCTCTTGGGTCGGGTCAAATGGGGATCTGGCAGTGAATTGGAACGAAGTCATGGGGAAAACAGAGGCGTTGGGCTTGCCGGCGAGCAAAGTGATCATGCCGGGCTGGCGCTCGTGATGGTCCAAGCTACGAACTGTGAAGGTATGTCATGAGTCTCTTTTCACCACGAGGTCATATCAATGTCGCTGACTTGGGTTTGACTTTCCTCCTGTTACTGTCGTCAGGAAGTGGTGGTAAGCCTCGCGCGGCAAGGCCACTGGAGCTCTCTGCGTAGCGAGGGAACTGGCGCAGGAGCTTGATGCAGCACTCGTAACTTTTTCGGTGGCTACGGACATGGTTGGCTATCTGGGAATTTGGAGGGGCTCTAAGCTAGGACTCCGGTTTTTAAGCTCACTGCTGCGTGCTGCATGGACACTTTCCCGGATCTTGAATCATGGAAGGCGCGGTAGAAGCGGAAAAATGGACCTTTTAACTCGATGCAAACCCCTGCGGCACCCTGGAGTAAGCCTCGATTCAGATCTTTGCACCCCAGCTCCGTCCAGCGAGTGCCTTACTCAGTATCTTTATGTCAGATCTCCTAGGCGGTCTCTATGATCGGCACAAGTGTCGATCATCATCATTTCTGTCCTTTAGAGGCGCTGACTCAGCTATGTGTCAGCAATGTCCTTGAGATCCGGTCTATGAGGCAAGCTCCTTCCGTTGTGCAGCCTTGAAAACTGCGTGCTTTCGACGGTTTCGGCAAGTGTCTATCTTTCTCCCCTGTCCTCATGGCCATTTTCTCTAGGAAAATTTCTTGTCTCCATATGTGACGTCTGTTCTCTCCGACGTAAACTGACCCGACTTCCGGAAAAGAGAAGGTGGTATCCGATACGTGTAATGTTTAAAGAAACCAGTAGGCCGCTATCGAAATCATTCTATAGAGGCGAGGCACTGGCAGGCATAGTTATTAGTAGGTTTTCCGAGGAGCAGCTACGTTGGCAACTGCATTGAATTGCGCTTCACTTTATCTGCGACTTCGCACGAAGACAGGCTTTGATATGTCTTCCCTCCTATCTTCCCCGCATCTACTTGCGGCCTTAACTGGGCTCGCTACTCGGAATATTTGTGCTCTCGATTCTAAGCTTTGCGCATTTCTCGGGTCGAGTCTGTGACTACTGTGGATCCGCTCCTTCGGTTTGCATCGCATCAATAAAACTGCTGCCAGTGACTGGGACTTTCCGGACCAGACCATTGTAGTGGCGTCCTCAGGCCTCGTACCCGTCGGTAAACCGACGAATCCGAGTCAGATGCTCGATCCTTCATGCTACCTCGGGCACTCCACCACTGGCACGCTCCGAAACTGTCGGGGCATCATCTAGGCTTTAGGCCAGGATTAGGGAATGTGTCCTTCCTCTTCCCCTTATTCTCGAACTGCTGAGAGCCCTCGAGACAGGAGTCTCACTAACTCGTCAATTCGAGTTTCAAGCTCAGATTGTCCCACCTGAAAAACTGTCCCCCAGAAGAATAACGTCCATGCGTGCCGTACACACATGATGAGGAAGCTAGCTGGTAATTGGTTTGCGTCTGCGTCGGCCTTTCTCATATGACCTCAAGCTGTTCGCGTGCGCACGGCGTTTGTTAGCTTGACCCCAGTATTGGTAGAAAATGAGTCAACGGCAGCTTCGACATCCCTTTTCCACCAGTCGCTGACAAATAACCCCCTTCCCTGGCAGCATCCTTCGTTCGATCAATCGTCTACGAGTAACTTGTCCGCGCGGAATCGGACTATTGAGTTCTGCAGCCTCCGCATTGCATGGCTTCTTGGCTTACCGTACGGATCTAGGGCACGATTGCGGGTATACTCACCGCCCTGCAAAGAACCGCGAATAGCTCCACTTGTATGACCGTGCCTGGAAGAATCAAGATATCCGTTAATTCCACCCTTTGAATATACATTTCTGTGGCTGAGGGCCCAGGTCAATTACACCGGTAGACACTCAGTATATAATGCGACGTTCGTGATGAACATTGGATGTGCAAGTTACAGTAATTCAATGTGTGAGTGCCTATGCCTTCTCTGCGGACTACTGTAACCCGAGGACTAATTCAATTCGGGCTTGGGCGGGAATTTGCGCGTGGGTGGAAGTCTCCGAAGACTCAGCACCCTAAAAAGATAAAGCCGCGCATGTATTGTCGTTTACCGCCGGCATCAATAGTTTTTCTTAGAATCTAGTACGTTTTGAGAAGAGATTTTGCCGGCTCTGGGGTCTGGTCTGGCTGGAGTATTTACGAGTTTCCAATACGACAAGTACCATTGGTCACCTACTTTCTCCCCTCCTTTTTAAAAGGATTCGGAGCGCCAGTCTGTGCTAAAAGAGTGGGTTGACATCCGAGTCGAGCGCGTCACAATTTGAAAATCGCGAAATTCTTGATGGATGATTACTCCATTGAACATCCTGGTAGGCCGCTCGCACTTTGACTCTTCCTGCGAGTACTGGCATTCATCTGTTTTCATCTCCACGCCCAGGCCCAATCGTTCCTTGGCGGCTCGATAGGCAAAGCCAAGACCTTAGCCGGCATTTCTTGAGAACAGATCACGCCGCACCGCCTCTTAATCTCTTTAATTAACAAAGCGCGGAGGTCTAGAGCAGCATCCATAGTAACAGCAAAATGACGTTGGTCACTAGACATTATTGGGAGGTGCGTAACTGGCACCGTTTGACTCAAGTGACGCCCGAATCAGGATGTGGAGACCCCGATGCAAGTAGCGACCGTTGGAGACCTCTGGTGTTATTTCAGGGATATGTTAGTCTTGTGGCTATGGGTATGAAAGTAGGGACGCACCAATCAAAATGCATATGGATGAGTAGTGGTATTTCCGAAAAATACCCATCAAGAACAATGCTAAGGTAGGGGGGGATCGATCCTAATAATGAGGGCCAGGCGCCCATTTCCGGGGCTAGGTGCATGAAGGGTGAGGCAGTCAGGGGTTTTGTCTACTCGCAGGTGGCATGCGCGACACAAGCATTCAATACATCAGTGAACGCTGCAGCCTGAAGGTCGGTGTGCCGTTGCTACACTGGAACCTCCATCCGCCTACAAAGAGCAAGCTAGCAGGATTCGTCTTCCAACGTCCAACGTCCAGGTGCCGAAGCACCGAGAACATCAGGAACATTACACCAACTTCAAAAGCAAAGGACAATGACTGACCATAATGACTCGGGCTCGCTGCAACAATTACCTGGTCTGAATCCTCCCGAATTTTATTCTCTATCCATGCCTGAAGAAGGTGGTACATTGAGGCACGATAAATACTACATCCCGAGCGGCGATATCGTTTTCAAGGTGAGTGTTAGCTGGATTGACTGGAAAACATTTTCAACAATAGTCATAGGTGGAAGACACACTGTTTAGGGTCCACCGGTACTTCTTTGAACGCGACTCACCAGTCTTCAAAGACATGCTTTCCCTCCCCCAGTCACCGGATAATGTTCTAGAAGGCATGTCGGATGAAAACCCTATCCATTTGCCACAAGTTACGGCTACTGAATTCGCACACTTTTTATGGGTCTTCTACAATCCGTGGGTATCCATTCCTCTCTCCTTTTCAGTCAGACTAAACACGTGCCTGCCGGTTCCGAAGAAAGTACTCGATCTATGACGCGTCGATGGACGCGTGGATAGCGATCTTGCGACTCGCGCACCGCTGGGAGTTCGCCGAGGTGCGCGAGCTCGCGTTCCGGGAGCTCGACCGTATGCATATCCCACCCGTGACGCGCTTAGTACTCGCGGAAAAGTACGATGCGGCGCCCGACTGGTATGCGAAGACACTCACAGAGCTCGAAACCCGGGCGGCATCATTCAAGCATGCGGAACTCGGGCGGCTTGGGCCAGTGATGAAATCGAAAGTCAATGAGATTCTCCGTAGAAACTACCTCTGGACTCGCAGAAGGGTGAACCCGCCGCGCCCGCATGCCATACATCATCCAAGTATTTCCGACATACAGCAATCGTATCTGTTTCCCACAATACAAGTATCGCCCCGCGTATCATACGCAAGTTCGATATATACTTTTCCTCGGAGTTCAGAATTTGAGGCACGTATGGTCATGGAAGTGAGCAAGGCCAAAGCACTTATCACATGGTGTTGTCTCTCTAGATATCGACCGAGTCTGACTATGATCCGGCAGGTGTACGAACAGCCGTAGTGTGTACAGTCTTTGAAATTGACCGAGGCTGAAGCAGTAACCATATAGCGTTGTTTTTCCAGCTACCGCCGCAGCGAACGCCTCGTCCTCCTATCCGTCTGCCGAGCTACCAGCGTAAGAAGAGGATGTTGCGACGTCTTGTTCACTTCTTGAACTTGTCGAGATCTGGAGACGTAGATTCGTCGGGATCTGGGGACATCTTGTTTTCCTAGTGACATCTATTCAGTGTTCACCACTTTATACTATATGCGGCTGGGTACGCTTATGTAATAAGTACTTATTTAATGTAAACTATGTTAATATATGTGGGGAGCCCACATAGAGTGGAGAGGCGAAGCTTTGACTCACGGCTTAATCCTACATGTAGTTGAGCAAGGGACGGCTTTCTTCTAAGGCTGGCTTGAGGGGTAAGAGCTTGTTCTCACCGGGGGGGGGGGGCACACAGCCACCACACTTTGCTGACTAATCTAGCTTTTTGGAGGCCCTTAACCGGATAACTGGAGGGTTCCGCCCCCCAATGACCGAGGATGAAATTGAGGGTGATTTTCCGAAATTGCTGAGCCTGAAGCTCGAAGAGTTCAGCACGCGCGGTTGGAGTCCTCGATCTCCAGCGTTACATTCCTTCCTTGGGCCGCCCATACCCCTATTTCCGTTTTTCGTTCCGCACAAAACCGCTTTCCGCCCATCCATGTCCAACCTCGTCAGACCCTCTTGATTCACCCCATGCTATCTCGTCCGGCGGCACGCGCCCGCCTGCTTCCCTCCTTTGCTCGCATGTTTCGGGTGCAACTACTACGTAGCCAGCCCAAACTGGAACACCGCTGCCGACGTAGAACACGTCATCTCGAAAGGCCACACGATTCCTCTTGTAATTACTGGCTACTCTATCCCAGTGCACTGCTACTCATCGACTCCTTCTGAGAGCGGAAATGTTTTTAAAAGGTTTCGCGTGTCCACGGCGTGCCTCATCGCAAACTATTGCGGTAAAACATTCTTACACCAGTAAGCGAGACCAACTTCACATAGATAAGCATTTTTCGATGCCAGACCGCCTCGCACTTGCCTTCTAATCCAGCTGAAATCAGGAAGTTCAGAAGAGCAACCACATACAGCAGCAAGAGAGCACTGATTACTAGGTCCGGAGGTAAGTAACCGGTCCACTCCACTTCAGGCACAGCCATATCCTTGTGATTTAGCCCACTGGCAGTTTGTTCATATTTTGAATACAACATGCGGCATGCCTAATTATCCATTAACCGGGCACAGAAAAAGGACTCAGCGAATCACAATATTAAACTAGCTTGCAATAACAGGAAGCTGCTCCCCACCATGTGCGAAGAACTGGGCGCCTATGCCTGGGAATGTGCACGCAAAGGGCGAGGCGGTGCGGGCCTCTGTCCGGTTTAATATAGCTGCAACAATGAACACCACAGGGCGCTGTTACTGCATTGGTATTACCAACCAACCGCAAACAAACCAAGCCAACAGAATTCGCCCTCAACAGACAGTTGCAGACACGCCAGACACATCACTCTAATCTCAAAGGACCAGAGGATGATGTCTGACAACAACGTGTCGGGCTCCGAGTCGCTGCAACTATCGTTTGGTCCGAATCCGCCTAGACCGTCTTCTCTATACACAGACGAAGGAGACAGGACGCCGAGACACGGCGAATTCTACATTCCCAGCGGCGATGTGGTTTTCAAGGCAGGCTTTCGTTGAATAGACTATGGACTACATTTCTGACAACGGTCACCATAGGCGGAAAATACACTGTTCAGGGTTCACCGATATTTCCTTGTGCGCGAGTCGCCCGTGTTTAGGGACATGCTTTCCATGCCCCCGCCATCGAATGGATCTACGGAAGGCGTGTCAGACGAAAACCCCATCCATTTGCCACAGGTCACGGCCATTGGATTTGCGCATTTCCTTTGGGTCTTCTACAATCCGTGGGTATCCATTCCTCTCTTTTTCTGAGTCGGACTAAGCGCGTGCCGGCCGGCTCCAAAGAAAGTACTCGATCTATGACGCGTCGATGGACGAGTGGACAGCGATCCTGCGACTCGCTCACCGCTGGGAGTTCGCCGAGGTGCGCGAGCTCGGTCGGATGCACATCCCACCAGTGACGCGCTTAGTGCTCGCGGAAAAGTATGATGCGGCGCCTAACTGGCATGTGGAGGCACTCACGGAACTTGGGAACCGGGCAGAGCCCCTCACGCTTGCGGAGGGTGAAGAGCTCGGGCTGAGGACGGCGTTGAGGGTTGCTGAACTGCGCGAGAGCATCTACAGGCGGAATGATAACAATCGACCCAGAAGGCGCTACAATGACAGCAGGAGGTCGAGGTCACCGTCACCATTTCGCGGCGGCCTACACATCACTCCACCTCAACCGCCTGTAATGATACGCGCCCCGCGCACTCCATCTCCTCCGCCTGTAATAATACAAGCCCCATACACACCGCTCATGGTCCCGGAGGTACGTGAGCTAAACAGATGCGGCCGAAGTTGAGACGGTAACCACATGGTGTCGATTCACTAGATAATATCTTTAAACTCTGCTTCGCAAATCGGCCGGGTTGAGAGCAAGAAACGGCGATTCGTCCGTTTTTTGAGGTCGGTATTTGGACGGACGTGACAATTTGGGTGTACCGACAACTATTCGTTATCCTACGTTTTGGCGAGGGTACATCCGATGTTGGAGTCTATTTTTTATAGCGAATAACTACTCGAGACGATTTTGACGCGGATTTGCTGCGAGGATCGAGTGAAGCCAACTACACACGGGCAAAAACTCAGCGAAATTATTCGGCCTCCTTCTGAATAGCTGAAGTTCTCATAAGCGTCTAGGAACAAGAAAAAAAATTGAGATCGTGAATAACTCACCAGCACCCCAGTAAGGTTTGACAAGCAGTGTGGACCACTCCGAGTCTGCTTTTCGGCCGGTCAATCATTTTTTACATTCGCCTACTATCGTATGACCACTCTTACAAACGTTTTGTATTTTGACTCTACAACACTCAAACTTTGACCAATTCAAGTTTGCTTTTACAAGATGGCTGTCTTCATATTTATCCATATCTGTGATTTTTTTCGATATATAAAATCTCTCGGAGTGAATGTGCCCTCCACTTGCAAACTTTTGTCACAGACTGTCACCGCCATTTTTACCCTCCGCCTGATACTAAGCGATCACGATGGTGTTGAGCTGCTTACTTAGAAATTGTAAATGCATTTTGTCACCCTTTTGTCACCCTTCCAGATTGTATGCATTTTTTCTCTGCACCACAAAATGTTTCTCACTCGGGAACAGCTCAGTAACCTACCTTATCCTATATTATATAAATTCTCATAGAATATATATATACTGATTAATACACACATTGTGCAAGTCGGAAGTCCCAAAAGCTTCTACTCACTTGGAAGAACAGTATTTTGGCAATAGCTCCAAAATAAGTCATTTCTTCAAGAAAAAAGCGACACTTACATTCTTAAATGCTCCTTTTAGTTGTATTTGAGCATTTATAGGGCTGGTCCAGTTGTGTGGAAGCTCAGAACTAAAATTTTGTAAGGGAGGTCCCGTTTGCAGTAAGAGTCGTCATGCGATAGTTCATGTTTATCCGAGTCGAAACCGTAAAATTGTTTGCTATTTGTGCTTCTCCAATGGTCGTCTTCTATATCTTGGATAAACATGTATCGTGCCCCTATATCCCACAAACAATACAGTTAACGGATAAGCAGGTAGACTTCATTCAAAATGCGGACTCGGAACAACTTGAGGGCTGTGCTAGCGGATCACAAATAGTTAATCAAATATATGGTAACAAAAGCATTTACTGTAAGAGGCAACTGTATTCGGGTTTGTCCCCCGTGAGAAGAACACAACGAATTGCAATGGAAACTAATCTACAGTGACTCGGAGAGGAAGCTCCCCACGATGTGCGAAAATATGGGGTCGTAATTGGCATCCGAGGATCGGGCGCCTATACCTTATAAGGCCAGGCGGTGCGGGCGTCTATCCGGCCCGTTGTATTTAATACAGCAGTGAACATTCAAGTTACAGGCCGCTGCACTGCTGCTGCATTGGTATTATCAACCAACTGCAAACAGCCAAGCTAACAAAACACGCCCTCAACAGACAGTTGCAGGGACCAGAGGATGATGTCTGACAACAACGTGCAGAACTCTGAGCCGCTGCAACTATCACCCGGTCCGAGTCCGCTTACTAGACCGTCTTCTCTATACACAGACGAAGGAGACAACACAGTGAGACACCACGAATATTACATTCCGAGCGGCGATGTGGTCTTCAAGGCAAGCTTTCCTTGAATAGACTATGGACTACTTTTCTGACAACGGTCATCATAGGTGGAAAATACACTGTTCAGGATTCACCGATATTTCCTTGTGCGCGACTCGTCCGTGTTTAGGGACATGCTTTCCATGCCCCCTCCATCGAATGGATCCCTAGAAGGCGTGTCAGACGAAAACCCCATCCATTTGCCACGGGTCATGGCCATTGAGTTTGCGCACTTCCTCTGGGTCTTCTACAATCCGTGGGTAGTATCCGTTCCACTCCCTTTTAAGTCGCGCTAAACACGTGCCGTTTCGTTCCAAAGAAAGTACTCGGTATACGGCGCATCGCTGGACGCTTGGATAGCGATCTTGCGACTCGCACACCGCTGGAAGTTCGCCGAGATGCGCGAGCTCGCGTTCGTGGAGCTTGACCGGAAGTACATCTCACCCGCGACGCGCTTAGTGCTCGCAGAAATGTACGATGCGGCGCCCGACTGGTATGCGGAGGTACTCGCAGGAAACCCGGTTGAGCTTTTCACGAATGGGGAATTCGCGCGGCTTGGGCCAGTGATGAAGTCGAAAGTCAATAAACGACTTGAGGACATTCGCAGGTAGAGCAACAAAAATTGATCAGTCCGGGAGGCGATTATGTGAAGCTGTCCGTATCCAGCTCCCGTCCGAACTGTTCGACCTCAACCTGTCCCTCCGGGGCCTACTAGATTAGTGACTTCACCCACTGTTACGCTACCCATCGCTATCCAAACCCAAACCCATCATCTGCTGCCTTTTATAATATATAAATATATAATACCGGCCCCGCCCACGCCACCGAGCAGTATGCGCCTACGGTCTTGGAGGTACGTGCAGTACAGTACTTGGATGCGGTCGAAGCGGAAGCGGTGATCACATGGCGTCTATTCTTTAGACTCTGCTACGCATATTGACCGGGGTGAGGGCGTTTTGTTCGTCTTTTGAGGTCAGTATTTGGACGTTCGCGACATCCCGGATATTTCGGCGGCTATTTATTATCATCCATTTTGTCGAAGAAACGCCCGACGTTAAAGTCGATTTTGTAGCAAATAACGACTGAGATATGATTTACTATAAGGAACGAACTAAGCCCACCCACGGGCAAGAACTCAGCGCAAATGCTTTTATTCGGCCTCCATCTGAATAGCTAAAGTTCTCATGAGCGTCCAGGAACAAGAAAAAAGATAACCGCGACTGAGATCATGAATAACTCACCAGCACCTTTTTTCAGGTGAAGGTTTGACAAGCAGTGTGAACCTCCTTGCTTTTTCGGCTGGTCCATTACTTTTACATTCACTTGTAGGAGAGCAAACCCGAATACAGCTGCTTCCTATACCCTCATTGAAACTGTAAATTTGTTTGCTATTTGTGCTTCCCTAATGGCTGTCTTCCGAGTCTATATTTTGGATATGTCGTGCTCAAATATCCCATAAACAATACGGTTGACGGACAAGCAGGTAGTATACTTATTCAAAATGAGGAACAAGGCCGTAGCAAGTCACATCAGTTAATCAAATATACGGTTACAAAAATATTTAGGAGGCAACTGTATTCGGGTTTGTTGCCTGTGAGAAGTACACACTACTACACGGCGAATCACAAGAGAAAACTAATCTACAGTAATAAGAAGCTGCTCCCCACGATGTGCGAAAAAATGGGGTCGTAAATTGGCATCTTGGCAAAGGATCCGGGAGCCTATACCTTCTAGGTACTAGTGAACACAGGATCCCTGCATCCCTTCCCTGCCGGTTAATCAATCTCGCAGGGATGCACAACACTGATTACACGGCGCGGGAAATGACATTTAGTCTGTTGGATCGAGGCGTGTCGTAAGGATGGAAAACGTTGAACGCTCTTCGTGAAAGAGAGATACTTAAAGTTTTCTGTCTCGACCACATGCATCATTTCGATGGCGCCAACGGCATTTCCCGTGCCGTGTTAGGATCCAAGGTTCCGGCCCGGGCGCCTATGCCTGGGAATATGTACATAAAGTTGAAGGGCGACGCGGGCGTCTGTTCGGTTCAATATTGCAAGTTGCAACAATGAATGAACAACACAGGCCTAGGGCGCTGTTACTGCATTGGTATAACCAATCAACTACAAACAGCCAAGCTAACAAAACACGCCCTCAACAGACAGTTGCAGACACCCCAGACACATCGCTCTGATCTCAAAGGATGATATCTGACAACAATGTGTCGAACTCCGAGCCGCTGCAATTATCACCTGGTACGAGTCCGCTTACTAGACCGTCATCTCTATACACAGACGAAGGAGACAAGACGTCGAGAAAACACGAACTCTACATTCCCGGCGGCGATGTGGTCTTCGAGGCAAGCTTTCGTTGAATAGAGTATGGATTACTTTTCTGACAACAGGCACCATAGGTAGAAAATACACTGTTCAGGGTACACAGATACTTCTTTGTACGCGAGTCGCCCGTGTTTAGGGACATGCTTTCTATGCCCCCGCCATCGAATGGATCCCTAGAAGACGTGTCAGACGAAACTCCAATCCATTTGCCACAGGTCGCGGCCTTTGAATTTGCGCATTTCCTTTGGGTCTTCTACAATCGGTGGGTATCCATTCCTCTCTTTTTCCGAGTCGGACTAAATGCGTGCCTGCCGGTTCCGAAGAAAGTACTCGATCTATGACGCATCGCTGGACGCATGGAAAACGATCTTGAGACTCGCGCATCGCTGGGAGTTCCCCGAGGTGATCCGTCTTGCGTTCCGGGAGCTCGGTCAAATGTACATCCCACCAGTGACGCGCTTAGCGCTCGCGGAAAAATATGATGCGGCGCCCGACTGGCATGCGGAGGCACTCGCGGAACTTGGGAACCGAGCAGAGCCCCTCACGCTTGAGGAGGGCGAAGAGCTCGGGCTGAGGACGGTGGTGATGATTGCTGAGCTGCGCGAGAGCATCTACAGGCGGAATGATAACAATAACAATCAACCCAGAATGCACTCCTATAGCAGAAACAATCAACCCAGAATTCTCTCCTATAGCAGAACTGAACCGTGGGGACCAATTCGATGCATCACTCCCCCTCCACCTGGAATAATATACCGCCCGCGCACTCCATCTCCTCCGCCTATAAGAGTACACTCCCCACAAATACACGCCCCACACACTCCACCTCATCTGCCATCAGTGATAGAACTTACTCCGCCCATGACCTCGGGGGTACGAGGGCTAATTGGATACAACCGAAGTTGAAGAGATAACCTCATGGTATCGGTTTTCTAGGAATTACGCTTCGATCGTGCTTTCGCAGAGCATTAGGGTTGAGAGCAAGAAACAGCGTTTCGTCCGTTTTTTGAGGTCGGTATTTGGACGATCGTGACGACTTGAGTATACCGACAACTATTGATTATCCTACATTTTGGCGAGGGTACATCCGATGTTAGAGTCGATTATGTAGCAAATAACGACTTGAAACGAGATTGTCGATTTTTTTTTTGACGATAATTACATAATTTACTGTGAGGATTGAATCAAGCCAACCACACACGGGCAAGAACTCAACGAAAACGTTTTTATTCGGCCTCCTTTTGAATAGCTAAAGTTCTCATAAGCGTCTAGGAACGAGAAATTTTATTAAATTGAGATCGTGAATAACTCGCCAGCACTCCAGGTGAAGGTTTGACAAGCAGCGTGAACTCCCTTCGAGTTGCTTTTTCGGCCGTTCCGTCAATCATTTTTTTACATCCACCTATACTATTGTGTGACCCTCTTACAAAATTCGCACTTCGGAGCTTCCATACAGCTGAACTACCTTCGGAAAAATCCATGTAGACCTAGTAAGCTGTGTAACAGTGAATGCAAAACTTTATATATACAGTATATAAAATTGCATTGGTGTGAAGCCATTAATATTGTCAAAATACATGTTTTTTCAATCTGTAGAAGTCACCTCTGGGACCACTGGCTCACACAACATGTGCGCATATCAGCAGATACAGTATATTGTCATAAACATATTTGCTATATAACAGGTTGTGTTATCATGCTATTCCGGGAGGAACAGCTCGTTGCAGTGCATAGAAGGAGAGAAATTCATCTAAGAAACAACAAAAGGTGATGGAATGTACTCGGCATTCTGTTCTGTTTAAAACTCTGCCTAGCATCCGGTGCTGAGTTTCCACCTGATGCTGAGTATCTATAAGAGGGGGACACCTTCATGCTAAAAGATTCTGCTTATCAAAAACTATCTGGAATTTTTTAAATAGCTAATGGGAAGTACAATATAAATGTTAAAAAGAAGAGAATACATGAAATTTTGAGTGCTGTAGGGGCAAAATACAAAAGTTTTGTAAGAGGGGTCACACAATAGTAGATCCATGGGGAAGCAAACCCAAGTTTAGCTGCTTCAAGTCCCTAAATTGAAACTGTAAATTTCTTTGCTATTTGTGATTCCCCAATGGCCTTCTATATCTTGGCTATATGTGTATCATGCTCCTGTATCCCACAAACAATACAGTTAATGGATAAGCAGGTATACTTTATTCAAAATGCGGACTCGGAGTAACTTGAAGGCTGTGCTAGCGGATCACAAATAGTTAATCAAATATATGGTTACAAAAGCATTTACAGCTGTTTGCATATATCATGGCACAACATGTCATGTGCAGGAATTTTTTTACATACTTGTAAAATAAATGACTTAGCCAAATTCAGCGTGAGATCAACTTAGTTGTGATGCATTGTGCTGTGGACTGTACATGCACCTGCCCTCTTCCCCTCCCTTGACAAAATGCCATACCACAAGATCAGTGATGATGTGAAAATTGCAGCAATATGTCTCTATGAGCATGAGCTTCTTCCTCTATGCACAATCCTTGACTGCTGTGGCTTCTCTCAGCAAACTTTCTGTAGATTGCATGCTCTGTACTGCCAAACTGGATTTGTCTCAAAGGTGGCTTCTCATCTTCAAGGGTGCCCTTGTTTGCTTCATAAAGAAGATATACAATATATTCTTATGCTTATCTGTCTCAAGCCTGACTACTTTCTGGATGAGCTGCTTGATCTGCTTTCTCAGAACTGCCTTGTCTCTGTGCATTGCACTACAGTATTTCGTGAGCTTGAATGATGTGGTGTATCACTGAAGAAACTCAAGAAAATCACTGAAGAGAGAGATGAAGAAGCTTGGGCAATGTATATGCTGGAAATGGCCCAGTATGAGCCTGAGCAACTCAGCTTCATGGATGAAGTTTCAAAGGATGAGAGAACAGTTGAATGAAGGAAGGGATGTGCAAAAAAGGGGAAGCAGGCAACAAAACGAGGTGTTTTTATTCATGGGCAGAGGCTCTCTGCAGAAGGGCTACTTACAGTTAATGGAATGGCTACATCTCTAGTTGTCAAAGGCTCTATGACAAAAGAGCTGTTTCTTGAGTTTCTTGAAGGGTCTGTTGTGAGTCCTTATCTTCTTGTTCTTCAATTCTAGGCTACCAACTTGAAAATATGCTTTCTATATTCCAGATGCTGCTTTGCTCTCCATTTCCAGGACCACTTAGTGTCCTCATTATGGATAATGCTTGGATACACCATGGGCCAGAGATCCAAGAGATTGCAGAGCACTTTGGTAAGTACTCCTTGAATCTATTCTTATTGGAATGACTAAAGTCTTGTTTGACCAGGCGTTCATATTCTATACTTGCCTGCATACTCCCCTGACCTCAATCCAATTGAAGAAGCTTTTTCAAAAATCAAGAATTTCATTTGGTGGAATGGGAGCTTGCTTGCAAAATCAAAATCCCTTTTTTTCGATATGTACTGCTGTATGGATATCATCACACCAGAGGATGTGGCAGGGTATTTTATTCATGCAGGGTACTTGTAATACATTAGAAAAGACATGTAATACATTAGTGAATAGTAAGCATCCTTGGTGAATTATCAGTCTGTCAGTGAGCGAATCTGTTACATTTTTCCTTTACTTTTCCTTACTGTGCTGACTCACTTCCTCTTCGTCATCATCAGTCAGCGCACCTCCCCCATTTCTCTGCCTTACTCATCCTTATTTCGCCTTACGCCATACGACGCCATGATGACGCCTTACTGCACCATCATGACATGCTTTGCTTACTGATCACCGTACTTGTATTACCAAGGCCTTCCTTGAGTTTCCAGGACCTTCCATAGTCTGGTAAACATACCTAACCAAGTCGCTACAGTAACAAACACCTAGAGTAGCATATAAGCATGTAACTTCAGTAGCATAAGCCCTAAGCTTGTGCTCTTTGTTCATACAAGCCCATTATCTGCTACCACCAGTCTACTGTGTGCCACTTGGCCATTAGTCACTTCGTCATAACCCGACTCGCTATAGAAGCCTACCACGTCCACATCGCCGATCAGGAAGCCCCACCGATGATCATCCTCGACTTATGACATCTAGGAAGCCCCGTTGCCGTACCATCAGTTCCGACGATCAGAAAGCCCCAACGTCGATCACCGAGTAACCATTGAGCTTAACAGAATCAATTAGACATCCTTTAGTGTAGCCCATTTGTGAGTTGCAACTTTCAGCACAGCAATGTGGCCAGACCTAAAGCCAGCAGCCTCCAGTTTAGCAACCAATGCTCTTAAAATCTACACATGTTGTGGTAGATGGTGAGGTGCAGTGGTAAATACAAGAGGAGCAGGGGTTATCAGTATAAACTGATGTATTTCATGGTAGAGACCAGCTCTCCTTATATACATCTACTGTGAGCTACATATACTATAACTATCATAGCTCTTTATCATATGGCATTATCATTGCGTTATTGTTCACTTAGTAAGGTGGTTGTTCATATGACCGCACACTATATTTAGTCATTCATTATATTTATTTAATACTCCCCTTCAAACTTTTACTAGGTGGAGTAGACTTGTAAAACATTTGATTAATTCAATCATTAGCACTTTCATCATAATATCAGCTTTTTGCTGTCCAGTTGGAATATATGAAACTGATATGGTTTCATTTTCAATATAATCTCATAAAAAATCTTTTCATATATCAATATGTTTCATTTGTTGTGTGTATTTTTGTTCTGCTGAATTAACTATTGTTATGGCTGCTTGATTATCACATAATATTTTTGTAGGTGTATCCAAGGTCTGCAGTACCTCTTCAACAAGTCTTCTAAGCCATATTGCTTCTTTTACTCCATGCATTAAAGCTTGTAGTTCAGCTTCACATACTGATAATGACACTAATTCTTGTTTTTTACTTGACCATGATGTTGTTGCATTTCCAATTTGAAATATATATCTGGATATTGCTTTATGGCCTTCTTGTGTCATACCATCAGCATCAGTGTATCCGATTAACTCAATTGGGTCTTTACCCCCAAGTATTAACCAATAATTGTTTGTTCCTTTTAAATATTTGAAGCAGTGTTTTACCACATTATAATGTTCAATACTAGGTTTGTTTAAATGCCTAGCAAATTGACCCATTGCGAATGATATATCAGGTCTAGTACAATCTGCTGCATATCATAATGCTCCAACCATATTCATATAAGGTATTTGTTTCATGAAATTTAATTCTTCATTAGTTGGATTTTCAAGTGATTTTAACACTTGTCCTGGTGTCATTGGTGTTTGTACCATTGCAGCTTCTTTTAATTTGTATTGTTCAATGATTGTATCAATGTAATTCTTTTGTCTTAGTTTTATTATTCTTTCTTTTTGATCTCGTTCGATTTCAATTCCTAACAACCAATGTATTTCGTTTCCATCTGTGATTTTAACATGTTTACTTATTGCCTTTTTTATAGCATTAATGATTGTTAGGTTTAATCCACATAGCATAATGTCATCAATGTGAATGAAAAGTATTAGGATTGTTTTTCCTTTTTCTTTTCTAAAGAATACTGTGTTGTCTTGGACTGCTTGTGTAAGTCCAATTCCTATTAGTATTTCAGATAATTTTTTATACCAACATCTGCCTGCTTGTTTTAGTCCATATAAAGCTTTTTTTAATTTTAAGACTTGTCCAGGTTTTGTTTCAATTAGATTGCCTGGCAGTGGCTTTATGTATATATTTTCATCTTTTTCTAATTCACCATATAAGTATGCTGACTTAATATCAATTTGATGAACTTCATAATCGTTTGTTGCACTCCAACTTAATATAGTTTGTACTGTAGCTAGTTGTGCTACTGGAGCAAATGTATCATTAGCATAGTAGTCAACACCTTCCATTTGAGTGAATCCTTGAACTACTAGTCTTGCTTTGTAACATTCAATTTTTCTGTTTGCTAATCTATTAAATAAATATAATGAACAACTAAGAATAATGAGTGGTCATATGAACAACCACCTTACTAAGTGAACAATAACGCAATGATAATGCCATATGATAAAGAGCTATGATAGTTATAGTATATGTAGCTCACAGTAGATGTATATAAGGAGAGCTGGTCTCTGTTAAGCTCAATGGTTACACAGTGATCGACATCAGGGCTTCCTGATCGTCGGGACTGATGGTACGGCAATGGGGCTTCCTAGATGTCGTAAGTCGAAGGTGATCGTCGATGGGGCTTCCTGATCGGTGATGTGGATGTGAGATGCTTCTAAGCGGAGTCGGATTACGACGAAGTGACTGAAGGGCCAAGTGGCATACAGTAGACTGGTGGTAGCAGATAATGGGCTTGTATGAACAAAGAGCACAAGCTTAGGGCTTGTGCTACTGAAGTTACATGCTTATATGCTACTCTATGTGTTTGCTACTGTAGCAACTTGGTTAGGTATGTTTACCAGACCTATGGATGGTCATGGAAACTCAAGGAAGGCCTTGGTAATACAAGTACGGTGATCAGTAAGCAAAGCACATCATGATGGTGCAATAAGGTGTCATCATGGCGTCTTATGGCGCAAGGCAAATAAGGATGAGTAAGGGAGAGAAATGGGGGAGTTGCACTGACTGATGATGATGAAGAGGAAGTGAGTCAGCGCATAAGGGAAAGTAAAGGAAAATTGTAACAGTCTCTACTATGAAATACATCAGTTTACACCGATAACCCCGCCTGACTCGTCTCTACCACTGCACCTCATAGTCTACCACAACGTGTGTAGAATTTAGGATAATCTTTTTGTTTTATAAACAAATCTTGTTCCAATTATATTTGTATTTTTTGGTGGATCAATGATTGTCCATGTAGATCTTTTGATTAATGTTTTTATTTCTTCTTTCATTGCTGAGATCCACTGATTTGCATCAATTCTATTGATTGCTTGTTGATATGAATTAGGATCACCTAATAATTCTGTATTGAATTGATTAAATTCCATAAGATAGGCTGCTGTGTTTTGTTCATCAAAATTTAGACCTAATGATTGTTTCATTGGATTTAATGTTCTTTTTGGTCTTTCTTTTGTTAATTCTTGTATTTGCTCATTTTGTTTTTCTATATTTTTCTCCCCTTCAATTTTAGATGGTGGAGAATCTAGAAATTTTAAGTTTCATTCAACTGTTATTTTTCTGTTATGATATGTTCAATGTCCTTTGCTTTCTTTGTCAAATCCTAGCCATTGTGCATATATTCCTTTAGGTTGTAATTTGTTAATGTCTTCTTGTTGTATTATGCAATATTGGCCAAATCCTTTCAAATTGTCTATGTTATAATTTTCATTATATCTTTTATAATATGGTGTTTTAAAATCAATAGCACACTTTGGAGTTCTATTGTAAACATAAGTACTGTATTTTACTGCTTCACCCCATAGACTTGGTGGCAGTTTTGCTTGTAGTAAGTTGACTTGTGTATTATTTAAAATTGTTTGATGTGATCGTTCTGCTACACCATTTTGTTGTGGTGTGTCATGTACTGTTAATTTTCATATTGTTCCATTTTTTTCTAAATATTCAGTGAATTGTTTACTTAAAAACACTGTATTGTTATCACTTTGTAATATTTTTATTGTTATATTATATTGTGTATTGAGCATGGTAGCCCAAGTTGTATAAGTGTTAAAACCTTCATCTTTTGTTTTTATTAAAATCATTTTAATCCATCTTGTAGCATTGTCTACAAGTGTTAGAAGATATTTATATCCTCCTATTGCATGTGTTGATGCAGGTCCCCATATATCCATATGTATATGGTTGCCAAATTTTTCTGCTAACTTTGAAACACATAATTTTGGAATTTTTATTCTTTTTATATTTGCTTCTAAGCAAATTTGACATTGAGTTTCATCATAGTTTGAAATTTTGTTATTTGTTATTTGATCTTCTTTTAATAACTTCTTTATGTAAGCATAGCTTATATGACCGAGTTTTTTGTGTAATTTGAATAATGTTAAATTTTTCGTAGCTGCTTGTACATTGTTGTTAAATATACTATACAATCCATTCATATTTTTAATTTTTCCACATAAAGATCCATTAGGATACTTTATTATGCATTCATTTTGTTTATAAATAAATTTGTAACCATCGTGACATAGAAGTCCTTGAGAGACTAATGTCATATTCATTTTGGGATTGTAATAAATGTTTGATAATGTAATGACACTTACTGAGTGTCTGTTGGGGATGTGAATGATAAGATCCCCTACTATTTTTGATGTGAATGTTGATTTATTTGCAGCCATTATCGTTATTGGTTCAGTTTCGTAAGTGTTTGTTAGTTGGTTAAGATATGGTGTTAAATGAATTGTTGCACCAGTATCAATTATATCCATATAAGAATAAATGTAGTTAGCAGAATTTTTTGTTGTTATAGTGTTAATGCTTACATCAAGATTATTGTTGTCAATATCTTCCATGGCACTCTCATAACTTCCTATTCCATCAAGGAAGTCATTATAACTATACATGGGGAATTTGCCCATTATTTCATCTGGTATCTCCATGATGAAGGCGGTTTCGCTGTGTCCAATTACGGCACTTAGTTCGATTCTTGAACTAGAAGCAACTTGCGCTGCAGCTGTGGTATGTTTAGCCTGGGCTGCACTTGCCCCAGTCAATGTTGGTGCTGGTGCTGCTGATGCACCCATTTCCTTCCCTTTTCCTTTCTTGCTCATGTTTGCTTCCTCTTTTCTCTTTTGCTGTGCCGCTTTCGTCCATTCCATTTTTCAGTGCCCAGCAATCCCAGCTATAATGTCCGAGTTTATTACAGTTGTAACACTTAACTGTATGTGATTGTTGGTTAGGGGAATATCCCCCTCTTCCTCATCCTCTAAATCCACCTCAGCCTCAAAAGCCTCAGCCTTGTGATGGGAATACGCGGCCATTGCCGTGTCCACACCCCCTAAAATAAGGGTGAGAGTGCTTGTCCTTGGGCAGGTGATTGGCTGCTGCTCCAGTTCTTTGATGGTTTTTATGCCATCCTTCAAATTCATTTCATAATGCCGTTAATAGAAATTGAGCCATTAACATTACCAGGGGATTTCCAGTATTTATTTCATTAACTGTTTTAATATATAACTCACTTTGAGTTAATACATATTGGTATTGTTCTGGTGTTGCTTTCGTTATTGCCGAAATATACATTGAATCTGAAACTTGAATCCCTTTTGAGATTAGTTCCTCATATATGCTGGTAAGTTTGTCGAGGGTTGTATTGAATTGGGAGACATGCCCTCCCTGATCAAATAGCGCAGCCTTGCTAAATCCCTTTGTAATTGTAGTCATAACATCATACCTTCCACTGAGCGCTCCCAGTAGAGCTGGTATATCTTTGCCAAAATTAAGGTAATAACCAAGTATTTCATCGGGCATAGTACATAAAATCCCATTGTATAGAGCACCAGAGATAGGTAGTTCTGCAGTTGCTGGTGTGTTAGTGAGCAGGTGACTGTAACCTGAACTCTGGATGGTGTTTCGGATACAGAAATTCCAAAGTTTGAAATTTCTTCGCCCATTAAGTTTGTTGATGCCATTGAAGAATTTCTGGAGCTCTGTGAGTTTCTGTGCCATATCTGGTTCACTAGTTTCGTCATTAGCATCACTTCCATCTCCAGGATCAGACGGCTCATTGTGATTTTCTTCTTTTTCTTTTGTTTCTTCTTCTTCGTGTTAGGACCAAGGGTAACCATGGTTAGCCGATGGAACAAGTAGTCGAGATAGAGTTGAGGTGTGTGATTGAGTCAAGAATAAGTCAGTAGATGTTGGTACTTCGCTCAGGAGAAGTCTGAGAGAATTGAGAAGGTGAATTAAACTGGGGGTCTAGGCTTGTCTAGGCCCTCCTTATATACATGAAGAAGAAGCTCCGCTTGAAAGCGGATGCTCCACAAGGCTCTGCAGTTGGAGCTATGACGTCCCACAGTGTCGTCATAAGCTCCACTGACTTGGAGCTGCGTACCAGTGCAAATGACCTCATTAGAGGATCATATGAGAAATATCTATCTACAATTGGCCATTGGTGCTCCACTGAGCTCCACTGCGCATCATGCGCTCCACTATGCTCCACTAGGCTCCACTGAGCTCATAGGGACGTCATATGGTATCATAATGACTTCACCATGACACTTAGGCTGTGCGCGTCGCCCCACTGTTCTGCACGCTACCCTGTAGTCTTATGTGCCAGTGGCTTCTTGTTAAGATGCTGCCTAACAGCTTGATGATTGGTAAGTCGTTAACTTGTCTGGTTGGCCTCCTGTACTGGTTCCTTCATGTTATCCTGTCATATTGGACACTTCACCATTTAGGGTTTGTGGCTGGCTTCAGTAAGCGCTTCGGTTCCTGCCGAGTGTGGCTTAATCGCGTAATGCGATATCAGCTAAAGGTCCATAGGCGGGTACCTTTCGGTTGGTGTCCTGTCATCAATCACATTGTCCGGCGGTTCGTTAATGTGGTTTATCCTAGCGATACGTCACATGTATCCTGGTTCACTATCGTCTGGACATGGACGTTGTGCAAAAAACTCCTGTACATCGAAGATGTACATTTGTATTGTGTGCGTTACCCTGACCTCCATGCCATTGCCTATAGGGTCTACAGCGTGATCTGTAGTTACCTGGCAGTTCATGTACCCTGCCATGTAAAAGCATTCAGTTATTACTGTGTTAAATGCTTCCCATGATTGATTGTATGCGGTCCGGCATCAGTGGCAGAGCATTGACAGGTCGAGAGTCTTTAGCGGTCGCTTGAGCATCGTGATTGGCCTGATGTTCCCAAGAAGTCCTGGTTTTCTAGTTAGTTCCATCCCCATGTTGAATGATCGCTGGATAGTCTCTGTGGGAGTCCCTTCCTGTATTGGTAGTCGCTGGTATCATTGTCTAAGCTTGTAAGCAAGCTTATTCATCAATTCCTAACACTTCGGATTCTATTTTGATATAGGGATATTGATTTTTAAAGTTAGTTCGTTCTTCATCTGTTTTTAGCCCATTGTACTCACTGATTCTTATTCGTATATCAGGAGCTTCTCCTGAATCAGATATACTGAGTGTTTCAGCTTGATCTTTCAATTGGTTTAAATAATTAGTTTGATAATTTTGTTTTTGTTTGTCTGTGGCTGAATCATACCTTTCAATTCTTGATTTTATTTCTTCATGTGTTCTGTGATTTGGTATTAATCTTTTTGTTGCATTCAAGTAATAAATTATAATACTCACTTGCTTCATTTGCAGTATTTATTTTTATCTGAAGTTCTTTGATTGTATGCTGTTGTGTATAAATTATTTTTAAATTATCAGCAACTTTTCTGATAGCATTTAATTGAGCATGTTCATCTCACTCACGATTTTTTCATTGTAGTTCAGTCTCTTGTTGAGTACTGGATGATGAGGACATAGTTTCATTATTTCGTTTTGTTAGTTCATAGAGTCAAGGCTCATAACCTCTTAAAATCTACGCACGTTGTGGTAGATGGTGAGGTGCAGTGGTAAATGCGAGAGGAGCAGGGGTTATCAGTATAAACCGATGTAATTCATGGTAGAGACCAGCTCTCCTTATATACATCTACTGTGAGCTACATATACTATAACTATCATAGCTCTTTATCGTATAGCGTTATTGTTTCATTATTGTTCACTTAGTAAGGTGGTTGTTCATATGACCACACACTATATTTAGTCATTCGTTATATTTATTTAATAAATGCAAACTCCAAAGAGCTTGCTTGGTCATAGCCTTCTTCCTTGAGTAAGTTTTTGACCTTCTCTGTTAGCGCATACAGCTGACAGAACTCTACAATAGTCATGTCAATTCCAGAGCAATGTGTCAATGGGATTAGTGTGTCTTCATTTGCAATTGGGATTGAGATGGTGGCAGGAATGGAACTGACAGTAGAATGAGACTGAGCTAGTAAATTTGAAGCACCAGAGGCAGCGAGTAACGTAGTGAAGAGAGACATTTGTAAGCTTTCTCCTTCTTTTTTCTTTTCTTCTTCCTTCTTCCTCCTTGAGTCTTCAGTGCGTTGTCACATGAGCAGACTTACCCTTCCTTTATGTTCATTTGGGACATTATTGAAAAGAGCATGGTGTGGGGGCTGCATTATTGTTGCTGTTTCCAGCCCTTTGACCTAGTAGAGTAAGCAATAAGCAATATATACATAACAAAAATAAAGGGGACATACCATAGCACATGCCCAGACCTTGAGGTGAATGTTCCCAAGGGGTAAATGCCTCATGTCCAAGGGACTTACCCAACAGTGTCCAGCTGAGTTGAAGCATGTGCTGTCATTGCATTTCCACTGCTGCTGCAGTGCATTCACATTTGCTGCCTCTTCCTGTTACAACTTTCCTTTACTTTCCCTTATTGCGCTGACTCATTTCCTCTTCGTCATCATCAGTCAGCACAACTCCCCTATTTCTCTTCTTTACTCATCCTTATTTGCCTTACACCATAAGATGCCATGATGTCACCATATCACACCATCATGACGTGCTTTGCTTACTGATACCTTCACCTGTATTACCAAGACCTTCCTTGGGTTTCCATGACCTTCCATAGCCATGTAAACAACCTTATACAACAAACCTACAGTAGCAAACACATAGAGTAGCATATAAGCATGTAACGTTGGTAGCACAAGTCCTAAGCTTGTGCTCTTTGTTCATACAAGCCCATTATATGCGCCTCAGTGCTGTTAAGCTCAACGGTTACACGGTGATCGACGTCAGGGCTTCCTGATTGTCAAGGCTGGTGGTGATGACAACAGGGCTTCCTAGATGTCGTAAGTCGAAGGTGATCGTCGGCGGGGCTTCCTGATCAACGATGTGGACACAGTAGGCTTCTGAGTGGAGTCGGGTTACAACGAAGCGACTAGTGGCTCAATAGCACACAGTAGACTGGTGGTAGCAGATAATGGGCTTGTATGAACAAAGAGCACAAGCTTAGGGCTTGTGCTACTGAAGTTACATGCTTATATGCTACTCTATGTGTTTACTACTATAGTGGCCTGTGTAGGGTAGTTTACCAGACTATGGAAGGTCATGGAAACCCAAGGAATGCCTTGGTAATACAAGTAGGGCTATCAGTAAGCAAAGCACATCATGGTGATGTGATATGGTGTCATCATGGTGTCTTATGGTGCAAGGCGAATAATGATGAGTAAGGGAGAGAAATGGGGGAGTTGCGCTGACTGATGATGACGAAGAGGAAGTGAGTCAGCATGGTAAGGGGAAAGTAAAGGAAAATTGTAACAAGTGCCCTCTGTGTGCTCTACCTCATCATCTGGCACTTCATTGTAACCCGACTCCTCTAAGAAGACTACCACATCCACATCACCAATCAGGAAGCCCCATCGACAATCATCTTCAACTTACGACATCTAGGAAGCCCCGTTGCCGTAACCACCAGTCTTGACAATCAGGAAGCCCCAACGTTGATCACCGCATAACCATTGAGCTTAACACTTCCTGTTCTTCAGGTGATGGCTTTTGTACCTTCTGAAGATGCAGGAAGTCCAATCAGTATAGAATTGACAAAAAATAGTGCATATATGCATGCTCACAATCGTTTTCTTCTTCTTTTTCTTCACATGATGATCAGCTTCACTTTCATTGCTATCTGAACCTGTGCTTTCATTCACTGAGGCCTTTGACTTCTTTGGAATAGTTAAGATACATATAAAGCCAAATTGTAAACAATAGCTACTTACTTTTGGATTATTTTCCTCCACATCAATGATAACCTCTGGTTTATTGACTGTCTTCACACATTTGATCAGGAAATCATGGTCGCCTTCATTCTTCAGCCTTGATGCACCATCATGGACATGTTTTATGGTATATGAAAGCTGATAGTTTTCGTAGTGAAGTTGGGGTGGCTCGAGGCAGGTGTCGATATGAGCGAGAAGCTGTGCTTTGGGGGTGTCGAAAGGTTCATCATCATTCATGTCAATTTCTGCATTTGTAGACTTGCGGTCGCCCTTCTTCTTCTTGAGCTCATGCAGTGAGTACATGCGCACAATAAAATGTACGTTCTTGGGCCCAGGTGTTTCAATCGCTGGCACAGCTAGAAAGCAGGGTATATAGCCATTAGAACAAGCAAAGTGTGAATCTGCAAAGACACACCTTTTCCCTTTGGCCTCCCTCTCTTCTTTGATGTATTGGCCAGTGTTTTCTCCTCCAATATCAACTCCTCATCATTTACAACCTTGTTGACATTCAGGCTGTCTTTGGCATCAACTGTGCTGGATGGTGCAGAGCTTTGAGATTGTTCTTCATCTTGAGGAGATTCGAGTTCATCGTGGTCAGACTCAACAAACTCTGGAGACAAAAAACTCTTTATTTGAACCACTCGGCATGGCATTTTGTTGAACGAGGGGAGGAGAGGGGGGGGTGGTGGGGGTATGTGCAGCCCACGGCACGACACATCACGACTAAGTCGATCTCACACTGAATTCGGCTAAGTCATTTATTTTACAAGTATGTAAAAAAATTCCCGCGCACGACGCGTTGTGCCATGATATATGCAAACAGCTGTAAGAGGCAGCTGTATTCGGGTTTGTCGCCCGTGAGAAGAACACAACGAATTGCAATGGAAACAAATCTACAGTGAGAGGAAGCTCCCCACAAATACCTACCATCCTCCTTGTCCTCTAACCACCACCATCTAGGTAGTCTTTACGAGCACTCTGCCCTCTATGTCTGATCAACAACAACAAGAACAACAACCCCCCCGTCCCATCGACGAGACCTTCCATGCCCCCACTGTTTCTACACGGGGCGGGATGCGCTCTCTTCATGGTCGAGGGACCGACTCAATGCCTCCTCCGGGAATGGTCGCGGCTCGCTCCTCCTCGTTCTCGGGGTCGATCTCGAGCTCCGCCCGTGCGCCTCCGGTACCACCAAAAATCCTCCCCACAGTGTCCCCACTGGCGGCGGAGATCACGTCTCGCCAACCCTTCCACCCACCGTCCCGCGCTGTTTCTGTCGCGAGCGACCGAGGAACTGACAAGGGTATGGCCCACATCTCGCACCCAGTTACCCCGGGCCTCCCCCTATCAGGGGCTATTTTCGGCGAAACCCTCTTTTCTGGGGGTCAAACCAGCCTCTCCTCTCTTGTGGCCCCTGCCCTGCAGGCCCCCCAATCCACCTCAGCCTCCATGTGGGCGAAGTATATCCCCACTGACGCGGCCTCCACCCTCATTGAGCCTGCCTCCCCTACCACGCCCCCTGGTGGTGGTGGGATGGCTCCCCGTGTAGACGAAACCCCTCGTGGGCCGTCCCGCCCGATGTCTGCTGCCATCTCGTCCCTGGACTCCGACTCAGAAATGTCGGAGGCCGGCGCCCCCGATGACCAGGCCTCCTCGGCTTCTGCGCGGAAAAAGCGCAAGTCCACCAATGCCCCAGCACCTCTGTCCCCAGGGGCAGAAGTGCTGCAGGTTCCTCTCCTCCGGCTGGCCGCCACTACTGCTATGCACGCCTCCCATGAACTCCTCGCATTAGGGAAGACGACCTCTGCGTCAGCTGCCCCGACTGCCGCCCTCCTCGGAGAGATTGCCTTCGCAGTTAATTCTCTCAGTAGTGCTCTGGTCCAGGAGGATCCTCTTGCACAATCCGCCACATCGCAGGCCTTCAGGGCGGCGGCGGGCCCCTGTCTCAGCACGGCCCTTGGCCCCGCATCCCTCCCTGCCCCCCCCCAGCCTTCCCAGACTGTGGCCGGCCCCCCCTCTCCTCCCTCCCTGCCACAGCAGATGGTGCAGGTCATGTCTGACCTTACACGCCAAATGGCCTTCATGATGCAGCGGATGGACGCCCTCGAACGCCCCCCCCCATGCTCCACGGGGGTCGGGACCGCCCCCTCCGGAGACAGGAAAGGGAAGGGTAAAGCCAACCCAAGTACTGCCCCTCCTCCATCACAAGGACCTTCGGGCCCTTCTAACCTCACCGCCGGGTCCACCTTGCCGACACCTGTCACTCCAGGTCTTGCCACGGGTGGGGCTACCCCTGCCACTGCCCCTGCTACTGCAGCACCAGTGCCGACAGGGGCCCCCACTACTGCTAGCGCTGTGAAACAAGAGCCGAAGCATGCAGTCCTCCCGGTTATCCGTACCATTACGGACCCGACCCTTGCCATCCGCTTCCATGGAGCCCCACCCCCTGCTGAAGCGCGCCCCACCGATTCCCAGACGACCATCAACGTCCGGACTGCCCTCTCACGCTTCCCCACTGCGGCCAAACTGGTCGTACGCGCTGCCCACTGGAACGACCGAGGCAATTGCTTCGTTACGTTCGCTCACAACACTCACGTTCCGACGATGAACAGCGTGAAGGAAGTTGTGATGGCATCCGTGCAAAGCGTCTACCCTGCCACAGTCTCCCAACTCGTATCTTGGGCCTGCCTACAAATTGCTGAAGTCCCCACGCGCCCTGCGCCGGGCCTACCTGCCTTCACGGCGGCGGACCTCCAAGCTGAATTCCGCGCCGCCAACCCTCACCTCCTCGCGCTACCCATGACGCTAGAGCCCAACTGGACCCGGGCCTATGCTCTCCTGGGTGAGGACGTCATGTCTGCCCCCATCGCCTTCTCCTTTGAAGACCCTACGGGCTCCCGTTCCGCGGCCATCCTCTCCACCCCGAGGAACCACGTCGTATACATGTTCGGCCGCCGACTCAAATTGGTGGCTCGACGTGACCTCCCCCGCCTCATGCAGTGCACCAAGTGCGCCGCACTAGGTCACCTCGTTCAAAACTGCAGGAATCGCCCGTGGTCGTGCCTTATCTGTGCTGGCCGTCACCGTACTGATGACCACCGCATGCGCTGCCCGGGATGCATACGCGATGCCCTCCCGGCCTCTACCCCCTGCAACCACCCCCCCAAATGCTCGAACTGCTCTGGTGAACACCACGCCGACTCTTCCAGCTGCCCCAAACAGCGTGGCCGTGCCCGTTCCTCTTTCGCCCCACCCCCGGTAGATGAGTAGTCCCTGGACGTTTATGCAACACAACGTTGCAACGTCCCGAGTGCACGTAGAAGCACTCGTCCATTCACTCTCATCCTCCCCCGGTGCAGCCCCCCCACCTGCGGTTATTTTACTACAGGAACCCCCATGGTATCCAATTGGTGCCTCCCCCTCTATGTTTGACGCTCTAGGTACGCCTGTCTTCGGCTTCCCTGCTATGCCCAACCATCACGTCTTTGTGCCCCCCTCCTCGGGGGGTACTGAACTAACACGTCCGCGTGTGGTCACACTGGTTCACCAGTCAATCCCTCTGTCTCAGGTGGTGCTAGATGCTTCGCGCTCCCCATCCCGAGACATACTCACGCTAATTTTTGACACTGGCCTTGGGCCTCTCTTTGTCACCAATGTATACAATCATGATGCGAATAAAAAAGACACCATCTCCTCTCTTGCTCTTCTTGAGCTCCCCCCGCGTGCACACTGGCTAGTAGCTGGGGACTTTAATCTCCACTCTATCCACTGGGACCATGGCACCCACTCTACTAGCAATGCGCAAAAAGCCCGTCCCCTGGAGCATTGGGCCGCTGCGAACGCCATGCACCTCCTGAACAAGCCGGGATTTGATACCTGGCGACGCCCTTCCACCCAATTTACGGAATCAGTCATTGACCTCGCCTGGGCTTCCCCTTCGCTGGAAGACCTCGCTTTGGGCGATTCCTGGACACGATCCTGGGATACTCCATCCGGATCCGACCATGCGGTTATCACATGGTCCATCCCCACCTCTTCTGAGCCGTTCACGGACCCCTTCCTTCGCCCACGGTATGATGACTCGCTCTCTACTGAATGGCTGGAAGCTCTTGATGCACCCCTCACTGCCGCCTTCGCCCTCTCAGGCGCCACTTCTCAACTCCTAGACGTCAAAGTCGCTGCCATACATGAAGCAATGGCCTTCGCCACTGACTCTTCACACCCCCCATCTTCTTCGAAGGCAGGGGGTCACAAGGTCAAGTGGTGGGATGCCTCCTGCTGTGCTCACATGGCCGCTTTGCACAGAGCTACTCCGGCGACACGTACCGTGCTCCGACAACAGTCGGCCGGTATCTTTCGCTGCGCTAAACGCAACTGGGCTGATTCGTTTACTGCTTCTGTCAAACTGGATAAAATCTGGCCAATGGCAAAATGGGCAATGGGCACACGCCGTGCTCCAATCCCAGCGCTGGTAACCGGACAATCCACTGCGAACTCACCTGCAGAGAAGGCTTCTGCCTTCCGGTCTAAGTACTTCGGTACCCAACCATCCGCCGCCCTCCCTCCGACCTACTCTTTCGTCGGCGCCCGCCCTATGCGTGACCACCCCATTCTTATGGAGGAGTTGGATCACGCCCTCAATCTCACTTCGAACTCGAGTGCCCCGGGCATTACGGGTGTTGGCTATCAGGCCCTCAAAAGCTTGCATGCCGCCCATAGTGTTCCACTCCTCACGCTTTATAATGAGTGCCTGGATGTTGGACACCACCCCCGTCCTTGGAAAGACGCAAAGGTGGTGATGCTTCGCAAACTCAATAAGAAGGACCCTACCGCGCTCAACGCATACCGCCCCATCACCCTCGAGGAAACTATGGGCAAATTACTCGAGAAGATCATCGCTAACCGCATCCAGTTCATCGCCAACGAACTGGGTGCACTCCCCCCCTCCCAATTCGGTACCTGTCAAAAATCGGGCGTTTTGGATGCCACATCCGACCTCGTAAACGAAATTGAATCGGCGTGGGCCCGACACCATGTCACTACGGCGCTGGCCGTTGACGTGGCGGGTTTCTTTCCATCCGTTCAACACCCTCGCCTGCGTGCCGTCCTCTCAGAACTAGGGTTTCCCCCTCTCCTTATCTCTTGGGTCATGTCCTTTGTTTCAGATCGACGGGTTGCTTTGTCTTTTGACGGGTTTACCGACGATTTGACCCCCATACCTAATATGGGGGTCCCCCAAGGCTCTCCCATTTCCCCTATCCTGTCTGCTCTATTCACGACAAGCCTTCTCACCTCTCTTCAGGTCTCTGACCCACTCGTGTTCGTTCGCGCTTACGTTGACGACCACCTCCTCTCCACCTCTTCAAGCTCAATCGCAACTAACGTTGCCCGCCTCGAACAGGCTTACATCTCGTTCTCCGCCGCATGTCGCGCCCTCGGATTATCCCTCGATGACGACAAGTCAGAGCTCATCCACTGGACACGACGGCACAACCTCCGCGAAGACTCCCTTATTCACCCTATACATTTGCCGCGCCAGGGCCTCCAGCCCCTTCGAATAGTCCCCTCCCGGCCTCTACGCTGGTTGGGTATCTTTTTCGACGCGCAATTACTGTTTACGGTGCACGTTCAACGCATGTGCTTTAAAGCCATGTCTTCCCTTCGTGCCTTGGAACTCCTCGGCAACACCTTACACGGCCTTGACCCGCTACACCTCCGACGTCTCTATATTGGATGCATACTGCCAGTCTTACTGTGGGGTTCCCCCCTATGGTTCACTGGCAAACGGCAAAAAGGCAAATGTGATAAGATGACCTTGGTACAGTCCGCGGCGTGCCGCCGTATCCTTGGATCATGGCGCACGTCTCCACGCGGCCCCTCTGAGGTTCTCGCCTCCATCCTGCCCATCCCACTTCGTCTAGAGCGTACCAAATCACGTGCGGCTATTCGGTATCTCACTACCACGCACACCCTTCTACCATTACGCTCCACACGTAAAGGTGCCATTACTACCTCCTTCGTTAACCGGGTTCCACCTGGCTGCGAACGAGTTCCACGATACACTCGCCCGCCATGGATTGCGCTGCCGCCCTTGCAACATGTTAGCATCGATCAGGCAATTGACCATTCCCCAGAAGCCCGAGATGCACTCGTTCAGTCACACCATGGTCTTATTGACCGACTGAAGGATGTTTCCACTCGCCTTCTCATCTATACCGACGGCTCCCGTAAGGGAACGTCCCCCTCCTCCTTCTCCGGTGGTGCTGCCGGCATCTGGTTCTATCGGGGGGAGAATGTCCTCACCCGCAAAACTTATCTTGGTTCCTCAGTCCATGCTACTGACTGTGAACTTGCCGCCCTTGCCGATGCCGCTTGGCTACTGGCTTACTCCTACGATTTACACCCAGACATTACACAGGTGGAAATCTACACCGACTGCAAGGTTGCCCTTACACTCCTCGCCGACCCTCGCCCGGCCCCAGGCGTCAATGTCGCCCTTCTCATTCGGAAATGTCTCAAAATCGCTACCAAGCGTTTTCCCCGTGTGTTCTTTCATCTACACTGGGTTCCGGGACACTCCAATGTGGAAGGCAATGAATTTGCAGACGTACTCGCCTCTGGTATCGCGGACAACCCTCCACCGGGCACTATCCAGTTCCCACCTACCATCCGCTTCCTTCGCGAAGCTGCCTCCTCTATGGCGCTTTATCAATGGAAAACCGACTGGGCTTCCGCCTGTTGCAAATCCAGAGGGTCTTCGGACGCCCATGCCATGGGCTCCACCCAAAACCCCTCTACTAAGCCATCTGCCCTTATGCAGAATCTCACCATTGGTCGTCGCACCAAATGCAAGGTTTTCCGGACACTCCTTGGTCACGCCAGCTTTGGCGCGTACTTCGGACGCATTCCGGGACGCGACCCTATGTGCCCATTCTGCCACGTCACGGAGACGAGAGCGCACCTCTTGCTCTCCTGCCCTAACACCCTCCCCGCCCGAAAGGCAGTGTGGAAAACCCCCCTGCCGTCCACAGAAGCCCAATGGTTTTCCAAGGACGGCCTCCCTATCTTGGCGTCTTTCCTCGACACTCACCCCACTTTCGAGGCGGAACCCATCCTCGTCTTTGACCCGGGTGGCCCCACTGTGGTTCGTGTTTCTGACTCAGGTTTTGCCACCGGCAATTAAGTTAGACACCACACTTTCTTTATACACTGGGTTTACCCAGTCCCTCTCTCGGCTTCTGGCCTACCCCCACAATTATTCCATCTATACCAACTACCATCTCACACAATACAGGGGCCTAAAGGCCCCTGGAGCGTATTTTGTACTAGATAGTCATGACGTGCTATAGAAATGCATTTAAAAAAAAAAAAAAGAGGAAGCTCCCCACGATATGCGAAAATATGGGGTCGTAATTGGCATCCGAGGATCGGGCGCCTATACCTTATAAGGCCAGGCGGTGCGGGCGTCTATCCGGTCCGTTGACACGTTGTATTCAATATAGCAGTGAACATTACAGGCCGCCGCTGCACTGCTGCTGCATTGGTATTACCAACCAACTGCAAACAGCCAAGCTAACAAAACACGCCCTCAGCAGACAGTTGCAGACACACCAGACAAATCGCTCTAATCTCGAAGGAACGGAGGATGATGACTGACGACAACGTGTCGGGTTCAGAGTCGCTGCAACTATCATTTGGTCCGAATCCGCCTAGACCGTCTTCTCGATACACAGACGAAGGAGACAAGACGTCGAGACACGACGAATACTACATTCCCAGCGGCGATGTGGTCTTCAAGGCGAGTTTTAGTTGAATGGACTACGGACCACTTTTCTGACAACGGTCACCAAAGGTGGGAAATACACTGTTCAGGATTCACCGATATTTCCTTGTGCGCGAGTCGCCCGTGTTTAGGGACATGCTTTCCATGCCCCCGCCATCGAATGGATCCCTAGAACGCGTGTCAGACGAAAACCCCATCCATTTGCCACAGGTCGTGGCCTTTGAATTTGCGCATTTCCTCTGGGTCTTCTACAATCCGTGGGTATCCATTCCTCTCTTTTTCCGAGTCGGACTAAGCGCGTGCCGGCCGGTTCCAAAGAAAGTACTTGATCTATGACGCATCGCTGGACACGTGGAAAGCGATCTTGAGACTCGCGCATCGCTGGGAGTTCGCCGAGGTGATCGAACTCGCGTTCCGGGAGCTCGCTCGGATGCACATCCCACCGGTGACGCGCTTAGTGCTCGCGGAAAAGTACGATGCGGCGCCTGACTGGCATGTGGAGGCACTCACGGAACTTGGGAACCGGGCAGAGCCCCTCACACTTGCGGAGGGCGAAGAGCTCGGGCTGAGGACGGCGTTGAGGGTTGCTGAGCTGCGCGAGAGCATCTACAGGCGGAATGATAACAATCAACCCAGAATGCACTCCTATAGCGGAACTGAACCGTGGGGACCAATTCGATGCATCACTTCCCCTCCACCTGGAATAAGATACACCCCGCGCACTCCATCTCCTCCGCCTATAAGACTACACGCCTCACACACTCCACCTCATCTGCCCGTAATGACGATACCTGCTCCGCGCAGGGCCTCGGAGGTACGCGGGCTGTTTGGGTACAACCGAAGTTGAAGCGATAACCACATGGTATCGGTTTTTTAGATAATATCTTTAGACTCTGCCTCGCAGATCATCTGGGTTGAGAGCAAGAAACAGCGTTTCGTCCGTTTTTTGAGGTCGGTATTTGGACGATCGTGACAACTTGGGTATACCGGCAACTATTGATTATTTTGGCGAGGGCAAATCCGATGTCAGAGTCGATTATGTAGCAAATAACGACTTGAAACGAGATTGACGCTAATTTGCTGTGGGGATCGAACCAAGCGAGTAACGCATGGGCAAGAGCTCAACGCCAACGCTTTCATTCAGCCTCCTTTTGAATAGCTACAGTCCTCATAAGCGTTCAAATATACACTTCTGAGATCGTGGATAACTCACCGGCATCCTAAACTTTCCCTGAACCGCTCAGACTCCCGTTTCCGCTTTTCCTTCCCAACAAAACCGCCCCCCACCCGACATCCCTCTCTTCTGCGTCTGCACGCAGTACCCCTCCTCGTCCGTCTCCAACTTCGACAGGCTCTCTTGATTCTCCTGTACCAATGTCGCGCAAAAGACGCTGCACACGTGCAACCTCGTCCGACGGCACGCGCTCGCCTGCGCGAAGACGTACAGCGAGGCCGTCGAGCAGTCCGATGCGTGCAGCAGCCTGTCGGCGTGCGGCGTCCCCCGCCTTACGCGTCGAGAGGAGGTGCAGCGCGAGAGACGTGAGCGCAGTAGCGTAAATTACCTGCGGGAGGTGGGTAGGGAGGGGCATTTGAAGCGTCACCGCCAGATGTCCGCACAAAATTCTGAGATTGGTACACTTTGGAGCGGAGAGTGAAAACTCGGCATCTGCCAGACGGACTCGTCGCGTCGCGACGCGCTCAATTTTGCCCAATTACTTTACACGTCTATCTTGGTCGTTGCGTATGTCGTTCATTACAGCGCGGGACCTTATCGAAGCGGCTGGGCTTGCCGGAGATGAGGCCACGTTGCAGTCCGAAGCCGAACTACAGCCTTCCGAGAGAGATGAGCGCGAGCTAATGAAAGCCCGAGGGGTAAAAAGACTGGTTGGACTTTTCGCGCTAATTAGGGGGAAATTACTCATTTGCACCGCTAGTTAGGGATGGCGATGACGAGACCACAAGGAGAGCAAGAAATCCTATACTGGTCCGCATCTATTTACGACCTTACTGTTTTAATCTGATCGTGACTGGGACGGGCTGATGTGTAGTGAACTCGCCGCGAAATATCTTCCCAGGCTCACTGCAGCCTTCCATCGGGACACGGCGCCCAATAGTGCCGCGATGACGCTCATTAACATGGTCACAGCTACGTGCGCTTTACCAATTTATCAATGTCTCGGGCAGGAGATGACTAGTATCTTTACCCAAGCCCGTACTTCATGCATTTCATCCGCACACCTGCAGGCGAGGGCTTGCACGTGCTACAGGCGCAACGTATGATAAATGGTACTCTTCTCAGAAGCGATACCATGCAGGATGTGGTCGCGGAGGTGTGCCAATTCCTCTCCACGCTGCTTGTGCTGTTCGGAAGGGACATCGCCTCTGGAGCGGACCGAACCACGCTTCTCTCGCGGCTCCGCGCGTGGGCCACACAGTATCGCGGACTGTTTGCCGAGCAGACGGCAAGTCGTTGTATCGACATACTAGAGCCCCAAGGCGCAGCTGGCGCTCAGATGATGTTGATGGTCTCGATGATGAAAATGGAGCTCATGAAGGGCGTGGATATGTGCATGGCGGAGAACTGCCGGGTATCCTCGGGGGGCAACAGGAGAGAGCTATTGCAGTGCGGCAGGTTCGAGTCCATTGAACCGGTACACATATTGTTTTCTCACTGTTATTTTTGAAAAACAGATGCAAGAGCATCCGCTATGTGAGTATTTGTTTGCCAAAAAGTCGTGCTTTGAAGCTGAAAATGGTCTAAGTGTGGGGTCGACCATCAACGTCAAGACTGGGCACGGCACAGGAACTTGTGCTTCAGTCCTGCATATTAATTGCGATATAATCAATGTTTCAACGAGTAGATCCACAAATAACAGTTACCTTGTTCTCTGGAAACCAAGCGGATATCCTGTGGTTAGCCCTGTCTTTCTATAAAAAGAAGATTTAGGGTCAAGATAGCCGTATGGAAATTCCCAAAAAGTACATGATCGACTTCTAACGGAAGCAAACCGCGTCGCGTCCCCGCAAGCGTCGCCTTCGTGCTGAAAAATTTCTCAGCATCAGCAGTCGCGACGCTTGCGACCGCCCTCTTCGTCTCTCCCTTCTTTTTTTCATCGTTGTCTGAGCTGCTGTTCCTCACCGTCGCTGCCATCACTGCTGTCCACTGTTGTTTGCACCGGAGACAACGCGTCGCGCGCAACGGACCGGACACACTGGAAGTAAGCTGTGTTCGGCACGGGCAGTTCGGCTTTAATTAGCTGCAGTGCCGTTTCTTGCAAGTGCTTAACTGCACCGCCAGCCCTCCCCGTCGTCCAATAAAACCGACGCGTCTGTTTCGCGTTTATTCGCTCGCCCGACGTTTTGCACGCGTCTTTTGTCCATTCCTTCTCGGTGGTCATTGCCGCCCGAGCCTTCTTGGTTAGCGCCCTCCCACACTTTTCGCTCTTATTCTTGGACGGTGCACGTTGCTTTCGTGTCGACATGTCGTTATCTCGCGCCCACTCGTTCTCGGAGGCCTCAGAAGCGCTGACGGATGAGAAGCTCGAGAGAGTGAGTTTTGCACGTTAGTTTCGTTATTATTCTAGTGAATAATGAATACTGTCGTTGTAGGTCTTTCGGGAGATAGAAGAGGCCAGCGAACGTCGCGCCCTTGAGGAAGAGGCCGGCTCGCATCCGAGTCCGCTTCATCCGCTCGTCAGCTCTCTCTCAAATAGTCTGACCAATATTGCAGCAGAGAAAAAGCGGCGCAGGGGGAGCATAAGCATCTCGCGTGTGGGGAACGTGAGTGCGGTCGTAACCCTTATCTTCAAGGGGCGAAACTAAGTCTGGCTGCGGGATAGTACTCTGACATGGCAGCTGCTGTGCAGGCGGACCTCCAGTCAACGCAAAGCGGCGCGGCCTCGCCCGTCCCCTGGTCAACGGGGCCCATGTACTCGGTTCAGGTGAGTCACCACATAATCTTTTCTTAAAGCACACGGCTGACCGATCCAAATTAAATTCTATTTAGACCCACGCAATCTCGACAGCCTCACTAACGTCGACCTCGTCTTTCTCCTCTGCCGCCGTGCGACACCATGAAGAGGAGAATTTGACAACGCAGAAGGAGACGATCGTCGCCCGGCGGAACACACTGACGAAAGCCGTCTCGAGCGCCTTTGCGAAGACGCTCACGCGCATGCGCTCGCGGGGCGCTCTCGACGAGATCTGCGCGCGCGATGAGGCGCTTATCATTGGCGTTGCTGTGCATGAGGCAACGACTGAGGTAGACGAACGGCAAGTCGCCGAGGAACTGGGGGGTGCTTCGGGTTCGTCGACGGGCGCAGAGGGCGCGGGTGCCGGTACGAATACGAGCATCTCGATAGCTTCAGCGTCGACTCCGAAGGCGGATATGTCGCGGTCGCGCTCTGGGAGCATCAACAGGCTGCGGAACATTCGTGCGCCGATGACTGGATTGCGCAGGGGGAGGTCTGCAGGGGCTGAGCCTCCACAAGACACGGCGGAAGAGGCGAATCCTGTCCCTATGCCCATGCCCATGCCAATTTCCTACCCAGTCTCAAGGGCAAGCTCAAAGCAGCCGGAAGATGCGGACGTCACCCCCGTCGTGCCGCCCGTGAGCGGGAGTGTAACCCCAGACGGCGCAAAGAGCCCGCGGCCGCGGCGCTTCACACAGTTCGCACGCGCGCTCGCGCAAAGGCTGCGCCGGCGCCCGTCTAGTGGACCAGCGAGCGACCCGACGGAGGAACCGCGCGCAGGGAGAACGGCGGAAAAGCGCCGCGGTCCTCCACCGGCCATGTCCTTCGTCCCATCTCATCGGACACAAGTCAACTCGCAAAGCGTGACGTCGCCGGCTACACGTGCTGCCGGTGTACCGCTTCCTCCTTCTCCGCGCGCAATAGATGCGGGCTTCTCTGCGCCTGCCCCGACTTTGGTTCCGCTTCCGCCGTCGCCCCGCGCGAAAGACGAAGTTCTCCCGCCCTTGACACCGGCGCTAATCCCGCTCCCTCAATCTCTCATAGTGTCCGCGACGCCGTTAGTAGAGGCGGTGCTGGAAGATTTTAGACAAGGGGACGGGGCGGGGGAGGAAGCGGAAAGGATGTCAACGCTGTCGGGGCAGACGACTGCGCCGCCGTCGCTGCAGCTGTCTTCGGAGATGAGCCAAGGCCAGGCGCCACCGCTGGAGTCCGAGGAGTCGCTTCTGCCCGAGTTCCCGAGTGGGAGCGGTGAGGTGTCACTCGAGACGGGGTCGCTGGACAAGATTGTGCAGCTGCAGGCCGCAGATTCGGACTCGGAGCCATGTCCGTCAACATGGGAGCGGAAGGCGGGGTCGGCGCTGGAGAGCGCACCTGCACCTGAACCTTCCGTCCCGCTAGTTTTAGATGATACGGAGAGGGGGACCTGATTCAGGGGAGGAGGGAGGGAGGCGGGGGTGTGTGCCTCGTGCCTCGCTCCGGGAGAAATTATACTGTCGTGTCGTTTGTTCGTCTACGTATTCTCCGCGCCTCCCCCTCTGCTTCCCTCCCGCGTAGCAGAGTCTACCAGGCGCCGCCTGGTCCCTTCGCTATTTCGACTTTGATTTCTTTTCTGCACTTCTCAGTTCTGTTTCTAGATTACACCACTCACTTGTCTATACGGATCGCCCCACATCTTACATCATCATCCTCATCAAGCTTCGCCTTCTCTTCTCATGGCGCTTTTCTTTTTTTTTTGTTGCTAACTTTCGCTCGTTCGTTGCTCGCTCTCTTCGCACTGTCTCGCTTTCTCCTTTCCTCTCTTCGCTTCGGCTGGCTTATGAAACCGCGAAGGAAGGCGGCACACAGCCATCCGTGTGGTCCGGCGCGCTGCTGCTGCCGCTGTCGCCGTCGCCGTGGCCATTAATTGACCGCCAATCATGCTCGTTAATTGCACATCTAACCATACTATCTCCATTCGTCCCCCTTGCTCGCTTGCTCGCTTACCTCGTCCGCATATCTACTTCTGCTTCTGCTTCTTGCATCCACACGTATCCGCAACCATCTCCAGTCTTCCGCCTTCCGCCTTCCATTCATCCGCCTATCCCTAAACTCGTCTAGTCGTCGCTCGTCGCTGTTCCCATGTCTCCTTCAGGTCCTCTCCCCCCCTCCCGTCCCCACCCCATCTCCCCCTCCCCGCTTTTAGCCCTCCGGCCAAGCTGCAAAGTGCTATTCAGCCGCATCGTCATTTAGCATGTCCCATCTTCCGCGCTTTTTTTTTTCTTTTCTCGCCTTCTTTCAGGACGTCGCGTCGTCGCTCTACTACCGATCCTAGTCTTCTTTTGCATTGTATGTATTGTTGATCTGCTGTTCGAGACTCGATTTTTCATTGATCAAATCGTCGCAATCGCTTCTGAATGAGGAGGGTATTACCGGCTTTCTTTTCTGCACTTACACTCATTGCGTTCCCTTCTCCCTTTTATTATTATTATATCGCGATTCGTCTGCCCTGTGGAGTTTTCTGAGTTGGAATCTAGGATTTATTTTATTTTATTGCGTTTTCGTTGCGGTTTTTGTGCATAGTTGTCAAGAAAGCAATCTACTTTTTTTTTTGCATCTGTACCTGCGAGTCTGCACTGCAATTGCCAAGTGAAATGGGACCTTACGGTTAACTCAGCGATCTACGTACCGCCGATAGCCTTCCTTTTCAGGAAGTTGCCTTTTCGGTCTACGCATATACACAGGTAAGCCGCCTGTTCTTCGAGACTTGTTATTCCGACGGCGTCTCGATATACAGGTAGGATAAAGCCTAGATACACTATACGCTACGTGATTCAGACGTCTCGATATACAGGTTGATCGTGTCATTTGGCCGGGTGTTTCCAGGAAATAAGTGACGTGACAGTATAATTAATGGTGACGAGATCGCGAGATCAGAGATTCAGAGGCGTGACGCGGGCGCGTACAGCCGGCGGGGAGGCAACCATGGCGTTCATTAATTCTTCGGACAGAGGGAAGATACGGCGCAGCAAATTCACATACAGTTGGGCGTCGTAATTAAAAGTTTTTTTAATTATGAGATCTACGTGGCCCCGAGAGAAATCAGAACACAGCTTGCGCCGCTGAAGGCCCGTGTGAGCGCGCCGCGCATCGCCGCAGGCCTGGGGGGAGCCGATGCACCGCTGGGTGATCTGCGGGCGACCCGGGGCGAGTGGTCCGTGGTGGCCATGTGCCTGTGGACCGTAAAGGCGAATCGTGAACGTGCAGAGGCCTCGTCTGGCGCCCTAACCCGGACACGCCTCTCTTCCTCCCTCCCTCTCTTCGTCTGCGGCAGACTGTATTGCTGTTGATCGCTGGTGTTTCAGCCGCGTGCTTCCAGGACGGCGACAAGGAACTCGAGTTTGTCTACACCTGCTATCGTCTCGAAGAGTGGCGTGCGTGCGTGTGTTGCGTGCCCTGGATTCTGGATATCAATAACACGCCCGACTTCCCCTCTTCTCTCCATTCCCACCTCTGTCATTTCCTCTGCGCTTCCTATATCCCATCACTCTCTGTCTTTTTTCTGCTCCAGCCTCTCGTCCTCTCCACCAGCTGCTGCAGTCCTCTCTGTCCTCGTCCTCGACGTCCTGCAGCAAGTAGCAGTAGCAGAACAGATGACGAGCCGCATGTCGTCCTCCACGTTCGGCGGCTCCCACGCTCGCCTATACGCACTCCCAGGCCCCGCGCCGGTCCAGCCGCGGGACGACCCGGCGGCACAGCGTCAGCGTCGACGCACTTACGCCCCTAGCGAGTTCACATTCGACGCAGATTGGTCCCCGCTCGCAGACGACTTTGCCGAGGAAAATGCGCCGTTCTGGAGTAGACTCGATTTACGGATACCTGCGATAGATGGAGACGGAGACGGAGACGCTGACGCTGATGCTGACACCGATTGCGTCTCGCACCTCGACTTTGATGACGAGGACCGTGACGAAGTTGAAGATAGTAGGGATAGAGGTGGGGATGAGGATCTGCGTACCCTCGGACGCGAGGGTTGTGGCAATGGACGATCTGCAGATGGCGGGTTGGATGTTAAGCAGGGCCATGGCGGGTACGCACGCGGATACGGCTATGAACACGGCTACCAGCACGGGTACGGCGTCGCCCCCGCGCACCACGGAGCCAACACCCGCAAGGTTTCGCCCCCGCATGCCGGCGTCTGGCACTCGGGCGGCGTGCAGGCGCTGCTCGCCGCGCTCGACGAGCGACTGCGCGAGGACCCCCGTGGAGAGTGGGAGGACGTGTGCTGGGACGAGGCTGCGCCCGAGTCTGACGAGGACACAGATGGTGACGACAACACGGAGTACGGGTCCGGGTACAAGTACGGTGGTCCCACACACAATCACGACTTGCGGAACGGTGTAGGTCCAACCGCAGACATCGCGGCGCGCAGCTTTATTGATTACGACGAGCCCGACGCTGGGCAGCAAACCCACGAGCCCGAGTACGAATCTGACGACATGCGTGCAGACTTGGCGGGGACGTGGACGTCGTACGAGGATCCGGGCGCAGGTGCAGGCGTGGATGACGACGAGCAGGGTACGGTTTACGAAGAGAGCGAAGACGCGCATGCACTCGCGCTCGTCTCGGCGCACTGGGCGCAGGCGCGCCGCCCCGCGCTCGGGTTGCGCTTCCCACTCCTTAATGCGCCTGTCCCCGCCCCCTCCTCTGGATCTGGATCTGGATCTGGTATTGGCAGCCCCGTGTCCCCGCGCCCGCGGGGCATCCCCCCATCACACCCCCGCTCGACCAACTCGCGCTCGCAGGTACAAACGCCCGTGGACCCTATCCTCTCATCCACTCGCCCACATACCCCCTCCGCCGTTCCTCCGCCAGTGCCAACACCAACGCTGACATCCGCACCTACGCGCACGTATTCGCCTGCCACCGTTGCACCTCTTCCAACGCCGCCTCTTCAATTCTCTCTCCAACACGCGCCGCCGTATCCGTATCCCTATCCATACCCGTATTCAGAATCAGATTCGTACACCGACTCGTGTTTGTATTCGCCTACGAACGGCGACGCCACCTCGAGCGCATATACCCACGTCGACGCGTACGCGCATATGGAGGCGTACCCCCATGTGCATGCCACCTCGAGTGGTGGTGGTGTGAGCATGTATAGGACGCTGAGTGACCCACCGCCGTATACTGCTGATGCGGGCGACGATGCTCGGTGCGGACGTGATCATGTGCGTATTTGCGTTATTTTTATTTTTATTTTATTTCGTCTATGTTCCTTCCCCTTTTCCTCCCACCACATTGTTTGACGATCTGTCTATCTATCTGGGACTTGTCCGTGCTATACAAGCCGTATCCCCTCTCTCCGCTCTTCATTGCGAACTGATCGGAGTGACTTGTTCATCTTGTTCTATGTTCTATTTTCCCCCTCCCGAGTCCGCCGCCCTTCCCCCCTTTGTCGGCGTCTCCGGGTGGTTAGGGCGTGGCTGCTGCCACCCTGCCCGCTTGTCTCCCACCCCTCCACTACCTTCACTTTGATCACGCATCACTCAATCTCGGAGTTTGTCTTTGCTTACCAATCGTTTTTTGGTTTCGTCACTATACAGATGCAGGAGCAAGCCCGAATGCAGATGCAGACGCAAGGGGAAAATGTGAATGTAGACGCGGAGACGGAGACGGGCGAGATTGGTGGGACGCCATTTGTTGCCACCGCTGCTGCTATGGTCTGGTCAGGCGAGGTGGAGTCGGAGCTGCTTCCATCAGTCTCAATGGCGATGGCACCGGCACCGGCACCGGCGCTGGCGTCGTCGTTGATATCGACAACGGCAACGACGCACGGCGCATCGGTCGCACCGAGCGTCGGCGTTGCTACGCCGTCAGGCTTGTCAGACGGCGCTGCTAGTTCGCATTCGCGTTCGCCCCGCCCCAGTCCGGTACCTAGCCCAGTTCCAGCCCCAGCTCCCGGTTCGGGGACGTGGAGCCCAGTCCCGAGGCTGAGTCCCACCCCGAGGGCGGCAACGCCCAGCTCGGGCCAAAGCCCAAGCCGATGCCCGAGTCCAGGACCGAATAGGAGTCTGAGCCCCGCCCCGAGCTCGCTTCGACTGGGAGCCGACTCCCGCGCGCACACACCGCTCAGCTCCCGTTTGGCATCGTCTCCCGCCCCGCCTTCGCCTTCGACTGTCCCTGCGCTCAGGTCGAACACCCACAGCCCGGTGCATATACACGTGTCCTCTCGCGGTACCTCCCCACACCCACACGCGCGTCCGCGCTCGCCCTTATCCGCGGCCACAGCCACAACGCCGCTCTCCCCGACGCCGTTCTCACCGCTCTCGTACCCAGGCTCGCTCTCCTCGCCCACGTACACGGCGTACACCTCCGGTTCCGATTCTGCAGATGGCGAAAAGGATGACAAGGAAAGAGAAAGGGAGAGCGATATAGAGAAGGAAAAGGAAAAGATCAGGACCAGAGACGCAGAGGCGCGTACGCTTCTTACGCTCTCTGCGCTTTTCCCTGTTACGCGACCGCATGAGGCGATCAACTTCGCGCCTGAGGACCCGCGTCGTGCGCGTCGGGAGCGGGAGCGAGACGGCGCACATAGTCCGCTGTCGTTTACGCGGTCGCGGTCACGATCGAGGCCGCTGCCGTGCCTTCCGCACGGTGCGCCGTATTACGGCGCTCCCCGGGGGCTGGGGATGGTGACGGGGACATGGGCGTCGGCGGACGCGAAGGTAGCGAGCTTCGCAGACTTGGCGGACTTGCGGGGTCTGCACGACGCGAAAGAACGAGAACGTGAGCGTGAGAGGGAACGCGTAAGGGGATGCGAAAAAGAAAAGGAGAGAGGCACGGAGGTGGGGGAGGAGGAGGATGCGGAGGACGGAGATGACGGGTACGAGTTTTTGAACGCGAATCTGGTGGCGGAGGCGGCGACGACTGCTGCTGCGCGCCGGGGTAGGAGTCGGGGTCGGTCGCGCACGGGCTCGAATTCGAACTCGAACTCGACGCTGCATCGCTTTGCGAATCGCTGTGGGACGCTGTCGCGCCGTATTGCGACGAGCGTTAGTGTGGTTGCGCGTGATCGGTAGGGAGTGTGTAGGAGGTGGCGGTTGCGGGTTTTTTTTTTGGTTTTTGTTTCCTTGCTTCTGCATCTAGTTCAAGTTCTGTTTTTGTTTTCCTCTCCTTTTCTTTCCCTCTTTTTTTTTTTTTTTTGCTTTCTTTTGCCCATTTTGTTTTGCCGGGTCTGTGTCCCTCCATCCATCCTTCCATTCCTCCTTGCTTCTTTCTCTCCCCTCGTCCCGACTCATGCCTTGCTCATCTACACTATCCACTTACGGTTGAACAGCCTAATCACATACATACATGCATACATACATCGGACTCCACACGCCTGCTGGCACAGTCCTCTTCGAGCCTTAAGCCTGTCTATCCTTCCCGCCCTGTCTCATCCTATCGTCTTTTTGTTGTGCTTGTGCCTGTGCCCCTAATTACATGTTATCTCATGTTGTCCGTCCGTATCTTCTCTCCCTCTCTTTCTCTTCTCTCTTCTCTCCCTACCATAATACGCCGACTCCGGCTCTACCTCCTTCCCTGTGTACGTTACGTTTCCTCCCAACCTGCAGTGGCAGCGGGGGCCAGCCTTGTATTAATTGTGTGCTGTACGTCTGCACGTCACTTAATAATTGGTGCCGGCTCGTCTTCTTTCTTCTCGTTTTCTCTGTCTATCTCTATCTCCATCTCGTTTCCGTCGCTCGCTCGCTCGCTCGCTTCTCTTCCTTTCTCCTAATGTCTTCTCTTCACTTCTTTCCCCCCGTCCGCTCCCTCGTCTCATCTCATCCCACATCCACATCCACGTCCACCCGCTCCACATCCTCCACCCCAACCCCACCCCCCGCCCCACATCTTCCTCCTTCCTTCTTCCTCCTTCTTTCCTTCCATCTTCATCATCTATTCCGAGCCTACATCTACATCCCCATCATTCATTCCCACCCGCCGTCCGAGCTCCCGTCCTATAAAAGTCTAAAAATGTTCCTGCTTACTTGCTTCTTACTTCTTACTACGTCCTATCCGTCTCGACTCCTACGGCAGATATATAAATGGTACTTGTAGTGTTAATATAACCGTGATCGTCTTGGTTTTTTGTCTTCGGTTTGGGTTTGGGATTCGTCCCTCGCCTTCGTCCTCGCAAGGTGCGGATTTCCCCGGGCCATGCCGTGTTTGACTTGAGTAATACTATAGTATGAAGTCGCGGCGTCGGATGGTCGGTACGAGTTCGAGTTCGAATTCGAAAATCGAGTCATTAATATTGTATGTACACATACATGTTCTAGCATATAGGCTATAAACGTGAAGACGCCTCCGAGTCGTCGTAGTCGCTTCTCAGCGTGTTGGTTCTTGGTAGATAGCACCAGATCTAGAGTCTGTTGCGCTCCGCTCTCAGGCTGCTCGGCTTTAAGTTGATACCTGATACATAGTATTACATACAGTACATGTACAGTTCCGTTCCGAGTCTCAGGCTGCCAGTCTTGTATTCTTAATACTACGGCTGTGATCATGAATCATGAATCATGGATTCATGAAGTACTCCTATCTGTGATGTGCGGCGTAAGATTAGGTCCTTGAATTTATTAATTGTCTAGATGATCCCCCCTCTTGCCTCAGGCTGCTTCAAGGTGTTTAATTTGTCCCTCGGGTGGTGGAAGGGAGGCCGACAGGCTAAGCTCCAGGCTCCAGTGTTTCCGAGTTCGGCCCGGGACTCCGGTTGTGATTAAACTTGCGCGTTCCTCCCGCCCTTCAACTTGAAGCCAGTACTAGTGACAGGCTGACTTACGTATACTACTATCACGATGCATTTGCCGATGTCCTTGTTGCTGAGTTTCTGTCTTCTGCCAGTGCTGTCAACCCGTCAGCTGATAGCTGTCCGCTGCGGGAGGGTGGCTGGGAGTTTTGAAAGATCTTTGATTGTGTCGGGTTTTCAAGGCACGTCGGGCACGGCCGAAAGATGGAGGGCCTGGTCAATTAGACTGCGTATATGTCGATACGCTGGAGGATTGGTGAGCCAGATTAATCATCGGAGTGAGAATATGTATTATAACTGCGGCGTATCAGCCACAAACTAAGCGTCAGTGTATGCGCGTTGGTCCAGTCACAGGGTGTGTATTCTCAAATCCTTAGTTTTATAGAGAGGGATAAATATTGTCAGGTCTTGGATCATAATGATGTCTGCGTAGACGAAATGTCTCTTGGGTGGGATGCATTACTTTCCATTTTACTATACTCTGCAAAGGAAAACGGGTCAGCCACAAATAAAAGCCACGTGACAGACGCGTACATAGACGCGTGCGTGATGTAGCGTCACAGCCGCATAGTAACGCACTATAAAAGCCCGCCACGATCTTGCCTCCTCGGCGTGAAAGTACTCGCTGCGAATTCGCTCCTCTTTTTATTGCTACTTCTGCCACCACTATCATTTATATTTTATTTCTACGCCGGCAATCTTCCCGCCATGCTTCTCACAGTCGTCTTCGTAGAGGCCGCCATCGCCCTGTACATGCTTTACATGGCCGACCGACGCCCGCTGTTTGCATCCTGGGGACTCGGCACACTGAATGGTCGTTTCATATCACCCGCGGCTGACGCTCTCCGCATCGCGTACCATGCGGTCTCGGAAGCTGCTACAAGATACCTTCAGGTCGCCGCGCCTCCATCCGTCCCAGAGCATTATTGGCGCATTGAGAGCATCCAAGACGGTGGCGGACATTTCCACTGGCACCTTGCCTTCGAGCCATCCCTTTCGTCAGTACACGATGGCGTCTCCCTGCTTGTGCCTCAGGTGGACCCGGTGCGTATTGATCCCGCAACGCTCCCCGCCTTGGTGTCCGCCGCCTTCATTGTCTGCGGACTGCTTGGCTTTGCGGTACGTCTATTTGCTTCTGCTCTGCAGCGCCTCATGGCTCATACCGCACGTATACTTTAGCTTCGGAAAAGATTGCCCCGCTCGAAAGAAGACACGAATACACCTCTCCTTCCTTTGACTGTAAGTCCGGACGCTCTATTCGGTCTTTCAAGGCGGCTCACGCATATATCCATCCAGGTTGCCGATGACACCGTTTATTATCTTCCTACTATTTTGGATCTCGGATTAGCGACGAAAGACGCGGATTTATATACCACCGGGTGGAAGTCCCCTCATTTATACTTTCCATCCGGATTTGCTAGCACTTTTGAGGTTGAGGCTGGGGACGTTGCATTTAGAGTAGACTCGGTAAGTGGTTCGCCTGTGGTTGCAGCGCAGACCCGAAATACTAAATCGCTCTTTAGGGCGATAATTCGATAATCTCGGACCCGGGGAATGTTTTGTCTGGTCTGGAATATTTTGGATTGAGAGATGAGACTAGAAAGGAGGACGGGGATGCCTGGACTGCAGTTGATTTGGTTAGTAATTTCGTTGACCACCTTGTCAGAACTACAAGCTAAGTATAAGCTATATAGGAAAACGGGCTTGGTTATACGCCCACCATGTCTGCTACGTCTGCGAGGATATCGGAAACTACGGCAGTGTCGAGAAACGTTTCCGATACTTTCTCCGTTGAGGCGAGCCGTTCCTCGCTAGGGGAGGATGACCAAACCACGTGCACTAAGGAGGAAATGAATGAGGAGAAGAGGGAAATTATTCCGAAAATGCACAAAGGAGAGAAGAAATCAAGAATGAAGACGAAACTGAAGAAGGAATGTGCGCTTAGCTGCGTAACTCCTCCGATTTCAATAGATATTGGAAATGAAGGGATCGTCGGAGTCACGGATTTGAACACAACTTCGCCCATAACCACCACTGAAACAATTGCTATTCCCACACGATCATTAACACCTACCTCGACTTCGTTCGAAAGCTCTGGCGAGACTTCTATGTACAAGACTGCATTAGAGGAAGCATTCAGTCCCGCCAAGAAATTTTTACGGGATTTGGATACGCGCATGGTCCGCGCGCGTACCGATAAGAAAGTGAATTCAGTAGCTCGATCTGATAAGTCACCGGTGAGTATTCGCTCCTTTTCCCAGAGGAGTTCGGCGCTGACGCATTCCTGCCACCAAATTTAAGCCATCCAAAGTCCGTAGTCGCAAGCCCGAACGACTCCCTGGTACCCATACCAAGCCTACAACGTCCTCAACAATCGCGCCGTCGTTTCCGAAGGTTCCTTCAACTGCTCGATCCGAAGTCCCTGCACTTACTTACGGGAACTCCACCCACGCTGCCGAGACACCCTTGCATATACTGCAGGAGTTTGCGCTCGCGGTGAGGAGAACCCGGGACCGAGAAGCTAGGGAGAAGGACGATCTACTCGTGATTCGACCACGCAGTCCAGCGTCGGGTTCCGCGGTTGCTTCAGAACGTGCTCGTGACGTCAAAGGATCGGGTGCGCGAAGTCTGGAGCCCCAAAGCGGATTGGGACGGTACTCTGGGAGGGACGCAAAGCTAGACCACGGTAATTGTGGACGTGTCGAAAAGGATGTGGTAGTTGTCAGTGCACCTGTTGCTCGCGCACTCGCGCTTGAAGTAACTCCCCCTTTGTGTGCTGATAAAGAAACCAACCCGTCTGCGAACTTCCAAGTCCCAACCGCCACCAGTCTGTCAACGCCTCCTGTCCTTCTAGGAGCGAGGGCCAACCGCTACCGACCGGCTAAAAGACTGCTAGCGACGCCGGCATCGGACTGCATGGACACACTTGCGAAACTGGCTAAGGATAAGGCATTGGATAATGCGTACACCTCGATTATCGCCTCAATGGGTCCAGCGGCGTACCTCAAGGATCACCTACCTAAGCCCTGCAATCTCCTGTTCAACGCGCTCCCTGCACGTTCTCCACTGCAGGACGCGGATAGTCAATGGAACTGGGAAGCGATCTGGACACTGCGTGAGATGGCTGTGTCATCGGGTGTCTCTGACGCTGGAGCGACTGTAGAAGGCGGTGCTGGTGAGCTGGAGTCTAGGGTTGTTGACGCGGCCCCTCCGGTGGACTCAGCGCTGGATTCTGCCGTCGTCGAATTGGTAGTCCCGTCTGTCGCTGCTACGCAGTCCACGGGGCATGATGGGGCCACAGCTGTTGGCAAGGCTGACCCGAGTGATGCGGAGGCCTCGTTCCAGTACGAGCTCCAAACACCGCCCACGATGATGTCAAATCAGGTCGAGGGAGCCGACGTGTCTCCCAAGGCGGATGACTTGCGACCTTCGTCAGTATTTAAGAACCCGGAACCCGGCTGCTCGACGTCCACCCTTAAAGATGGCACCGCGTCTGGTACTGAAGACCTACGGCATACGTCCTCTGACTTAGGGCCTCAGACCGTTGTCGCAGCGGCGTCAAAGACCGGCCTCACTACCGTTTCGAAATTAGAAGGCGGGTTCTCCTTGGAGCGTCACATACCGTGTGTCAACACTTTTGGTATCAAAGACGGGGACCATTCACTTCCGCCTTCGTCTTTACGCGGAAACGATGTTGCACGAAAGCATTCACCCGCCGACGTCAGGAAGACCGGCCCTCCGGTGACAGTCAGTAACTGGACGGAAGGGGACACTGGCTCCGACTCGGACGACGAAGCTCTACGGTCCTCTTACTTCTTCCGTTTCGAGGAATGCGACACCGCGCTTCCTGAAGATGATCGAGAACTTTTCGACGATGACGACCGACAAGACCAAGTTTATGAAATGACCGAATCGGATTCAAGACGCACTTCTTTCTTGAAGCGAGACTCGCCACTTGTCGGCACGGCTGGGGATCTTCCGCTTCCGATCCCGCTTTTCAGTGGTGGTGATGGCCCATTAGAGCACCCGCTTACCGACACGAAGGAGTCTAGTTTCGTATTAACTGTCGATAGCGGGGCGGGAGAGAAGTCTGGCTCAGACTTGGATGATGGAGCTGGTACATCTCCGCAATTTTCTGGCTTTTTCCAGTTCGAGGAATCCGGTATCGCGCTTCCAGACGATGACCGAGAACTTTTTGAGCCTGATAACGACTGGCAAGGTCAGACTCATGGACTGGCTTCTAACTTACAACCCGGGCCTGCTGTTGCAGGAGTGTCTAGAACGGGGCTTGTCGCTAAACCGGATTTTAGACGCAGTTCTTTCGTGGAGCGGGACTTACCACTTGCCGGCACCGCCAGGATCAAGGAAGTTGACTGTCTTCCTTCGGTCCCAACTTTGAGTGGAGGCGATGGTCTGCAAGAGCATCTACCCGCTGACATTGCGAAGACTGGCTTAGTAACGGTTGATGACGAAGTAGAGGAGGAACCTGACTCCGACTCAGATGACGGCGCTGGTGCATCTTTGCCGTTGTCTAGCTTCTTCCGATTCGAGGAATCTGGTATTGAGCTTCCGGATGATGATCGAGAACTTTTCGAAAGTGATGACGACTGTGAGGATCAGATATGTGAAGGGGCTTCGGACTTGGCTTCTCATTCGGAGCTCGGGCGGGCTACTGCAGGAGTGTCTAGGACCGCTTCAAGCTTCGAGAGCTGTTCTCCCTTTGGTCGCGACCTGCCACCCGTCAGTACCGGAAACATCGAGGAAGAGGATCCTTCGCCATCTGTGTTGCTCTCAAGTGAGGGCGGTGAGTTACAAGAGGCTATCGACATGAGGAAGGCCGGCGGAGCAGTGGTGGCTGGTAGAGGGGCAGGAGAGGACTTTAACTCCGAAGAAAAGGACGAGGCTGGAGAGTCCTCGTTGTTCTCTCACTTCTTCCGATTCGAGGAGTCTGGCATTGCGCTCCCGGAGGATGATCGAGAACTTTACGAACCTGATGACGGAGAGCAAGATCAAATTTATGAGGAGGCTGCGGACCCGGCTTGTGATTCACAGCTCGGTCATGTCATTGCAGAGGTGTCTAGGGTCGACCTTGCTATGACGGCGGGCATCCGAAACAGTCCTTCCTTGGAGAGTGCAGACAACGACCCCGACTCAGACGACGAATATGGTGCGTCTTTGCCGCTCTCTAGTTTCTTCCGATTTGAGGAGTCTGGTATCGACCTTCCGGAGGATGATCGGGAGCTTTTCGAGCCTGATAACAACTGGCTCGCTCCCGTATCACCGAGGATGGATCCTCGAGCTAGCTCTGAACGCAACAGCGGCGACGACGAGACTGAACCTCAAGGCGCGGGTACGACGTCTATGCAAGGCGGGACCTCTGGCTGTACTTCGGAAGATATTCAAGTTGAGCTGCAAGACGTACAAGAGCAAGGTTATGAAGAGGCTGCGGACTGGACTAAAGCGGCTGATGATTCTAAGGCGATTCTTGGCGATAGCTTCTGCTCTGACTCAGCTCTGGTTTCTCGGAACATCGAGGAGATACAGGTATCTGACAGTGACATCGGCCGGTTCCTTGCTTTGAGTTCCTGGCCTACGGAGCCGCTAATGGACGTTTCCTTGAGCGACCTGTACGAGGTCTCGGACGCATTTGAACACAAGCGCGACGACTCGGTTGCGGTCGGAGATGCATCGAGTGAAATCCAGGGCGGGCTCAATTCCTTGGTAGCTATTGACTCGGGTGCTTCGAAGGCTTATGGGAATACTTCTACATCAACTCTCGGTCTCGGTCTCGGTCAAGCCTACTGTTGCCGGCAGGAAGCGAACGGTGAACTGCAAGAATCTGTGCGACCTCTCGTGGACTTTGGTGCTTCTGTCTCTGACGCTGAATTGACGAGCTTGGCTTGTGTCTCTGCAACGACGCGTGTGAGTGTTTCAACTCCGACTTCCGTTCTTGGCCAGGACGGACCCGCGGACACTCTGGCCGTTCTTGAAGCATCAACATCAACTCAGGCTGTCGCTGAAACGAAGCTCCCGGATTTGCCAACGTCTATCTCTGGTGCTATTCTCAACGAATTGGGTGTCAATGCTGAACGACCTGCCGATGCTAGGGCGTCCCTCGATACTGCAACGCTGACTCGTGGACTGGCTACGGAAGAGGAGCCTTCTTGTGAAGCTGCTTGTAATACCAAGGTGCGCTTGGAGGCTGCTGATGCAAAACTGGCCTCTCGGTATGAGGATCGCTTGGAGGGCTTAGAGAATGCGCCGAAGGGGGACCTACGAGCATATATTTTGCCGGGTACGCCTTCAGTGGCTGTGGTCGGTGGGGAGGATCTTCTGGCATCTGGGTCTACTGTATGCAACTCTCCGCTTCTTAGCTCCGATTCCCGTGACTCTCCAAGTCGTCGTGAATATGACTTCGGTAGTACAAACACGATATGCACGCCCACATTGGTGGTCGACGACAGTCCGTACTTCGACTATCTGGCCAAGGGGAAATGGAAGGCTTTCGATGCTGGTACGTTAGTCTTCTCATCGCTCATGAAACGATCATTAACTCGCGCCCACCGTAAAGTGTCTTCAACGCCGACTCCAGCTGCACTGCCGACGACGGCAGCGTCGCGCAAGGCTGCTGGGTCACGTGTTTCGGGCCTCATCGCACGCTTCCAACGACCCGCTCAGGTTTCGACACCCGCACCACGGCGTGCAGGAGCACCACCTAGTCCATGCCTGCCCCGGACGCCGAGTCCTCTATCGTCTGCTTCGTTATGCCCAGTGGACTTGTTGCAAGCGCAAGACAACGAGGCGGCGTCGCCAGTATCACCTTGCGCCCTGAGTCCGCTACTCGTGCCGAGGTGCATCGTCAAAGTTAACGGGGAGTTGCGACACACCAACCTACGCGTCGGGCTAACTGATGAAATTGGGGAGATAAGGGCAGAGGGTGGAAGTGCGAAAGACAAGTTTTCGAAGGAGATACTCGCTTTGCTGAAGCGGCATAACGAAAAGACGGTGGTGAACTCTTCTTAATAGGATCGCGTACCTTGGTTGCGTGATAATTTATAATAACACTTTTTGTACAATATCTACGCGCGTATTGCCACACATTGAATGTTTACTATTTCTTCCTTTCATTACGCACGCAGGGCAGGAAGTCCGCTCACGTTGCCACATGCTCATACTTAAGCTTTAGGAGATCGGGCTTGCAGCGGGCAGACCTTGAGAAGTTAAAGGGTGAGGAGGAATGGGGAAGATTACGTCAACATCACCCCAAACATCCGTATAGATCCGAGTCACCCACACTAGTCCTGTCACTTGCAGGAGGTACTGCGTTTTCTCAGTAAGACTAACCAGTTTTTTTGGTCCGCCGTTAGATAGATTATATCGAAGAGCTAGCATGCGATATGTGAAAAACTGCTGTAAGTTTCGTGAAGCTGACATACTCTGCGGAAGGAACTCATGCTTCGCGACATTAATTCAAGTCATGGAAATTGTAGTGCTACTTCCCTTTGGTCTCCCTCAATCCATCTGTTCCGAATCGCGCAACGCGTAGTACGAGAGTCGGACAACGCATACAGTCCGACTTTGCCGATCATGTACTGTACATGTATGATTTAGTGCATGTAAGCACGATCCTGAATTGGAGAGTTTCTAGGTTGCTAGCGGTCCAGCGTGATATCTCTTCTAATCTTGGAATCTTGCACCAAAAATTACGGTGGTTCTGTTCGTTCCGGTGTAATTTTATGATGTGATGCAGCGTCTCCCTCTGTAGTATGCTCTGGTGTGGTTCTCGCGGACCCGATTTTTCAGGTACAGCTTGGTAGCGGTGATCAGGGGTGGCCGAGTACCTGCGGCGCTGGTACAGGACATCCGATCGATCGGGTGTCTATTTACAGCCGTTTGCATATATCGTGAGGCTGGCCAAAACTAAAATGTGTATGTCTGGACTTGGCAAAAATGATGTCTCTTTCCCATATACAGTACCTACTTCACTTGAACTAAAACGTATGGGTTGATGCTTCCAGGGAATGAAATCTTCTGAGACCCTGAAAACTGAAGATGATCAAGATGAACTTCAACGACAACAGCAGCAGTACACTAACACCGGAACTAGATACTGCCGACAGGATTTATCAACCCGGAAACACAAAAAGTACGACATGCACTGCAGGAGACGCACCGGACACTCATTTTAATTCCGGTCGGTCTCCTTATATATGCAAGCGGGTGTAATAGATGGATCTGTTTTGGAACGGATCTTTATATCACGGCGCGGGAAATGCCATTGGCGCCATTGAAATAATGCATGTGGTCGAGACAGAAGACTTGGAATTTCTCTCTTGCACAAAGAGGATTTCATATTTTCCATCCCCACGACATTCCTCAATCCATCAGATCGAATGTCATTTCCCGCGCTGTGTATCGTAAATAGACATCCAATCAGTCGGATGTCCTGTGGTGATCGGCTATTATTAACTGCATTGCTATCTTCACTTTGCTTAACCTTGTCCCTCCTGGTCCCATATGAATCACTGACTCTTGTATGTACAGTCTTTTTTAACGATACCGTGACATACGCCACTGAAAGTGATAAAATAAGGTGAAATCACGTTCAATATAGAGCCTGTACGGTACGTAATGGTATGCTTGGTTCTCTTTGATTGTCAATGCGGTGCTTCTAGACTTGTTTGTTTTCCCTCTGCTGATGCATCTCTTGATTCTTCCCAGTATACATCACGGAAGAAAGATCACGCCCCTTTTTCATCAGTTATCTTTTCGCATTCATTGATATGTTGGGCGTTGGCGGTTGGCCGTGCTGTGCTGGTTTGTATCTACATAAACAGTGTGTTCAATCGTTGTGATGAGTATCATTATCTTCAGTTCTCTTCTCTATCCCTCCATTTAATCACACCTCGTAAGATAACATGAACGTCGACGTTATACAACCTCTTATTCCGGACTTGAAGGAAGTGGGGTTCCAAATGTGTGCCTTCAGTTATTCGCTCCGTATTTATAATTAACTGACTTTTTGTTTCCGAGCTAGCCTTGTAACAAAAGTAACGCACCTTCACAACTTCACCTTTTCCCGGTATAGCTCTGATTATGAAGTAAAGGAAGCGGCTCTCGCATTCTTCACGATCCAGGTTTACGATCATATATTGACTCTTCCGGACGAGGTAGCCATTCTTTCTCAGTCAACATAGCAATAGTATGCTCACGTCCTATTGCTCGTTTAGATCGAGCTCATATGGAGCGGAAAATTCACATTGGTTACATTCTTGTTTTTCATGGTACATTATCTTCGTTTCTCAAGAGACCGATGCCTTTTACTCAGGTTAGCTTTTATTAGAATCGATATTACGCATTCGCGTTTTTCTGTATATATATGGCTGGTGAGTGTGATCCATGTGTTTAAAAAAATCGTTCTCACATTAGGATCCGCAGCACTGTTCTCTCCTCTCTTCACTCCCAGCGTAAGATTGTACCGAAAGTACTTACTTCGAGTGTTCACTGATTTCTGTACACTCTGACAGGTGTATGTGATCGACTAATCATTTTCAATTATAATTATGTCTACCTACGATAAGTATTTTCAGATGCGAACGTTTCGCCTTATTTTTGCCATTCGCGGGAGGAATGCCGTTGACTTTCACCCCAGATGCCGTATTGGCTCTCCGGTACGCGCATTTTCTATTATGATGCAAAATTTATCCGCTGAGCTTCCAAAAATATTAACAGTGTGTATGGACTATATCATAGGAACAAATTCGTGGCACGATTGCTTGCCGGTTACCTTGTAGCTGAACTGGGCGTTGGTCTGTGGATTTACTGTACTCCAGGCAGTCATCGTGAGTTTCCATCCATCTCGTCGTCTTCGTATTCCTAAACCCTCACCAGCCCTTATCCTTCCCCAACCTTTTCAGCACGACAATACCTTTCACAGTTTGTGGTTAATCAAAATATTTCTTGCCCGCTGTTTTCTCATCACCGAATAGTCTGCATTGAAGGGGTTGCGGACCGTCTGTAAGGACTCGGGCTTATAAAGCTGTTAATTGTTTAGCTCACTATGTGTTGCAGCGGAAACTTACGCCCCGCGGCTTTCCCAATGATGCAGGCCGTTTATGACACTGGCATTTTTCTATCAATCATCTTCAAGGTCATTCAGGCCAGGCGACATCCGAATGACGGACAAGACTTGTTATATCTGTTCGCCAAGCACGGTGTAACTTACTACGCGTGAGCACACCCAAAATTCAAAAAAAGCAGACATTAGTAAATTCATGGACCAGCGTTCTCTTTTCTTCCTACGCTACCTGGACATTGATGGTTCTGTTTGCTCCGGTACGCTGTCACTCATCCTCCACATCATCGGCAAAGGGGCTCAATGTACATTGCAGACCGGCCTTAAATATACAGCAGCAGTGTGAGTTAGATGAACAATTATTGTCTTTGAGAAGCTCACAAATATTACCCGCTCCACAGTCCGACGCTCATGTAGGTTTAGTATCACGATCAATCAAGAGCATGTTTCACTAATACATCAGCACAACAGCATGGCGTGTACGATGGTCAACAGAATTACGCTATCTTTACGGCGCTTCGGAGCTCCCGAGCAGGAGTCAGGCAGTGTGAATATGCTTCGCTGGTACGCCCATTCCTCTGAAGTATCCACAGAGGGACGTAATGGTTGTACGACGGATTTGGATGCAAGTATTGCGGGTTTTAATCGTGGGGATGCTGAAGCAATCGAGCTTACTGGACTAGCTGTGGGAGACATTTGACGGTCCGCGCAACATTATGTACGATGTAAAAAATTTCACCCGCTAGCACATCGTGAACAAATGGTGGCTCACGCACGAAATTAATGCCTGTGTCATATGTTACGGTCTGCACCAATACCGGTCTCCTTATTAAGTTCGACAGACTAGAGAGGAAAGTTACTCTGAAAGAAGAAGGAAGAGGGAAAGCGAAATTCAGGTTGAAGCGGCCGCTTGGTTTTGTGTCCCAAAGATCAACAGTCTTTAAGCCATAAAGTTACGTAAGGCACCCTAAAAGTCGTCCCATCCTAAGCCAAGCTATACAGATTGCAGCTGTGTAGCAGGCCACATTTACATGTCAGTAATAACACTATTCTTGGTAGCTTGCGCTGAGGCGTTTGATTTGGGGACGAAGCCCTCCGGTTATCAGGGGCAGCCAAAAAACTAGCTTAATCAGCGGAGCTTGTGGCTGTGTTCCCCCATCATCCCATTCCTCAAGCCAGCATTAAGAAAAGGCCATTCAGGTCCCCATTCACGAACTTTGCGGCCGAATATGCATTATAAAAGATCATTTCATCCCCTGAGCGCGTTCGGCAAACGGGATGACCAAGATGGGATGTAAGGCTCCTATTTCGGTCCCATTCAGCATGGGTACTACGCGCACTTGGACTTACCATGAAACACAAAGACTGCATGCGTCTCGCGCCTTATATCGTGCAAGTGAGGAGGTAAATAAATCCAGTCAGATTCTGATAAACAGTATTGATACAGTTTAAGGCTGCAGTTTACAATCAGGTGCACATATCAAAGTATAATGCCCTTATTCGTCGAGTACCTCCGTAATACTTCGTGCCTGTTAATACAGATGATGAGCGTATAGCGTTTCAATAGGAAAAGAGAGACACACCCCATACGTCGACTCTTTTCCGGTGTTATCATTTTCTATCGTAAAGGTTTCGTGCTACAAAACGATTTTTGCTTAGCTTGAGACAATAATTGGACAACAAGACAGAGTCGGGCTCACGTTTGGATCCTCCTTTGTCGGCTTTTCATTCGTCTGCTTTACCTCGCCCGTCGATTGACTTTTCGTACTCTTTGGGTCGGCTGCAAACACACATGAAGTTAGCGCTCAGAGGTGTTTAAAGACGTTTGCGAGTCTGACTCACCAGTACGATGGAACGGTGCGTACTTGACTCTGTCACCCTCCTGCGTGGCTGGTCAATGTTTCCGCCATATCCCGGCTGCTCTCGCCGGTCACCTACCTGAATATCGGACATGCTGAAAACGGTGATGTAATTTGCAGAAAGTAGTTGAAGAGTTCTTGGTGGTTATGTTGGTACGAAAGTAAACTAATTTTAAACCTTGGGGGAGGGGGTTATATGAAGGGGCATAACATAATCCGTTGTGGCTACTTGCCCCAAGCCACATACGCATATATTGACGTCATAATGGGAACGTTATGTAACGGTCACAGAAAACAGGAGCGATACCAAAATGGGGTGAGTAATTCCCACGCAGGTGTTGGGTCGATGATTAGTCCCTCCAGCTCTTCTCGAATCCTTGCACACCACCATTCCAGCTGTTCTATTTAAGCAGCACTGCCTTGGAATGGGTTCATCCTATTACCCGCTGATCTTCGTCTACTGCATCAGATTGATAGAATTGTATGTGCACTGAGGTGCTATCGGGTCCTCGAGAAGACACGGTTTGCGACTAATGGGTTTCGTACAAAATCAAGTATGAATTAATTACAAAGCAGATTTTCTCAGGTGAGTAAGAACCTCTTGTCTACTTATGTATAAGCTAACTCGCGATTCCCAGAAGATGACCGGCACGGCTGCTACAGAGACACGTCTTAGTGAAGACGGCATTTGAATTAAGCGAGCATCGCCGAAGTCCGCTGGTAGCCTTCAGTATAATACGGGTTTCGGAGCACTCTCAATAGCCTTCAACCGAACCTCGCAAAAAGCTGGTTGAACTGTTCCAGAGTACGTTCTTGACCATCCAGAAGGGTCATCATCTATGAAGATAGGAAGTTCTTCGTTACTAGCTCTGCACACATACAGTAAGCTTGAGCTTACCTGTGGATCGGACTGGTAATCAAACAGGCCGGCGTGCCCCGCGTCGGGTAGTAGAGGTGCTACATCAACAAATTTACTTCTCTTCTGCAGGCTTGCCCAGTCGAGCCCTTTCAGGAAGAAAAGTCAGTTTAAGGGAATAGGGTTTACGTCGCTATGGTTTCGCTGTTGCTTACCCTTGGGGACTGCGTCTTGTGGGATTAATTTGGTCTCGCCTCCCATGAATATCAAGAAGATTTGTAGGTGATATTTATTCTCAGGTTTTTCGAATCATGCTCATTCGTAGGGAGATCAGTCCCAAAGGCAACGTTGAATGCTATGCTGTCTTGTCCACTTCAAAGGAGTCGACGAACTCGCGATCCATCAAGGAATCCGTTACGTATGCCGGTGACTTGAACGCACGGGTCGCGCCGAGTGGTCCAATTTAGACGTATACGCACATAGAACTGGGTGTATGCGTACAAATGGGATACAGGATGATCTAACGTGTTTGTCTTGGGGCTATCCCAGTATTGCGAGCAAATCCTAACGGGAAAGGCCAGATACTTACTTCGCATGCAACGCTGCGACACTTTTGTTAGTGTCAAGGAGTGCTGATGTCCGATTATCTGTAAAGATGTCGGGAGAGACCTCGGTGAAGATATACTCAGTAGCAAGAAGACTGGGGGAGCGAGCCTAGAGCATGAAGGTACCATTTTAAATCTATTTACCTGGTTTATTAGCATTACTGTTCGCCTTGTTTGCGGCATTATTTACGCGGAGTCCCTAGGGAGCGATGCATTAGGCGCCATCCATATTATTGGCAGCATAATCTGGTTTACCTGTGGGTCGGCCTCCCTCAAGATTTCGACAGTGTTCGTTTCGGAAGCAAGTCGCAACGCGGATGGCACTCCACCGAATTAAGCCGGAAAATACAGCCTGCAAATACAACAAACCTACCGCCAATGCCGTCGTCCAGAGTGTCAATGTAAATCTCCATGAGCTGCGCAGCTGCAACAACGATATTTGCAGACGCCTGAAGGACTTCTGCGGCCCACCTGAACAACTTCACTCTTTAAATAGAAGGTCAAGTTTAGCGGCGGGAATGTACCATTTCTTGCGGCGCAGCTTTCCTATGTCTGTTTGACGGGACCGGTTACGAGCTTAGTCAGAGCGTGAAGTTCATCCATGGCTGACAACGTAGTGGTGAAACTCAGCCGGCTATTTGGTCATGATAGTATTGCGATACTGCAGGTTCTTACTTATTGTGGTGATAATGATGTACTGACGTACCCTTGCGTAAAGAACCGATTAGTGGACGGTGTTTATGTATTTAAAAAAAATGCCATACTTGGGCGCCCGCTACTGGTATGTCCACTGCGGACCTTTTCTTGATATCCCAATACATTCCGATATTTAGAATGGAAAGCAGATTGGTGTATGACTTGGAACGCATAGCAGGAGACGCTGCTCGCTTATATATCTTCCTTTGAACAGTACACACACTCGTTCTGCCTTTTAACCACATGTTGAGGAAGTGCAGGGATTTCTGGCGGTCCTCACGCTTGTAATACCGCAGTACGTTTTCATATCCATGACCCGGTTGGTGAGCTTTGTAAGCTGCTCATCACTTTTCTGTTTGATACTTCCGAGATTCTCGGATGTATCAGCGGGATATTACCATCTTGTGATGAATCATCAACCCTGTGGCCCACTTGTTCAATTTGTCTATGGAAGCGCCATAGCAATAAAGCCCCCCAGGAATGGAGCACACCGGTTGTTGCCACTTCTGTATTCCCGCAGCACGTATTTTTAGCCGTCGTCAAGTCCCTGAGTTTGTTTTGCGTATGCATCGGCCTGTGTTGATGCTGAACTTGACATGATTAGGTACCTTGACACGTCCATCATTGGTGGCGCCCTCCCAGAAAGATGGGACCTGCATCGAAAGCGGGGCGTAAGCTCCACTCGCAAAAGGTTAAGTAAGACCCATAATTATAATGAGTTTTAGTGAGCTCGGGCCTGTTGACTCATCCCCGGGTCCTTGTCCATATTCTTAAAGAGGTAGGGATATGGCTGAGAGAGAACGTCTGATATATTGATGCGGGTAGCACTATGACTCCGGCTCATAGCTGGATGTCAGACGCATAGCGCGAGAAGTAAACATCAGGAAGTTATGTAGGTATTTGAAGGATGCATTGCGGCAAATCGAAGCTGTTGGAGGGAGGAAGAGTACGTTGCCCTCTCGATACTCGACCTCGATATGACTAACGACAGCCTGCTCGACAACTCTGCTACCAATGTGATGACGAGGCTTGTCAATATCTCGAGAGCTGCAATAATCATGCCTTATAATTGCTTTCCGCTTCGGTGCGTTTTTTGGTACGGTGGAATACCATGCTTTCGATTTCTTTCAGCACTTGGTGGTCTACTTCAGCGTCATGAAGCAGGTCATTTAATGCAATCATAACCAGTCAGCACAAGTACATTACATTAGATGATTACCCATATTAGACATCTCCTGGTTGCCGCATCTCGCTAAGCTCAGTAGTTTCAGTATCCCCGCGAGTTGTATCCCTTAGTAGAGTTGTATCAGTGTAATCCTGGCTACTCATCTTCCCCCGTCCGCGGGAATTGGCTTGAAGTGTACTCTTATCCGGAATTGTGTCTTGTATGGGATTGGCGAAACGTCGTAGGGACAATGTGATTCTGTTGGCCATTGTACATGCCATTCTATTGTTTCTTGTGTTAGTAAAACGTCTGTTACTCCGCCTACCAGAAAATTTTACTCACACAAACGTAGGTCTGCAGCTGGAAATCAGAATCAGCTGCTCGTAAGGTAATCTTATTTGCTTACATTCCTGCTGAATATTTCAATCCAGGCTGCCTCGAACTGTCAGTCCTCACACGCTTCCAAAGAGCTGGCGTTAAGCGCTAAAGCTAGCACGTACCGGTGCAAACAAGATCATCATCGCCCATGTAAAATTGGCGGAGAATAGTGCGCTGGAGTGCACAATCAGTGTCTGAAACAGATTCGTCTCAGACCGCACTTACGCGTAATAAATCACACTGTGACCAGCTATGACGGATTGCAGATCCTGACCGTATCTTGGACGTCGTGAGTCTGAAAAAACCTTGAAGATGATTGAAATAAAGACTCCAGTGTCGTAAATAGTCTGCATGAGCTGAAAGGCCGGGGTGCGCAAGTTTCCTCTGCCCCGCATTGTAAGCTTACAGTAACCTGACGAGACAGCGTTCTCACAGTTTATCTGCCATTACATCAATGCAAACTAAATTCCGGGAAGGAAGCGGTCAGCAGGCGAATAGTTTAAATTAAGCATGGAAACATACTGTGGAAAGTAAAGTTGTTCTGAACAACCGAAGGGAGGATGAGAGCTGAGGGAATTACAATGAGGGACGAAAACGAAAAACACAGAAACTGAAACTCAACGGTGACTACCCGGGGTGCAGTAAAGCCACAGTGCAACGCCCAATTCGGCGAGGAGGTAAACAGCAAGTGATATTGCTACAATTCTTTTCTTCTGATAGATCGCGTAAACCCTGTCAAGAGCCCCAGGAATTAAGTCGAGAGGGCTCTTTATCAATAGAGTGCGAACGTACCGAAGGGCCAGCACAATATTTGGGACAAACGTTAATGCGATTCCACCCGCAAAAGGGAAAAACAAAGCGAAATGCTCGCAACTGAACAGTCCCTGTAAGTTGACTGCAAGTTTGCGATACATTCTTGTGTACATACATCTGAGAAAATGCGCAAGTCAGCACTATTATGGTAAGAAGATAAGATGAACTCTTGCAGATGCAGTGAAGAGAGGAGACAATAGTGCTGTGAATGGATTAGATATTTATTGACCGCAGAGGAGGTAGCACTCACCGGGAATATATATAATAAAAACAGCTAGTGCGTAGTACCGATTCTAACGAACGACCGAAGTGAGCAAAGGCGTAGTCCCAGTCAAAGAGAGAAGGGAACGCACCATGAAAAACAAAAACGTAACCGGTGTTAAATTGCCATTCCACATGAGTTCAATCTGAGCGGACAACATAAGGGAATCTTCCAGTGCGTCAGCTAGGGAAAGTGAATACCTCTTCTGAAAGAGTCAATAAATGGTCGTAAAACTGAATCGTAATAACCGCTAATCAACTACGCACGGTAACTGAGGCTGTGAACTTTTCACGTCGATGTATTCTAGCAGCTTTATACAGTTCGTGGCTAGTACTACTATAACTAACTAGCTCTATCGTATGCGTTATCGTTGCGTTATCGTTCACTTAGTAAGGTTTGTTCATATGACACGTACTATTTTATATGTTCGTTATATTTATTTATATTTACTCATTTTCAGATTTTCCAATTAGAAGGAACACGATGTATGGAGTGTTACCTTTGTCCCGAGGCTAGCCCAACGATGAAACGATGAAGTTCCCGTCAGATACTACTGTAAAGGAGAAGACAAAAAACATACATTTGGAATCCCATCGTCTCCAAGACGGGTATCGGAGGCTGCAAATTGTCGCTCATACTACTGAGTGACGCACAGCTTGACGGGACAGTGGATTGGTGAGCGCGTTGGGGGGGCTTTCATTAGCCCGTTTGTACCCTCTATTTATGTCTATATGTTTGACCGTATTGCAATCACCTATCGCAATTTAAGGTAAGCCACGCACCAAAAGGAATCTTCATTTTGAGCGCTATAAGGACGATAACCAATTCTACGGCCGCCACACTAAACTCGACCCTAACGCCAGTGCCATCCCTGGTGGGATTCCACACCTTTTTATAGCGTGCGATTATTTTTTGTGGTAAAACATGACCATTTTGAGTAAGAGATATTTTTTGGAATTCACACGGTCACTGTGACCGTAAGCTTTTCAGGTACTTATGATGAAAACCTGTTTGGACTGCAGTCAGGATCAAAAGTTTAGAGCGGGCGTTGATTCCCCAGTCTTTTCCATCAACAGTTGTAACTGATTGTAGTAATGGGGGGTAACAGCAGTTTTTCATAATCATTCATATCAGCATGTGGCTTCGCTATCAAAGATAAGCGACGGCAGAATAAGCTTGAAATTCGCTTTACAGAAAATGCCGTAGACGATAAAAGGACCAAAACTCAGCTAGAATAGATGTATACCTAAACGGTACACCAGCGCTGTTGCAACGCCTTGGATCCGATGATGGCCGGTAATAGTCAGTAAAATGCAACTTGCTAATTGTTTGGATATCATACTACTAACGTGTTGTAGTTGGTAGCGGGCCAAAAGCAATAGGGAATATTCCGAGGATTAGGCTTTTAGGGTTTATATAACGCATGTCACGTCACGTTCACTGTTCGAGGGAAATCTTTTTCCTCTTGCGTAGTATCTGAGTCATCGCGATTTCATCTTTATGATGCTATAATACGATTAGGACATTTCCGGAGAATTTTACAAGGCATTGTTAATGGCAGTAACCAAGTAGGAGCTTCCCTCAAATTCTAAAAGCGTGTAAAAAAGGGGAGCGCACACTCATTCAAGGATAACCCGACAGGCAATCGACTTTTAAAATTGAAGTTACGAACGCTTCACTCCAAATTGACAATTGCAAGCTCATATTCAAATTGTTAGAATTCCAAATCTAGTTGTGCTTCCGCAGCTCGTACGGACGCATCTCCTTCCTTACTTTTTCGGGGCACCCGGCAAGGCCGCACCGGGACTCGTTATTACGGACTGCCAGGAAGGGCGACCGTAGATGTCCTTCCACCACCGCGCGACGTTCGGTGTCGCTTCGAGGCCGGTGAAGTCTGTATAGTCAGTGAGGACCGTCCCAAATGGGAGGTGGAAGAGGTCTGCGAGAGTAAACTCCTGCATGCATATCACAGGGTGAGCTCGTGCTCCAGGCGAGAGAGGGGGGGAAAGGCTAAAAACTCACGTCTCCAGCAGGATACTTTTTCTTGCTGAGGATCACTTCGTATGTCTTAAGGTTCTCCTTGAGTGTCTGTACGTACTCCGTCGCACGTGATTCGTCGGTCTGATTACCCCACAGCCTGTGACATTAGCAGAAGAATTTTTTTTTATCGTCAGCAACTCATCCGCAACAGCTGGGTACGGGAAATACTAGTTCTAAACTCACAGCGTAATGACCAGCTCAGTCGATGCACCGAATGCGAACGGATGGAAGTAATTGCTACGTATAGCCGAAGCCTGCTCGAAGAGCGCGGCCCTCTTGTAGTCGTTCTTCGGGATTAGTCCGGTGTTGTGGCCATATTTATTGACGAGGTGACGCGAGATCGCTTGGCTTTCATAGACCATAAAACCATCCTCTTCAGCCTTATACGAGGCTATAACCAACGCAATTACGTTTATGTGGGCCAAATACAGTACGCACTAGGGCGGGGACCCTGCCGAATGGGTGATATTGCGCAAGATACTCTTCGGTCTTGTTCTCGCGAGCACGTATGTCGACCGGGATGAGCTCGCAGTCGAGGCTGAGCTCCTTGAGCGTGGCGACGACAGTTTGCGTCGACATCGTGTACGCAATACCGTAGATCCTGAGAACCATGTTGAACCACTGCCTTTAAGGGGACTGAGGCGAACTTTAAACGAAGAGGGAGCTAGGGTGGCTGAGGGGATCATTTTACTTCAGTGCCTTTTATACCGTAGCACCTGCGTTGACACTCGGCGTAATAGCTTAGATCCAGGGAACGAAGGGCAATGTGCGTTATTTTGAGAGTAGTTTCTTACCAACCATTGAAAGAACTTGAGAAAACAAATTTGAATTGGACTGCTAGTTGACTCAACAAAAAGGTTTACCGCAGTCTTCTAATTTTGAGCAGAAGTATTGATTTCATTCAACGCTGAGTCAGAGTTCATTCTCCGTATCCCTGTAAGCAAAGTTCTTGAGGGAAATTCATTGATGACAGATGCGTGAAGCTTGCGCTTAAAATGTCTTGGAGATAACATCGTTGATCATTGACTGTTGCCTTCTCTTTTCTTCCCCGGCAAATGCATCAAATTATGGTTTATCAGCTGACCACGTGCCTCGTCGAGAATATGTCTTATTCACTGACTGGGAGTGGAGTGACTGTAGAGCTCAGTAGCTGTCAACATAGATGTTACCAGTACTGCTTCAACTCGGACTGTAATTTTGATAATTCACGCTTGACTAGGTTCCTCTTTTCAACTATGGAAAAATTTGCACTTTGACCTCTTGTCAGATATTTTACAATAACGAAAAGGCATAGGCTCAGCTCGATGACTGTGTCTAGTGTTGCTTGACTGAGTGGACCGGTAGTACCGGCGTGACCGTAGTCGGTAGTACACGACCTCGGTCATTCCTCCGATGAATGTGAAGGCGATAGTACGCGCGATTAAATCCTTTTTGGTGTATTCACCCGTCCAAGTTTGCAGTGTCAATTCAAAAGTCCAGCGTCAGTTGCAAAATCCATGGCGCTCCTGGCAGTCTCAATATTCCCAAAGACGGAACGACACAGTAAGTACCGCGGCGTTTCGAGTTGGAATCGTGTTAAGTCCGCACACTACGTTTTCGGCTGAGGAGATATAGAATATAACTCGCTTATTGGGGGCTGCCAGAAGGCTAGATTAGTCAGTGTTCAGCAGTGGTGTGTAGCGTCGGCCTGCTCGACAATTCTTCTACCGTTGTGATGACGAGACTTGTCAATATTTTGAGAGCTCCAATAATCGTGCCTTACCGTTTCTCGTTGCTTTCCGCTTCGGTGCGTTTCTTGATATTGAATACCATGCTTTCGGTCTCTTTCAGCACTTAGTAGTCTACTTCAGTGTCATGAAGCAGGACAATTAATGCAATCATAATTAGTCAGTACAGGTATATTATATTAGATGATTACCCATATTAGACATCTCCTGGTTGCCGCATTTCGCTAAGCTCAATAGTTTCAGTATCCCCACGAGTTGTGTCCCTTATTAGAGTTATATCAGTGTAACCCTGGCTACTCATCTTCCCCCGTCCGCGGGAATTGGCTTGAAGTGTACTCTTATCCGGAATTGTGTCTTGTATGGGATTGGCGAAACGTCGTAGGGACAATGTGATTCTGTTGACCATTGTACATGCCATTCTATTGTTTCTTGTGTTAGTAAAGCGTCTATTACTCCGCCTACCAATTTTTTTAACTCACACAAACGTAGGTCTGTGCAGCTGGAAATCAGAACTAGCTGCTCGTAAGGTAATCTTAGTTGCTTACATTCCTGCTGAATACTTCAGACCAGACTGTCTCAAAGACTCAAACTGTCAGTCCTCACACGCTTCCAATTAACTGGCGTTAAGCGCTAAGGCTAGTACGTACAGGTGCGAACAAGATCATCATCGCCCATGTAAAATTGGCGGAGAATAGCACGCTGGAGTACACAATCAGTGTCTGAAACAAATCCGTCCCAGACCGCACTTACGCATAATAAATCACACTGTGACCAGCTATGACGGATTGCAGGTCCTGGCCGTATCTTGGACCTCGATAGTCTGAAATAACCCGGAAGGTTATTAAAAAAAAGATTCCAGTGTCGTAAACAGATTGCATGATCTGAAAGGTCGCGGCGCGCAAGTTTCCTCTGCGCCGCATTGTAAGCTTACAATAACCTGACAAGACAGTATTCTTACAGTTTATCTGCCACCGCATCAATGCAGACTAGATTCCGAAAAGGAAGCGGTCAGTAGGCGAACAGTTTGAGTTCAGCATGTAAACGTACTGTGGAAAGTAACGTTGTTCTGAACAGCTGAAGGAAGGATGAGAGCTGAGGAAATGCCAATGAGGGACAAAAACGAAAAACACAGAGAATCAAACTCAACGGTGACTTCCCGGAGTGCAGTAGAGCCACAGCGCAGCGCCCAACTCGGCGAGGAGGTAAATAGCAAGTGATCTTGCTACAATTTTTTTCTTCTGATAGATCGCGTAAACCCTGTCAAGAGCCCCAGGAACTAAACTGAGAGGGCTGTATATCGATGAAGTGCGAACGTACCGAAGGGCCAGCACAATATTTGGGACAAACGTTAATGCGATTCCACCCGCAAAAGGGAAAAACAAAGCGAAATGCTCGTAACTAGACAGCCTTTATAAGCTGACTGCGAGTTTGTGATACGTTCTTGTGTACATACATCTGAAAAATTGCGCAGGTCAGCACACTACGCTAGTATGGCAAGGAGTTAAGATTAACTCTTACAGATGCAGTAAAGAGAGGAATAAGTAGCGCTGTGAATAGATGAGATACTTATTGGCCATAGAGGAGGCAGAACTCACCGGGAATATATATAATAAAAACAGCTAGTGCGTAATACCGACTCTAACGAACGACTGGGGTGAGAAAAGGCGTAGTCAGGTCAGAGGGAGAAGGGAGCGTACCATGAAAAACAAAAATGTAACCAGTGTGAAATTGCCATTCCACATGAGTTCAATCTGAGCGGGCAACGTAAGCGAACCTTCCAGTGCGTCAGCTAGGAAAAGTGGATACTACCTCCTCCGAGAGAGTCAACAAATGGTCGTAAAAGTGAATCGTAATAAGCGCAATTGCAACTTGCTTCGCCTCATTTTCAGATTTTTCATGTAAAAGAAACATGATGTATGGAGCGTTACCTTTGTCCCGAGGCTGGTCCAACGAAGACACGATGAAGTTCCTGTCAGAGGCTATCGTAAAGGAGAAAACAAGAAACACACAGTTGGTATCCCATCGTCTCCAAGATGGGCAACGGAGGCTGCACGTCGTCGCTCATGCTAGCACTGAGTGAGGTACAGCTTGACGGACTCGGAGGAGTAGAACGGCGAACGCGGGAGGAAGGCTTTCATTAGCCCAGCTGTACATTTTTTCATGCCTATATATATTCGACTGTATTTGCAATATCGCGGTAAGCCACACGCCGAAAAAATCTTCATCTTAAGCTCTGTCGGGACGATAACCGATTCCAAGCCCGCCATACTAAATTTGGCCTCGACGCTAGTGTCAGTGACATATCTCCGGTGGATATACCCAGGATTCCTTACTTTCTATAGCATCATACAGTTTTTCTGGTGGCAAAGTATGGCTATTTTCGTTATCAGTAAGAGAGGCTTCTCGGTATCACGGTCCCCCGTAAGGTGTTCAGGTACTTGAAACGGCCGTGGCTACTAGGATCCGAATCGGATGTTTAGACTCCGAGTGGGCGGAGGGTTTGGTATATACATCTGTCCCAGTTTGCGGTGTCAATTCAAAGGTCCCACTGCAGCGTTAGTTCAAGTTGCAAAAGTCATGGCGCTCCTGACAGTGACAATGTTCCCAAAGGCGAAATGATAGTACCGCGGCGCTTCCAGTCGGAATCATGTTAAGTCCGGCCGATCCGTTTTCCGCTGAGAAGATATAGGAGATAACTCGCTTATTGGGGGGAAAGCCCTCCAGTTATCCAGGGGGGCCGCCAAAAAGCTAGATTAGTCAGGACTCGGCAGTGGCATGGTGGCTGTGTATCCCGTGAGAATATGCTCCTACTTATCTTTTGCTCAACTAGGATTAAGCTGATGTGGCATAGCTTTGCCTCTATGTGCGCCCCCACATAGAGTGGAGAGGCAAACCTATGTTACACCAACTTAATCCTAGTTGAGCAAGGGACAGGTAGGAGCACGTTCTCACGGGGGGAGGGTGTTGGTTTTCAGCAATTTGCGGCGCTTGCAAATGCTTTCCGTATGCCAACGTAGATATTTTGTAACCAGTAGATAATCGCGCGAGGGAAACCGAGCGCATACAAGCAGTGAAAAAACTACGAAAAAGATTTTAAACTCCGACGCCGTTTCGGCATCGAGCTCGAACTTCAACAGAGGGGGGGCACACAGCCTCGAGCTACCGCTGACTAAGCTAGCTTTTTGAGATCCCCTAACCGGATAACTGGTGGGCTTCGCCCCTCAGTTATAGTTTTATACTTCTGTTTCACCATACGGCATGAGATTCTTTTTCAAGAAATAGAGCCTTGTGTAGTTTATGTGGAACTGGGAGAATCACTCGGAAAAATCCGAGGTTGAAGCTTTTAAGGTACATGTAATGCATGTCACGCCGCGTTCATCGTCAAACTTGTAGGAAAATCTTGAGATCCTTTCGTGGCCGTTTCTGACCAAGAGCATACATGCAAGTAACTACTGTCGCGTGACCCCTGTTGCAAAGTTTCAGTCTTTTGCTTCTACAGCCACTCACTCTCATTTGTTTTGCCTGATAACTTATATGTATATACTGGACATAATTTAAAATCAGTTGTAAAATTTCCGGCACCGGTTTCTTTTGTGCAAATGGCAGGAGTGGAGGTGCCCCCTCTTGCAAAGTTTTTGTCACGGAGTGTCACAGATAAATTCGCACTCCGATGAAAGGCCAAGTTAAGCGGGATTAATTGCAACGCACATTTCAGTCCCATCGGAGTTTAAAATGGCATTGCATGCCGAAAACACATTTGGTCACTCTTTGTCACCCTTTGGAAAGATTGTTCCCTGGTAATTCACAACATCATATTTTCTGTCTCGGCTTAAAATAGTACATACTGGTAGAGTGTGTAGTATATATTGGTGTATAAACTATAATAAAATATGAGCACACCATGCAAGCCGGAAGGCCCAAATGAGTGCTAGTCACTAACAAAACCCAGTGTTTTGCTGCCAAGCCCACAACACAATATTTTTTTGCAAAAAAAATTGCACAGCCAAGAATAAGTACTACACTATGGCCTACCTGTAAAATTCCGCCACCAGTTATGAGGCGTGGAGGCCAGGAATAACGAGGTGCCCCCTGTTGCAAAGTTTGCAAGAGGGGTCACGCGACAGTATGAGTAAAACTTCACAAGCGTGTGACCTAAACACCAAATGTAGTCGCATAGCCGAGATTATCAAATCATGATCCCAACAAAACCTGAAGCACCCGAAGGAGTCGGAAGAAGTCGGAGTCTTTTTTACTTCCGCCCATGTATCGTTATCGCGATTTCGTCTTTATGCAATTGGGCTTGACGAAAGGACAAACTCTCCACGGCTTGGAGGTGATATGACTCAATCCGGTAAGAATCTGTTCATAACTGCAAAGTGCTATGTGCTTTGTCACTATTCCACATGTTCGCGCCCTCGGCATGATTCCAACACGCATAATACACAACACATCGATCATGAATAATGTAATTGGTGCGTGTCGGCTTCAACTGTACTTGTTTGGCCAAGCAGTCACTTAGCAGTGTCCCTCGTGTTCTTACGGTGACGAGATAAGTTTTACGACCGCATCAAGGAGAATTCCGATCTTGGGATGCATACGCTCGTGCTACTGAATGTCAAGGTCAAGAAACAAACCGAGGAAAATCTCTTGGAGTCGTGGACCTTTCCTTTTATTCCATTCTGGGTTTGGTTCTCATTCTTGACGTATATTCTCGACTCTAAATCCACAAAACGGGTCGAAAAGGGGTGCGCACACTCATCTAAGGACGGCCTAACAGTCAAGCGATTTTCAAAAATTAATACTATTGATTCAGTCTCACATATTGCCAATAGCAAGCGCTCAAATAAATTAAATCTCAAATTTAGTTCTGTGTCTGCAGTTCGTGCAGACGCATCCATATATGTATTTCTCCTTTACTTTTTCGGAGCGCCTGGCAAAGCCGCGCCGGGATCCGTTATGACGGACTGCCAAGAGGGACGGCCGTAGATGTCCTTCCACCACCGCGCGACATTCGGGGTCGCCTCGAGGCCGGTGAAGTCGGTGTACTCAGTCAGGACCGTCCCGTACGGGAGATGTAAGAGGTCTGCAAGAGTAAACTCCTATATATATATGTCACGGGGTGAGCTCCTGTACTAGATAGGAATGGAGGGAGACAGGACTGCTAGTGGATACGCACATCGCCAGCAAGGTATTTTTGCTTACTGAGGATCACCTCGTATGCCTTGAGGCTGTCCTTGAGTGCCTGTACGTACTCCGCCTCGCGTGCTTCGTCAGTCTGCTGACCCCATATCCTACTATAGAATCAGTAGAAATCGTTGTCATCGCCAGAATCCCGGCTATTCCAGGGAGGAAATACGGTAAACAGCTCGTGGACTCACGGCTTAAAGACCTGCTCAGTCGATATACCGAATGCGAACGGATGGAAGTAACTGGTTTGTATGGCCAAGGCCTGCTCGAAGAGCGCGACCTTCTTGTAGTCACCTGTGGGGACAAGCCCGCTGTTGTGACCATACTTATTGACGAGGTGACGCGAGATCGCTTGGCATTCGTAAACCATAAAACCGTCCTCTTCAACCTTATGCGAGGCTATAATCAACACAGATACGTTCATGTGGGTAAAATACAGTTACGCACTAGGGTAGGGACCCTGCCGAAAGGGTGATATTGCGCCAGATATTCTTCGGACTTGTTCTCACGAGCGCGTATGCTGACAGGGATGAACTCGTAGTCGAGGTCAAGCTCCTTGAGCGTAGCAATGACGGAATGCGTCGACATCGTGTACGAGGTACCATAGACCTTGAGAACCATGTTGAAAGAAAGTCTTTACAAGGGCTGAGGTGTAATGTGAATGAAGAGCTGGCCTGAGGGGAACTGAGTGGATCGTTGTACTCCAGCGGGTTTTTATACCATAGCGCCCACATCAACGCTCGACATGATAACTCGGATCCGGGATGCCGAAAGCAATGTACTTCCCTTTTCCGAGTGGTTTCTTACTAATCCTTGTGGAAACTTGAGAGAACACGTTTGAAGTGGACAGCCAGCTGACTCGACAAAAGGGTTTACTACGGTCTTCTAGTTTTTGAGCGGAAGTGTTGATTTCTAACGAAGCTGAGAGAGAGTACAATCTCTGTATTTCTGTAAGCAATGTTCTTGGGAGGGTTTTCGTTGATGACAGATGCGTGAAGGCTGTTGATGTGTTGCTTTGAGTTATACAAGACCTTGCTTATTGAGTCTCGGTGTTCCATAAATATTGGCCCCTGATTGATTTCGTATCGAAGGCTTGCGCTTACAGTGTCTTTGTGATAAACGCGCTTGCCATTGGCTATTGCTTTCTTCCTTCTTCTCCAAAATAAATTTATCAAGGTGCGTCAGCTGTTCACGTGCCCCCTTTTCCGTTCAGAACATGTTTTGTTCATGGAGTGGGGCGACTGCGGCAGAGAGTTGCATAGCCGTCAACTTGAATGTTGTTATTTATGCTTAAATTTGGCTGTAACCTTTGATAATCCGCACCTGACTCATCCCTGGCCGTGTATCGGAACATGGAAAAACCTTGTACTTCGACCTCCCGTGAATTTTTCTTTACAACAATGAAAGATACAGATTGACTTACTAGTGGTGTCTATGCCCAAGCGGGCAGACCGGCAATAACAGTGTTACCGTAGCCGGTGGGCAATGGTGATTTCACATCCCTTTTGTAGTGTCAATCTAACGCAAGCTTACAAAGGCACCCCTGTACCAGAATTCCCGAAGACGATAACATCGCGGCGCTTCAAGTCGCGTTGCGTTGAGTCCAATCGTTCCGCCCCCCTCTGAGAAACAATGGAAGTGAGCCCACACAAGCCCGTGTCATCTTACGTACACGATGTGATTCTGATTTTGTTTACAAAAAATGGAGCTTTGTGCATTTTACCTTGTGCAGTTTGAAATTTTGTGGAATTGAATTGGAACTCCGAATCTCAGTCGGGTCACGTCACTTCCGTCGTCCGAGATCGTCTTTTTTTTCTTCAACGCGTCTCACCAGCGTGATTCTGTCTTAAAAATGTTCTGTGTGGTTGGGCTTGGTTTCTGTGACAAAAAGGACACAATCATTCGCGGATTGAGAGTAAGATCAACGTTATTAAAAGTCAAGCCGGTAAAGATCCGTTACTCATAGCACCAGAAAAGTCGTTTGGCCGTTAGGAAGTCTTCGAGAGGCTATCTTGACACATACACAAAATTTTATGGTCTAAAAAGAAAGACTGGTGAGGCAGGCTGCGCTCGCGAACGATCGATATATCTGACTTGCGATGTGTAAGGGTTCTATGTCGGCACCATCATCCTTGCCGATCGGGAGATGGTAGAACTAAGGAGCGAAGAGATCCTCTCACGGAGGATGTAACACTACCTGTCGTTGACGATCCATTCGGGTGAGCGGCTCAAACCCAGACCTCAGAGGATATAAGCCGTTTCTGAAATGACTGGGTATATGCGTGACCTTGTCTACACGAAGTGCTACCACGGATACCTACATGATTCTACGCGCCCGCGCTCTCAGCATCCCAACACGCGTCATGCGACTCACGCCTAACGCGTCGATTATGAATACGATCAGTGCATGCGGGCTTCAGCTATACAATTTTGGCCAAGCGGTGTCCCTCATATCCTTCACGGAGACATGGATACCGTATGGTTCTTACGACAGTATCGGGAACTCCGATCTCGGGATGCATACACTGGTGCTGCTGGATATCAAAGCCAAATAATATACCAAAGAGAATCCGATAAAGTCAGCGGACCGTTCTTTTTATTCCATTTGGTTTTGCTTATAATTCTTGATGTATTCTCGACGTCAGTTCCCTCAAATTCCTAGAAGAGTCAAAAACCGAGGTGCGCACTTATCCAAGATGACTATAAAATTGACTTCACTATCGACTCGCTCCAAATTAACAATTGCAAGCTCATATTCTTTTTTCATACGAATCAAATTTCAGATTTAGGAAATGTGTCTACAGCTCATGCAGAAGCATCTATACATTCACTCTTCACTTTTTCTGAGCTCCCGGCAAATCCGCGCCGGGACTCCTTATGACGGACTGCCAGGAAGGGCGGCTGTAGATGTCCTTCCACCACCGCGCGACGTTCGGTGTCGCTTCGAGGCCAGTGAAGTCGGTATAGTCAGTCAGGACCGTCCCAAATGGGAGGTGGAAGAGGTCTGCAAGAGTAAACCCCTACATATGTCACGAGGTGAGCTCCTGTACTAGACAGGAAAAGAGGAAGCTAGGACTGGACACTCACGTCGCCAACAAGATACTTTTGCTTGCTGAGGGTCACTTCGTATGTCTTGAGGTTCTTCTTGAGTTTCTGTACGTACTCCGTCGCACGTACTTCGTCAGTCTGATCACCCCACGGCCTGTGACATCAGCATAAGAAATTATCATTGCCGGCAACTCGTCCGTAATAGGCGGGTACGGGAGATACTAGTTCCTGTAATCACAGCGTAATGACCAGCTCAGTCGATGCACCGAATACGAACGGGTGGAAGTAATTGATTTGTACAGCCGAAGCCTGCTCGAAGGGCGCGGCCTTCTTGTAGTCGTCCTTCAGGACATGTACGCTATAATGTGTGTTTTTTGTTGTTTAAATTTGTTTCCTTTTTAGTGTCATTTATAGGCCCGGCGTCAGGTGCAAGGGCCATGGCGCTAGCGCTGTGGGCAGACAGCCATCTTGACAAAGTAATTACTTCAATGGAAGATTACAATCTCCAGTAATCAGTATTAGTTGTTGTACAGTAATTCTGCCGGATTCTGCCAAATTCTGCCACTTCCGCCATCTATCGTTCGGTCCGCAAATAAGCTCATCTTGGAATTCTACCCCTAGCACTACACGTTGTTCCCAGAGACTCGGGGCATTCCGAGTAGTAAGTTTTTAGGGCTTGTACAACGCACGGGCATCATTTGAGCATCCGAAGACCCCGGAAGTCCCCTCCTCTCCTGCGTATCATCACCGCGGCTTCGCTTTTGTGCGATTGGGATATTTCTAAAAGAATTTAAGAAAGCCTTATCAATGGCAGTGACCGGACAGCAGCTTCCCCCAGACTCTTATATTCGGTCCCTTGGGAGAGCGCGGTTGCGCATTTGTTTAATGATGGCCTAACAGTCAACCGAGAAAAATTGAATCCATTTTCGATTCAGTACGACAAATTAACAAAAGCGAGCGCATATTCTTGTTTCAAACGAATTAAATTCCAACTTTATTTCTGCAGTTCCTATGGACGGAGCCATATAGTATGTTTATTCTTTACTTTTTTGAACTTCCGGATAGGCAGCATCGGGAATCGCAAGCACGAACTGCCAAGAGGGACGACCGTAGATGTCCTTCCACCACCGCGAGACACTCGGCGTTGCCTCAAGACCAGTGAAGTCGGTATAGTCAGCAAGGACCGTCCCAAATGGGAGATGGAAGAGGTCAGCAAGCGTGAACTCCTATATGCATGCACGACGTGAGCTCTTGATCTAGACGAGGAAAAGGGAATCAGGGCTCAATACGCACGTCTCCAGCAAGGTATTTCTGCTTGCTGAGGATCACTTCGTATACCTTGAGACTCTCCTCGAGTGACTGTACGTACTCCGCCTCGCGTGCCTTGTCAGTGTTTTGATTCCGTGACCTAAAGCATCAACAGAAGACGTTTCAATCGTCAACAACTGAGCTATAACAGGAAGGAAGGGGAGTTGACCCTAAACTCACGGCTTAGCGATCTGCTCAAGGTATATACCGAATGCAAACGGGTGGAAGTAACTATTCTGTATGGCCAAGGCCTGCTCGAAGAGCGCGAACTTCTTGTAGTCACCTGTGGGGACAAGCTCGCTGTTGTGACCATACTTATTGACAAGGTGACGCGAGATCGCATGACTCTCATAGACGGTGAAACCGTCCTCTTCAACCTTACGCGAGACTAAAATCAGCACAGGGTTGTGTATAGAGATCAAATATGATACGCACAGGGTTGGGACCTTGCCAAAGGGGTGCTTTTGCGCGCGATACTCTTCGGTCATGTGCTCGCGAGCTTTCAGGTCGACGGGGACGAACTCGTAGTCGAGGTTGAGCTCCTTGAGCGTGGCGATGTCAGATTGCGTCGACATCGCTTGCCAAGTCCCGTATATTCTGAGAACCATGTTGAACAAATGTCTTGATGAGGGCTAAGGCGAAAAGTGAATGAAGAGGGAATTCGCCCTTGGTGATGACCACATTAATATTTATAACAGATGCGTGAGGCCTGCAGTGTCTTTGTAATGACATCGCTATCCATTGGCTATTGCGACCTCCTTTCTTCCTCGGAAAACAGCTTACAAGAAGAGGATTTGTCAGCTGGTCATGTGACCTGTTTCTTAGTGAACTTTTGAGAACATGTCGCGGTTTCGAAGTCGAATAACCGTAGAGCTTGAATGGTCGCCAACGTGAATGTTATCGCTATTGCTTCGATTTCGGCTGTAATTTCCGTGCTCGATCGGTCCTTGTGACGTGTTTCGGACCACCGGGGAAAACCCAGTATCCATTTTGACCGCCCACAGGCTTTTTTTTACAAGAGTGGAGAGACTCACTGGCGGTACATGACTATGATTTCCTTATGATGATCGTGAAAGCGTTAGTACACGAGGATATATCTTTTGGTATACGTTCATCCCCTTTTGCAGCTCTAATTTAAGGCAAGTCTGCGATAGCCATGGTTCCCTGTGTTAAGGTTAGTAGGCTTGAAATTGAATCGACAGCACCGCGGCGTTTCAATTCGCAATGTTGTTGTTGTGCTAGATCATCCCGTCTTCCGCTTAAAACTCATGGAAACTCACACTTAAGTGTTTGTCATCGTAAGTGAGAAAATTTGCTTTCTAAGAATTGAGCCCTCGGATAATTCCGATGATTAGACTTTTAGTATGTATGTAACGCGAGTCACGTCACTTTCGTCGCAGCGGCGAGGTCCATTGAAGTCTTTTTTCCTTCCGTGTATCATCATTGCGATTTCGTCTTTAAAATGTTTATGTGATTGGGCTCGATTTATGCAACGAAAAGGACATATCTGTTCGTAGGTTGGAGGTGAGACTGTCGCCCGAAGTCGATCTGACGAAGATCAAGTTACTCATGGCATTAGAAAACTCGTTCAGGCCGTTGGGAAGCCTTCGAGGGTATGTCCTGAGGCATACACGAGCATTCTGATAGTTCAGAAAGAAAGACTGGTAAGATGCGCTGCGTTTACGGCGATTGATGAACCTGACCTGTAACCTGTAATGTGCAAGGAAGAGTTTTAAGGCAGGGCTGTCATTCTTGCAGATCGGGAGATGGTGGAACTGGAGAGCGAGGAGATCCTCCGTGACGCCAACAAAAAGGATGTATCACTACTCGTAGTGGGCGACCCGTGCGGGTGAGCGGCTCTTACCTAGATATGGAAAATATAAATTGCAACTGACATAATTCGGTATATGCGTCATCTTGTCTTCGCGAAGTGCCAGTGTTACCACGCATACCGACATATAACGTGTCGATTATGAGTGCGATTAGGGCATGCGGGCTTCAACTATACAATTTTGGCAAAGCGGTGTCTCTCATATCCTCCACGGAGACGCGGTTACCGGATGATCACTACGACAGTATCCAGAACCCTGATCTCGGGATGCATACACTGATGCTGCTGGATATCAAAGCAAAAGGATATATCAAGGAGAATCCGATAAAGTCAGCGGACCATTCTTTTCATTCTATTTGGTTTTGCCCATAATTCTTGATGTATTTTCTCGACGTCGGTTCCCTCAAATTCTTAGAAGAGTCAAAAACCGAGGTGCACACTTATCCAAGGATGATGACCTGACAGGCAAGTGACTATAACATTGATTTCACTACCGACAACACTCCAAATTAACAACTCCAAGCTCATATTCTTTTTCAATACGAATCAAATTTCAAATTATGTGTCTGCAGCTCATGCAGAAACATCTATATATTCTCTCTTCGCTTTTTCGGAACTCCCGGATAATCAGTATCGGGATTCGCAAGGACGGACTGCCAAGAAGGACGACCGTAGATGTCCTTCCACCACCGCGCAACATTCGGTGTCGCTTCAAGACCAGTGAAGTCGGTATAGTCAGCAACGATCGTCCCAAATGGGAGATGGAAGAGGTCGGCAAGCGTGAACTCCTATATGCATGTACGACATGAGCTCTTGATCTAGGCGAGGAAAAGGGAATCAAGGCTCGATACGCACGTCTCCAGCAAGGTACTTCTGCTTGCCGAGGATTTCTTCGTATACCTTGAGGCTGTCCTTGAGTGACTGTACGTGCTCCGCCTCGCGTTCTTTGTTAGTCCGCCCACTTAGCCTAAAGCATCAACAGAAGACGTTTAAATCGTCAGCAACTGAGATAAGGGGAAGGAAGAGCAGGTTGCGGGGTAATTAACCGACCTAAGGACCTTCTCAAAGTATATACCAAATGCAAATGGGTGGAAGTAATTGCTTTGTGTGGACAAGGCCTGCTCGAAGAGCGCGAACTTCTTGTAGTCACCTGTGGGGACAAGCCCGCTGTTGTGACCATATTTATTGACGAGGTGACGCGAGATCGCATGGCTCTCATAGACCTTAAAACCGTCCTCTTCAATCTTTAAGCGGGATCGAAAATCAGTGCAGGTATGTGTCTGTAGATCAAATATAGTACGCACTAGGGTTGGGACCTTGCCAAAAGGGTGCAGTTGCGCGCGATACTCTTCGGTCCTCTGCTCGAAAGCTTTAAAGTCGACGGGGACGAACTCGTAGTCAAGGTTGAGCTCCTTGAGTGTGGCGATGACAGATTGCGTCGACATCGCGAACATTGTCCCGTATATTTTGAGAACCATGTTGAATAAATGCCTTGAAGAGGGCAAAGGCGAAATGTGAATGAAGAGGAGAGTCGGGGGACTGAAGAGACCACTGTACTTCCGCAGGTCTTTATAACATAACTCCAGCAAAATTTGTTTACGCCTCTAGTGGTTCCTTACCAATCAATGAGAAAACACATGAGTTGGTACCAGCCGACTTAATTTGAACGGAAGAATTTATTCCTAACGTTGCTGACTGAGTCAGGGCATAAACTTCAGTATATCTGTAAGCAACGTCCTTAGTGATGATCACATTGATGGCAGATGCATGAGGCTTAGAGTGTCTTTGTAATGGCATCGCTGTCCATTGACTATTGCCTTCTCCCTTCTTCCTTGGAAAACAACCCAAGGAAAATATGATTTATCAGCTGGTATATGCCCTGTTTCTTAATGAACCCGTTGAGAACATGTCGTGATTTCGAAGTGGAATAACTCCAGAGCTTGAATGGCCGCCAACGTGAATACTATTGCTACGATTTCGACTGTAATTTCTGCGCTTGATCGGTCCCTATGACGTGCTTCGGAACATGTAAAAAATCCCACTATACATTTCGACCTCACACCTCTTTTTTTTTTTCACAAGAGTAGAAAGACTCACTGGAGGTACATGACTGTGATCACCCTATGATGATCGTGAAAGCTTCAGTACATGAGGATTTATCACTTTTGGTATACCTTCATCCATTTTGCAGTTCCAATTAAGGCACGGCTCCCTGTGTTAAAATTAGTAAGTCTGAAAGTGAATTGACAGCACCGCGACGCTTCAATTCGCAATGTTTTGTTGTGATCATTACGTCTTCCGCTTAAAACTCATGGAAACTCACACTTATTCCCGATACCTTATAGGTAGAGGGTTAGGTAAATCAATAATGCCCCGATTGTCGGGCCCCGCGGTATTCCTTTTTTTGTTTCGCTGAGCCGCGGCTTCCCTTTTTCGGTTGCTCCTTCTGTATTGTAATACAATTTACGTATTGTGCCCTGGGAGGTGGAAATATTCTCTTGCATGGTGGTGAGAAAGCAGCCAATATTCAGGAGTGCAGTGCCAGACTGTCTTCGGAGGTAAGGTACGGGAAGTCCAAACTCATACAATATCACGTGATCTGTCTGTCACACTTTGGCTGATGGGTCAAGCAAATTCCCTTACTGCTCAACACACAGGCCATATTAGCTTAAACCGCTCGACAAAAATGTGGATAAATACAAAATAAACATTTCTGTGGAACAAAATTTTGATCCATGGCCTGGTTGAATTGTAGTTAGAGCAGCAACCTTGAGAATGAAGTCCGAAAATCCTTAATTCCCGCATTTGGAAGCGCCGATCTTTGCTCTACAAGATCGGCACAGACACATCCATGCAGCCCTTTTTCCAACATCAAGGTCAATGCCCAAGCATAACCATGCCTGCAACCATAGTATTAAAAACCTTGGACTTTATTATAAGAATAAAGCAAAAGAAAAACAGCCTAAGGGTGTTATTAAGAGAGGAAATGTGAGTTAGTGCAAGTGCTTCTTTGATTTATGATTTGAGCTTCTGTTACAATTTTCCTTTACTTTCCCTACTGCGCTGACTCACTCCCTCTTCGTCATCATCAGTCAGCGCACCTCCCCATTTCTCTGCCTTACTCATCCTTATTCACCTTGCACCATAAGACGCCATGATGACGCCTTAATGCACCATCATGATGTGCTTTGCTTACTGATACCTTCAATTGTATTACCAAGACAGTCCTTGGTTTCCATGACCTTCCATAGCCATGCAAACATACTAATACACGACCCTACAGTAGCAAACACATAGAGTAGCATATAAGCATGTAACTTCAGTAGCACAAGCCCTAAGCTTGTGCTCTTTGTTCATACAAGCCCATTATCTGCTACCACCAGTCTACTGTGAGCCTCTTGGCCATTAGTCGCTTCGTCGTAACCCGACATCGCTAAGAAGCACCTTGCGTCCACATCGTCGATCAGGAAGCCCCACCAACGATCACCTTCGACTTACAACATCTAGGAAGCCCCGTTGCCATACCATCAGTTCCGACGATCAGGAAGCCCCGACGTCGATCACCGTGTAACCGTTGAGCTTAACAGCTTCCATGGGACAAATTAAGGAAATGCCTGTTCTCCTGGCAGGGCCCTGAGACTAAGATACCATGGACACCATGTTTTTCCCCTTAGCATTCTTGAAGGGCTTGGGGAGGCCTAACCAAAACTGAATAATATGTACATATAATTCAGCATAATATGTTTATATTTTTACCTTAGAGCTATACAAATGGCTGTAATATATGCCTATAATACCCTACTTCATTTCTGTATACAATATCCTATTATATAATTAGAGGAGCTATTAAATAAATATAGCAAACGTACTAAACATAGAATGGTCATATGAACAACCATCTTACTAGGAGAACAATAACACAATAATAACAACATGCGATAGGAGCTATGATAGTTATAGTATACATAGCCCACAGTAGATGTGTTAAGCTCAACGGTTACGTGGTGATCGACGTCGGGGCTTCCTGATCGTCGGAACTGATGGTACAGCAACAGGGCTTCCTAGATGTCATAAGTCGAGGGTGATCGTCGATGGGGCTTCCTGATCGGCGATGTGGATGCGGTAGGCTTCTTGTAGTGAGTCGGGTTACGATGAAGCGACTAATGGCCAAGTGGCACACAGTAGATTGGTGGTAGCAGATAATGGGCTTGTATGAACAAAGAGCACAAGCTTAGGGCTTGTGCTACTGAAGTTACATGCTTATATGCTACTCTATGTGTTTGCTACTGTAGGGTCGTGTATTAGTATGTTTACATGACTATGGAAAGTCATGGAACTCCAAGGACTGTCTTGGTAATACAGTTGAAGATATCAGTAAGCAAAGCACGTCATGATGGTGCAAGAAGGCATCATCATGGCGTCTTATGGCGCAAGGTGAATAAGAATGAGTAAGGCAAAGAAATGGGGAGTTGCGCTGACTGATGATGATGAAAGGGAAATGAGTCAGCGCAATAAGGGAAAGTAAAGGAAAATTGTAACAAGATGTATATAAGGAGAGCTGGTCTCTACCATGAAATACATCGGTTTATGCTGATAACCCAGTTCCCTCTCAACTTTACCACTGCACCTCATCGTCTACCACAATGTGCATAGATTTTAAGAGGAGCTCATATATTTGAGATTGTTGCCCAGTGGACACGTCTTTTGAGCTGCCGATCGCGCATGTCACGTGATTGTCACGTTTTGTCACAAGTGTATGAGTTTGGACTTCCCGTACCTTACGATTCTCCTGTGTTACTTTCATTCCTTTTTAGGCCCTGATCTATTTGACACGTGATTGGGTCTAGCCAAAGGATCAGAAGGAATATAAAAATGGTTCGCTGTTGTCTCCACTCCGCCATCTCTCCCGCCCCGTCCTTCTCCCTCCCTCATCTCGGACTCCGTGACGCTACCAAGTACCCATCACTCCTCGACCACACCCATCACGAACAACAGGTGCCCTCACCTCTTTTGTTACAGCCGGCATGCAAACACCTGATGACTGAATCATGGCAAAAGGACCCCTCGATGGAGTGCTGTTCTTACATGTCTTTCCACTGCCCACGCGCCCGATCTCGACCGTCCGGCGCTTTCAATCTAATTGATCTCCCTCACCTCGCCTGTTCACGCGCATAGACCTGCATGCGCTGGAGTAGCTGACTTTATGATGTTCTCATCTGGACCTTGTTGTTCCTGTATATTTTTACCCCTCGTGCTCTCGATGAAGTGTCTTTTTGAGTGTAAGGAACTGTGTCTCCCTGGTGCTTCGTACGAACTTGACACTTGTGTTTGCTCGACGTAAATACGGAATTATATTATCAACTTGCCGGGGTATTCAGGTAAACGAAACTACTTTAGTCAGGACAGGGCGAAGCGATCACTTCGCTCCTCATTCTGTTCTTGCTGTTGGAATGATCTAAAGACTAAGGGAGACACATCCCGGCCCGAGACTCCCCCGCCGTCCGTCAAATAATGCGAAGCTCGAGCTGTCCCCGTCGCTTCCCCAACATTGCGTGTACGTCTAGTCGTTCAGCCCAGCACAGCATACCTCAGATACCCCGACACTTCCGATAAAAAATCTACCGACTTGATTGCCCCAAAGCGGAAAGCGTGAACCAAGGTGCGCACCCCACACCCGCACCAGACTCGATATCGACGACGATGGTATGGTTTTCGACCAGATGTTCAGCATGGAAATCGACTGAGAAACAGGCAGAAAGGACGATTAGGCTATGCACATTATATCACAGGGAGCACGGGTGATGTGAGCGACTCGAATTGGCATTCTGGAGTTCCCGTGGGCTGGCGTGTTGACGCTTGATGCCTGTTCCAGTAACAGTGAGTGGCAGCATGTGTGAAGCGGATAGTCATCCATTCAATGAAGTCCTGTGTGCTCTGCAGCGCCGCCTCGACTCGATCAGTGCCCTCAGGGGAAACCAAGAGGTGTGTGGGTGCTGATATTCCTGCTTCAACGGATTGATGTCACAAGAGCATCAAAAATATTTATGATATCATATTGCTATTTGTTTTTGACTCACCACTGATGGTCAAACACGTATCCGGCCCTATAATTATATAAATTGCAACTAACATAATTGGGTATATGCGTCATCTTGTCTTCGCGAAGTGCTACCACGCATACCAACATACGTAACACGTCGATTATGAGTGCAATTAGGAAATGCGGGCTTCAACTATACAATTTTGGCAAAGCGGTGTCCCTCATATCCTCCACGGAGATGCGGTTACCGGATGGTCACTACGACAGTATCCAGAACTCCGATCTCGGGATGCATACACTGGTGCTGCTGGATATCAAAGCAAAAGAAAATATCAAGGAGAATCCGATAAAGTCAGCGGACCATTCTTTTCATTCTATTTGGTTTTGCCCATAATTCTTGATGTATTTTCTCGACGTCGGTTCCCTCAAATTCTTAGAAGAGTCAAAAACCGAGGTGCACACTTATCCAAGGATGATGACCTGACAGGCAAGTGACTATAACATTGATTTCACTACCGACAACACTCCAAATTAACAACTCCAAGCTCATATTCTTTTTCAATACGAATCAAATTTCAAATTATGTGTCTGCAGCTCATGCAGAAACATCTATATATTCTCTCTTCGCTTTTTCGGAACTCCCGGATAATCAGTATCGGGATTCGCAAGGACGGACTGCCAAGAAGGACGACCGTAGATGTCCTTCCACCACCGCGCAACATTCGGTGTCGCTTCAAGACCAGTGAAGTCGGTATAGTCGGCAAGGACCGTCCCAAATGGGAGGTGAAAGAGGTCGGCAAGCGTGAACTCCTATATGCATGTACGACATGAGCTCTTGATCTAGGCGAGGAAAAGGGAATCAAGGCTCGATACGCACGTCTCCAGCAAGGTACTTCTGCTTGCCGAGGATTTCTTCGTATACCTTGAGGCTGTCCTCGAGTGACTGTACGTACTCCGCCTCGCGTGCCTTGTCAATGTTTTGATTCCGCGACCTAAAGCATCAACAGAAGCCGTTTCAATCGTTAGCAACTGAGCTATAATAGGAAGGAAGGGGAATTGACCCTAAACTCACAGCTTAGAAATCTGCTCAAGGTATATACCGCGTGCGAACGGGTGGAAGTAACTATTCTGTATGGCCAAGGCCTGCTCGAAGAGCGCGAACTTCTTGTAGTCACCCGTGGGGACAAGCCCGCTGTTGTGACCATACTTATTGACGAGGTGACGCGAGATCGCATGACTCTCATAGACCTTAAAACCGTCCTCTTCAATCTTTATGCGAGATTGAAAATCAGGGCAGGTATGTGTCTGTAGATCAAATATAGTACGCACTAGGGTTGGGACCCTGCCAAAAGGGTGCTTTTGCGCACGATACTCTTCGGTCCTGTGCTCGAGACCTTTGAAGTCGACGTGGATGAACTCGTAGTCGAGGTTGAGTTCCTTGAGTGTGGCGATGACAGATTGCGTCGACATCGCGAACATTGTCCCGTATATTTTGAGAACCATGTCGAACAAATGTCTTTGAAAGGGCTGAGGCGAAATGTGAATGAAGAGGGAAGTTGGGGGGACTGAGGACTCGGAGATCACCGTACTTCATCGGGTCTTTATAACATAACTCCAGGGCCGACATCGGCATAATACCCCATATCTGGGAAGCAAAAAGTGGTCTACGTCTCTAGTTGTTTCTTACCAATCATCGAGGGAACGTATGAATTGGGTACCAGCTGACCCAACGAAAAGGCTCGCCGTTGTCTTTCGATTTTTTCTTCTTTTGTTTTTTTTTTGCGATGCTGAGTCAGAGCATAAATTCTGTAATGTGTAAGCAATGCCCTCTTGGGGATGGTTGATGACAGATGCTCGAAGATGACAGATGCGTGGGGCTTGCAGTATCTTTGTAATGACATCGCTGCCCATTGGCTATCGCTTAGCCTTTATCCGTCAGAAAACAGTAAATATGATTTATCAGCTGGCATGTGCGCCGTTGGAGAGACTGTAGAGCTTGGATGGTCGCCAACGTGTATGTTATCACCATTGCTTCGATTTCGACTGGAGTTTCCGCGCTTGATTGGTTCCTGTGTCGTGTCATGGAAAAAACTTATACATTTCGCAAGTTTTTTTTACAAGAGTGGAAAGACTTATTTAAGTTGGAGGCCCGGGTACATGTCTGATTCCCCTATGATGAACGAGAAAGCGTTAGTACATGAGGATAGATCACTTTTGGTATACCATCCGTCCCCATTTTCAGTGCCAATTTAAGGAAAACTTGCAAAAGCCATGGTGCCTGTACCAAAATCAGTAATCCTGAAAGTGAAACGATAACTTGAAGCCTCAGGAACGGGAGGGAAGTCCAAATTCAACCACTTGTGACAACGTGTGACAATTACATGACAAGTGCGATCTTCGACTCAAAGGTGACATCCAAGTGCGGGAATAAAGGATTTTCGGACTTCATTGTCAAGGTTACCGCTCCAGCTACAGTTCAGCCAGGCCACAGACTCAGATTTTGTTTGAAATTAATGTTTATATTGTACTTACCTAAGTTTTTGTCGAGCAGTTTAGTCAAATACTTGTATGTCCGTGTGGCAGAAGAATCATGTGACGTAGCTGGGTTTGGGCTTCCCGTTCCTTAGTACCGAGCGCGCTTCATGTTGCAATAAAATCGTTGTTGCATTGGAGGCTCACACTTATGTTTTTGTCATCCCACGTAAATAAATAAATAATTTTGCTTTTTAGAAATTGAGCCCTCGGATAATGCCGAGGATTAGACTTTTAGTATGTCTGTAACGCGAGTCACGTCACTTTCGTCGGAGCTGCGAGGTCCAGTGAAGTCTTTTTTCCTTCCGCGTGTCATCATTGCGATTCTGTCTTTAAGATGTTCTATGTGATTGGGCTCGGTTTATGCGACGAAAAGGACATATCTGTTCGTGGGTTGGAGGTGAGATGACCATCACCCAAAGTTGATCCGACGAAGATCAAGTTACTCATGGCACTAGAAAATTCGTTCAGGCCGTTAGGAAGTCTTCGAGGGTTTATCTTGAGGCATACACAAGTATTCTGATGGTTCAGAAAGAAAGGCTGGTGAGATGAGCTGCGTTTATCGCGATTGATAAATCTGACCTGTAATGTGCAAGGAAGAGTTTTATGGCAGGGCTGTCATTCTTGCAGATCGGGAGATGGTGGAACTAGAGAGCGACGAGATCCTCCGTGACGCTGACAAGGAGGATGTATCGCTACTCGTAGTGGGCGATCCGTTCGGGTGAGCGGCCCTTACTTATTTTGGAAGATATAAGTCGTAACTGACATAGCTGGGTATATGCGTCATTTTGTCTTCGCGAAGTGCTACCACGCATACCGACATGATCCTACGCGCCCGCGTTCTCGGTATTCCAACACGCGTCATACACAACGCGTCGATTATGAACGCAATTGGCGCATGTGGGCTTCAACTGTACAACTTTGGCCAAGCAGTGTCCCTCGTGTTCTTTACGGAGACGTGGAGACCGGATAGTTTTTACGATCGCATCAAGGAGAACTCCGATCTTGGGATGCATACGCTGGTGCTGCTAGATATCAAGGTCAAAGAACAAACCGAGGAGAATTTGATAAAGTCGGTGGACCATTAATTTCATTCCGTTTTCGATTTGGTTCCTGACTCATTTTGCTAACTTTAGAGGCCGCAAAATCTACGAACCCCCGCGGTACATGTCAATCCCAACGGCCGTCTTGCAGCTAGTGGAAGTGGAAGCCTCGCGGGACGCTGGTGTACTTTCGCCCGACAAAACACTGGCGATCGCTATGTCGCGCGTTGGCGCACAGACAGAAGGGGAGCAGCGGATAGTGTGCGGCACGCTCTCTGAGCTTCTTGCACAGGACAATAGCGTGTATGGTGAGCCATTACACAGCCTGGTAATCGTCGGGAAGCGCTTGCACCATCTCGAGGTCGAGTTTGCGGAGGACTACGCGGTCAACAAGGAGAGCTGGCGAAACGTGGCGAGTACGGTGTATGGATGTGCGCTGGATTAGTGCGCGCTATAATTAGTTATTCCCTGCGAGTGTACTAGTTTTGTAACAAGTTAAAGGCAGAGGATTGTAAGTTATCCGTCACGTCACGATTCTCAGTCAAATAAAAATCTTATATTGTGCACAAAGATTGTCACATCACGTACTTCCATCTAAACGAGTCATATCTATTCAAATCTGTTGCTATACCACCTTCTAGAGGCTCTGCCAGCTCAGCTCTCCATCTATCCCCCACCATCGCCAGGTCGGTCGCACGGCGCAGGACAGAGAAATGGCATCTACAACTACAACCGTATATATCGACGAAGCTACGGGCAACGACGAGGCAGGCAGCGGCACGCAGAACGCGCCGTACAAAACACTCGCATACGCGCTCTTCAAACACGACTCTGCGGCGGCTGATACGGTGCAGCTGCACGTGCGCAAGGATTCCGAGACGCCGTACGAGAAGCCGACGGACTCGGCGCTGAAGAAGGCGAAGAAGGGCGCGGACGGGCTTAGGAAGAAGGCGGCGAAGGCGGTGGAGGTGGCGGAGCGCGAGGCGAGGGAACGCGCGGAGGCGGATAAGAAGCTCGAGGAGAGTAAAAAGATCGTGTTGGTTGAGGATGAGTCGTTACCCAAGCCTACCAGGGTGAGTTTAATCGTTTCTGGAGGTATGCAAGGGCATGGAATTGAGGCTGCGTTAAATTTTGAAGGCCAAAATCAACAAACTTACGCCTCTCCGCTCGAAACGCGTCCGCGTCGCGGGGTGGGTACATCGCCTGCGCCAGCAGAAAGGTATCATGTTCATTGTTCTGCGCGACGGAACGGGATACTTGCAGGCCGTACTTTCTGGACAAACCGTACGTCGCCTGAACGAGTCCCATTTTGTGGTTAATTTGGCGCATATACCCACTTCACGCAGACTCAAACATACGAGGCTCTCACGCTTACGCTCGAGTCAAGTGTTGAGCTCACGGGGACTCTCCAGGAGCTCCCTGAAGGAAAAACTGCACCTGGTGGACACGAGCTTGTTGTCGATTTTTGGACTGTTATCGGCGCTGCACCTGGTGGTGACGAAGCGTTCAACAACAGGTTCAACGAAGTATGCTCTTCGGCCTTTTTCTTATACAATTGAGATTTAATCACAGGCCTAGAAATCCGATCCCTCGATTCTCGCGGAACTCCGTCATTTCGTGCTACGCGGAGAGACAGCGTCCAGCGTTCTACGCCTCCGATCCCATATGCTCAGCGCGTTCCGCGCGACGCTAGCGTATAACAACATGCTTGAGGTGACACCGCCGTGTCTCGTGCAGACGCAGGTAGAGGGGGGCTCTACGCTGTTCAAGCTTAACTATTATGGGCAGGATGCGTTCCTGACGCAGAGCTCTCAATTGTACCTCGAGACGTGCTTGCCTTCTCTCGGCGACGTATTCTGTGTGCAGGAGAGTTTTAGGGCGGAGAACAGGTATGGTCTCCTGTCTATTACGCGTAATATTTCTGACTCTGGCTCTGCTAGTCATACTCGTCGCCACTTGAGCGAGTACACTCATTTGGAAGCTGAGCTTGCTTTTATAACATTCGACGACCTGATGGCGAACATTGAGACAATTGTCGGTTCCCAGTTTATGGACAGTTTTGTACGCGTTAAATTGATACTTGCGTTAGATATGCGAGACCGTCGACAGGCTTCTCGCCGATCCAGAGTCGGCTGCGCTGATCAAACAGCTTAACCCTTCCTTCGTCGCACCCTCGCGCCCGTTTATGCGGCTCGCATATACCGACGCGATCGCGTGGCTCAACGAGCACGGCATCCAACATGAGGCTGAGGATGCAGAGGGAAACGTCATAAAGGACGAGCAGGGGAACCCAACGATGGTCGACCACGCCGTTGGCGACGACATCGCTGAGGCTGCGGAGCGCCGTATGACAGATATTATCGGCAAACCGATTTTCTTGCACGGCTTCCCCGCGGAGCTGAAGGCATTCTACATGAAAAAGATACCTGGCACTGGGACGGGTGGGAAGGCATTCACAGAGAGCTGTGATCTGCTTATGCCCGGGGTTGGAGAGATTGTCGGTGCGTTGGCTTTAGCTTCGTTTGGGTTGTGCTGCTTAATAGTAGTGGACGAAACAGGTGGCTCGATGAGGATTTCCGATATTGATGAGCTGCTGGCTGCTTACAAGCGGGAAGGTATCGACCCGGCTCCGTACTATTGGTTCACGGACCAGCGGAAGTACGGAACGTGCGAACATGGCGGATATGGTCTTGGAGTGGAGGTATGCTTTGGATAGGCTGGTCTTATTGAGTCTGGGAACTAAGTCGAGATTTTAGCGCCTATTGGCCTGGCTTGCTGACAGATTTACAGTTCGGTATGTCTGCGATTACATTTACGAAAGACGAATCGCTGATGATCCCTTTTTGCGTCGACAGCGAATGCTCGTTGTACCCAAGGTATTTCCGATTCTGGTCTTGGTGGAAGCGACAGAAGCTGACAGAGTCTGTTTCCAGATGGCCCGGGCGTGCGACGCCTTAGATGGCGAAGACGGAGGCAGATTTCACACGTATGCTGTTGTATGAGTGGAGTGTATTCGGCGTGTATATCCCAAAAATAGATTTCCCTTAAGCTTGTTTATGAGCTGCGAGCGAGATCACCGAGGGCTGTCCCACGGTATGCGGGCCATGCCAAGGAAGACGGAGTGTGCATAGCGGAAATATCCGAATTGTGTGTTATGATCTGCGAGTCGAGAATTGAGCGCCGGTGACCTCGGGCAGGGCGATCGCGCGTAAACATCCGAGAGCCGAGAGCTGACATGGCTGATTCGCTGACTACAGCTAAACAAAACAATGTTCCCCGTCTTTTCTTACCTCGACTGCCATGATCGCGCTGCAGCCCGCCATGGCCCTGTGCGCGCGCGACATCCCCTTCGACATCATCCCCCTCATCCTCACCCATCTCGTCGATCGCAGCGACCTCTATGCTGCGACCCTGGTCAGCAAGGCCTTTTACCAGGCTGCCACCCCGGTCCTCTATGAAGACCTCGACTCGCGCCTCATCAACTCCAGCAAGGCAAGTCCGCTTCATGACCATTAACCACAGTACTAACTGCCCTTCAACGGTTAGGGCCTCATCGTGCACCACCCCGCACAGACCCTTTTGCAGCGCCCTGAACTCGCAGTCCATGTGCGCAACCTCCAGGAGAGCGGTATGCAGACCACAATAATGATAAGACTTATACCGAGTGCCGTTTGAGCTCGTTAGGCACGGTGCACGGCGCACCGCAGAGCCGCTCTCAAGGCATTCACGAGCTCGCACTCCGCGCCTTGAGCCTCTGCACGGCCATCCGCGCGTTCGCATGGGTGGACGATAACTTCCTTCCGGACGACACGCTCCTCGCGTTCCTTGCGGTCCTCAGGACGCTGCCACTCCAGGAGCTCACCATACGCACGTTTGGGAACCTCGGTCCGCCCGTGTGGGAGGTTTTGAACCAGTTCAAGGGGCTTAAAGTTCGTTATGTGTCTCTGCTGTTGGCGGTTTGTTTTGAGCCCCTCCGTTGTGTTTTTAGAGCGTCTCGATATTCTGTATGGAGGGCCCTCCCCGTATCCTCCAAGGATGGTCAGAAACACTTAGTCCTACTCTGACGCATCTCGAACTAGGTGTGAGTTTGAAATACACATATATATATATATACGAAACCGCTGACGGACACCGACCACAGCGCTGCTCAGGCGTGCCCGCAACCATTCTCATCAGCGTCTTCTCGCATCTCAAAAACCTCACGAACCTGCGCATCAAGGGCGCGCCTTCCCCAGCCATTCCGTACATCGTCTCCTGTCTCCCCCGGCTCACCGCGCTCGACACAGACTTTAGCGACGAAAACGGATACGGCGCCCCTCGCGCACGTGCAGGCGCACCTACGGGTGCACTACCGATGCCGCGTATCGAGGTACTCACGCTGCGCACGAGCTCTGTAGACAACGGTGGACCACTCGGACTTTGGCAGTGGGTGCGCGCGCTCGTCCCCGCGCGCTCGCTTCGTGAGTTCCGGCTACAGGCGTTCTCGACGCTCGGAGAGACGAGCGTGCCGCGTCCGTTTATACTGTTTCTTGCGCAGGTGCATGGCGCGACGCTCGAGCGGTTTGTGCTTGGCACGACGCAGTTGCTCCTTTCGGACGTTGCGTGCGTGTGTGATATGTTCCCTGCGCTTGTGGAGTTGTCGTGTGCGGTCCCGAATGCTGATGCTGTGGGTGTTCCCGTCTTCCGGTGTGTGGACCGACCCTCATCTGATATATATATATTTTTTTTTGCTATTAGAAATCAATATGCGAGGCGACGGCGCGCGCATACAACCTACGTCTACTGCGGCTCAACGTACAATGGTTCCAAACATCGTTCGCTGCGAAAAGCAACGGGAACCCACCATTCACGATCGAAGACGCAGAGTATATGATGTTGCGCGAGCGCTCTAGGCTTCGGTACATTACTATCGGGCACCTCTTGTTCAAGGTAGTTATCCTTTCTTTTCTATTCTTTTTTTTTCTTTCGGATTCGTCCGTGTCACATTTAACTATTAATTCATTTATTCGTCGCTCTCGTTTTTTTTAGGGCCAATGGGTGTATGACCCCTCCATAGAGAACCTCGATAAACGCCTGCGCTTCGAGGTCCAGCACGTACACGTAGACAGCGTGCGGGGCGAGGCGTAGTAGGTTGTGGTGACTGGTCCCGCTGGACAAAACGAACTTGTGCTCGACCTTTTCCTCCTTCTCCCTTGTAGATCTGGATTTGGAACTGGACCTAGACCTGGGTCTTGGAACTGTGCATCGGCTTTTTACACGCATGCATTGACTTTTACACTTTTTCTTTTCTTTTCTTTTCCTTTGTCATCATGGATTAACGGGACTACGGCCTATGGGTTGACTGTAAAAGGCTGTGTGTATATAGATGTGGATATGGATGTGCATGCCGACGCGGGTGTGGACGCTGATGTGGATTTGGATGGGGTAGTGTAATACATTAGAAGAACCGCCCTTTCTTTCGGTCGCGCGTCAGCTATAGCTTTTCAACTCGTTCGCGTTTCGCAATTGCATCGCATGTAAAGGTAGATGTGGGGATAAAACAGGAGGAACAGGACATGATAAAACGGGACATACCAAAAATGCGTTTAAAGAAAGGAAAAAAAGAGAAAAACAAGTGACGAAATCGGCTGCGAGAGTATACCCCTCCCTCCCTCCTCACGTAAACGAACGCGTTGCGCCTCACATACCCCGCCCACGCCCTCGCCCACCGCGCATCGGAGCGCCCCTTGCGCCTCCGCGACCTAGTTGATTGCAGAAATGAGTTATGGATTATGAGACACGAACCACACAAAGCACAAAGGCGCAAAGCACAGAGCCTTGAGAGAAAATAAAAACAGTCGGCCAGACGTACCTCGTGTCGGTGCCCCGCGGCCGCCGCGCGCCCCACCGCCCATTCCACCGCCGCCACCACCGCGCGCGCCTCGCCCGACTTCGCGTGCGCGGTCTTGGTCTTCTTTTACTTTGTCGAGGAGCGTTTCGGGGACGCGGAGGTATTTGATCTGTTGTGGGAGGGGGGGGGGGATGTTGTTAGAATTAGAAGGAGGTCCGGAATTGGTGTTGGTATTGGGTGTGAAGTGTTCCGCGAAGGGTTGGTCGGAGTGTGTAGGCGAACAGAAACGAGGGGTAGAGATGGGAGAGTGGATGGAAATAGAGAACGACGAACCGTGCTGCCGCGGATGTAGCACTCCTTGTGCTTCCAGAACCTGTCCGCGTCCGGGTTCGTCTGGTACACCTCGCGCAGCGTGATGTTCATGAAGTTGTCGCAGTTCACGAGATGCCCGTTGAACGTCTCGCCGTTCTTCAGCTCCACCAACTGCAATCACATGGTTTTCGTGATCAGCTTGTTAGGGACACGGACTGAAAGGAGATAAAAGGAACTGCGGGGTTTCTACTCACCATAGGGCTGTTCTGGGCCGCATTCAGGAGCGACAGAGGGAGCTGGTAGGGGGCGATGGAGACTCGATCAGGGAATCCGATCGTGTATATGCTTTCGTGTAAAACGCACCATGGTCTAATTTTTTTCTTCGTGTTTATGTCGTTTCCTGCACGGTTGTTCGTGAGGGAGTGGTTTCTGGACGCTGCAGTGTGAGCCGCGCGTAGATGTCGTGCCTTGGCTCTTCACCGTGACGCTTCTGGCGGCTGCGAGCGCGGGCGTCCAAGAAGGGACGGGAAGCCACGTGACCCCCGACATGCGAGGACCCACGCCGGTCTGCATTTCTCCGTCCTGTCCCGGTTCTCCTTCAGTCTCCTTTCTCCTCCCCCCCTCCTCCTTTCTTTCACGAATGCTGCCGGCCAGATTCACGAAAGCGCTCCTCAGCGTGGTCCTAGCTCTCGTTCGTAACCTCTCCTTTTTATCACGACGAAAGAGAAAAAATGCTTATTATTCGATTTGATTTCGACTCGGTACTGCATGACATGCAGATCGTGCTGGCGTCCTTGCTCATGTTCCATGCCCCCACGCGCACGTACCTGGATCCGTACACGGGCAAGCTCTTCGATGGGGACGGCGTCGAGGCGGACTACGCGCGCACACGTCCGGACTTACCTGCGAAGGCGCTGCAGGGTGTGCATGGTGGGGTGATCATGGGCAAGCTGGGGAACGAGACTGCGAAGTGCGTAAATGTGCTCTGAGGCCTGAGATATGATATGGGGTGTTGATCCTTTTTATTTGTCTCTTCAGACAGGAACTCGGACGGGCGACGTGGAGACTTATGTGAGTGCCAAAGTCCGGGTCCGCTTTCACCGTTGCGTTCCTCTAACCATCGTGCAGGCATACGATGACGCTCCGGTTCCCCGAGGTAAGTCCGGAGAGGCAGTCAGATGCGACCTCCAACTAAACGCATCGATCGCAGGAACCAACCGAGGACGAACGCGCCGCCCTAGACTCGTACTTCCACCTCCAATCACGTCTATACCCATGCGGCGAGTGCGCCGCAGAGTTCCAGCTCCTCCTGCAGAAGTTCCCTCCGCAGGTTCGCACTCAATCTCTCCGATTATACTTCCTCAAGCAGCTAACGAGCGACGCCAGACCTCCTCGCGGCGCGTAGCAGCGCTCTGGTTGTGTCACGTGCACAACCAGGTTAACGAGCGGCTGAAGAAGCCCGTCTTCGACTGTGCGCACCTCGACGAGACGTACGACTGTGGCTGCGGCGACGAGCCGATAGCCAAGTCTCCCGCACTCGCAGCCGCACCCGCCGCACAGCGCGACAAGCTTACCGGTGCAGGGCTGATCAAGGGCGGCCGGTGAGGATAATTGGTGTATATCGTCTACTTGGGTTTGGTTGAATACTGCCGGTCGGTCTTGGGTTTTTTGTTTTCGTGTCTCTCTTCTTCCCCTGCTGTTCAGAGGTCGGCGTAGAGTTCTAATTTTTGTTTAAGTTATTTATGTACAGCATTTTCTATGGGATTATACACCGCTCTTGAGGGTCTCTATACGTCCGCTTTCCACTTTCCAACAATGAAGTGTGCACTTCCTATCCTTGTTCAATCAGTATCTAGACATTTCATACATGCCATTGCTCGGGAGGCCACATCGCTACGAATGCATTGAAGTTATACGTCTTTGGCTCCCCTTGGAACACGAATTCAACAGGATGGAAGTCAAAGACGACGGTCCCTGCACGAACAAGCCATACGTGAATGCCGCCGCCCACGACAAGCGCGCACTGCAGCTTGGAAAGACCCGCGGGTATACGGTTCTCCGCAGGCCGGGCCGCTCTTTGTCCGCTCCCAGGCGGAGTGGAGCTCGGATCGTCCGAGCCTGGGTCGGAAGTCGACCATAGGAAGACGGTGGCGGGTGCGCAAGCGAAGACGATCACCCAGAAGACGTCGTCTGTCTATTAGCGCAAAAAAAAAATGACAGCAAATGAATGAGTAGGTCGAGACGGGGTGCGGGTGGGCTTACAAGCTCCCAATTCTGCGGCCTCCCGATTGTGTCGTGCGGCGCCACGGCGTCTTTGGGGTGCGGCCGTGCCCAGACGTACACTCGATCTCCCCCGACGGGCGGGCTATTGCCGTCCAAAGCCCCCCTCACTGGCACTAGCGCTGGAGATGGGCCAGCCCGCGGACTCGGCGCTTGGGCTTTGAAACGCGCGCGCAAAGTGCGCGCAGAGGTGCAGCCACGCTGTGTGCTCGAAGCCGTCGACCCAGGCCTGGGAGTTTGGCTGTGCGCCCTTGATGGGGCCGACGTAGTGCGATTCGCCGTAGTCTATGGGGATGAGGCCTGCGATTAGTGTGGATTATACAGCGATGGGATTTTGAGGGGTGGAAGGGACGGAAGGGGGAGAGAAGAGGGGAGGACTGATCGGTCTTGGGAAGAGGGTGAGAGGAGAAAGCCGCATGGGTAGTTACCATTCCATGAGATGATTTGGACTATGTCAATGTGGTCGCGCATCTCAGTGAGCTGCTCCCATCTTCGCGCGAAAAGCCAGTCGTCGGCTCGGTAGATCCACTATCCATGATACGGTGGGCTTTGGATAAAGGTAAGATGGTTTTAAGCATGCTCACATTTTTGTTCCAAGAATCTTTGCCATAATGCTAGGCAATAAAATTTCATACTTCCCCATGGATATCCCGGATAACCGTCCGTGTCACACTCACAGTGAAGAACCAAGGCGATACGGATGCCATATACGCTTTTCCTCCAAGATGTTCCAAGTAAGGTTCGTCAGACAGAAGTTTGGGACATTGTATTTCGTTCCGAGGGGACTGCGGCGTGAGCTGAATGGGCCAGCACCCGTTCCACTATTTCCAATAAAGTCCGAAAAGAAATCAGAACAAGACTGAGTACGAAACAAAGCAGATAGCTTCTAGATGTTACGTTAAAAGCGCCGTCTATGCATTGCAAACTGCGAAACCTCGCTGGATCGATGAAGAAGGACGGTACGAAGAAGACCTAGAGATCAAATGGAAGTTGTTTCGCATTGGTGAGCGTTCAATGGCATATGCTAGTAAGAAGCCCAGAGAGACGCGCACCGGAGAGATCTCTTCCAATCTAGACTTCACATACGTCCATGCCGTTGAGATGTCTGGATACCCGAACAGCGAGTTCTCTCCGGAGAAGGTGGACACAAGGGCCTTCCCTTTGAATTGCAGGTAATTCGGGTGACGCAGGAATCTTTGAGCGTACGTTTTCAAGTTCTGGATATCGTCCGCCGTAGATGATTCGAACGATCTTATTGCGGCCGAATAAATATCAATATAAGGGCCCGACTAAGAAAGGCTTGGAGGAGAAACGAACGACATATCGAAGCTCAGGAAAAGTTTGAAATCTGTACCGCTGCGCTCCGCGGCGTCGAAAGACGCCGAGACCTGGTCGAGCTGCCAGTCATCTTTTCCTACGTTGAGGGCGAATCCGTCTCTTCTCAGTGTATCAGTGCGTCGTCTTAGTTTTCGCGCGTCAGCAGAAAAACAAGGTAGACTGTTGTTTACATTTCGCGGCTGGCGGCAAGCGTAATATCCTCCGTCCAATCTGATAGAGTATATGGCTGGAGCCTCGTTTCATGGCCTTTTCATGGGACATAAGCAGCCAGATAATAAAGATAGCTCACGGCAGTGTTTCCGACCATAAAGCTTAAAGTTCATGCCATTAGTCAGGAATTAGCAATGTCTTCGGGAGGGGGCATCGTTACTGCGCGACTACGAGCTTTGGGGGGTCAAGCTCTGCATATGTTTCTGGTCCTAGTTTGATATCTTCGCTTGAGAGTTTGTCTTTCAGGCGTCGTAGCATTGAGCTGGTTTTATGGTTTGACGACTCGGAGACGAGACGAGACGGCGTAACGGCGGAAGCAAAAGAAGTCCAAACGACGCGCCCAACTTCACTTTGTTTGGTAAACCGTTCAACATATTCAAATACTTGCTCTGGTGAGCCTGAGCCTCGTGTTTCTTTTTCTTCAACCGTCATCATCTTTGGTCTCTCTCACCCAACATGACAGAATGTTCCCGCTAAAAGACGAGCACCAACTACGCAAAATGGGATTAAAGCAACATTAACTTAAAGACCCAGTCTGCCCGTTTCCCTTTCCAAGAACTGTCGCCACTGCTCTTCATCTACACCGTAACTTTCGCTATCATCGGGGAAGCTTCGCTGCTTCACAGATGCGACGTAGTCAAGTACTCCTTTCCTATGCTCCGCTTTTGCATCTGCAAACCGACGTACAAACTTCGCCTTATGTCCGTGCCAAGTACCCATCATGTCGTCCCAGACCAGCACTTGGCCGCTCGTCGCAAGACCTGCTCCAATTCCGATGGTAGGTATCCGCAACTTCTCCGTTATGTGCTCTCCAAGCCTGCCGGGTATTGCCTCTAATACGACCGCGAACGCGCCAGCATCTTCTAACGCACGTGCGGCCCGAGTGATCGAGCTTGCCGAAAGCACGTCCTTGCCTTGCACGCGATACCCTGAACTGGATGTATGCCTCTGAGGAAGCAGCCCTACGTGTCCCATGACTGGTATTCCGATACTCGTTAGTCTCCTGACACTCTCCACGATCTCTTCGCCACCTTCCAGCTTGACGCCCTCCACGCCGCCCTCCTGCACCAACCGAACCGCATTCCTAATCGTGTCTTCGGGTCCAGCATGGTACGACCCGAATGGCATGTCCGCAACAAGAAACGGATTCTTACTACCTCGTGCGACTGCACGGACGTGGTGCAGCATTTCGTCGAGCGTTAGGCGCGTCGTCGAATCGTATCCGAGGCACACCTGTGCGAGCGAATCGCCCACAAGCGTAACGTCTACACCATACGCCTCACATGCGCGTCCAGTCGGATAATCGTATGCTGTGAGCATCGCAATGGGTGTCCCAGCCTCCTCCATCTGGCGGAGCCGCTGGATGGTCACTTTCTTCCGAGCTGAACTCATCATCAGTCCCGACAGCCCAAATAAGAGGTCTAAACGGTTACTCACGCGCGGAATCACCCTCCTTCACCTGCTTTGCTTCCTCTGGCCTGACACTCATGAACCGTCGTCCTCCGGAGCGCATAGTACGTCTGAGACATTCCCGCTTGCATTGGCTCCCCGCCATCGATACCGCTGCTGAGCTCGAACTTGATGCTAGGCCTATCATCTTCAGAGTGTTCGGTTCTTATCAACAGCAGCTGTGGGTCGAACAATGCGAAACGAGAGCTCGATCGGCCCATCGTAATTTTTCGTCCTTATGAATCTCGCCACGACGGCGGGGGCTGAGGCCGGTGGTGCCGGACTTAGCCGAGGTCTGCATTGTCCGTTCGCTTATGTCATTATATCTGATTGCCTTATTTGGTTATTATTGGGAACCCGCTGGTAATACCGTCCAGTCGGTGGCTTGCGGAATATGAACAGTGATAAAAGAAACTGATCCCCAAATGCAATGAAGCCCCCAACGCGACGCAAATATGCAGATCCTTTTTTGACTCAGTGCCGCCGCCCGATAACGGGACCTGAGATGACTTAAAGAACTTCTGTTATCCATATCCTGGTACAGTGTGGCTGACGGTAATCATGCGCATTCGTCGCCGCTTAGTCCGACGAAAGATTGGAGACCTGCGTCGTTCCTGCTTCAGGCTTAATGACCCACTTGCTCCATCCCGCCCGGCGTAAAATTTTGCGAGACTGCTGCGTCTTCAGTGTTTCACAGTTTGGTGCTCTTTCTATATCTTATCTTACGGGACACGTTCGTCACGTGTGAGCTCTGGTCTGAATGGCCACCGGGAGGTTGCTAGAGTGCAAATCACGGAAACCCCGCTGAACCGGCTATCAGAAAAGAAGATCGGACGTTCGAGCTTCTTGCGTATGTATGTGCATCATTCTTCCGTATTTCGTAACTAATATCTGCGCTAATCGAAGAAAATATATGACGAGGAAGATTGTGGGACTATATTTCAGCTTTTCTTCCGCTAAATTCTGATTGGTCGTGCTTGCGTGAACTCTATGATCTGAGTCTCGTCTTTGGAACTTTGGGCTAATCGCACGACTTTTTCCCGTTCCTTTTATCGATCCTATCAATCCCATGGCCAGCACATGATCTGTACATTCGTGGATTTTTCTCAGTCTCGATCATCTCTGTGGTTCTTTTTCACAAGGGCTGCCGTCTCTTTATTCATTGCTTGATTCTATTCCTGTGGCCAATCACTGCACATCATGGACCGACCCTTTTGAACTTTTTTGTCAGCTCTTGTCAGGAGGGACGCATCGAGGGTTAAATTGGCCGCCACCACAAATGCTCTTGATCGATCTCGAATTGCCGGGAACAGCATGCGATTTTCCCTCCGGACTGGTGGAAGGGTTGCTATAACGGGGAATCATGCATTTCAAGCATGCGAATCAATACTTAAGCCTGGAACTTAAGGTTTTCGCTCTAAAGTTTGAACTAGTCTGCATGTTCAAGTGTGTCGAAACACTAGTCGACTTCCACGTCTATGCGGACGCGGACAAGAACAATACATTGTTCCCGGGAGTCCCGGCCCTGACCTAATCCAGTCTTGTATGCACGCCGCGATCAACTACATTTTAGTCTTTGTGAGCTAACACCGAACCTGATCGACCGGTTCGGCACGACCGAAACCTGAGTTAATGAGTGGAGTTTGAGAGCTGAATTGCTTGGCAGCAGCAGTCGAAAGTAGACGAGTACTCTCACAAGCACACGCCCGGTTAAAGTCCGGTACCTCATGCAAAACGTCCCTGTTCAATGAGTCAAGATAGGTGATATGGTCCTCGTGAGTGGAGTTAAGGCCTTCGCATTGCACAGCTACCATTTGACCGTGTTCCCTCCCCTTTCAGTTGTTCGCCTTACTCGGATGCATTTCATTTGATTGATCATGCCGTTCGTGCGAAGACTTGTGCGCGGACTTTAGCCCGATTCTAGACTCTGGAGGACCCTCTTGCTTCGGAAGTCACTGCAACATTCGGGGCCTTCAAGTTGAGAAGTAGCGTATACACATGGAAGCTGGTATTAGACTTCGACAAGTAACCGAAGACGCTCTCGAACAATAAAGGCTATGGGCGTACAACAAGTGCAACAAGTGCATGTACATGCGGAATGCGGTCTAGGGTATTGATATATTTGGAGCTACCCATCGAAAGGATACGAAAGGATACGAAGGGAACGCCGGGAGTTCGAACTCGCTGTCAAGGACGTCAGAGCGGAAACCTTGAAGCCAAACCTCAAACTCACAAGATGGTGCAGTAGCTTGGAAGTGGTAAGAACAGGAGGGTGGTATACGGTTTTGGTTTTATGACGACGTGCTCGCGAAGTCGACGTTTTAGAGCCTTATAGGCCGGGTATAGCGAGTATTGTTGCCCTCGTTTAGCGGAGGCTTGTTATAGGGGGGGATGGCGGCCGCAAGGTGGGAGTAAACATTGTTGCGCTCAAAGCGCCCAGCAGCCTCGGCCGCTGCGGGAGAGAATGAGGACATGACAAGAGGATATACTGATGAGCAGTATGGAGCAGAGTCGAGGATGAAGTATCTGGAGTAGACAACCTGAGACGACTTGGGAGGGTCGGCTTGGGTTGATTTAGAGATGCAAGGCAGGACCGCTTGACCTTTATAAGGCTCGCACTCGGCCTAAATTAACCAAACCTTTCCCGAAGAAGGGCTGGCTCTCGTCAGTCTAGAAGGGATCATCAAATCGGCACGCCTTTAGCAACGCCGCTTCTTTCTACATAACTTCTTGATGATTCTTCACCGACACGCACGATTGAATATCAGGACGGAACCCTGCAATTTTACGTTTTGGACGAGAATATAAAGTGCCCGAACACCCCCTTTTTATCCTCGAGGAAATGAAAGGCGTCGCATGGAGCAGGACACGCTTTGGTACGGGAGAAGCCTCATGTTCAAATACTCAAGCTTCGGACATCTTAGTCCCTTCCAGGCTTCCGAAAGCGGAGCAAGTGTCTACTATATTGGTTCAAAAAAAGCGCAGAAGGCGCCTAAAAGACCTTACGAGTGATGTACCGAAAAGTCTTGTTACTATAACAGTTTTTCTGCAAAGAGACTAGCTTCGTAAGAGTGGGCGGTGTGGGATATCATGAAATTCCCTCGGATTGTTCCGGCGCGCTCTGAGGACGTCGCTTTTCCTAACATTAGTATTAGCAGTTGAATTCTCATAAGGGCATATTACGGCGAACGTGGGCATCGGATTGATTGAGCGAAAGAGACGTCCAGACAATATTGAGTTTTCTAAGTGGCACAGATATTGGTTGCCGGTGAAATCATTCATCCCACGCACGCTATTTTTAACGTTGACCATGATTATTGAGCCTCTGTGTATCAGGAAGTAGCTGAGCTTAAGAGAAATATAGCATGGTCAGGCCTACATAGGATTACTTACTGTGTAAAAGCTTCCATTGGCGCTGTAACCCTGAAATCGAGATCGAGTGCGGAAACGATGATCATGAGACTCCGCCGGACTGATTTTCGGAATTCGGATGGCCCGGAAATTTATATTCTCGCGCTTCTCAGTATTTCTTCGCGTTATATTGGGAAATGAGTCCACGAATGCCTGCCAGTGCATGCATGTGGAAACGGTGCTGGTAAAGCTCCAATGTTCCTATTCGAAATAAATATCGCGAATCTAATGTGAAGGAGTGAAGGATTGCCAAAAGCAGAAAGTGGGTACTGTAGATCTTCACTCATCTTCAATAAGGCCATGCAAGTCGTGATACTGTATTCGTGAGCCGATCGCAGACTTGTGAACGAGGTGAATAAACTTGATATTGGGGTCTTGGAGCTCCCCTCGGTAGTTATAACGGAACATTCTCCACTGTGTGATCACCACAAAGTTTTCACGAACCTACTATCAAAATATATAAAGATGGATTGGACAACCCCGATTTCTCGTGGTCCATTCTGTGGAACTGAGAAAAATTAGAAGCCGTGTACTGAAGCCGTGTACTGCACGTTGTCTAGTATAATGGGTATCTTGTTAATCACATACGTTCACATGCCTACGGTCATTAGTATAGTACTTACTGCTCGGATTAAGCAAAAATATTATCTAGTAAACCAGAGCTAATCCGATTTCCTTCTGTCATACCCACCGGAGAAAAAAAATTCCGACGCCCTTGTACACCAACGACACCAGGCTCGTCTTCTGTGTTACAGTATATGTCTTCCTGCAGGCAAACACATTTGCGGAATCGAGATCGAGAGAGTGCAGACCCAATGTAGGCCGCTTCGCGAGTCGGGACGAAAGTGGCAGATGAGATATTAAAACTGTGAGGGACCGGTCCTTTCTTCCGAACCAGACCTCAAGGTCTCCGCGCACATTTACACCTCCGGCAAGGATACCATACAGTAGTTCGGCATGAAAACGTGGATCATATTGCAAATTGAGGGAGTAATATAAAACTGGTGTATCCGCATAGTTATGGACCTCGCTCAAGCCTCCACCGCTGTAGAAATCTCGCTATGATAGTTGATGATTAATTCCGAAATTACCTGACTACGTAGTAATAGAGCCATTCTGTGGCTTACTACGTAGTCTTGCGACCATGAATAGAGGCGCCGGTTCGGGTCGGGACAAGTGCAGGTGCCGGTGGCTTAAGTAATGGATTAGCCGATCCGGATCACGCGCCTATGGGTTTGTCGCGCCTTTGTGCTGCACCAACCATCTGCAGCGCACCGGCTTGAGTCTTGACTGCACTACCACCAGCGCCATTCTAGGAACGCTGAAATGAGGATTCTAAGAAGAAACTGGAAGCCGAGCCAGTTATTTTCGGGTAGTTCAAGTTACCTTCGTCGTCGCTGGTCCGAGCACGCGGTCTTAAAGAGGCTTTTGAATGTACCCTCGGGCTTTCTTACGGCGGTTTCATGTCTCAGAACACATAGATACATAATCGAGCGTATTTTTGGCTGCGCACTGATCACAGGACTTTGGTGTGGACCCCGTGACGGACACGGTGTCGTCTGTTTTCTCGGTCACTCCGTGCGCCAGCACTGCATACCAGGCCCCGGGCCGCCAACGCGCGCTTGGATGCGACGCCTTTGCGGAAATAAGCGATTGCACGGGTGCCAACGCGGCCCGCGCGTAGGCGGTCCTTTCCCTTGACGGGGTCACTGGTCGAAGACATTCTCGTCTTCCACAAGGAATAGCGGGGTGGCAGGGACTGTATAAGAGCGGGCAAGCGATGGGGGCAAGCTGCGGAGGTTTTAGGACAAGGCAACTGTTTGTCTGAAAGCTCGTTCGTCGCTTTTGTGCAAAAAAAGTATCTCCTGTTCGCGCAATGCTGGCAACCACGCTCAAGTTTCTGGGTATCTTGTCTCTTCTTGGGCCAACTGGCGTCTTTGCGGCTTTCCACTTCCCTCAAATAACTTGTCCACTCTGGGCTAGTGGAGGTGACGATGCACCTATACTCCTCGCCGCGGTCTTGAGTCCGTTATGCTCCACTATCGAGATCCCCGAAGGGACGACGCTCAACATCAAAACGAAAATGGACATGACGAAGGCTCAGGACAAACACATTGTACGTAGTGGTCTCTCGTCCTAACATCAACAAGAAATCCAACAGACGGATTACGTCATATAGCTCTTGAAGGGCACGATCAAGTTTAACCCGGATATCAACTACTGGGTTGAAGTACGTTTATCTTCCTAATTCATGTAGTATCATGCGTATATCTGATGGGTGTATTTTTCAGAATGGATTCCCTATCGCCTTCCGTTCGTTAAAATATTATATATATCTACGTGGTGAATTCGCTGACGAACTTTTCTTCCGGTAGAGGACCAAATTACCTACTGGTTTCTCGGTGGGAAGAATATCCTACTGGACGGGGGTGGGACTCTGGATGGTTCAGGGCAGGTATGCTGGTATATTCAATATAAGGTTCCGTCACGCTAATGAATATTCGTCCTAGGTTTGGTATGATGCATTGTACGTGTCTCATAGGAGTTCAAGTGACAAGTTACCTACGATGAAGATTGACGTGACTGATCCCATTGCTCTTAGCAAAACAAACTCGTCTCTACTTCGCCCCATTATTCTTACGATCATGAATGGAACTAATGTTGCCGTCGATGTATGTAGTCCCTCTCGGAGTTTTCGTTAAAAGTTTAATGCACTTACCACATTTTCTATCGCCAAAGAACATCAAGATGATTAATTCTCCCGAATGGTTCAACCTCATACACTCATCCGTGAACGTCACTTTCTCGAACATCAACCTTACCGCTGTCTCCACGTCAGATGCGGGGATTAGCAACACGGACGGATGGGATATCTATCGCACGGACCAGGTCGTTATCAAGGACAGCGTGATTAACAACGGCGATGATTGTGTCAGCTTCAAGCCGAGTGCGTGTGGCTGTTCATATTCGTGACACTTTGGACCAAGGGACTAACCTATACTGAACAGATACGACGAATGTTCTCATATCAAACTTGACATGCTCTGGTTCACAGTGAGCGGATCAAACTTAATATTCGTTTTCATTTCGCTAATGGCATGCCCGCATTCGTGTAGCGGCATCTCCGTTGGCTCTTTGGGTCAATATGCGGGTATATACGACATTGTCGAAAATGTTACCTCCACGTGCGTTTTACCCCGTGGGTCCCGCCAACTACCCGCTAATGTTCTCGGAACAATTTGGTTTTAGGAATATCCGCATGTCGAACGCGGAGAATGGAGCACGCATCAAGTGCTTCGCCGGTCCGGGTGTGGGAAGCGGGATCGTCAAAAATATCACTTTTGAGCATTTCATCGAGAGTGATGTAGACAGCCCTGTTGTTATTGATCAGGCAAGCTCATTCGCATTGCATTCCTGTGACGCAGGAGATGTGTTAACACAGCAATTCAGTGCTACGAGACGTCCGCGGCAGACTGCGCCTCGAACCCGTCCAACACTATTATACAAGATGTTGTTTTCACAGAGTGAGCCGCACTCTGGGACTTTCTCTCGCCACAGCCGATACTAATACATTTCTAATTTTTTTAGCATATCCGGCACTGGTTCAGGCTCGACTGCCGCCACTCTCGATTGTTCTCCGGGCGCGAGGTGCAGCAACATAACTGTGAATGGCTTAGCCCTAAGGTACGTCTTTATACCGCCCATTTGTGCCTTTTACTTATACCTTTCTCTCCTGCAGGGCACCTAGTGGCAATGCTACGTATGAATGCCAAAATGTACAGCTCGGTGGAAGCTCCGCATCGCTATTCGGGACGTGCACTACAACGTGAGATTGCCGGGTAGAAACGTCGGGACTTGTGTATATACCTTGTTTCGGGCTGTGCAGAGAAAAGAGAAAAAAAGATGCACCATTGATCCATATATCCCGTGATGTCTCAAGTATTGCTCCCATCTTTGCGCAGGAGATGGCGGTGACGGGCGCTAAGTATAGTAGGACATCAAATATTAGATACCGACCTCGGTACGATACTCCGTTCAGCAGATTGCCCTGTGGTAGTAGCACTTTATCACTATGAGATTGGGATCTTTCCGAACTTGGTGGGATGAGACGGTTCTCAGGATGTATATGATTAGGATGACTCGGAGGCTAATGGGTAGTTGAAATGGGTCAGGACTCAGTACTACTGTAGTCTGACTCTGCATCATTCTGCCCGTTACCGGAAGTGAAATGATCAGCGCCGCTGGCTCAGCATTCAAAGCAGTCACGGACTCACGGTCAGACACCGACTGTATCGCATTTTAAATAGCTCTCAAGTGGCTCTCCGCTGCATCCCCTCCTTCCACCACAACGTCCCCCTTTCTCCTCCTCCTTTTCCTCCTCCTCTCTAAACACGCCTCTTAATGTCGATTTCATTACGCGGGAGAGACAACCCCAGGCGCAAGCGGCTCGTCGACATTGCGGACACAACACTCAACGCGCTCAACCGCGGCTCGTACATCGTCGAGGACGTCGGCGAGATCTGCATTTCAGGCTCCATCGCGCGCTGCGTCGAGAGCACCCGCCTTTATTCCTCCGATAGTCCGCTCGCCGGTTGGGCGACTCCGCGGAGTTCTACCAATCTCGTCAAGGGACAGCTACCTGGGCCTTCGACACCGATTACGCCTGTGGACTGCGACGACTTGCCTGCACGAGGGAGGGAGGGGAAGGAGTGTAAGATTATCGTCCTGCAGACATCGACGCTTGCGGGCGCACGACTACTTGCGACTACGATCGCACGGGGCTCGGGAGTGAATGCGTTCGAGACAGAGCGCGAAGAGGAGAAAATCGGGATACTCAATTTTGCTTCGGCGAAGCAGCCTGGGGGTGGCTTTTTGAACGGTGCGGAGGCTCAGGAGGAGTCCATTGCGCGCTCGTCGACTCTTTATCCTTCCCTTGCCAGTTCGGTCGCGGAGCCGTTCTACACGTTACATCGACATGACCCACAAGCTGGATATTACTCTCACTCTATGATATACTCCCCTAATGTTCTCCTACTCCGTGATGACGAAGGTTGGTTCTCCCACCTCTCAAGAATTACCGTACTCAATTCGCTTTTACAGGATTATGGCAGCGTCCTGTCTGCGCAGACGTACTCACATCGCCCGCCGTCAATGCAGGTGTCGTACGACAGTCTATTATGGGCAAACTCTCCCCCAAAAGCGAAGCAGCTAAGATTGATCGCGTCATGCGCGAACGTGCCGCCCGCGCACTCTATGCATTCGAACGGCAGGGCGTACGGCACCTTGTGCTCGGTGCATGGGGCTGCGGCGCATTCAAAAATGATGCGCGCAGCGTTGCGCGGATGTGGGTAGACCTGCTGGGACACAGGGACGCGCGCTTCAGTAGAAGCTTCGACAGAGTGGTCTTTGCCGTTGTGGGCGAAGAAAACTTCAAAGAGTTTGAGATTGCGTTCGCCGGCCGCACGTATGGAGATAACGATGGCCAGTACACCGTTGTCGACTATCCTGGCACGCCTAAGCGTTGGGTTGAGACCTTCGTTATTTCGAAGTAGAACCTCTCCCCACCTCCCCCTTAGTTCCGCTTTCTCTTGTTTTTCTTGGTTGACGCTGGCCGTCATTTCCCTCTCCCTCAGGCTGCTATTTTATTCACCATATATCTTATACCCTGTACTACTCAAGACGTGTTATGATGTTTTCACGATCCTGTGCTGATAGCTTATCTCTTTGCTCTCCTCCGACTGTTCATCCGCATTTGTTATCTGTTATTCATTACTCTCATCCACCGGACTAATTGTTGCATTACCGGGCGTCTATATGCACTCATGAAACTCATCTCCGCTGTCTTATTCTTATTTTAGTCCCCCGCCCTCCGGGAGTATCGGCCGCTAGTGATAAATTATACTACTTACGGTACTGTTATTGTAACACGCTCTGTCGAAATTTTTTTGCATGCGCCACATCGTTGGATCTCACGGACGTTCCTTTGGTGGCTTCTCATACGGAGCTGTGTCAGTGGGGATCATCAGCCTCTCAAATACGCTGAGGACACTACGAGTAGCCTTCCCAGGCACTGGCAAGGCCATGCGAAGACTTGGGCCTGTTCTTCTTTTATAAAGACTTGTTTCAAGCAGCAGGGAGAGTGAATTGGAGTATCGTTCTCTCGTCTTCTTTTCCTATATTTCTGATTGAACTCCGCGGGCTGGGCCTTCACTGGCCGGTCATTATTACATCTCTGTATTGGTTGAAATTACGCCCAATACAAATATAGGCTTCTAAGACTGGGAGTCATTGTAGTTAAATGAAAGCTGAGAAAGGGAGGCCTTTCTGGAAAACACATATGTCCTTTTACAGGCAAATCTGCTTAGATCAGCGATTTCGCGTCCATAAATGGAAGTATCGCTGTAATACAACTTTTTTTTTTGGAGTTGGTCCGGAAGGTTTGAACCTGCTGCTACCAACAAACTTTTTCGCTGTCTTTGCTGTGTCTTCTCTTGAAAATCCAGTGGGAAAGCTGAAACGCCAATTACTGTGGAGAGCCTCTCAAGATGCATCGCGCATCTTTTCTCTCGGGACTATCTTCCCGTTCGAAGGCCCTTCGCCAGCTCGAACCGCGTTATTTCCTCCGACACGACATACACAGCGCGTCCTGCTTACAATCAAGGGAAAATGTGTATGCAAAGTCGATTCAATCGTTTTTGCAACGCCGGCCGCTCGTACTAAGGCCCAGGGAAATTGCGCCGCCTGTCCTGTCGCGACGCTTCAAGAGTACGAAGACAAAGGCATCCGTAAAGGCACCTGTGAAGCCGGCGCGTTTGCTGGGCGATGAGCCGCCTTTATTCGATAGCAAACCGCAGTGGTGGGCGCGTTGGGTGTTTGTACTGCTAGGGGTTGATATGCTGTTCACGTACGTTGTTTTTGGTCCGTTTGTTCCTTGGTCTCTTTTGTTCATATTCAGGACGCGGACACCATCAGAGCTAGTATCTTTCGTCATACTTTCATGTTTCTCTTTCGCGACAATAATACCGCCCGGGAAGCCTCGCTGACGCCTTACTGTTATTCAAATTTATAGCGGGTTTAGTATAGACATGGTTATGCGGAATTGGACCGAAGCCGTAGAGAAACCCGCCGCGCCTGGTTCGCCTAAAGACAAACGCAAGGAATACGAATACGTACTGCGTCCATTATGGCAGCGTCTCGGCCTATCCTCCTTTGAGATGCTCGTCGGCGTCGCAGCAGGCGCCCTCATCCTTGCCTCGCGCGACCGCACCGTCTGGCGCGTACGCCTCCGGCGTGTCCCGCTCTCCTCGCTATCCCCGAGTCGACCTATGATGCAACCTTTACCACTGCCCTCTGCAGGCCCAGGGGTCCCAGCCTCCGACGCCATCATGGTGCTCACGCTCGAGACAGGCTCAGGGCGCTCGAAACGCTTCCTCATGCGCGACTGCACACTCGCACCAGGACGCGACCTCTCCGAGCTGTACCTCCGCGCTCTAGGCGTCCGCGGGAACTTCATACTCTCGCTCGGAAACGCGCGCGTGGTCGGCCTCACGGGCGCCGAAGTCAATGCGGGCAATGACTTACGCCAGTTGATTGACGCCCGGACGGAGGACGGCGTAGCGGGGATCAACGTAACGCCAGGCAGCGGTGTGGGCACAGAGAGCGTACAGGTATCGGAGCTCCGGAGGCTACTGGCGCGCGCTTGGATCCTGTCGGGCGGGACTTTGTCTGTGCCGGGGACACAGGGATGGACGAGTGGACCCGTGACGGCGAGATCGGGCTAATTACTACTATTTTTGTAAGTGAAACACTAGGCTCGAGCTTTTTGGGCTCCTGATCTCTGATTTGTTCTGTTCCGCGCCGAATGGTCCTGATCGGCTTTTGTGCAGAAATGGCGTAATCTCTTTATTTTTTTTTCTTGGAAGAATCCCTCCTGCATTTCTTTGTTCGTGAAGATGGAGCTATTACTGGAACAACAAGCAAAGACGGAATGCCGCCTGCGCTTCCGATTGACCTGTATCACTATGCTGTCGATTTCATCAACGTTTGTGGACGTCTATTGGTACATGTCGTTGCCAAGCATCTACAACAGTTACGGAATTTCTACTCAATATTGGTTCATCACGGAGGGGTAAATACCTTTCCGGAATATCGTTTGACATCTCGTCTGGACCATCTATCAACGGGTTCCAAATATCACATCTTTTGAGTTCAACTTATCACTTTAGCCAGGAACGGACACTTACACCTCATTTGATGCACCAGCCTCATCCGTACACGATTTTTTTTCCTGCTCGCTCTTCTAAAAGCTCTGGAACTTTGAATCGTGGCAGGGGCAGTGTTTTCACTCTTTAAGGGAACTGCATTGGCTTTGATCTGGCGGCGGTCTGTGGACGGACGCAAGACGCCAAGCGCTTAAGACCTGCAAGCCTGGATGCTGACCTAAAAGATACTTTCTCACCCTAGGGACTGGGCGCTCCAGTGTTCTGACAACTCCCGGCTTATGCGGGGCGATTAGGTGCTGTCATTGACGTTTGTCCACTAGCGAGCAGTAATAAGTGGCTTCTTGCTCACTTCGGACTCAGGCAGAAATCCGTATGCTCGGCCATTACTAGCGCCAGGCGTCGTAGAGCATTTCACCTTCTCCGACTGACTGGTAGCTTTCTGCGTTTTTCAACTTGCGCTAGTTGGTGTTCACTACCTTCTGGGACGCATACACCCTACTATTGGCTCTTCACAAACATGTCAACGTACTGTCGCGGTCGATTTCACATTTACACGCTACAAAGGAGGCGTCTGGCTGTACATTTCATGTTTCGCCCTGCCGTGCCTTCAGTCATCTCCCTTTCTTATGTACACTTCCTCTCTTACCGACAGAGGAACGTCGTTAACACGCGTCTTCGTGCGTTTCTTGACATAATGCTTATCTTCGAATCCTGCTGCAGACGTTCGCAACTCCTGCCAGCTAGCTGGCGACGCACATAAATTAACCCTTATCGACGGGTGCGGGTGAAGTGGGCGGCATGCCACGAAATCTTTACCCGTGCGGCGATACAACCTTCAATCTTGTCCGATATACACATACAACAGGCTGTTGTCTATTTGATCCTTCTCAATTCTATCGATAAGAAACGCGGTTCACAAGGGACTTGGTAACGCCGGCGATCTGTACAAAGTTGAAGAAAGTCACCTCTGCTCGGCTTTCTCGACTGTTGCTTTCCCTTCATCTCGCCTCACTTCTGGATCTGGGCCCATTCATAAACCAATAGTGGCGCCTGCCTTCCGTGCGCGTAAGTAACGTACCGACACAAAGACGTACTATAGACCAGTACAGCTGTTCGTAACGAGGTTCTTGCAACAACCGGCCCGTTGTACGACACACACGCATATAAACGATGCTTTTACTGAACACCTATACTCTCTCAACGACATAGACACTTTCCCTCTTCGCTCAAAGGTACTGACAAGCCCAACAAGAGAACAGTTCCACGAAAACACCCAAGAAGAGACGCTTCTCCAACGCTTACCCTAACGCCACTCAAGCGCCTCGAGTTGAAGTCAACATCGGAAGGTAAAGTGTTTTAGTCAAAACAATGCTTGCGGAATTAGTGACAGGCTGTCAGAGCAGACGCAACAAACTCACTAGGAGGACGTCAAGCCCAACGGCTTTCAGATAGCAAACATCGATTGACTCGCTTCAAGTCTCAAGTCTCACCGTCCGCTATTCACCATTGCCGACGAGCCGAGCCGAGAGTCTAGCAATTAGCAACCTAGCAGTCGGATCAAACACGCTTAGAAGTCGTGCCCCGTTACGCAACACGTGTTGGATATAATAATAAGTAGAAGGTAGATAAACCCAGGCGACTTGTCTCAGGAATATGGCGTACGCTCAGCCCCAGCGGCACTATCACACGCTTGACATCGACTACGAGATCGCCACGGTCGACTCCTCGGCGCCGTCGTCACCGACCTCGATATCGGGCGAGTCGAGTTCGGAAAGCTGGAGCAACATGTCCCAGGTCTCGCGTGGCCCATCCGTGACGAGGCATCCGGACTATTACATCGACAGTGGGGATGTTGTCTTCTTGGTACGCCCGGTGTTTAATTGAGCTCAATCTTGAATGCTTTTATTTATACATTAGTCTGCATAGGTTGACTCGCAGCTCTTTAGGGCTCACCGTCATTTTTTCGTTCGTGAATCGGACAAATTTAGAGATATACTGTGCACGCCTGCCCCAACGGGCACTGCACTCATGGGTTCGTCGGACTCGTGTCCCATCGAGCTGTGTGAAGTCACAGCGGAAGAATTTGGCCGCTTCCTCTGGGTGTTCTACAATCCGTAAGCGGCGCCTTACGCTTCTCGTTACAAACAAGGTTACGGGATGACCTAATCACGGCTCTATTTTAGCATATACTCCTACGACGCCTCTGTGGAGAAGTGGTCCTCCATACTGCGTCTCGCCCACATGTGGCGGTTTCCGAAGGTCAAGGAGCTCGCGGTGCGCGAAATGGACAAGCTCGAAATGTCGCCCGTGGACAAGGCGGTCATGGCACGCGAGTTCGAGGTCGACCCGGCGCGCAAGTGGCTCGATACGGCGTACGCGGCACTGGGTGCACGCGACGCTCCCCTGACAAAGAACGAGGGTCTGCGGCTTGGGCTAGACGTCGTGCTACAGCTCGCAGAGGTGCGCGAGCGCATTCGGGAGCGCAGACGCGCGGTGGCAGCATCGCGCTGTCCCTCGCCACCGCCGCCCACTGCCTCGCAGCAGCTGACTCCGAACGACCTCTTCGCTACTCGGAGTCCACGCGCGCCCGCGCTGAGCAGCTGGAACTCTTTCAACGCTGCTGTCGTATCGCGTCCGTCGTCTCCCTGCAGCGTGCGGGCGTACTCGCGCACGCCGACTCCTCCGCCTGCGCGGTCATACCGAAGTGCGAGTCCCACTCACTCAATGCGGCTATCGGGGGGCCCCTCATCGCCCGTCTTCTCCCCGAGCCCCCGGTCCATCGGGACACAGCCTCAGCATTTAGCGCACATTGTTCCCTCAAACTCATATACGGAGGACGATGTATCGGACGTCAGAGCTATATTCACTTTGTAGTTATACGCGAGGGTGCGTCCTGGACGGACGGCATGTCTTTGGGGTTCTGATTTGTTAGTTGTATATATATTGCAGTGTGTTTTGTCTGGCAGATAAAAGTGTAATATGTAATTCAGTGCGGGTGCACTCACTGTGAGTATGGCAGGTGGCACCGTGATCGCGAAATTAAGCTGACTTCCGTAAGACCAACTCCAGAGCAAGCAGAGTAGAGATTCAATAGCTGATTCGTTGTGGCAATAAGCATATTGTACAAGAAGTATAACTATAAATTATCAACCAAGGTACGCGATTCAATCAAGAAGAGTTCACTATCGTCTTCTCGTTATGCCGCTTCAGCAAAGCGAGCATCTCCTTCGAGAACTTATCTTTCGCACTTCCACCCTCCGCTCTTCTTTCCCCGATTTCATCAGTAAGCCCAGCACGTAAGTTGGTGCGTCGCAACTCTCCACTGACTTTGACGATGCATCTCGGCATAAGTAACGGACTCAGGGCGCGAGGCGATACTGGTGACGCCGCCTCGTTGTCCTGCGCTTGTAAAAAGTCCATCGGGCATAACGGAGCGGATGACAGGGGACTGGGCGTCCGGGGTAGATATGGACTAACGGAAGTCTCTGCACGCCGCGGTGCGGGTGTCGATATCTGAATGGGTCGTTGGAAGCGTGCGATGAGGTCCGAAACACGTGAGCCAGCGGCGTTGCACGACACTGCCGGAGTCGGCAGTGCAGCTGGAGTCGGCGTTGAAGACGCTTCACGAAGAACGCGCGTTAGAGATCGTCCCGCGAGCAATGAGGAATATAACGTACCGGCATCGCAAGCCACCCATTTCTCCTTGGCCAGATAATCGAAACATGGGCTGTCGTCGACCACCAATGTGGGCGTGCACAGTGCATTACTGAAGTCGTATTCACGACGGTATGGGGAAAAGTCACAGGAATCGGCAACAAGCAGGGGAGAATCGCCTACAGTGGACCTAGATGCCAGAAGATGCTCCTCACCGACCACAGCCACTGAAGGCGTACTCGGCAAAGTACTGGCTCCTAGGTCCTTCTTCGCAATACTTTCCGAGCCCTCCAAGTCTTCCCCAGGTTCAAGATCGGATAATTCCAAGCGCACCCCAGTATCATAAGAAGCTTCGCAAAGGGGTTCATCTCTTATAGCCAATCCCGAAGTCGATGTTGCAGCATTGAGGCACGCCTTAGTAGCGTCAGCCGGTTCTGTATCGGTGTTGACGCCCATTTCGTTGAGAGCGACGCCAGAAGTAGAAGTTGACATATCCGAAAGCACCCTTTCAGCGACAGCCGGGGTCGACGTTGATGCGTCAAGATATACTGGGGTGTCCTCGGGCTCGTCCTGACCAGGAACAGAAGTCGATGTTGATGCACTCACGTACGCCGTCGCCGAGTCCCGAGTCAAGCTCTTCAGTTTGGTGTCAGAGACCGAAGTACCCACGTCCACGAGGAGTCGTACATGTTCCTGCGATTCGCCGTTCGGTTCTTGCTGGTATCCACAGACTTGAACGAGATCGGACGTGGATGTGGAAGCATTCACAGAAGCCTTCAAAGCACCCGAGTCTATAGTCATTAGAGAGTTGAGCACATCTTGAATTTCATCTAATGCGTCTTCAACCGCAATCAAGCCATTGTAACTTTCACCAAAAGTACCCGAGACCTCGTACAAGCCACCCAAGGTAGTGTCAATAAGCGCCTCCGTAGGCCAGAAATTCGAAGCAAGGGCCACCCCGATGTCGCTATCAGATACTTGCACCTCTTCGATGTTCTGGGCAACCAGAGCTGAGTCAGCGCCATCCAAGAACCCGGAGCAGGAGACGTCGCCAGAGATTGCCTTAGAATCGCCAGTCGCCTTACTCCAGTTCGCAGCTTCTTCGTAATCTTGACCTTGCCTGTCTTGCGACTCAACTTGAATTTCCTCCGAAATATAGCCGGAAGTCTCGTCTTGCATAGGTATCGTGTCCACGGCTCGAAGTTCGGCTTTGTCGCCGCTGTGTTCGGCGCTAGGTTGCGATTTCGTCCCCGGTGATACGGGAGCGAGCCAGTTGTCATCAGGCTCAAAAAGCTCCCGATCGTCATCCGGAAGAGCGATACCAGACTCCTCAAATCGGAAGAAGCTGGAGAGCGGCAAAGACGCACCATATTCGTCGTCCGAATCAGGGTCCTTTTCTGCATGGTCGCCAGAACCGACGTCACCAACTGACACCGTGCAGATCTCGCTAACTTTCTCAGGCGCGTGCTCTTGTACACCATCGCCTTCGCATAGGGGGAGTGGAAGAACCTCGTCCTCGATGTCGGCGGCGCTGACAGTGACAAGTGGCAAATCTTGCTCCAAAGAAGAACACTTTCCTGAGTCTGAAATATCGGCAAGGCCAGTCCTGGACACCTCGACAACGACGGGTCCGAGCTGTAAATCAGGAGCCGATTCCGCAGCCTTGTTATGAACGCGATCCTGCCAGTCGTTAAAGGATGCGAAAAGTTCCCGGTCATCCTCCGGAAGCGTATAGCCAGACTCTTCAAACCCAAAGAAGCTAGATAATGGCAAAGATGCACAGACCCTGTCTTCCGAGTCGGAGTCGTACTCTTCCTCTAGCTTGTTGTCGACCGTCACTGCGGGTCCAGTCTTCTTCACGTCGGTACGTAAACGCACTCGTCGAATATCGCTTCTGCGTGAAGACCGGGGCGGAAGTGAGAGACGAAGGTCCTTGATGTCGGTGGCATGCGTCATGTGACGCCCCAAGGAAGGGCTGCCTTTCAGTTTCTTAGTAGCGGGGCTGGCCCTAGCCGCCGTTGCAACGGAGGACCCAGGCTCCGAGTTAGGAGCCACATACCCATGGTCGGGATTTGGCACTTCAAAAGAGAGTTGCCGTAGGTCTCCAGCACCATCCTCCTTGCCACAGTTTAGTGCCGGTGTTGGGCCGTCGACTTTCGGGCCTTCACGTACTGACGAATGGTGCAAGTCGTCTGCTTTGTGAGACCCGTCGACCTCCTCGATCTGAACGGACGCTCCCACGGGAGTTGCTTGGAGCTCGTACCGGAACAAGGCGCTCGCTTCACTCGAGTCAGCCCTGTCGTTAGCTTCGGCTCCAACGGGTCCCACGGGCGGCACAGCAGCGACAGATGAGATCACCAAGTCGGCAACAGCAGGATCCAGTGCATAGTCCACCGGAGGGGCCGCGTCAACAACCCTAGACTCCGGCTCATCAGCATCGCCTTGTACAGTCGCCCTCGCGTCGGAGAAACCCGAAGATACAGCCGTATCGCGCAGAGCCCAAATTGTATCCCAGTTCCATTGACTATCCGCATCCTGCAGGGGGGGACGTGCAGGAGGCGCGTCACGTAGAAGACTACGGGGCTTGGTTAAGTGATCCTTGAGGTATGTCGTTGAACCCATTGAGACGATGATCGAGGTGTACGCATCACCTAATGCCATTTCCTTAGCTGGTTTCGCCTGTGTCTCCATGTTGTCTAACGCTGGCATCGCCCGCAATCTCTTGGCTGGTCGGTATCGGTTGGCCCTTGCCCCTGTAAGGACAGGAAGCGTTGATGGACTGATAGCGACTGGGACTTTTAAGTTCACGGATGGGTTGGTTTCTTTACCAGCACACAGAGACGGAGTTACTTCAAGCGCGAGAGCGCGAGCAACTGGTGCACTGAGAAGCACTGCATCCTTGTCGACAAGTCCGCAACCACCGGCGTCCGGCCTTGCGTCCTTCCCAGAGTTCCCGGTTAGCCCAGCGGTACGCCCCAGTCCACCTCGAGGCTCCAGACTTCGTGCGCCCGACCCTTTGATCTCACGGGCACGTTCTGAAGCAACCCCGGAACCCGATGCTGGATTACGTGGTCGATTTACGTGATGGTCGTCTTTCTTCTCAACCTCTCGGTCCTGGGGTCTCCTCACTGCGAGCGCGACCTCCTGCAGTGTATGCAGGGGCGTCTCGGCAGTGTGGGTGGACTTTCCGTATGTGAGCGTATGGACTTCGGATCGAGCAATTGAGGAAACCTTCGGAAATGACGGCGCGATTATTGGGAACGACGTGGGCTCGGATTGGGTATCGGGGACTCGTTCAAGCTTGCGACTACGGACCTTGTATGCCTAGAAATTGATGGCAGGAGCTTGTCAGCGCTGTACTCCTCTGGGAAAAGAGCGAAAAGACTCACCGATGGCTCGTTGGATCGGGCTTTCGGAGTTACCTTCCTATCGGAACGCGTGCGGTCCATGCGCGTATCCAAATCCCGTAAAAATTTCTTGGCGGGACTAAATGCTTCCTCCAACGCAGTCTTGTACACGGAAGTCTCGCCAGAATCTTCGAACGAAGTCGAGGTAGGAGTCAGTGACCGTGTGGGAATAGAAATAATTTCGTTGTGGGTTATGGTCGTAGATGTGTTCAAATTTGTGACTCCGACGCTGCTTTTATTTTCTTCATTTTCAAAATCTTTTGAAGTTGGAGAAGTTACGCAGCTAAGCGCACTTTCCTTCTTCAGTTTCGTCTTCATTCTCGATTTCTTCTCTCTTTTGTGTGTTTTCGGAACAATTATGCTCTTCTCGCCTTTCGCCCCTCCCCTAGTGCAAGTAGTTCGGTCATCCTCGCCCAAAGAAGAACAGTTCGCCTCAACGCAGGAAGCATCGGAAACGTATCTTGACACTGCCGTAGTTTCCGATAACCCCGCGGACGCAGTTGACATGATATGTGTGTAACCAAACTTATTTTCCTGTACAATTTGTGGTCAGTACGCAGCCTCGACAAAATAATAAAATAAACTTACCAAGTCAACTTCGATACGGGCGTTCTCCTCATCTCTTCCACTTTCATCTCTCGAGTACAAAAATCCTAGACCAGACAAGACATTCTCAAGGTCCGAAATTGGTGAAGTATCGCTCTAAAGAGCAAGTAAGCAAATCGATTCCACACTGCAAGCATAGGTGAATCACTCACCGAGTCCACTCTAAATGCAACGTCTCCAGCCTCAACTACAGAAGTAACAGCAAATCCGGGCGGATAGTATAAATGAGGGGACATCCGCCCGGGGGTATATAGATCCGTGTCTTTTGCCTCCAAACCAAAGTCAAGAATAGTAGAAAAGTTATAAATAGTGTTATCGGTGACCTGAGTATATGCATAAGCCACTGTAAGAGGCTGAGAAGAATCTTCGCACTCACAGTCAAAGGAAGGAGGGGTGTATCCGTATTTTGCTTCGAACGGGGTGACTTTTTGCGGAGCTAGATATGCGCGCGGATATAAGCCATGAGATGAGGCAGATGATAAAAAGCGAATAAACGTACCGCAAGGCCAAGCAGTCCGCAGACAATGAAGGCGGCGGATAGCAAGACGGGGTACGTTGTGGGAACAAAACGCGCCGGGTCTACCTGGGACGCAAGCAAGGGGACGACATCATGTGGTGGCAAAAGGGACGGATCGAAAGCAAGGTGCCATGGGAAGTGTCCGTCACCGTCTTGGATACTCTCGATGTGCCGATCGTGCTCGGGGACGGACTGAGGCGCGACAATCTGAAGGTATCTTGTTGCAGCTTCCGATACCGCATGGTACGCGATGCGGAGGGCGTCAGCCGCGGGTGATAAGTAACGACCATTCAGTGTGCCTAGTCCCCAATTTACAAACAGCGGGCGTCGGTCGGCCATGTAAAGCACATACAGGGCGATGGCGGCCTCGACGAAGACGACTGCGAGAAGCATGGCAAATATTGTGTTGGCGTAAAAAAAAAATAAGGATAATAAAGAGTGGCAAAGGCGGCAATAACAAGAGGTGCGAATTCGCGGCTGGAAATTGAAGTCGGCGAAGGACGACGGGCCGCTCTATATAGTGCGTTACGATGTACCTGTGACGCAACATCACGTACGCGTCTACGCGTTTCGTCACGTGATACATTTCTGTGGCTGACCCTTAGTTCCTTTTTAAACTCTGCGACGGTCCACGCTCGGACCTAGTATCCGTGCGCAACATTAGAAAAGCGTAAATTGGCGTAATTCGTTAAATCGGCAGATCCGAGGACGGGCCGGCCCCCGAATCAAGCGCAAGCTCGGAGGATATAACTACGGTGTACGGGACGTACCACACAGGTATTACACACTTGAACATATCCGTTGCGACAGCTGCCAGTGCTTCTGTGTATATTACCCCTCGGTAAGGCAGGACCTGGTCTTAAAAATTCGAGTCGCTTACTTCCCTGGAGCGCTGGCTCAAATTCGCATGTGGTTATTCAAACCGTCGAGTTCCTAAATGTGCCTTCTTATTTTGAAGAACATAGTCTTGCATTCACGTCCAGTAATACTAAGAGTTACGCGTAGCTGTGACAAGGCGAGACGACCATGGCTAGCAATGATGTGTGTGATCAGCAGTGTACATTTCCTATCCTTTGTGCTTGTCAGAGACCGTGTCCGTGATGTTTAGTTCGGAATTTCAATATTTCGTATCCAGGATCGATAACTGAAACGCTTGCCATCCAGCTCACAGTCGGCGAGTATATAACTCGATACCCATCTTCTCAAGGAACTACAGCGTCAGAAATTGTGCACAAGACAATATGGGTTGTGACCTTGCCCATTGAATAGACCGATATTTCCTGTAGTAACAAAAGCGAGAAATGTGCGTACCGCACTTTCTTGCGTTTGCCTTGTTGTTTTGGAGCGCCCGAGCCGTAGTTCCTATCGGTGGGTATAGTTGGCATACCGATAGTAAAATTTAAAGAAATTAGCGAATATTTGGGTGGTTCTTTTTTACTTTAGTATGCTTTTGAGGGAGCAGGGGCAAAACCGCAGGACGCATGAGCTAGTACCAAGGTCACGGAGACCGGTCGTCGGAACTTGCAGTCGCCATGACGGGGAGAGAGAGGCGAATGACGATACCGACGCGAAGCCAGACCGCAGTCTTAGGTACAACAGAAGTGCCTGATGAATGGAGAACGGCATTAATTTTGGTTTCATAGGATGCCTTTGTGCTTGCAGCCGACGGGTTGATCCGAAGGTCGCCATACGGTACCTTCCTAAAAAGGGACCTACCGAACTCAACTCAACCCTCTATCAAGTACTGGCGGCTTCAAACTGGACATGACAATGGCACAGGCGGATAATGGCGAGCACGAAGCCACGGGAAGGCGACGCAACCAAGTTGCCTCTTTATTTCCATCACTGCTCACACCATGGGCAAAACCAAGACTCGCAAGTACGAACGCGTCGCTCAGGCTGGTGGACTCATACTCGCGGTGCCGGCAGTGACGACCGACTTGGTTGACATAAAGCGGTTTGCTAAGGTGAGCTCAGGAGGTCCATTGCGAAACGCTTCGACCAATAAGACGCGCTTTTGTCATACAGGAACGTAAGACTAGAGCAGACCAAACAGCAGGGATGCTCGCTGCGCACCCACCAGACGCGGCAACAAAGGAGCCAGAAGTGGGGCTACGGAATATACCTGTGTATGTACCTCTTCATCGCCATCGCCTTGCTTCTTTACTGGACATCGCCTGACTGAATTTCGCGGCTTGTAGGTATGATTTCCCCGGTGCCGGTATCGGTTGCCCGCCCATTCCTCCTAAGGACGAGCTTGTTAAATTTAGTTACGCACAACTACGAGAGCTTGCGAAGGTTAGGAGTTTTCGATCTGTTCTTTTCTATTCTCCTAACACAGCCCGTTCCAAAATTATAGCTTCATCTAACCAAGGCTGGCCGATCCAAGGCGGAAGTGCTTGTTTCGCTCCTGTTGAAGAAACGACAGGAACTCCTAACAAAAGAGAAAGAGTAAATACGGCTTTGCAGTAAATTATGATGCCATTCGCTCATGAGTCATTTCGGTACAGGAATGATGAAAGTAGAAGTCACAGCGGAAGCGGAAAGCAAGCAAACTCAAATTCAATCACACGATGGAGGAAGCAGAAGGGAGGTGCATACGGCGGAGACTCTGACAATGGTGAGTCCCCTCAAATACAGTGTGACATAGGTCTAGGTTTCGTCCTAAGTCAACATGAATTTTACCAGAAGAACCCGCAGCCAAGCTGCGCCGCTCGGAGCGCCTGGGGTCCATCCAGGCGGTGCCCCTCCGGAGTTCGCAACTAACCAATACGTCTGCATCTTTTCCACAAACAGACAAAGGCATGACTCGGGTCAAACAAAACGAAGCGGAAGCACGCACAGCGTTATCAATTTTGGGTCTTCGCCCTAGAAATACACCTCCTATACACGCAAAGCAGCAGCGAAGTGAGGACGTGTCGCTAAAGGGGAGGTTTATTGTCCCCTCCGCAGGCCAGGACTCGACGGTACTTGAAGGCGAGGACGAAGGAGGGAGAGGCATACGTACCCCAGGCAGACACCCATCATCTTCGTCCATGGCAGCAGACGCGTCTGACCTAGTGCCAGTCTCCCCCAGATACGTCCCGTTGTGGGAAAGGTCTCCATCCCCCGTGGGCCCACCCAAACCGCTCAAACACGCGTCGCGCGGTTCACGCGCAAGTCGGCAGTCGCCTGGGGAGAGGCTGGGCTCTCTGTTACCTAAGCCACTTGTGCATCCGTACAGACCCGATCCACCCATAAATGAACCGGGTTCATCTGCGTATCAGGCAACGAGTCCGCGTTATGTGCCGTATCCCTCAACAAGGATGCCGGCGAGAATACCTAATGACAACCAAGAGCACACGGCGAGTGGTCGTCATAGTCGAGACCCACGCAACCACACCGGGAACCATCTAATCATTAATACGGTCGTGGTCCGTCCTTTAGAACCGTCTCTTCACAATCGCGCTGGCTCACAACTGCAGGTTGGAGGTTTACCATCTCGGGAGGATCACTCACAATGCTGCAATTCTATAACCGCACCTCCTACAATTAATTCTACTGAATTGACACAGTATTATGACGGGTCCCGAGTGTCCAACTTGGATTCACTCGTGGCGCAAGGTCACTCTACAGAGACGAATCTAGCCGCAAGTCCACCGATCACACGTCATCCCGCAAACCTCGTGGGCGAAACCGTACATTACCAACAGACCGCGGACTCACGACAGACCCGCGAGGAGACATATGAGACCACCTCAATATATCAAGACGTCGACGAGCTGAGACCCACCGGGAGAAGTTGGAGGAGATATGCGGTCGCGGCACGTGTGCTCATCGGGTCTGCCAGTCGGGTCATTCCGTGGCTGGAAGGAGTTCGCGCTGCGGATCAAACTGCGGATCTGGGCGCGTGGGTTGAGCGCGAGCCGACGCCGCCCTATCTGACGTCCGTACATGGAGAGGAGGAGGAGGAAGTAGAGGGGGAAGAGGAAGAGGAATGCTCAGACAACGCATATTGTTCGGAAATTACGCCGCTGGGCATGCTCCCCTGCGGGAGGCGGGTCATGATATCTGATGAGGAGGAGGAAGAGGAAGAGGAAGAACCCGATTTTACCAGGCCGTATGGCTTTGATGCTCTTGGTTGAGCCTGCGCGGGAACATAGCTTTTAAGACATTTGTAATGTAAGCTGGATTGATGGTGCCTTTCAGACGATTCGCTTTGCTTTTGTATTGTACTGTGTACTTTTGTAGTAATAGGCGCCGTTGGTTTTCGACAAAATTAATCCCCGCTCTACAACTTATTTACCTCAGAGTCCAGGTCCAGGCCGACTCAATTCTTCGAAGCAACAGAGTCCGAGGCGCCCAGCGCATTGTCATGCTGCGGTCCCGGATGCATTATTGGTTTTAATAGATCTATAGAGAACGTGCTGCGCGCCGCAGCGGGAACAAGGGGTCGGCTACGACGCTCCACATGGTCGCATATTCAGCCCGGCCTTATGCTCGCCCCGCCCAACCTGCGCAGCTGCATCTTTCTTCAAACCCCCACCACGACCCGGTCCTAGCCAGCCAGCACGCCCGGGACTCGGGCGCGCAGCAGACCGCAGTCGTGCGCAGTCTCGGTCTGCCCACTCAAGCGTGTCCTGTACAAGTCCCATCTTGTTCTCAACCCAAACACTACTACAACCGGGTTTCAGGCATTTAACTGCGCGCATCGCTCCTTGCAACTATGATCGTGAAGGACCAACCCGACTCCGCGCACGCTAACGCAGCAAAGTCGAGCTACGCACTCGTCTCCGCAAGGCCAGGCGAACCCTCGAACCTACTGGGATCAGAGACAGAGATAGACGCAGAAATGTATGCACCGCCTGCGTACTACAGTTCACCGACGCCTTTCTACGGCCGTGGCTACGGCGAATCTGCGTGCAGACGTTTTTGGCGCGCGTTCGCAATTGCACTTTTCATCTGGGTGTTGCTCGGCATGCTCGCTCATAGCATCTTTGACTTAGCCCTCGTCCGGAGAGGTAATGGGGTGAGTGATTACAACCCATGATTCCCTTTACGTTTGCCATGCTCGCGCCCTTTCATCCGCTGCGGACTTTCATCAGTGTTATTCTTTTCTATATACTGTAAAATTAACGGCGCAAGCCTGCAGCTGTGCCGGCTTTTGATCTTTCATTGCTGTCCTTCTGTGATATCTTGGAGGAGTGTCTAAACTAACACAAACTTTCTCCTGTGAACTGTACAGAAGGGAACTGACGGCATGGTGAGGGACTGGCCCGAGTTCAGCAGGGGTGAGGTGCGAGAATGCGTCGAGGGGGCAGACTGGCCTTCTTTCTCCGCCTTCGACTCCAACCCTGCTACGCAACAGGGCCAAAACCCCCTCCAAAACCAAGACGAGGTCTTTGATACCCCGTCTGACCTTTCCGCTATCGGCAGACAAATGGAGCTCTACGACCCACCTTACAGCGCAAACGCCTCCTTTTCCCTCCCCGCCGATGCAGACCTGCTTTACTTCCTCTCGCGCGGCTCGCTCGCGTACGGCTCAGTGCTCTTTACGGCCTCTACTGGGCCTTCCAGACCAAACTACGACCCCAACACGGTCGAAGTTGACGTGCGCGTCGGATATTGGACCACAGAGGCACTCGGGCGCGCCGCTGTCTGCAGACTCAACCGAGATGAAAATGAGGCGGGACACGAGGGCGAGCATGGTGTAGGCATCTTCACACCGCGCAACTGGCACATAGGGCGCCCCATCGATATGCACGACATGCTACGCTTCGACGTCACCGTGCACCTTCCAGCGGCGTCTTCTGCGCGCGCATACGGCGGTGCCTCCGAGTTTGCTGCGCAGCCCCGTTTGTACAACGCGCTGTCGACGGACTTCTCGAACTTCAAGCACGACTTTAATAACCTCCAGGGAGTCTCGTTCTCGGTGGTCGATGTGAAGACGTCGAATGCGTACATTGCCGCCGAGGTATTATTCTTTCCTTCCCCCTCTCCGTTCCGTGGAGTCCTCATCTGATGTACGCGTGCGAAATTAGAATCTGAAGGTTGCGCAGGGCTCGTTGAAGTCTTCGAACGGCCCAATCACGGGCACGTACAACACCTCGACCGCACTTTCAATTGTCACCTCGAACGCGCGCATCGCCGTAGACGTCGAGATGCACAGCGCACAATTGAAACGTCCTACCGCGGCCATCCTCAAGACAAGCAACGGGTATGTCTTCCCCGTCGTCTTTCCACGAAACACGACTAACCGACCTCCACTCACAGTGTAATTGACTCCACGCTCAACCTGCACTCCGATTCACCAAGCGGCGGCGCTGACAGCGCCTTCGCCGCACAAGCCATAACATCCAACGCGCGCTCAATGCTTACCATCACGCAACACCCAGCAGATGCACTACTAACTGTCGAGAGCAAGACGTCCAACTCGCCCGCGCGAGTCGCGCTGCACCCCGCGTTCGAGGGCGCGTTCGCGCTGCGTACATCGAACAGTGCAGCGCGCATCGACGCGGCGGAGCATGTAGAGGACCCGCGCGGGGAGGGCCGTGTGCGCAATGTGCGCACGGACAGAATTGGGAAGGGTGGTGCGGAGGGCCGCGTATGGTGGGGTGAGTATGCGGCAGGGAAGAAGGGTTGGGCACATGTGACGAGCAGTAATGCCCCGGTGGAGTTGTCACTGAGGGAGGCGGGGGGTGCATGGTTGTAGGGCTCCCCACTCACTCCCACTTCATGCTTGAAGTGACATTGCAGGCTTGCCGACGTTTTTCTCGGGATGCCTGTGTTTCGGTTCCGTCTCGAGTTTTTCTTTTTTCCTCTCCCTTGTGAAGATAAAATCCTGTAGTTCGTAGTATTCGCTGCTGCTCCGATGATAGAGACAGTTTAGCGCGTACTGTAATTATACAAACACATGTATATAGCATGCTGTTGTCCGGTCAAATGTGATTTCGAGTTTGTTAAACTTGTGGCTAGATCCAAAGCGGGAAAGTACAATAATAGCAACGGAAGCTAATGTAAGCTAGATTGACAATGGTTTTCAGGTGTTTTGCTGTGTTTTCGTATTACGAAGTATACCAATGTGCTAAAAGCGCGGTTGATCTCGGACAATATTAACTTCAATCTCCGCTACTTGCGTTCTGACCGAAAACAGAGCCACTCGACTCGATAAGGACCTCCATATTTAAGCAGTACTAGTAGTGGTTATCAACACGCATGCATCCCAGAGCTATACTCTACCAGGTACCGTGATTTCCGCGGTCTTTGCTCCCTCAACGTCTTCCAGTCTGAACGCAATCCCGCAGCGATGATATTCCGGAGAGAGGTATTGAACTATCGCTTCGGAAACCGGATGTTATGTTGACGTTGAGTCGATTGGAAGACCACCGGCAGCGGGCACGAGGAGTTGTATAATCTTCCTAAATACCCGCCCCCGCTCAGCCTGCGCAGCTGCATCTTGAATCCGAACCCCCACCAGGCCCCCTCCTGGCTAACTATCACACCCAGGACAAGGACGCGCGGTAGACCGCAGTATCAGCCTGACCACTCACACATCTTGTTCTCAACAAAAACACAAACTAATACACCAGAGTCTCAGGAATCTAATCGCGTGCATCGCCCTCTGTGACAATGAACGTGAAGGACCAGTCCGACTCTGCACACGCTAACGCAGCAAAGTCGAGCTACGTACCCATCTCCGTGAGGCCCAATGAAACCTCGAACCTACTGGAGTCAAAGACAGGAATAGAAGCGGACATGTATGCTCCGCCTGCGTACTATAGCACACCGACGCCTTTCTATGGCCGCGGCTACGGCGAATTTGCGTGCAGACGTTTTTGGCACGCGCTCGCAGTTACAGTTATCGTCTGGGCGCTGCTCGTCATGCTCGTCCACAACATGTTTGGCCTGACACTTGTCCAACTAGGTCATGGGGTGAGTAAATGTAATCTATGACCGTGCTGTTTTGCCATGCTCGCACCCTTTCACCCCCCGCGGATGCGTTATCCACTCTTTTTTCGAACACGAGTTCATCAGTGTATTTTTTTCCGCATAAAGCAGACGGCGCAAGTATCCAGCTGCGCCAGCTTCTAGCCTTTCATTTCTGTCCTTCTGTGATACTTTGGAGGAGTGTCTAAATTTAACACGAACTTTCTCCCGTGAATTATGCAGAAAGTCTCAGACGGCTTGGTGAGGGACTGGCCCGAGTTCAACAGGGGAGAGGTGGGGCAGTGTGCTGAGGGAAGTAACTGGCCTTCTTTCAACGCCTTCTCCAACCCTGCCGCGCAGCAGGACCAACCCCCTCTCCGAAATCAGGGCGGGGTCCCTGATACCCTATTGGATCTGTCCGGTACCGGCGCACAAATGGAGTTTAACGACCCACCCTACAGTGAAAACGTCTCCTTTTCCCTCCCCGCCAACGCGAGCCTTCTCTACTTCCTCTCGCGTGGCTCGCACGCATTTGGCTCCGTGCTCTTCAGTGCTTCCACCGAGCCCTTCAAGCCAAGCTACGACCCCGACATAGTCGAAGTCGACGTACGTATCGGATACTGGACCCCACAGGCCCTAGAACGCGCCAAAGTCTGCCCACTCAACCGGAGCGATGAGTACGGCGTAGGCATATTCACGCCGCGTAAGTGGCGCGCGCGACGCGCTATCGGCATGCGCGACATGCTGCGCTTCGACGTCACCGTACACCTCCCTGCAGAACCTTATGTAGGCACTAATGGTAGTGCCTCCGGGTTTTCCGCTCGCCCGCCCCGTCTGTTCAACGCGCTGTCGACGGACTTCTCGAACTTCCACCACAATTTTGGTAACCTCCAGGGCATCGCGTTCTCCACGGTAGATGCGAAGACGTCAAATGCGCACATTACCGCTGAGGTACGTCTCTCTTCCAATTTCCATTATGTGGAGCTTTTGAACTTACACTCGGGTGCGAAATTAGGGGTTGGAGGTTACGCAGGGCTCATTGATTTCTGCAAACGGAGGAATTACGGGCTCGTACAAGACATTTACCGGCCTGACGGTCGTCACCTCGAACGCAGGAATCGCCATAGACGTTGACGTACACAGCGCGAGCCTAGAAAAACCCACCGCAGTTAACCTTGCGACAAGTAACGGGTATGCCCTCTCTACCCTCTTCCCTAAACAAAAACACCGCTAATTCAGCTCCATGTACAGTATAATCAACTCCAAGCTCAACCTACTCGCCGACTCATCAAAAGGAGACGCTGACAGCGCCTTTTCCGCCAAAGTCGCAACATCCAATAAATGCCTCGGGCTTTCCATCATAAAGCAGCCTACGGACTCACTACTGACTGTCGAGGGCAGCTCGGCAAACGGTCCCGCGATTGTCTCGCTGCACCCGGCTTTCCAGGGCTCGTACAGACTGACCACGTCACTTAAGGATGTGCTCCTCGACGCCGCGGAGAACGTGACAGACCCGAGTGGGAATAACCGTAAGCGTACGGTGAGCACAGACGAGCGTGCGTTTGGTCTCTGGGCGGGTCGCGTATGGTGGGGCGAGGATACGGGACAGGGAGGCTGGGCCAATGTGACCGGCGCTAACGGTCAGGTGAAGCTTGCGCTAAAGAAGGAGGAGGACGTGCTTATAGGATGCCCTACTGCCCTACTATAGACTTAAAGCGATCTTGCGGGCATACTAGCATTTTCCTCGGAGTGCTGTTTGCCCCGATTCTGTCTCGATTAATTCTTGTTTCTGTGCTGATAAACTTCTGTAGTCTGTAGTATTCGCGACTGCCCCAGGAATAGCGACAGTCTAGCGCATACTTGTACTTGTGCTTATCATAGCATGTTGTTGTCCAGTCAATGATGATTTCGAATTTGTTAAACTTGTGGCTAGAATACAAAGCGATAAACTTGAAGTACAAACAATAATGGAAATGAAAGCCAATCGACGAATAAAGAAAACCGAGCAAAAAAAAGAGAGGAAAATTAAGAACATCACTACAATGTATGATGCATCCCGAAACGAAGTACAGACTAAGTCATTTAAATCCTTTCCACTCTTTATCCAGATCGTCTAACGCCTGAAGGGTATCTACAACTTCAGTACCGCATGCAGCAAACTCGTCTCCACATGCACGCTGCCCCCCTGCCTGCGCCATCCCATTGACGACCATTAGCGTCCTCCCACCACACACTGCCCGTCAGTACGCCTCGCCACTCGTCCGCACGCTGGACGTCCACTACGTGTCTCCACCCCATACTTTTGTTCTCGACATCGTCACTGCTATCATTCGCGTTCCCGCTTTCACGAACTGCGCCGCTAGCGGTGGTGTCCCCAACCAACTCACCCTCAGGAAGCTCAACGACGGGCGCCTCGATCCCCCCTAGTGCGCTGCGCGTCACGACTCGGAAGGAGCCGGCGAACGCGCGCCCGGGGACGACGGTGATCGGCGCGTGCGTCGTGCGCGCAGTCAGCTGGAGGTTAGGCAGATGGGCGGGGTCGACCGCGGGAGAGGGGAGGGAGAGTGCCAGCGCGAGAGGTGAGTTCGAGGTCGTCGCGTTGACCGTCACTGGCCAGGAATCCGAAGTGGGAGAGAGGTGTACTTGCACATCGAGGGGGCTAGATCCGAGAAGGATTAGGGTTGCAGGGGAAGCAGACCAGTCAGATGCTGTAATGATGCATTTATCTTTGCAGAAACGCACCTATTCGAGGTATGGAGGATGAGCTCTGTCTCGCTTGAACCAGAGTCGGCTTCATGTAAGTGCACGTCTGCCTTAATCAGCGCATTCGCGGTGACGAGCTCGAGCGCCGTAACCGCGCTAAAGTTGCCCGTAATAGGTGCGTTCACCGTATGCAAGCGTGCGCTTGTTGCAGAGAGCGACTATTCCAATTTATAGATTTTAGGGAGAAAGAAGAGTCAAGACACGGGGTACAAGGAAGCTGTAAAAAGAACGCACTTGTACGTTGATCGGTGTATTTGCTGTCCTGAACTCTAGCTCCCCGAAATGCACATGCCCACTGAGTGCACCGACTGTGTGCGAGAAGTGCACGAGATCCGTGTGTAGTCTGCTGGTATTCAGCGGCGGATGTACTGCGCCGAAGACCTTCGAACTGGAGCTGCCCGCATTGCTAGAGGCGGGGGAGGGTAAATTAACGCGGATATCGTAGTGCAAGCTATCTGCGCGAGCCGGCTGTTCGGCATCTGGTGTCTGTAATAAATCGGCGGATAGTTAGAGAATTAATTAGAATTGGATAATAATTGTGACATCAACTCAAGAAACGCACAACTATACCTATACCCCACTTCCCGTCATCTCCAAACAAACATATTTGGGAGCGACGAAGCGCCTTCTTGGAGAAGTAAGACAAAACAACGTCGACTTCGACATAGCCATAGCCACCATCTGTTTTGGTACCGGCCCCAGAGTCAGAGGGAGGACCAGCATCGATTGTGATGGAACCGTACGCCTGCGACGCGTTGGTGAAGAAATAGAGCAAGTTCGCAGATGCGGGCAAGCTAAAGCCAAGCGTTGTATGACGCAGGCCGTCCGCTTCACGAGACGGACTTCCCGACGGTGAGGGGTCAGCCGTCTTATACCTGCTTCCGGCATACAGGTCAAGACTCCACGTATGAAGTCCTTCAGATGCGCCGGATACGCAAGACGGGTCTTTAATACGCTTCCTCGCCTCCCCTTTCAGGGCCTTTTTAATATTATTTTTCCCCTATTAGGACCAAACGAGTCAGTTCATCGTAGGAAGAAATTTGGAAAGGTAGTATCAAGAGATCGCATCATGAGATATGCACATTTTAGCTGTCCGGTTGCTGTGCCGTGCTAGCAATTCATCGAATATATCAAGAACGTCATTTGGTGTTCGACAAACACGGTCTTATACGAATAATCGCACAAAGGCCCCTATCAAGTGCACAATTACTCGATCGATTATCGGTTTCCCGATACAGGTCCAGAAAGCCAATCCAACAAGAACTTGGAAAGAGGAACCCAACTGAAACCGATGAAAGGAAAAACACGCACAAAGCTGGTATACACAACCTTCACATCCGCGAAGCTCCCAAGTAGCATACCAAACAGCGTCCACACGAGCACCGCGACCGCCAGCGCTCTAAAAAAGCGGCGTCGCGCATTCTCTCCGCGCGGAGGGCGCTCGCGAGGACTCACGGGCACATCGTACGGGTACTGTAAGGGCTGCGCGTAAGCCACGGCGCCAGGTGCACCGATACCGCCCGACGTCGTCGCACCGTACGAGGTAGACGAGTAAGCGGGCGGGGGTGCGGTCGTTGGAGATGGCAGCCCCTGCTGCGTCGGCCCGGTGGGGGACTTGGCATCTGGGTCCTGGTCCTCGTCGATGACGATCATGTAGGTCGACTGCGAGGGGCAAGAGTGGGCTCTTCTGTGTCTGCGCAGACGCTGCGCAGATGGTGGGGGTTGGCTGCGAAGAGCTGCGGACGATAAGAGAGACCTGCTGCTGCCCGAGCGCCCGCATCTGACTCGTCGGCCAGCATCCCGTCCATATGGACCTGCGCAGTCGATCAGGGCTCAAGAATCATGCACACCGCCGATTACCTCATCAGGTACCTCTCCCGGCAAAGGGATCATGAAGGGATGAGTTAGCATTCAAAAACTAAGGAGATGACTACATACAGTGCTAAACATACATGTATATGGACGAAAAGATTGAAAGAAAAAAATGCCCGAAAAATGAAAAGCGTGTCTAGCAGCTCCAGGCTGCTCTTGTCTGTCCATAACCCGAATAAAAAATAATCATTTACAACCTTCGCCCTGAGTTCTCTTTTGTATTCGGTGCTCATGCGAAAACAACACACGCCAGCGAAAACATCGCGGCGGCAAAAGTTGCCACAACGGTGAAACTTGCGCCCCGACTTGCACTACTCGTAACGGCCGACGTCTGCACCGCGTCCACAGCAGCGACGCTCGACACGAACGCGTTCCACGCTGACACTGTCGGCGCAGGATAGATCAAAGTCGTCGTCGTCGAGATGCTGCCGCCAAAGATCCCACTTGCACCCGGCAAAACAGCGTTCGCGAGCGCCGGCACCTCGCCGCCTACCACTTCCACCTCGGACGAACCAGTCGTAGTCTGGACGAGCCCAGTCTGGTTCGAGCCGAGTAAAAACTCACGCAAGAACACGAACGCGGCTGCCGGTTTCTTTTGGGGGACGAGATGCGACGCGCCGTCGAATAGCACGTACGTCCAGTTGCGCTCCTGGTGCACGATACCCGCGAACGTGCCCGAATCGTCGTACCACGGAGTTGCAGGCTTGCGCGTGAAGCCCTGTGTTCCACCGAATGTCGTATTTTGTATCGTTGCTGTAAAAATAATCAAAATAATTAGAATGTGAAGCAGTCTCGGTGAATGAGGCGCGACTGACCCTCCGTGCCCAAGTGCGGGAGCAACGAGTCGTCGTTGCCCGAGTATAACACAATGTCGACACCGAGTGCAGAAGCATTCGCTGCCAATTCGTTAAGGAAATTCTGCGGACTAAACAATATTACAATGTAAGTTGTTATAACTCCCACACGCGTGCTGCAGCACAAACGCACGTAGGGCCTGCGAAGAACAGCTCTCAATAAAGGTGCAATAGGCGACTGAGAATATGAGGACTCACTGAGATCTCCGAGGGTAAATGAGCTATTGAATGGATATTCCGCACTTTCAACCCATGGCTTGCTCGTCGGTGCGTGCAGCGCAGCAATCGTTCGGTCATCTTTACCACGAATGCATCAGTGTCCGTAAAACGGTAGGGAATTGCTATATGCATACCGTCAAAGAAAACTGGAGGCAGCGTCGTACCAGGCGACGTTGGTGGTTTTACCACGAGCGCATCCGTAAGGTCATATACATCAAGAGCGTCCTCGTTCAAGCCTGCCGACACATGAATGTCAGTAACCCAGAAAATATCCAAGATGTAATTTATGGGGGGAACACACGTACTCCACGGCAGCGTAAAGTTCGTCATATAGTCGTAAAGCTCATCGAGCAGGAAGCACGCATACCACGAATCGATCGTGCCATTCGCGCGCTGCGACAGGTCGCGTTTCCATAACTGCCTCCGCTCCTCCCTTTCCGCCTCTGCCCTGGATGAGATCTTTGCAGAGTGGCGCTTACGCATTCCAGCAGTGCGCCGCCCAAACTCCATAATCGCGCGCTTCTTCATCTTGTTGTCGAAGGACGAGCGGTATAAGCGTTGCGAGGCGCGTGAGACAGGGATGGGCGAGGAAGAAAAGTATGGGCTGTTGGGGTCTGATGCAGAGACATAATTGAGAGTAGGGAAGAAGCCGCCCGACTGCGGATACGTTAGATTGAGATCGAAACCACAGAGGTGCCTCCTTAATCTAGGCGTTAATGACAGTGCCTATGCCAATAAAAGGAAAGCATGCGTACTGCTCGCGGAAGTACGCCAGAACGTCCGTGTCATAGCTGACAATCTGTGGGTACGTCTCGATAACGGAGACGACGGCAAACTCCTGCGTCACCGGGAACTCGCCGATTGTTCCGTCACCAATTGATATTTTCTTCAACTTGACAGGAGGGTTGGGCGTCGAGAAAATTGCTTTCGTGATGTAGGGCTTTTTCAAAAGCTGTTAGTCCTGGCGCGACCTAGAGGGAAAATAACAAGCACATACAATCCACCGACCACTGTAGCTTTCGCCGGAGATGTAGAGCGGTCGCGTTGCCAGGCCGGGGAAGACCTTGACAAGGTTCGAGAGGAACTGGATCTGAGGGTGTTTTTTTATAATGGTCAACATCAACCTATATTCGCTCCTAAAGTATCAAACCCACGAAGTCGGTACCCATCTGATCATCATCAAGAACTGCAGGAGTTGGCATATCAGAATATAGTTGCGTTGAGAAAGTTGGTTGCAAATTACCATAGCCTGTGCTGTCAGCTGTTGCAAAGCCGACGCCTGAAGTTCGTCCGTCAGCAATGTCAAATTGCGGAAAACAAATAACACGGACCGACGGGGTTGTCAACCCAGAACGAATCTACAAGGTTGTTCCAGCTATAGTTGTTTGGCTTCATAGACAGATCATCTTGAATTCGTAACGGTCCAGTCTAAGCAGCCAGGAAAGAAAGTCAAGTGTCAGAAATCGAAACACCAGCATTCAACAGAAAACGCACCTCGGCAATTAATCCAAGCATGCTAGACGAGCCCGGCCTGATCAAAAAACATACTCAGTCAAATTGTCTCCGCAGGATGTTTCCTCAGCAAACACGCGTACCCTCCCTGTAACCAAATGAGCCACGGCTCCGTGCTCGTGTCGTCCGTGATCGACCCATTCTGCTTCTCAAACGCCCAGAAGAAAAGCGTGTCGTTCGGGTGGTTCGCGCGATTGACAGGAATATTCCCCGCGAAGCTCCGCGTGAGGGGGAAGGTGACGTTCGGGAGGCTGTCGTTCACCTGGAAGTCTGTAGGAGAAGCGGGCCAGGAGGGGAACAAGAGCGCGTCAGTTCACAATGCTGGCTAAAAGCACGACGCAACTTACAACTCTGCCATGCAGGGCTGAGGTCTCCGCTGGGCTGACCCGGATAGACTTGAGGGAAGGAGCTGGGCGGCGTCTGCGCGCGCGCGAGGGCCGCGCACAGCGAGACTGCGAGGAGGGCGAGGGCGGACATGAATGGTCGTCTGGCCTCTGATGATCCGGCTTTCTGCGCTTTATATAGAAAAAAAATGCGGTGCCGAGGGATGGATCCTATGGCTGTGGTTGCGCCGTGCGATGGCTAGCACATGCTTTGCTCTGTACGCAACGGCTCGCCGAAAGACTCTTTTTGTGTTGGTGCAAGCAGCATGACCAACGTAAATACGCCGTTGCTAGGCTGGCGACCTCGATGCAGGCAGCGGTGTATTGAACAATAGCGAACAGGTACGTAGTTCTGTTTTTGTTTGCGAATTTACATACGAACAGCGGTCAACGACGGATTTGTGTGAACAAAAAGCATTTGACGCGGAGCGCTTGACACGGTCACGCGCGACTGCCGAGCCGATTTTTGAAAATAATTTAATAACTTTTTTTTAACTGCAACTTAAAAAAAGGTCCTTCGCCGGATTATCAATACATGGTAGAGAGCACCCGTAAATAATGGTGGGCAGACACTAGGACGAAATACAAGAGTCTGGAACGGAAGTACACAATTGGTATAAATCCCACGAAAGCGTTCTGATGTGATGGCGTAACCGTATTTAGTAAATTTAGCGCACCAGGTCCACGTACACGGAAGCAAAAGCGCCGGACCGGCTCACATCCTCTTCGCAAATTGATAAGATCAAGCCGCAGGTAATTGATCTCGCCTTCTCCCTTCAGAGTGCACATGGCACACCCGAGTCGCACAAAAAAGTTCAAGCCGGCGAGCAGTTAATTATAGCAGGAACCCCCTAGAATGAATGTGTCGAGGTCGCCTCTCTGTTCGCCGTAGGTGGTCCTGGGAATGCCTCGCTCGAGTCATCGTCGCGACTACCTTCAGAGTTACAACGCACATATTCAGTATAGGGCGTTAAATATAGGACAATAGCCTGTGTACCGGCCGTTCGGTCTCATCCCGGGCGGAACAAATGGTGCAGAGGCACAGCCTGAGGTGAGCTTGTTCGGTCGGCTATGACCTTGGTCGGCGTGCGGATTGGAATATCAAGTTTGTCGCTGTAGTCTGCCTCAGGTGTCAGCATGGAGCTCATAAGACCAAATGCATACACAAGCTGATGACGTACGCCGAGAAAAGCGCTTCAGAAGGTCCATGCACTGGCACTTCGTACAATCGAGGCCATCGGACGTAAAGAGGAGTGAAACAAGCATTTTACCGACGCAAGCTGCGTCCGGGATGCTCCGTGCAGCAAATATCAAATCGTCTCTTAACCGGCGGTTCAGCAGGATATTCTTCGGATACGTGCTTCCACGCAGTTACGCAGTTATCTAGATCTGCGCATCCAAGCCGTCAGTCTCCGTCATTACCACCATTGTCGGGGAGCGCACGCACCTTCATTCAGTCCATCGCTTTCGTAGAGATTGGGCGGTTTAGAGTAGGCCATTCAGCGAGACGGGAGTACGTCGGGAGTGAAGGTCCCCCGAACCCGGTAATCTACCATAAAATTCCGTGGGCAGTGGGACCATTCCCCTATGATGAATCAACAGGTGCTGATTTCATAGATGAGCTTCTCTGGAGCTCCGCGGGGGCACACAGACTGTCAGTCGCACTTCTGATGAAATTACAGAGGGAATACTTTTGCAACGCACCAGCTCCGAGACAATACCGAAGCTCTCAAGCAGATGGACGTGGTACATCAAGTGTCCACAGTTTGAAGCCAAGTTACCGGCCTCCGTATCGTGTTTAGCGAGTCCTGGATACCGCATGATTTTAGATATCCATGACTGCATATCCACAAACGGTGTATTCGATTCGATGACACTCGACTAGAAGACCTAACGCGCAAAACAGGGGCGCGTTGTCAGGTATCATTCGTTGAGCGGGACACAGGTACACGTACGTGCATCGATTAGGTCGAGTCGATGGTCTTGAGCCCTTCTCCCTGTCGACTTCCTGGTGACATCATGTGGGGTTCCAGGAGCACACCAAAGAGAAGGAATGGCAAGTTTCAAAGGGGTGCAGACATTTTCCGCCGATGAAGTGAAGTCGCTAGCCTAAGTGGTATAAACCTGAAGGGAATGCTTCTAAGTGTCCCCGAGAGAAGCCCGGGCCTTTGTAACACCCATGCTGAGTAGATATCAGTATCCCTCCTAATGGGTCACAGGACAAGCTAGCATCCCATATCTTCAGAAGCTAACAGCATATTCGGATCAACTGAATTCGCTCATTTAAAGCCTGTGTCTATGCGGGGTCGAGGAGCGAGAGATCGTCAACAGGATCCGTGGCTTCAGCTTCGACCTAGCAAAAGAGGACCCGAGAAAAATCATCCGAGACATCTCCGAGCCATTTCTCTGGAGTTGCTTGTGAAGGGACCGTATAAGTTGAAGCCAGGTTGCGCATAGTCCCGATGCACGTATCGCTTCAATCCTTACGGATGATTACACCGGATCAGATTGAGCGTCTCTCACATAGACACTGGTGTCCGATAGACGTCAGTTTTGAGGGTACAGGAAAATCCAGTAGATCCAGTGCAGAAAGATGATAAAGCACGTGGAAATGTTGTTTAAATTCAAATTATTTATCATGGCTCCCGCACAGCGATCTAAGGGTGCCTGCGAAAACAATTTCAGACCTATGGGCGTACAAAGTAATAGGGATCTGCTAAGTCGAACTACGCTGAAAGATTGTCAAAAGAAAGAGGGGCGCACAGATTCTAAGTACGACATCAGCGTCGTAACGTCACTTCCTTTAAACTTTCTCTTTCCATTTGACACGGACAGCGTCGAATGGCGGACTTGGGCTTCGAAAAAAAACACCAAGCGTTAATTCTTAGAACCATTCGAAGTAATTGTGGGAGTGAGCGACTCCGGTCGCACGAAAATGTTCTCGCGGTACCATCGCAGCTCTGTTAAGACGGTCGGCGATTGTGTTGCAGAGCGATCGAGGCATCAACGTGTCAGTGGAGTAAAAAATTGAAAGGTTTTCACCCGAAGGAGCAGGTGGGGTGAGGCAGGTCCCAAAAAAAGTAAAGAATCTGGGACACACCTTGGATAGAACCATGGATATCGTCGAGAGCCCTACGCACGACAATAAGGCGTTTTTTTGATCCATTTTTGTATGGACGTGTAAACAGGGCATGCGATAACGGTCCGAGAAAACGATGAAAAATATAGAAGGAAAGAAGGGATCTTCAGTCCGAGAACTGCAAGGAAGCAAAACAAAATCCCAACCTGTGGGCATCACACTCTGCGACGGTCCTAGGCGCCGAAACCCCTGAATACCATCGGCGACATAGTTCCTAGATCATTTTTGGACTTATCTTCAATACCCAAGCAGGAAATATACTTGATGGATCTGCTTACCTTTATGCTTGATACATCTTTAATTTGGAGCACATAACCAGTTTAGCACACAGCAACAGTCTTTCTAGTTGGGCGCGTGATTTCTCACCCACAATCCTGGAAGAAAGGGAATGGGTGTTAGAACCTTATTTAAGTACGGAAATACGCTTGCTTGGGAATATAAGGAGTTCGTGAAGATGACGAGATACTTGAAAGGGGGCGGCAGAAAATACAGGGGCAGAATTAGACCGAGGGATGAAGAGATATTCACCGATAGTGAAGGTGCTTGAGGAGACTAGGCATTTGATCTACCAAAAACGTCCTGTCCACATGTACAGAGTTGCCTGCGAGAACGGCTATGCGCCCCTTCGGGATGTGCTGTTCCACATATTTTAAGACTGCGTCCTCCACGGACGACAGAGAATGAGGCGAGTCCAGACACGCTTGCGTGAGTCCGGTCTAGAATGACCGGAGTGAGAAATTGATTTCAAAGGCGAAGCATGCATGCAAAAAGAACAGGGGCGGAAACAATTCTGCTTGTCAATCGCACATTCCCTTGCCCCAAGGCACGGCGAAGTCAATTCTTCGAAACTTACCAAACCGTGCTGCCGAGTGCACCACTCATCCATCCTACAGGATAAGCGAAAGAGCGAGGATCAGCGCCCTGTCATGTACGACACCTTATGGCACCCATGGAAGCAGCGAATTGAAGGGGAGGGCCCACCTATCAAGATTCTCCTTATCGACATGAATAACGAACTGTATTCCATCGTCGACGAGCTCGAGATTCCCGTCCGTAATGAGTACCTAGCAAAATCGTATATTTGGAGGATTCTCCGTGTAAGAGACGTAATCGCCATTCGCAACAAGCAAGCATGGATTTTGGGGGAATGGGGAGAAAGAAAAGCGTACCGCTATCTCCATTATTTTGTCCACCTTCGGGTCTAGACCCGTCATCTCCAGGTCTATCCACACCAGCGGACCGGAGTGGAAGTCGAGCGTCCGTTGGGGCGATTGAGACACAGGTACTTCCGCCTGTTCAGGCTCGACGAATGGTTGGGGCTGCTCGATCACTTGTGAAGACAGCGTTTGCGGTTTCGGCGTGCCACTTCTGGAATCCAGGTCAGCGGCCGCGGCGATGGAGTCTGACAGTGCGCTCGAAGCCATGCGTGTGATGATAGTGCGGCAGGAGATGGGAGCCAGGACCAGCCTGTGCACAGGTCTTAATACTCCCAGACAAGTGGTAGCTGCGCGAATACCAGCGCAATGCAGCATGACAATTCGCAGTCAGTGACTGCGTACCGCAGAGGCTCTCGGCAAACCCCGGGTTATCTGGTACTTTTTCATCCTGATTTAGAAACTCTCCTTCCTTCTTTGTCCTATTTTCGAGGACCGCTCCAGGTGGCGCACGTGCGTTCTGGACCCGCAGGTGTATTTTTAGTTCGACAGCCAATAAGAAAAAATATGTCAAGGATCATAATATTGAATGCCGAGAGACGAGGTTCCTGGGACTGGAACGTTTGTTTCAACAAAGCGTCATTTGCAATGATTCTGCATACTACAACTCCGGAGCGTCGCGGGGTCCGGTCTGGTACCTGTACTGTACAAGCAACATACCACAGACAGCGCAGCTACCCGCAACCCCATTTGAAACGGGCGCTCACACAAACGAGTCACAGACTCAGACCGGCACGCTAGCGGAATAACTCGAAGCCGCAGTATACGGTCGAATACATCGCCCGACTCGGACGCCGGTCGTGTATTAGTTTAAGGACCCTGATACAGCTAGTCTATAAATATATTATGTACTTCAACCAATCTAGCTGCGCCTCCAGATTCTTCTACAAGTGATTTCCTTGGGGGGATGACTGCGGTCCTATGACAAATTTATACAGGTTCCGCTAGTGACAGGTAAACACAATACATCCTCTTGCAGCTGCGCGCAAAAATAGCGGATCGAAGTCGGATGGGGATCAGGGAAGTACTTGTACGCAGCCGAATCCACATATAACAACCCCAGAACTTCGGGGAATCTTCAACCACGGGTCGCAGATAGCGAAGAGAGTCAATATATGGCAGTCATTGAATTCATAGTCCATTGATATTTAGAGACAATAGGAGACTGCGGAGCGAGTCTGCGGATAATGGCGTGTATACGGGTGAGAGGATGGGGTACGTGAAGTCTAGAACTTCTGGAACATGAGAGAATTTTAATTTATACTGCATTGTGACGCACAGTGCTTCTATCTACTCGACCGACGCCGAACAATAAGGAAAGGAAACAGACAAACAAAATCGGCATGCTAACCGTTACACATAGAAAACATCCAGCCTCCAGAAATATGTACTACTTGTGAGAGTATGATAAGATAGATGAAGTTGCATTGCTTGCAACAGGGGCCCATAAATTGCGTTGATGTCGGAAGTAAACAGTATCATATAAACGTAAATAGAGTAGATCCAGCTCAGAAATCCCATAGTGTACCCTGAAGGTGTGGATAATCAGTTAGACGAAGCTCTCAGAACTTGAAGAATGAGACGAAAACCCACGAAAGCCGGAATGCCCTCCGTCTTGCAGCCTTCCATGATTTCCTGATTACCCTGGTAGTTCGAGGTGATGAACACGACCTCGGCACCGAATGAGTGGTACGCATCGCGCACGAGCTTCATGACATCCGGACGGCCGCCACGCTGCTTCGAGTCCCACAGGCATAGTCGCTCGGGTTCGATGTGCCTATGAATCAAGCCACTGATCGTCGGTCCGAAAGTTTTCTCCTGGTCGCTTCCAATCCAAATGAGGAACCAATTCGGTGACTGGATACAGGTGCTGAGTGCGGCACCGAGCCCTGTTCCTGTGCACACGCGCACGCCGCGCTTGTAGAGTGTTGATGTGTTTGAGACACCCGCAAATTTAAGCTCCCGAGTCCAGATGTGTGTGGGCGAGTCGTTGACGAGGCCGCGAGTAAAGTCTCCCTGTACACCGCAGATAAGGTAGTGGTACTTGGCGTGCGTCCCCTCAGAAATGATGCCGAAAGCGTGGTACTGTTTAGGTAAGGTAATTAGCGCACGCCGGTGTGACAAGCCCGTGGGCGCCTATACTGACCTCCATGATGGAAGAGCGGCTGATACGGGCAAGTAGACCCTGTTGCATGCCGCGTTCGAAGCGAAGAACTGCGACCTTGGGTGATGGCTATCATTGAAAAGAGTCAGAAAAGCGGCCCATCGGTCAGAAGAAAGGAGGGGAAGCGAAGGAGAACAGCGGATACAAAGAGGAATCTCTTGATGTGGGAATTGAAGACCGGTCCACTCACAATCTCGATGTCAATCTTGACCTCACGAACCGTAACCCACGGAATAAGAATAAAGACCGTCATGCCAAATACGAACCAAAAGTCTTGTTGGCGGATGACATGGGTGCCATTGAGGTCCCACTGCCTAGTGTCAGGATCGTAGATATCATCTAATCATAAGGCGAAACACGGGAAAAGCAGATATGTGATGAGAATCGGCAGAGCCAGGCGCGATACCGAGCGAGGCTGACTCACTTAGGACGACAAACACCCAGGTACTATAGCGCGGGAAGAAATAAAGAAAAGGTGGAGTCAGTATCAATCATCTTCTAAGCATTGGAGGATGGCCGACATCGGCAAAGCGGTGTGAACTAAATGCGAAGGAGGTGCGTGTACTTACGAAAGCAATCCAAGCCTGTGAGAGAAAAAGCGCGTAATACGTCAGAAATATTTCCTAAATAGGATATAATCACGAAGACTTACCAGCCGATAAAGCGGTGATGACGCTCGAATACACTGAGAAAATGGAGTAGTATCAGTATCGTGTTTCATAGTGTGAGAGTGGGTAAAAGGAATGCGCAGTTCAATAATGATGAGGTAGTGCAGGGTCTTAATTTCATCAAATAAACTTTGCGCTTATTAAGCGCCATCGTGTAGTCTGTTCACAGCGGCCTCGGTAGGGCATGCACCGCTCGGAGAGAGAAACCCGAAACGACAGATGGATACGGAAAACGAAAGGAGGGAAATTGGCTGCCGCATGATACTCACTTGTGATGAGTGTTCCGGACCCAGGGGAATGCACTCGCAATGGATATGGCAATGAAGAGGTTTGTTGTCACACCGGTAACGAGGATCGCATCGTGCATGTTCTTGTGGTTAATGAAGATCAAGACGACGCGGAAGAGGATCCATGCGCAGCCGGATACTGCGCAACCGCTGTGAATACCGCCGAGGTGCTGGAGAACCGAAGTGCAACCCAGGCGCCACCAGAGGGGAGTCCACTGAGGATCATATAGTCAAGACCTTGTTAAAACAAAGAAAATTTGAGGGAAATATACCTTGGCAAAACATTTGTTGATTACGAGGTAGAGGAAGCGTCCGAAAAGCTCGTTGCGAACAAGGATGGCCGTGAGCAGGTTACCGAGGATAAATGCACCAGGATAACGGCGAGGATATTTCCAGAAGTTTATGGCTGCGAGGAGAAGTCCAATACCGTTCATGATGACAACGAAGGTAAAGAATTTGCTGTTGGAGTCCGCCGTTCAGTCATAATGCTTAGGGGAGAGAGAGTCACAGTGAAAGTTGCCCTACCGATAAGTGTTATACCACAGCCTGAATTGTACCCATCGACTTGCACGCTTCCACTTGGGTTTGGGGGGTCCGGGCTTCTTCACAGCAGGCGCAGGAGCCTCCTTGACCACTGCGAGCGCGGTGTCCTTCTTCTCATCCAAGATGGCTTTCTCGTCGGAAGATGGGAGCGGCGGAGAGGAGACTTTCTTGAGATCAGCAGAAGAGTTAGCCCGGGTAGGACCCTCGGATGGCGCCGTCGGTGGTGATGATAGGTCGATCGCGTAGACGTTCTCAGAGACGCCACGCTCGGCGTCGTTGTGGCCTTGAGCAGTGTCCGACATTGCGCTACGGAAAGATAGCAATAGATGCTGAACGGCGAAGGAAGTCGGGATAAGGGGAACCACTCCGGAGGTGGATTTATTAGGGTAGCGAGATAAGACGCCCGGATTAGTTTAGGGAGGGGGGACGGAGTTGTGGGGAGCTTCCGACAGTAAACCGAGGTCCCTTAAGTATGAGCAGGGCAAGGCTCCGAGGTGTTCGCGAGGAGGCATCGCATTATGTTCGTAAGAGTAGTGATGCGTCTGAACATCCGGGCTCGTGGAAACATGTCAATCGCACGCTTTTTTTTCTCCCCCGCCTGGATTCAGGGCTGTGTATGTACACAATCAATATAATCAAACGACGGAATAAAATAGAGAGAAACAGCTTGCTGGTTCCTGCGCACATTTTCGGAATTGGCCCCGGGCCACTCTTCGGGATCGACTGACCGGTGTTGCCAGCTCGCCCAATTAAGGCATTCCCTGTTAGCTACAGGCGGCCGCTGAGCGGCTGCCTTGGAACACCATGGGTAGTCGACGGTAAAGCAAGATACACAGCTAGGGCTTCCCTGCGGACCCGATACGTTCTCCGGCAAGCCGATCAAAGGGACATCTAGAGAAACTGGTCGCTGAGAGAAGGCCGTCGACGCATTGCAATCAAACCGTGACACATATTTACGTGAGCATTGTGTCACGGTCGGCTGCCGTGCTTATCGGCTAACCGACCTAAAGCCTGTGCAGTTTCTTTCAATCTACTACACCACGGCACCAACGCTTTTTCCGAAATCTGTATACGTCCCGCGTCCGGCACGATCTTCGAAATAAACAACGGAGGCAACTCAAATATTTGCTCTAAAAAAGGCACACAGATTCGGACTCGCCTCCTCGGTTGTTCGATACTGGCAGTAAAAGCAAAGCATGCTTCCAAGTCCGATCTGTCATGCATATTACTACAAAACACACGCAGGTCTCAGGAACGGCTTTTTAATCTGAAAACACGCCTGCCAGAGTTATAGAAATGATCCTTACCTTCCCAGCAATGGCTCCTTCGCGGGGGCCGAAATGGAGTTCGACTGCCTTCCGCATCGACTTACTGACAAAAACGATGCAATCGAGATCAAATCGATCCGAAGTGAAACTTTAGTGCCTCTCGTGGTCGGCTTGGTTTTAGGCTCCCCCACAATGCCGCTGTAAGAGCGCCCTTCCGTAGTCGGAGCGCATCAAAAGACCACTGCACCTGAAACAATATCCGACCACTATAGCTTATTTTGGGAATTTCTGTAGTACATGTGGGCATCGGCCTCGCCGAGGGCGCTGCGGTACTGCATTGCGTTCCGGCGTTGTCGCAATTTCCCATCAAACTCGCCGCTCCACCCTTGGCGCCCCTGGACAAAGTTGATGAGCCTGGACGCCACAACTGGGCTACTCGGTTTCTCAGGACCACAGAGAGAAAGTGTACTGTCTGTTCCTTTTTCTTCCTTTTTCCAAACGGACACAACTTTTTCTTCAACTGGCGAGGACAACTCTCTAGTTGCGACCACGTATCCTTATCCTAGTGGGTTGTGCCCACGTTTGACCGTTTGGGCAAGACCATAGGCTAAATGAAGGTTAAAGCGGACCCTGCTTTTCACAACGGTCTAAACGGAGGTTACGTCTTCCGTCCAGCCTTTCGTATCTGCTATTACTTGAATTGGTCAAAAGACCTACGCCAGGAACAATCAGACCATCGGCTTGCACACCATAATGTTGTTGACAGACCTTAAAATCGAAGTGTGGTCTGGGAGACTTGTTGCCTTCTGGGAGTCGTCGTGAGAGATTTGCACCCATGCATGTTTTGTACATTCAATTGGCGTTCGGAAGTACTCGGCTGGACGATTGGTGGGACGGGCCCGGTCGGCGTCTCCAGCCAAGACAATCTCCGCCACTCACTTCTAATCTGATCCATAGGATCTCTTTCCTATGTCGGTGGGAGCGCTGCTTAATATCGTTTTCCCGCTGGCAAGGCGCGTTCCGTAACTCCTTTCTCAAGCTGGCATATCTCTCCCGACTCGGAGAATTTCCCCTGAATGCTTCAACGCGCGTCTTACGTTGCATTATCATGATCCGCTCGTGTGTGAGTGCAGGCTACCCGGCACGATTTATCCGACGACACCAGGAAGGGCTTATTCTTTGAGGCTAGCAGTCACATTCATTATGGGCGGGAAGAAGCACAATGGAAGATCGCGAGAGTGCTGTTTGTGGGCAATTTGCAATTCGGATGGAAAGCGGCAGCGACTAGCCGTCGAGTCAGTCCAGCCTGTACAGAGATTAGTCGAATCTACGACACAGCAAGAAACAGCGCCCGGAGCACAGTTTCAGACCGCCACCCACCCTGTCGGCCTGTGGGGAATGCAGAAATGCAATGGAAATTAGCGGTTATGCCTTTCCCATGGCATCGTTTCCCCGTTATCCGGTATAGGTTCGAGGTGCACTGCAGTGTGGTGTGGTGGACTGCCAGTGGGCCTGATAGATTAGGTAAACCCTTGATGGCGCGGCCGACGCCGAAATGTATTGCGTCATCGTCAAGACTTCGGCAATTTTGAAGCTTGCCGCGACTCGCCGAGGAATTATGCCCGTAATTCTCGTGAATATCTTGCGTCCTTGTCCTCGTAGGTAATGTCAATAACATTACTCATTAGCCTCCCGTGCTGTGTCTATCCATCTTTCAGGACAAACCATCCAGCTCGTAGCCGCACGCCATACCGTTCTCTGATCAAACGTTCTCTTTTATTTGTTCTTCGATGTTCAACCTTTTTGACCTCCTGTCGTCCTGCGGATGTAAACCGACCGATCGACCCGCTTATTTTGCTTTGACACTTTGACAGGAAAAATGCAGAAAATAAAACAAGGCGAGACCAAGTGCGTCATAGATGGGGAATCGCTAGCCACTATCCACTGGTCGTCCGAGGAACTACGCTCAGCGTTTCTTCATCTAGTCCTCGTGGGTAATGTCAAGAACGTTCCAATCGTCTTGTAATTACTCGTCTCCCTCACCGTAACCAAACCCTTACTGATATCGCGCGCCCATGTTACGATACCACGTGCGTCATTTCATTCTTTCTCTGCATCTCTTGTTAGGTGGAACACCTCTGGAAGTACAATGCAGATAACGCGTATGCCGGGGCGTGATTGCGTTGTTATCGCAGGTTCATATTTCTCCCTGCCTACTATCATCCAGGGAAATCCTATCTTCCAGAGACTTACGCTCGCAATAAGTTTTCTGTCAATTCGCGAAGCGAGCTCCCACAAACGCTATCGATACCAATTCAAACCATACTGCTACTAAAGGTTCTCACTCCTCCCAATCGCGATTGCGTTATGATGAAAGGCCCGGTTAATACATATGTGCTAGCCTTTCCAAACAAACACGGCGCATTCTCACAGGGTCGCAGAATAAGCCCAGGCGCTAGGCGTGAACAATTCAATCAATGATCAAGCTCGGACTCCCGCCAAACTACTGCATTGATATTTATGTTCGGGGCGCGCAGGCCACCGCGCGCTCAGACAACGACTTGAGCACACTGCTATCGTCCATTATTTCTCCCGAGTTTCGTTCCTGCTCATCGATACTCCTCCTCTACGGCCCCATTCATATCTTCACCATATATCGCGCCCCCTAGGGTGGCGCTAGCGGTGTCACGCCAAAACGGCCCTGCAGGCGCTCAATAGGAGCATCAAAGACGGCGCCCTAGGCCTTCCTCTTTACTCTATTGCATTCTGGACTGGGTTCCTCACGGCGTCTTCCCACCGCTGCGCCGGCACTAGCTAAAGGCCTAACGGCGCGGGATTACGGTGCGTCTGTCAAGTGTAAAGTCAGAGTGTATCGGACGTACGTGAGTGAATACATAACTTACAGTACAATCGGAACCAAATTTAATTCAATTGCCGATCGCGATCGACGCGAGGCTCGTGGCGACGGGTTCGAAAATTGAGCCCGAATCCGGACGTAACGTACTCTTATATGTGTCTTCGAAAATTTCCCCCGACTGGTTAGCCAAGGCATTTGGAAATTCCAATCTGCCCATGCCGTTTCACCCTCAGCCACGGCCATGGGATAGATATCTCATTTATGGGTAATACGTCCAATTAGGACGTGCCGGACGATATTGTGTATGTAATGCGTTTATCAGTCTGAATTACTACCCACAATATTAATTGCATGAGATCGGATCTAAGTGCGGGTTCATTTTTGGGCGGTAGTGCGTAACATGACGTCGGCATTCCGCCGTGACCGACGCCGTGCGGGCGGTGGGTCGCGACCGCGGTTGCCAAGCGTGTTTGATGCGCTAGATGCGTAGTGGACCATGCATAGCGTCCCGAGTCAGTGTGTCACACTGTCGGCGAGATCGCCTCTCGAGACTGTCCGTCCGTGTGTAGCTCATACGCACACAACGGCCGCATTATCCTGTCCTAACACACCCTGAGAATGAGTCTCTTTGTCTCATCTTCAACCTCATCACATTAATTCTTGGAAGTCTTAGCACGATAGGCTACGCACTGCTTCCGGAGGCCGACCCCCGTCTTACTCTCAAATTAATGAACACGAGAAGCTACTGCGGCAGCGAGACGGCGCCCTCGTCGCGGGCAGACAGTGCTCTTGGTACGCTTCCAAGCTTCCAAGGCGAGCGTCGTCCAGATTCGTTCGTCCGATCGTCGCAAGCTCAAGCGCGCGCCTCTAGGAAAGGAGGGGAAGTGTGGCTGTGAACCGGTGCCGGACCGCCGCGTGTTTTGTGGCTCCGTGCTACGCGGCGGCACATTAACACCCAACGCTAGAACCCGTGGATCAGCGCGCTCGGCCTGCTTTCGATCCTTGTCCGATCCGTTAATCCATCGCACAGTTCATCGATGGAAGGCGCCGTCGCCATTTCCACCTATACTGTTCACGACCCGGCCCGTCGTAAGTTCCGCTTTTGATTGCCCAGTGTGGCTCTGCCACGAAAGACAATCTTAACCAGGTACATGCTACATTGTGCACAGCAGTTCCGGACTCGGACTCGGGCTCGGGCTCGCGGGGTTCCCTCGCATTCGACCGTCTAGGCTTGGGCTCAACAGTATACCCATTCCAGAGACACAGGCAGAAGTGAGGGGGCGTAATCGGCAGAAAAACACGCATATACTCTGTGTTCCCGGCGCGGGAGCGTAATGTAGAAGGTACGTTCAGAAACGCTCTCCCTCTGGCGTTATTCCCATATGGAACATTGAGGGACCCGCTCGGGACCTTTTCCTCGCTTGCGCGTCTGTCGGAGATTCAGTACGCAGAAACAAACAAACAAGCAAACGAAAGGGGATAAGAAACCCGGCATCGAAAAAATTGCACGTTTTTCCCAGATCTTAGAGGTTCCGGTTCGGCATCAAGAACCGTATTTTTGCGTCCCTTAGGAACACGAATAACGAAGTAGCATTGAGTCCGGGATGCGTCCGCCCCTGGGCTCCGGAGCGCAGCATAATACAGCACGCGTCGAGTGACCCCGACGACAAACCTCAAACTTCAGGCCCATGGATTCACCTTTCCAGTATCCCTCTGTAGTTCTCCCACAGCGCTCACAGGTAACGTACGGGGCATCGTCCCGCGCCTCCTAGAAACTTGCATTGAGTTCGTCCAAAAATAGAGGACGTTGACCTCGGCCTTTTGTCAGCGCCTGGGAGGAAGGGAAGGGTAATTTAGAACTGAGCGGGGCTAAATCCCAATGCGACTGATCGCTCCCGCCCAGCTTGCACACAGTGGGAAGTGAAGGGCTTCCGGGCCTTTGGAGGAGTTTGCGTAGATAGACTTCTTTATCGCTTCCGAACGGAGGACAGAAAATGCCGCTATCAGTGGGAGATCGTGTGACGGTTGGTGTGTGGATAACAAATAGGTCCGTAGTTCCTGTGGCTTTGATTTCCGGAAAAAGTTGACTCCATACACAGTGCTCTTCTCGGGTCAAAGAAAGAAGAAAGAAAAGGGCAGACAAGGAAACAGACTGTGGATATCGACTTCGCACAATATTGGCATTGGAGAGATGGCGGCCGGTGGAATGCACCCTAAAATAGAGGGAAAATTATCAGCAGCTGGCGCCCGGGCTGCGCTTTACTATGTAGAAGTTTCGCCGACATAGTGCAAGTAGTCACTGGTCACTATGAAACAGAAAGGCTCCGTGACACAGGATATTGTGTCTGAGTTTCTCCGAGATCGTGGGTTGTGTACGAAAGCAGGTACAGTAATACCGGAAGACCTGAGTACGGCCACGACAGCATCCTACCAGTGGGATCAACGGACACACGATCGGCACCGGAATAAACCAAGGTATAAAACAGGTTGTTTTCCAGAACAGGTAAACAACCTTCCCGGCTTTCAACGTTCCAATACGACGTCAATATAATATATGCATGTGTGGCTTGGGTCCAGTCGCCACAACAGATTTCTTCGTATAAACACTTACCGGTTTAACCTCTATTCACGCTCGTACCAACATAACCACCAGGAACCAACTACTTGTGAAAGCTATCACCGTTTCCAGAATGTCTGATATTCAGATAAGTGACCAGCGAGAGCAGGAGGATGTGGCGAACAATGACCATCCACACAGGTCAAGCACGCGTCGTTCCATCATACTGGTGACTCACTTCTCGGACTTCTCGGAGCACTAACTTCATGCGCGTTTGCAGCCGACCCAAAGAGTACGAAAAGTCAATCGACGGGTAGTAAAGCAGACGAACGAAAAGCCGGCGAAGGAGGATCCGAATGTGAGTCGACGCTGCCGTGTTACCTAGCTATTGCTATTATCACGAGCTAAACTAAACTCGCCCTGCAGCATAAAACCTTCACGATCGAAAATGATAATATCGGAAAGGGTCGACGTACGGGGTAAACCTCTTTTCTCCTACCTAAGCGACTATACGCTTACCATCTGTGTTAACAGGCACGAAGTATTACGGAGGTAATTGACGACTAAAGATGCTTGAATGTAAAAGACACCGCAGCCCTTAATGCGATATGCATCCCAACACTGGTGTCAGAATCCGACCGTATTCATTTGCATCCTCAATTGCATGCTATAGGGCGCGAGATGTGTCCATTCTTTGCGTGCCACGGTAAATTCAAGTGCGCGTAGTACTGATGCTGAATGGAACATAATTCGGGGCCATACGTCCTGTCCTTGGTTAACGTACTAGCTGAACGCACCTAGGGGAAGGGGTGCTGAAATAATCAGTTGTAACACGGATTCGGTCGCAGATGTTGTCTGATACACGAACGGAGGTGACGTGAGCATTTTTTTTCGTACTACGTTCGGATTATTTTTGCACATGTCCATAGCACTGAATTCCGATGAAGGGCGGAAATCATGGACAAGGCAAGTCAGACGGACGGTATGTGGCTTCGCGGTACTGCAAGAACTCGCCAATAGTCGGATTTTGCACCTGTGCTGCCACAGTTCGAGCGAAGAAAGACTCAGTGCGGGCTTCGCTCAAGTAAATTGCGTTTAACCCGAGAACGAGACGCAACGCGAGAACTAGTACTGCGACGCAGACTGAGAGTTTGAGAAACGTTCTGGAGGGTCGTGAAGGCGCCGGTCGATCCCGATGATGTCGCGCCCTCTCACGACCACGTGGTCGGCTCTGCACACCCAACGACGACGCGCGTGTTTGAACTTTGAAGCGTCAACTTTTCTCGTGTCGTCGCGTCGTCGATGATCGAATCAAATGGATGGCGTTCCGTGTACTGTGAAACTCATTAATCACCTGGGAATGTCGAGGCAGGCTGAAACGCGGCGGACAACACTCGTGTCTCGGAGACTCCTTGGATTTACTTGACTTGGGTGAGGATGATCCGCCTGGCCTAGTTTCTGTTTTCGCGACGCTTGTGCATCTTCTTTTAGTCCTTGAAAAGGTGTTCTACTAAGTTGATACACTATAAAGTCTGCGTCTGGCAGCAGTGCGAGGCACACTTAAAGATTTTTTTCATTATACTCTACCGAGCTTGTCCTGAACCACGTAGCTGTGGTGTCTGGACGGTACCGTACGCTCGCCATGAACGCCGAAAGTCAGTGTGGCGTCATGCACGATGGTGAACATTTCGTCCTATCGAAAATGTTCGCAATCTCATTGGATAGAAGCAACGTGAAGAACTCTCACTATGCTGTGGCATTCCTCCAACGGTCGGGTCCTATCGTTCAGCTTGCTCTATAAGCGTGCCTCCTGGTGGTTTCGACACAGCGACACCTACGAGGGGCGACGCCGCTGGGGAACGACAATGATTGATGACCTCCCGGTGAAGTGGCTACTTTGGTTAACTTCGGAGCTTTGTGACTAACGGCAATGGATCTTGTAATTAGCTAAGTGAGTATCTCTTCGCCCTTTTCCGGTTTTCTTACTGATGAGGTTAAATTTACCACTGCAGGCTAGGATAGATGCATGAAATAGAAATGCAATTATCGCCACCTACATCCGGCACTATTCTCGTACATGACAAACAAGCGATATTTGGCCAAGTCCCTACGAAGCTCCGCAGAAAAGTGGTATCTCGATGAGGCAGGCTTCTGAATTCGTTAAACCATGCATAGGAAGCTGTGTCGCACTGTGCCCGAGACAAGCAATGCAGCACGGATGACATCTAGAGTGGGGACACCAGCGAAGCAGCGCGAATTAAAAATGACACCGTAAAAGACGGCCACGAAGGAGTCAATCAGGTTGCTGGTCATGCGTTCCCGCAGCGTCGTCATATGGAGAATGGAGACGGTTTGACGGACGCCCTGGTGGGATGGCGTTCCCTACGCATCAAAATCTCGCGCGTGCAATGGCACGGTTTTCCCAACCCGACCGCCTCCCGTGCTGCCAGTGCGTATCATCCAGCCGCTCAACACCCCTTGACCTCTAACCACCATCATCTCACCCAGTGCACATCCACTCGCACCACCCCTAAACTCCCTGGGTTAACCACCCACACCAGTCCTCACTCACAGTAGACATCTGTCGAGCTGTTTTACAGCCTTGTTCATCATTCCACTCCCCTTTCCCCCATTCCCCCATGCCCCCTTCTATTCCTTCACCTCCCGGTGCCAAACTTCAAAACCAATACCACATATGAACCTTTCAACCTCGTTGACGAAAATCAGCACATATTAGACTGGGCCACATGCCAGTACAAACTACAGGTCATCAGCATTATTGAGCAACCACACAATTCATGGCATATCCTCCTCTACCGAGAACACCTCAACTTTTATGGCCCATGCATGGACTTAACATCAGTCCTCCTACAATTCGCAGTCAACTTCACACCTCATGGCAACCTGCCCCTAGCCTCATGCACACATGCCGCTCCAAGTGCTGTCACGTCACCCCTCTCAGAGTCACAAATTTCGGACATTAAACAATTCAAACCACACCCACCCGCACATCATAAAAAATCAAGTAGTTTCTCCCACCTTACACAATCAGTATTAGCCATCATAGAATCCATAAAACCGCCACCCCCTCCTACACAATTTGTTATTCCAATTCATATCCCACCTGACAAAATTATTTAGACACTTCTGACCACAAAACCTCACACATCCATAGCCTTAAACCCAGACACTTTATACCTTGTTAATCTCCTCTTGCACGATACTTCATATGGTCTCATATCTGCGTCTTTTACTTTGTAATGTAGCAGTATATAAATGCAGAATTAAAATTTAAAAAAAAAAAAAAAAAAAAAACATCCAGCGCTCTCTAATCAAACATTCAAGTTTTTCAACCTTTCTGGCTTCCTGTCATCCGTGCTGTCACATTTCAGGCGCAGAAATACTCGGCACAGGCTTCGTTCGAGTAAATTGCGTTTACTCCGAGAACGCAGTTTGAGGGCGAGCCATTAATATTGTTGGTCGGCTCGATTATGTTGCAACTTCTCACAAGCACGTGATCGGTTCGGCACGCGTCAACTCATGGCTGTCATTGCTGGTGACCTCCGAGTCCAAACTCAACATTGAGCGAATCGAATGGATGGCTTTCCGCGCACTGCGAAATTCGCCGTATATCAGCGAGGAATGTCGAGGCGTGTCGGAGCGTGGCAGACAAGGTCCGTGTCTTTGAGACACCTTGGATTTGGCAACTCTGGAAGTGCAGCGTACACGGTTATCTTAGGTGAGGATGATGCGCTTGGTCTACTTTGCGTTCTCGCAACATCCGTGCTCCCAGCTTCTTTTAGTCCTTGACAACGTGATCCACTTTGCTCTGATGGAATTTCCTCAGGCTTACACCTCTGGATTATGGAAAGCAGCCTGAGATGATGGCGCAAGCTTGATCTGGCATGACGTTCTTTACGCCTAGTGAAATATCTTTCGCGAGGTCTGCACGAGTTCTAAAGAGCCTCCTCGATATGCCCATAGGCGCGCTCTGGAACAGACTCGCAATCGGCGGGATGCCGGCGAGCTCTACAAACGTCGTCCGTCGTGAACACAGCTCAGTCGGCTCGGGTTCTATTCTGGGGAACCCTTTGAGTTCTTGATACGCTATGGAGTCCAGTGTGGAGTTCCAGCCGTGCGCATAGTTCAAGGTTCTTTCATTATAATCTACCAAGCCTGTCCCGAACGAAGGAGCTGCGGTTTTCGGACGGTCGTACGCTTGCCATGACCTTCGCAAACCGACACGTCGCCATGCACGTTGGTGAGCGCCTTGTCCGATCGTTGTTGTTCGCAACCTTTGGAAAGAAGCATTGTGAAAGATTCCTCTCAACCATGTACGGCCATCTTCCAATGGCGTCAGGTCGCATGTCTGGCTTCCTGGCAAGCACTTTGATCATGGGCGTGCCTCTGACTCCTGTTGACTTTTTCGCGGTAACAATCACGAAGGGCGACGCCGTCAGGAATGACAAGGGTTAGCAACTGAATCGGGCGACGCGTAGATAGGTAAGCATCTCTTTCTCTCGTCCAGTTGCTTACTGATGAAACTCAATTTGCCACTGTAGTCTGGGAAGGGAATGTGTACTCTTGTAGAAAAGGAATACCATTGCTGCCGTCTACTATCCTCGTGCTAGAGAAGCGAATATGCAGGATCCCGCAAAGTCTCTTACGAGGTCCTACTAGGAAAGTAGCTTCAAGTGCCCGCATACGAGGGCCGTGCCGCACCGTGATAATACCTTTTGTGATATCTTGAATCTCGTCTTTTCTGCTTCCTTTGGTCTTTGTTAAAGCGCCACTGACGCGCGGAAATGCTACATCGATTTTATTGATCGCATTTGGCCCTTTGCACACTTCTCGCGTGTCTGTTTGATTCTAACAGCCCGGGTATTCTCAGATGGTCGACACTCATCTAACATCGTGACGACCGGATACCAGTGTCTTTCGACCTTATTGACAAGACATGCAGGAAGGACGTAAGCCTTAGCAGATTCTGAGCAGCGCACCTTCATACACGACCCACGGCATGTACGTGCTCTCCCACCTAAAAATGCTCTCATATATTTAGGCTGGCTACACGTCTTCTTTCTTATTCCGCAGGTGCATGTCGACCTTGATTATCACCTAAGAAAGCATACTCACAAAGCTCTGCTCCTCCTTCGACGGTCTCCTGTTCCCGGTGCTCTGGTGAGCGTCTCGCGCGCGCTAAACCGCCTCCGAACGTACGGACCTAGTTGTATGCAGACACGGCGATGCGACAAGTAAATCGACGCATGTGACTTCCGCGCATCACAAGGTCAAGTAGTTTGTCCCTTCGAGGGCAGCATGGTCCGATCGCTTCAAAGAATCCACTGAATGGATGTCTACGCCGGTGTCATCTTATGTGGTAACATGAAAGACAAAACACGATGCGATGGTTTGGGGGAGGCGTTACGATCAGGTTAGCAGGCAGAATGACATCCGGCTCCTTTTCCAAGCTCATTTGCGTCCTCTAATATGTCGCTAAATGCGTAATTTGGCCTTTAAATATTCAGGGTAACTTTGCGCATGGGTTTTTCCATTCTGTACGGCAGTCATCAGTGATATTTTCGACGAATATTCAGAAGATGCGACTACGAGATTGTCGAAAATCCGGGCGGATGGCATGCAAGCACTCAAGACAATCGATGTGCACCTCAAAAGGCAAGAGGATGCTCAACCGCGTTCTACGAACGTACCATTTCGTCCTTGAACATAAACGTGCGCCGAACTCTTGCATGCATGTGTCGCTTGGCTTTTGTAGCTTCGGTGTTAGGTTTTGGACGGTATCATTGCACCGTCCACGCCCGGATCCCGCCGAACCTGTCCGTCCTGTCCTGCTTTCACTTTCCACTGTAATATCACTTTTTTGTGTCCAGTCCGGAGAAACGCCATTTTGGCTGATTATTCAGGGTGATATAACGGAAAATCTAGTACCGGCGTTAGTTCCGAAGCGGAATGCGGAGGTCACCGTCTGCAATTCCTGCGCACGAACAGTCACCCTTGCCTTACCACGTCGATGAGCCCTGCGCTCGCTTGGCGTAGGATACACGTCCGGGACGATGTAGTCAGATACACGTGCACGTACCGTAATAATGGCGAATCACCGCTTTGACTCTCCGCACCGCACTTTTCTACAATATCTTCTGACAGAACCTGTAATCGTTTCCTATTACACTTCTTTCGTTACCATGCTCTTCTCTCCGAGGTTAGATATTTCCAACTAACCCGACTTGGAATCTATCGTGTAACCTAGTGACCTAGTCGAGACGGGATGGGTCCAACAAATCTCTGAAATAAAGCTTGGGCTATGCAGGGTTGTCATTTTGTGGAGCAATTGAATAGACATAACGCCAGAGTCTAGCCATGGTCTGGTTTGTGTAGCATACGCAATGGCAGTTTGAGATTGGCCACGTCATGGTAGGGTATGATATTCACCTAGCAAAAGCTCGTAGGTACAGTCGAACCTCCCATAACGGATAAAATCTAAACATTTTCCTGAAGTATCCCCATATCTTTCGGACAGTAAATGTGCAACTCCATTCATAAGTAAATATATGTCTACACAAAAGAAAGTCCCCATCAGATCTCAGACGAAGCCTTTAATTTCTAGTTGAGTTTTTTCAAGAAAATCAGGCTTCCATTATGGGAGGTTCGACTGTACTGGAATTTGGAAACCCAAGTCGTGGCAAGCCCGACTTAAAAAGGCTGTGTTGGGTTTGTGACAATAAACTTTGGACCTTATTTGGAGTTGTCGGACTTACTTAGGCCTAAGGTCAGTATCGAAAATAGCATCACGCCGTTTGGTCCAATGTCGCGAGGCGCTATCGATGGTGATCGTCGCTCACAACTTGCTCTCGTCCACCATCGTCGTCTTGTCCAAGTTGCAAATAAGCAGTCCATCGCTTTAAGCAAACATGTCTCAGCCCGAAGTCTCCTCTGGTTCTAATCAACAGTGAGTTGAGTTGACAAGTGGTCCGCTTCAGTACCCGCTTTAAAACCAAGCTGATTGCATCTACCCGACTTGCAGGTTTCTGCGCATTAAAGGTGATCTCGACATTGCTCAGTATTGGAAAGAAGTAAATTGACTCTGGACTACTCGAAGAAATCGAAATCGACTTCAAAGGGAATCGCCCTCGTCATCCAATATTCGTCAATCTCGAGGTTGAAGGGGAAGTCTACAAATCTCCCCGATTTGGGAAAAAGGAAGTGGTTTTGTGGCGGTTTGAAAACAATCTGTAAGTAAGCCGAATGCTCATGCGGAAAATGATTTGGTCATGCGCCGTGACACCTTCAGACACATTCTCGTACCTGCGAACCTCACGCTCACCGTCCGGGTGGTTCACACATTAAAATACAAGAGCGTCTTTGCGATATTTAATGTTGCATCCACGGACATCGCTGGAGGAGATCCGTTCTCCGCTCCTGGTGTGTATATCGAGGCTTACCCAGACTCAATTGCTCATTCTTCATTTGCTACAGACAATGACGACAAGGCATTGGTGAAGTTCACATGTGAACCGGTGTCGCCGGTGAGTACATAAAGAAATATAAAGTCGTAAATAATTAAGCCGACCATGTGAAGGCCGATAATTTCACCGAGCTCAAATTGAAGGAAGCGGAGAGTGCGCTTGCCAAGAAGAAGGTTATTCGCGAATCCCTTGGAAAGTGTAAGATTGCCATCGATGTCGTCATGAAATTTACCGATCTTGTATCTGACGTGAGTCCGCATCAAAATCCGCGTATGCATCTCTGACGCTTGGAATTATTAGGTGCACCCGCGGCTAAAGCTGCTATGACGGTCATCGAAGTTCTGTATGATGTAAGGTTTAACATAGCACTATAAAAGGGGCATTCTAATACATGCCACAGAAAATCAATCAGCAAGGAGAATGTCACGATTCAGCTACCGAGCTCATGAAGGATCTAGCGTCGTTCCTGCCATTTGTCAAGGATATTCCATCTAGTATCATCACAGACGACGGGACGAAGCGAACTATCAAGGAGATGTTAGAGTTGTTTAATAAGATATCGACGTTCATTATAACATACTCTTCTGAGGGCTTTCTGGGTCAGAGCTTAGAGACATATTGCCTATATGGATACGCATGCTAACCAATTTCGTAGGGGATTTACTTTCTTCCCATCAAGAGGAAGTAAACTCGTCAAAAAATGAATTCAAGAGACTGAAAGATAGCTACGATTGGTGCATCAAGGTGGAGACCTGGAAGTCCGCTATCGAAGCAGGTGATTGAAAATCAAATTGTGCCTTCGTTTTGTTAACCTTCTTGTAGGTATACGTACGGGAGATACAGAGCTTCGACAGCTTTACACGGCGAAACAAGCGTACTATGACGAGGAGAGGTGTTGTCTTGTGGGGACGAGGACGGTGGTCCTTGAGCAAATCGCAGAGTGGGCCGGATCTGAGTCTGACTCGAAGGTTTTCTGGTTACATGGTGTGGCGGGATCTGGGAAGAGCTCGATCGCAAATTCGGTTGCCCACTTGTTGGGGCAGCAGCGACGGCTTCCGGCATGCTTCTTCTGCAAGAGGGACGACCCAGATTGTCGTGTGCCGAAGAATGTCATTCCTACGCTTGCGTATCATTTTTCCAAGTGGCACCAAGATTATCGTGCACTTTTGTTGTCCACATTGAAGGGCGAGGGGAACTCGGGCTGACCCAGGGAATCCGGCGGCAGCTTAAACTGTTAATTAGGCAACCTTTGACCTCTTTATCTCTCAACCCGACAAATACATCGCCGCCAAAGCCACTGGTTGTTGTGGTTGATGCTCTTGATGAATGTGGAGATTCAGTGGAGTCCCGGCGTGAGCTGGCCAGCCTGCTTGTGGAACTTGCTGGAGTTGTTCCGTGGCTCAAGGTCTTTGTCACCAGCAGAACTCTTCCGGAGTTTCAGGATGTGTTTTTTGAGAGTGGAGTCATGTGCAAATGCTTTAACATCAGCTCGTTAGGCGGTGAGCTGGTACGTGGGGATATATTGGAATACACAACATACTGTGCCAAAAAATACAATGTCAAAATCACAGATGAGCAGGCTTCGGCCTTTGCTGAGAAAGCGTTCGGTCTATTTATTTGGACTAGCACTGTCTTCAAATTTATCGGTATGCAGCACATGAAAGATGGAGCGATTAAAAGCCTTCTATCATCCACATTGGCAAATGCTCAGGAGGCTGAGTTAGATTGGATATATACTACTGTTGTTAAGAGTGCATCTGTTGGGCCAGATAATCTCCGGATAGTGAAGGCAGTACTTGGTGTCCTATTTTGCACTGCCAAAAACAGACCACTCCCACAGGATGCCTTGATACATTTTATAACTGGTGTGGATGAAGGTGTCAATATTGAGGGTCTTAAGAGCACCATAGACAGCTTGCAATCTGTTTTATACAGAGATGAATCACAGGGTGATATTATACGTGTTTGCCATCCCTCCTTCCTTGATTATATTGGCAATCAATCACGGTCCCAAGAATACTGGACCGAACCTTCCACACTGGACTCTATTATGGCTACAAGGTGTCTGAAAATCATGATATTTAAGCTCAGGTTCAATGTATGTAACTTGGAGTCTTCATATGTCTTCAATGATGATGTTCTGGATCTTCAGGACAGAGTTAAGAAGTATATTCCACAGCATCTTCAGTACAGTTGTCTGTATTGGAAAAATCACATCCAAAGCTCTGGTCTAAGAATTGATGGACGGGAAGTGCAGGATATGCTGTATAGCTTCCTCCATAATATAAGGGCAATATATTGGCTGGAGTGTTTGAGCCTCATGAAAGAACTGAAAGCAGGCATTGAAATTCTAAAAACTTTTTGTGAGAGCCATGAGGTATGTATTTTCCTACAATAGTCATGAATAAAGTTTAATACAGGCTTGTTAGCATTCCAACAAAACTGTTGGGGTCTGCAAGGACTTGTACAGACTTGTCTCTGCATATTATGCAGGAATTGCAAATAGCACACCACATCTATATATTTCAGCATTGTCCTGGGCACCCACAGAAAGCTTGGTGACCAAAATTCTCTGCAAGCCATATTCTGTCCAGTCCTTCATTGACTCAGGAAACAACAAAAGCTGGAAAACAGCACTATGGACTGCTCCTGCAGGAAGCCAAGTACATTGCATAGCTTATTCCCCTAATGGAAAACACATTGTTTCAAACTCTTCCAACAACAGTTTGAGGATCTGGGATGCACATAATGGGGATGCTGTGGGAGATCCTCTCACAGGCCATTCAAGTGCTGTCATGTCTGTTGCCTACTCTCCTGATGGGAGATATATTGTGTCTGGCTCAGAGGACAATACCTTGAGGGTCTGGAATGCACAGACTGGGGATGCTGTGGGAGATCCTCTCACAGGCCATTCAAATAGCGTCAATTCTGTTGCCTACTCTCCCAATGGGAGGTATATTGTGTCTGGCTCACAGGACAACACCTTGAGGATCTGGAATGCACAGACTGGGGATGCTGTGGGAGATCCTCTCACAGGCCATTCAAGTGCTGTCATGTCTGTTGCCTACTCTCCTGATGGGAGGTATATTGTGTCTGGCTCACGGGACAACACCTTGAGGATCTGGAATGCACAGACTGGGGATGTTGTGGGAGATCCTCTCACAGGCCATTCAAGTAGTGTCATGTCTGTTGCCTACTCTCCTGATGGGAGGTATATTGTGTCTGGCTCACGGGACAACACCTTGAGGATCTGGAATGCACAGACTGGGGATGCTGTGGGAGATCCTCTCACAGGCCATTTGAGCAGTGTCTGGTCTGTTGCCTACTCTCCTGATGGGAGATATATTGTGTCTTGCTCTTGGGACAACACCTTGAGGATTTGGAATGCACAGACTGGAGATGTTGTGGGAGATCCTCTCACAGGCCATTCAAATAGTGTCTGGCCTGTTGCCTACTCTCCTGATGGGAGGTATATTGTCTCTGGCTCATGGGACAAGACCTTGAGGATTTGGAATGCACAGAGTGGAGATGCTGTGGGAGATCCTCTTTCAGGCCATTCAAGTGGTGTCATGTCTGTTTCCTACTCTTCTGATGCAGGACATATTGGTTCTGGCTCCTTGGACAGCACCTTGAGGGTCTGGTATGCACAGAATGAAAATGGTGTAGGATCTTCCCTCACAGGACCAAGTGCTGTGGCTTCTGTTGCTTACTCCAGTGATGATGGAAGGCATGTTGTATCTGGCTCCACTGAAAATACCCTGAGGACCTGGAATGTAGAGTCATTTTCTACTCAGGACCAGACAGAAATGAGGCAACCAAAGACAATTGGAAGTGATGGCTGGATTAGAAATTCTGATGGTACACTCTTATTTTGGGTGCCAAGTGAGCACTGGGTTAGGGCCTCTGATATGTGCAAGTTATGCCTTCCAAAAGATGCTGTTAATTGTCCCATCTATATCAAGTGGAAGGAAGTGCTTCATTATAGTGGCACGTCCTGGGTCAATATTGTCAAGCCTCAGGGAGAGACCATTGGTGATCACTAAAGGTGAGGGTTGAATTCAGAGTGTTTACTTTAGTATCTCACCGTGAAAATAATTTAATAATGCAGATACCAGAGCGTCGTCGGGACGAGATAGCTGAAGATTAATCTGGCGTGTTCAACTTGAATCTTTCGTCGCTGTAATTATATCCCGTTGTAAGTGAAAACAGGCTCAGTGCCAAATCGCTCAGTCATGTACATCATATATTAATAAAAGAAGGGTGTGAAGAAAGTGAACGAGTGATATTAAAGTACAGATAAGAGTCCTTTCATAAAGGTAGGTCTGAGGTACTTTATTCATTACTTAAGGTGACAGGCAAGCGCGATTGACCGGGTTTAGGCTACTCCGCCTTTGGTCCGTGTCCGTGCCCTTGTCACCCCACCCACCCGTATTTCATATGATGCACCCGTTTCGTATGCTACGTCAGTTGACCGTGTCCAGTCCTCTGCACGCAATTCGAAAACAAGATTCCTATTGCATTAATATGTATTCAATTAAATTAACACCTTAACCTTTCCGTTTATTTTATTCAGTGTTGCTTCAGTATACGCCCTGCACTGGGTCATATATGAAATCACTGAAGTATGCGGGCGTCGTCGAGTTCTTGCCGTTGCCTGTCGCATACATACCCACAAGGCTCTGGAATTCAGGGAGAGAAACACGTTCAGTGAGCATCGGCGTGCGTGACACCAAACTTCAGACTAGAATTGTAAGGAAGAGACTTACCCCGGTATAACCTCCGCTTACTTCGCGCGCCGCGCCGTACCCGACAACCGTCCATGGCCCACCGGACTTCGTGGCATACGAGAACGCATACGTCGTCGCGTTGAGCGCCTGTACCTTCAGTTCCAGCGTGTCAGTCCCATCAACAAGTGATACTATCCCCGGCTGCGAGTAAGCATCGTGCATTCCGTCTGCTGTAGCGTTCGCGTCGATCGTGCGCAGGCGGACGTACTTCTTCAGCGCGCCGCTCCCCGACCCCGATTCCGCGTCGGACAACACGACGACGCCCAGATCGAAGTGCTGCACACGCTGGATGAACAGCGTCAAGCCCGCCTCCTCGCCCTCTACGTCTGCGTCCTGCAGGTCTGGCGCGAACGCTAGCGTAGCGGTTGCCGTGAACTCGAGCGCGTCCTGACGCCGCGCGATAAATGTGCTCGTCCCGACGCCCCCGCCGCCCGTGATGTTCGCCGCGCCACCGAGAATGCTTAGTGTGCCTTCGTGGCCTGGTGGCGAGACCTCGAAGCGCGAGAAGTCTGGGTAGCGGTAGTAGACGAGTTGCCGCGGAAGTGGCACGCCTGGCGAGAAGTCGATCTTTTGAGTGTGACCGACTAGCGGGTCAGACGTCGGGAGAATGGTCGGCTGGGCGGTGTGAGGTTATTCAGTATTAGCGCGTAGGAAAAAGAGACGAGCTCACAGATTTTTTGGGCGGCAGGGGACCGCTCATGCGAATATGTGCTCGTCCAGGGATACCTCCGTTGAAATAACTCATCTGTGCAAGCGGTTATAAGCCACTTGGTTTGCGAAGTAAGTTTAGTGTCTTACTTTCTTCCCATACGACCGGTACAAGCACCGTCTCGCGGCCCATAGGACTGAGCAAATGTCAGTGTTGGCGTTATATGAGACTATGAGACTACGCACTAGTTGACAGTCGCGTTCCTAGTCGCAAGTGCGGCGGCCCACCAGTTACCGGCGGTATCCTGGAACAGGTCGGCATGTCCGACGGTTTGTACTGTGGGTTTCCTACGTCACTATTCCCGCCTCATTATTAAAAGCGGGGATGCTTACGATAGTCGGTAGTGTTCGCGTTTGTCAGTACAGGATTGTTCGCATATGGGATATACGGCCCACTGATGTTCTTCGCACGAGCCATTCTGCACATAGCTTTCTTATTAGAATGACGTTATTGAGCGAAACGAGAAAATATACGAACGTGACCATGTGGCCCACACCAGTACCGCCTTTTGGACGTACATTAGCAAACGTACTGAAACCAGGCCACAGGGACGTAACGCACCCTCAGCAATGAGCAAGTAATAACCATCATCTCGCTTGTAAATATGCGAGCCTTCAGGTGCCTACATTTCCAGACACATAATTGAATATTCAATTTCGTTCTCTTTACAAAGAAAGATACACGAAATGCTCACCAGTGCACCCGTTCCTGTCCAGATTGTTACAGGGTCTCCGCTGAGACTCTTGCCAGTCTTCAAGTCGATAACGAACTGCTGAATAGCTGGGTAGATGCGCCAGTAGTGAGAGCCTTGGACGTACACGGTACCGTCGTCGTCCCAGAACAGGCTGGTGTCGTAGCCGGAGAAGGTGAAATGTACTGGGTCGGACCATCCGTTGCCATTGTTTGCGAAGATGTCAGTTGTAGTGAATATCATCTAAAATTCAAATTCAGCTAACATGGGAATGACGAAAGAGGGCAAAGCCGGACTGACATTATCCCATTCTTCGATTGAGCCGACGGGTTCGTAGTCCTTCACGAGCGTTGTGGTCACGTAAAAAGTACCATCATGATGTCTGAACGTAGTTGTAAGTACATGAGCTGGCCGTATTTCATAGTGACGAAAAAACTCGCCTGATTGTCGCAGCCCAAATGCCGCCTGTAGTAGTATTGATCGTAGAGAGCGCAGGCAGCTGCTCTTGTCTGGAAAGCACATTGCCTGAAAAAAGAGCAGATATCACAGTAAAACAGCATTAGCAATTACACTACAGGATTCAATACAAAGTCGTCATATAGACGACGCACCGATCTGTTTCCATTGCACGAGATCGCGCGACGTGTACACCGGAATACCAGGGAATGCGCTGAAAGAGCTGTTTACGCAAAAGTACTGATCGCCAACGCGGATACACGATGGGTCTGGCGCGAAGCCGCTGATAATTGGGTTGTTGTACGACGTGAGTTGGGTCTGTGAATTACGAGCGAAGAGAGCCTCGTTCGTGTAGAGTGCGTTCACGCCGTGAACGAAGCACGACGCAAGAGCTGCGACGCGGATTGAGAATCTGAGCAACATCCTGGGCTTCTGAAGGCGGCCGCCATCTTGTGCGGTGTTTTATATGGCGCGAAGTGAGGGTAAAGAGGATCACGAGAGGTGAGCATGTGCGCGGTACCGACGACGCGAAGGCGGGCCGCGCCATCCCATGTACACGTGATTTAAATCACGTGGTCCAAGGTACAAAAACCTCAGATCAACTCCGTGAGATGAACGTTGCTGTTGCGCTGTTGCCCTACGAATCTAAGATGGCCTCGGACACGGACAAGAACTATAAATCATTTATTGAAGTAATCATGGGCCGAACAAGCGATGCTAGACGCTGAAATGCGGCATCTCAAGTGAAAAGCGTCAGTTGTTAATTCGTGCAGCCGAGCGGACCGTCGCTAAATCGAAGAGGCCCAGCGTCAATCATTACCTTTACCCGGAATGACGCACTGTCTCGTGAGCCTTGAGCAGAGCTTTGCGGCCCGCCATACGAAAGGCAGAGCTGGCGTAGCATGCGAATCGCAGAATACCAGACTCCCGTGGTGGCTGGCGACGTACAAAAGGACAACTATAACTCCTTCAAATACAATCCTCGTACCTGTATTATCCTTTTTCTTTGAAAGTGCGAGGCGGCTTAGCAACTCTCAGCATATTGCATAGGGAGGAAATCGCGATGCGACTCTGTGGTTCGTGGAAAATCGGTACGACTGGATTCGTCTTGACACGAACCACGGAAAACGGATCATACTTTCACATAAGTAGCGTTCCCGGAAGATCGAGCAAGTAAGGTTCGCGCTGTCTTAGCTGCCCTTCCGAAATGCTATTCGAGAGGGGCGACTCGTTTACTTGCGGCTATAAGGCGTGTAAAGTCTCGTGGTGACTGGCTTCAGAAAATACATTATCAACCCCGGAAGTTCTGCGCCGAAGCACTTGGTGGGGCACCTACTTATACAAGTCTAAACGGTCCAAAAAGCTGTTGGTTCGCTCTCATACATGGGTTTCAACCTGCATACGGTATACAAGAGATCAACAAGGATCTTCTGTGTATACGATTTTTTCTCAACAATTTATCTTTTGCACGCAACAATAATGACGCCTTCATTAAGCGATATTCTTCATTATATTGAGCTTCGCGTCGCGTCACAAGCTGGCACTATATTAAAAAGAGGTGTTCTTCTTAGTAAGATAATTCCGTCTGAACTATCCCGTACGTTACTTGTTTACACCCTGGCTGCCAATTTGTCCTCCAATCCCCTGAATACAGATTTTCCTTGCGAAAATGCTTGTGCTGGTCTTCAGTAAACGATCTCTCTTCATTCCGAACGGTAGCACAAGATATTGGATCAGATAGCCTCGCGATTTAATATTGTGCCCGATGCCTTCTGTAGATGAACCTTATTAAAAATATACACACATCCCTCGTCCAAGTTTGTAGAAATCATCTTCAAATTTTCAGAATTTCAGCGAGTACGACAAGCAGCACGAAGAAGCCGAGCAGTGGGCCATTTCATTATTGACGTTGCCGCCAGCTCTGTGAGCACCAAGTAAAAACTACCGGCAACTAAGCTTCGCCCAGGCGACTCGGATATTAAGACACGAGGTGTATTCAAATTTCCTCGCCAGGATAGGCCACCGCGACCGAAAGCACCAGCCGCCGTAAGGTTTATAAGCGTGCGACAGGAATCACCATAGGATGCGGCAACCGGGGAAGACAACTGAAAGGGGGTCAATGGATTTACATAAGCTTGGATGGCATGGCGTCATACTAGGTAGGCGCATAGTGGGTTTTCCTGACCTCTGACTTTAGAAATGATGCTGTCGCTGCAGTAGATGCTGGCAAGCTGCAGACCACGAGCAGAGTTGGCCCAAGTATGAAGCGGGCCGTCCTAAAGCAGTAGCTCAACTTACCACGCCACCTCGGCTCCAGGTGCTTGCTTCCGTTCCGAGTCCGAGGCTGCCTCCTTGCCCCCGACCTCGATGGCGGTAACGACAAGCACCGTTGCTCAATCACTCTCGCACCTCTCGAAATTGCATCTAATGCCATGTTCGTCTCCAAAATATGACGACCCGTGTCTCAACACCGTCATCGACGCGTACAGTCGTCTCACCCACGACCACCTCGTTCTCTTTCTGACAATGCGTTCACTGCCCACCTTCGGTTCCGACGCCGAGCTTGTCTCTCGTCTCGCACACTTTGATATACAGATGTACAGGACACCCCATGGGCTGGAGGGCATATCGAGCCCGGGCTCACAAAATGCAAAGTCTGCCTCTCTTTCTCCTTCACCACTGAACAGCAACATACGCACGAGGCAGCAGCCGAGACTCCCCGATTTGCCAATCGAGGTCCTCGCAGAGATTTTGGATACTCTGGGCGACTGGGAGCTCTGCAAGGCCGTAGGGATGCCGACGTCGCTGCCCCGCCCTGTCGAGTGGAATCGTGCGTCGAGCACGGACGAGGCCATGCTTCCCGGCTTCGTGCCGCTTATTCGCTCCACCGACCCCGTGCGCAACCCACCCACTAAACTCGGTGCGACATTAACCGTTCGCTTCGGTTACGTACACGTCCTGGATGGCCTCCTCCACGCGTACCGCACGCACTTCACAAGCTGGTTCAGAAATGACATAATCCCGATCGTCGCGTCCCAGCATGGAAGAACGTGTGTTTTGACCTGGTGGAAGCACGTAGTCGACTCTCAGATCCTACCGCGTCCAAAACCATCCTCTGTCTCGGAGGCCATTGACGGCGCGTGTCGCAACGGTGAGCGTGCCTCTCTCGACTGGTGGGTTGCGTCGAAAATCCCGCTCGAGTACTCGGAGGCTGCACTCGAATTTGCAAGCGCGAAGAATCACGTGCATATCTTAGAGTGGTGGAAGCGCTCGGGGTTGCCATTAAAGATTGGGCGGGTGATGGATATGGCAAGCAGTGCAGGCCATGTTGATGTGCTCTCCTGGTGGCTGCACTCTACACTTGAGTTCAAATACGATCGACAGGCACTGCATCACGCATCAATGCACGGCAAAGTCGATGTGCTACAGTGGTGGTTGGAGAGTGGCCTTCAGGTGATCTTTGATCAGGATGCACTGACGCTCGCGACGAGGCACAACCGTCCAGAGGTGCTCGAATGGTGGGACCACAGCGGGCTACCAGCACAGTACCGGATATGCGACATCGAGGAAGCGTTGGAGGATGCAATTGGTGGGGGAGAGGCGGCAAGGGAGTGGTGGCGGAAAAAGGGGGTGAATTTTAATGCGAACGACACCGAGTGGATGAAACTGCAAACTCTCAATTGATCTCGTCGTATCGTGGGCATTTATTATATTACAGACTAGTATTCACTCCCTAGCCTCTAATTTTCTTTAATTTTTATCCGTCTACAAACACATTACGATCCACAAATGCATATATTGTCTTACATTCTGTATTAGATTTGTACTCGCATACACTCTTGTAGTCCGTCTTTAACTTTCTTTTGTGGCGCGGCGCGGAGACGCATATAGAACGAGCTAAACAAAGGCAAATAACCAATTTAGACTTGGTCTGCCGCGCGACCTTGTCTGTCTTTATTCTCCTACCACTATCTTCCAACGACCAACTCAGTATATCATGATCGTTGACAGAATTCTCCTCAACCACAACACCCATCGCACCAGACATCCCAAACATTCAATAAGCACTTCTGCTATGAAAGCCAAATCAGCCAAATCAGGGAAGCCGCGCCGGACGAACCGCCGAGGGCGTGGTTCTTCGGGTGGGGCCTTCAAGAGCAGACAGCGCAGCGGCCCTGAGGCCCTTCGCGCGCACCGTGAGCGGCTTGCACAGATCGCACAAGACACCTTCCGCACCGTTCTTACCTCCCGTGGATACTACGAAGACGTCGTTACTGACTCTGACTCTGACGTAGACGAGGGTTCAGAGCCGCTGTCACCATCGCAAGGGACGTTCCACGATCTCTCGGAGCAGATCACAAACACCCGACTCAAGACCTCCTTCTACCCGCATTATTCGCCTCTCCTCGCAGGTTGGGAAAAGGGACCTTCGCTATCGGTACGAGACGCCCCCACTTCGGATGCGTCTGAGTCATCTATACCTATTTCGTCTTCCTCGTCTCAAGTGTTTGCGACGCAATTCGAGTTCACGTCTTTCTCGACCCTAGAGGCCGCCCGAAAAATCTGGCAATCCCAGTCTTCTTTACAGCATAATGCGTATGGCTTGGGCGTCCTTAGTCCCGCTTCGCCGAAGAAACCGGGCGGAGCCAGTCTGAATGGTGGGGTCACACTCGAGGAATGCCTCGTTCGTCAGACCACCCTTTATGATTCTTTACAGAACTCCTCTGCCGGAGCGCAGTTCTACGCGGAGCATCGCGCCAAGTCGGATGGATCCGGATTGCACGATCATGCCATGCTTTACAGCCCGGACATCGCCGTCATCAAGGACGGACGCGGACAGCGAATTGCTCCGTATACGATCAATGTGATTTCGAGCGTCCCAGTACACGTCGGGACCGTACGCGCCAAGTTCAGCATCGACGACACCGAGTTCCACGATGGCGTGCGCAGCGTTACACGCGAACGTCTGGCGCGCGCTCTACGACTTTTTGAGGAACGCAACGACCGCGTCCTGATTCTCGGGGCTTTCGGGGTCGGTCAGTTCTGTAACTCTCCTGATATGATCGGGGAAATTTGGGCTGATTTGCTACGTGCGAGAGACGCAAAGTTTAAAGGTGTGTTTGACAGGATCGTGTTCGCGGTGCCTTCGAAGCATCGCCAGGCGTTTGAGAAGGCGTTCAACGCAAGGGTGCTGGAAGCAGAGCTTCTCAGCGAAGACTTTTAATCGGAGTTGAGTAAACTGTTGATTTCTTTTGTATTTGTTACATTGGATCGGTGGTGCATTTTTATTATTCCATCATACCCTTTTGATGATTCGGATATCTCTGTGACTTATAACTCTTTGCGTTGATCTGTGTATTGCTCATGTATAACACAACGTACAATGAATTTGTGATTCTTATTACTGTAATTTTACAAGAGAAGCGTGAAGTGAAGTGGTTAGTACGGCTGTTGTTTAAGGCTCAAAAATCGGGTGGAGTTTGCCGTTGACTGACATATCTAAGGTTTGCTCAAAGGCGGTAAATAAACACGGGTATGAGGCGGCGTTGAATCTACGACTTTGCTAGGTACCTTGGGCTATGTAATTTGTAGTGTGCCCACGGTTGACTCGCTAATTCTGTCTAGGCGATGCAGTTTTGGTCTCTTGGCGCGGCAGTTGTCCATGCTCCGAGTCATTAATTGTTCTAAGGGAGTCGTCAGCCCAAACGTGGCTGGCTGTTTTGAGATAAACCTCGATTTGTACTAAATGACGGTCTGGAGAGTAGTCAGCCTTAGTGGTAGTCCCAAGAGAGAGGGATCACGGTTGGGCGCCGGCCACCCGCACACGTTGCTCCGAGTCCGTCCGTCATATGACTCGGAGTGAACTGATCATGATCAGGATCAGTACTGGTACAGTGTACACCTATTCCTTTAAACACCCCCGGTCCTTTAAACACTGGCTCTGTCTCACTCAACTGTGCAGCAATACTCACAAAAATTTATATGTACACTTCTGGGATGCATATCTAGCTATACTCCGATTTTGAGCTGGTTTGGTCCAGCAGGTAAATTTAGGGAGATGAAAAAGTGCAAAAAAGGGTGTTCTAACTGGAGTGGGTTATGGTAATCACATCATTGAAATACTTTGGCTGAGAATTCTCACACAAAAACTATGAAAATTTGTAGAAGAGACATAGCTCTCTCCATGGAAATTTTTTCGAGCAAAATTGATATAGAATAAGATGAGTTAGAGGCTCAAAAGGCGAAAATTAGGTGTTCAAGGTCAAGGGTGTGATGCCAATTTCCCACGCACCTCTGCTTTACATGCCCTCGAAAACAAGAGATGTTAACTGTGTCACAGGGTGTTCAAAGGATTGGGTTGTGTGACAAATAGCCACATTTCTCAAAACATTTCTCATTAATTATACAGAGCACCTATCACTGTAAAAACTCATATATATATTTTAAAGAGCATCTAATATGTTACTGTAAAGTTTTAGAGGGAACGGTCAAGATTTAGAATTTACGGCAGCAAACCTTGATGAGGTGTTCAAAGGAATAGGTGTACACTGTATTAACTACTACTGTCACGTGACCCCTGTTGCAAACTTTGCAACAGGGGTACCCTCATATTTCCTGGCCTCCACACTTCATAACTGGTGTCAGAATTTTTCAGTTAAGATATAATTCAGTACATATTCAAGGCTGCACAATTATTTTTGCAAAAAAATATTGTGCTGTGGGCTTGGAAGCAAAACAGTGAGTTTTGTCTGTGACTAGCACCCACTTGGGCCTTTTGGCTGCACAGTATGCCCATTTCTCATTCTGGCCTATATATTATTGTGTACTGTACATGTCACCAGTATACTTTATTCTAAACCAAGAAGAAAAATATGATGTTGTGAATTTCCAGCAAGCAATCTTTTGAAAGGGTGATGAAGAGTGACTAAATTGTTAGTAAATTGATGAAAATTGTGATCGCCAGATCAACAGATTAGCAAGATCGACATGGCAAGACCCGTAACTCTAATCGATACCAGGAACCTATGCCAACACTGTAAAGATGCAGATCAAGTAGCATGGAAAGCGTTTAACATTGCATGTGCAACAGTAGGACAGAATGCAGGATATGACAACTGTCAAATTACATTCAATCATACTACAAGGGAACAACAAGTGGCGGAAAGGCTAGAAGTAATAATTGAACATAGAGCGACTATGTTCTCATATCAATTGAATAGATATGTAATCAGTGCTTACACAAGAACCAAGATTTATAATCAGCCACATAATGAATTATGTTATCAAGGGGCGGTTATTACATCAACTGATTATGCAGAAGCAGCACACCAAATAGTTCATACTATCAATAAACAATTACGAGAACAACTATTCGCATACAAGGCCAACTTCATAGCCAAAGGACACACAACAGTAGATTGAAAGGAACCCAATCAAAGACAGGAGTTAGTACCAATAGATAAGGAGATCATAATACAATGGTTCAATGATGAACCATCATATAGAGTCACACCCGGGTATAGTAGGATAACGAATATAAATGCTATAGGGCCTGAAGAGCTCTTTATGCCAGTAGACGATAGAACACCAGAATGAACCCCTTTCAATACAACAATGGAAATGAATCAATATTAGTCTATGGTAATAAGTAACAAGCCACAACAAGATAAGATTAAGAAGGCTAGCAGAAGCGCTGAGCCACACAAGTATATCTAAGTGTTCGGCTAAGATTAGCTGATGGAAGCATGGTGATCAATTAGAAGACACAATTGATGGGAGCCAAGTATAGCGCATCGCACAGCAGAACCAATTAGGAAATAAGGAGAAGCATCATATGTTACAATTTTTCCTTTACTTTCCTTTATGCGCTGACTCACTTCCCCTTCGTCATCATCAGTCAGTGCAACTCCCCCATTCCTCTGCCTTACTCATCCTTATTCACCTTACACCATAAGACGCCATGATGACGCCTTACTGCACCATCATGACATGCTTTGCTTACTGATCACCGTACTTGTATTACCAAGGCCTTCCTTGCGTTTCCATGACCTTCCATAAGTCTGGTAAACATACCTAACCAAGTCGCTACAGTAGCAAACACATAGAGTAGCATATAAGCATGTAACTTCGGTAGCACAAGCCCTAAGCTTGTGCTCTTTGTTCATACAAGCCCATTATCTGCTACCACCAGTCTACTGAGTGCCTCTTTGCCAATAGTCGCTTCGTCGTAACCCGACTCGCTATAGAAGCCCACCGCGTCCACATCGTCGATCAGGAAGCCCCATCGACGATCATCCCTCAACTTACGACATCTAGGAAGCCCCATTGTCATACCATCAGAACAGACGATCAGGAAGCCCTGACGTTGATCACTGCATAACCGTTGAGCTTAACATCATAGGTATAGTAGTATCCGAGAATGGTTACCTTAGGTATTGTACTATATGACTCGATGGAAACTCAGGGAAGGTTCTGGCATAAGATAAAGATAGCACGGTAGGCTGTAGAATGTACTGGAATATATGACTGACTCATAGGAAGCTAAGAATAGTAAATAGCATGTACAGGACCATACCAGAATATTCCTATGACTTATAAATCAAGAGTAGTATGTTGTAGTATCTACCAGAACATAGTAAATAATCTACAACATGTAGGGTATAAAAGCCCAATGTAAAATTGCGGTAAAAAGCAGTTTAATTCATCTCTTGTCTCTTACCACCATCATCAGCTCTAACACTCTAGCGAGTGAAGGGTATCAAGCCTACCCTAAACTAACTAGTAACATTGTGTGAATCTGTTATCACTTGTTTCTAACCCTTAATCAGGGAGCGAATCTAACATAAATGTGCTTCGGCATGCAATACAATTTCAAACTCTGAATAGGACTGAAATCTGCAGCGGGTTTACTCACAAGTTGCTTTAATATTGCTTAACTAATGGTTTGATCGGAGTGCAAATTTTTCCGTGACACTCCGTGACTAAAACTTTGCAAGAGGGGGTACCCCCACCCCTGCTATTTGCACAAATGAAAATGGTGCCGGAAAATTCACAGTTAGTTTGAAACTACGTCTAGTGTATAAATGAAAGTTATCAAACAAAAAAAATGAGTTCGGGCAGCTGTAGGAGCAAAAGACTGAAAGTTTGCAACAGGGGTCACGCGACAGTATTATGAACCGTACTGGGCGAGACAGTCGCGTTGGGGCGTAGGGTACTTCCGGTCATGCTCTTTAGGGGGAACGCCCCTTTTCAAGTTGGAAAGTATACTTGGACAATTAATATTCGAGTCGAACTAATGACTTGGAATTACGGATAGAGTGAACGGAGTCGGACGTGGGAAGGCATAGTAGTAGTAACGGCCCCTTACCAGCCACGTTGACAGTCAGCCTCGGACCACCACCGGGCAATACAATAGACACACTGGCTGTGCTCCGTTGTATTAGATACGAGAAGTGAATTGTCACTTCCCTCCCGTGCGGCGAGCAGTGGCGATGTACGAGAAGGATGCAATAGTAGTTTTATCGCTGTGCAGTTGTGTCCCTGTGATCTGCACGGTCCGAGCACCCGACTCTTAGGCTTTTCACACATCAGAGCAAGATGGAGTAGATAATATTGCCTCATAAATAATTCAGATTCCGGCCCTCCAGACTCTACCAAACAGAGAGTACCAACGGGGAAAAACTCAAGATGCGACGCCTCCCCCCGTCCGATTTAATACCACGCTAGGGACAGAGAACAGGAAGTGGAAATGGAAGAAGAGAGAGAGCGGAAGAGGAGTCACGCCAGAAATTGCTCTGTGGCGTGGCCACACTAAAGACAGTTCGCAAGAAAAAAAGGGTGGTGGGGTGGGACAAAAATCCACTGACAAAGACGATGATAAACACAGTTGCGCTGATGCGAGCGAGGTGAGCGATTGTTGTACACGCGGGTACAGGACTTGCGGTAATAGTACTTATGCTGGCTCAAGAATTATTACAAATGCACGGAACAAATAGTCAGGGCAGGACGTGAGGGTCCCTGTCGCCACTGCCATCAGAGCTACTCGTCCTCGTGTAAGTGTCTATTGGCGGGGTGGGCATTTGTTCGTCAAGCGAGGATAGAATGGAGGACAGGCACGTACTGTCCCAAAACCTTGTTCATCTTGAACATGTCAATCTTATCGGAGTTGAACACAGGTCGCAGCCGGTCGTCACAGAGGATCTCTCTTTTGTTGCTTGGGTTCTGCAGATCGTTACTCTTAATGTACACCCAGAGCTGCTTGACGACTTGAGGCCGTGACAATCGATCCACTTCGAGAAGAGCGGACAACGGTGCGCTAATCCGAACGGAGTCCAGGTCAGTACCAGATCGTGTGCGGTAGGCAAGATAAAGGACTCACCTGAGCACATACTCCTTCATAAAGCCCCCCTTTGCACCTCCGCCGCTACTTCCGCCAGCTCTCTTCTTCTTTGGCTTCACGACAGGCTCCGAACCGTCGTCGTCGTCGCTCGCGTCAGAGTCGTCGACGCGCTCCGCACTCTTCTTGTTCTTCTTGGACGTCCGGCTTGCGCCCTTCTTCACCGCACGCCCGGTAGGCGCCTTCCCCGACCGCGAGCTACGCGAGCGTCCGTTGATCTCGGACGACAGCTGGCGTGCGTACTCCTCATCCGTAAGCTCGCGCTTCGTCTTGCCCGTCTTCTTTGGCTTGTCTTGGAACGACGACGAGCCCCCGTCGTCCTCGTCGTCCGGCAGACTCCCGCCGCCTTCGCCGCCTGAGTAGCCCGCGTACAGGTCGGCGCCGTCGCTCTCTTCTTTCTTCGCGGCCGCAGAGACGGACTGGGCGGGTACGTGAGCCTCGAAGACCCGCGAGATGAGCGCGTTGATCGCCTTCTTGTTTGCCTTGACCCACGCCTCGTCAACATCCGGAGCGCCCGCGACCAGTTGCGCGCGGACGTCCTTCGCGGTTATGGTTCCGAGCTCGGCCAGGGGCGTGGCTAGGATGATCTGCCGGATGTGCGGTTCAAGCGAGTCGATGGACATGGCGAGCGCGCAGTCGAACGGATGGTCAGAGGGACGGGACTTGCGCACGAGCAACGACGGCTGTTTGCCGCTGTGGTCGGGTGTGGAGGGGAGTGACGACGGCGACGACGCGACGCGGCGGGGATGCAGCGGCGCGGAAGACCTGAAGTTGGGAGACGGGAGAACAAACACTGGAAAGGAAGCGAGCGCGGACCAACACACCGACGGCCACGGCTTCGGCTCCCCCGGTTCCTAATCTAGCCGAGCCGGGCGCACCGGAGTATCCAGCCGGGGAAACACCCCTGAAAAGGGCCGTGGCTGACATAATCCGATGTCATCGATTCAGCATCCCTGGTGGGGACTTTAAAAAAGGTGTTTTTCTACTCTATTTAACTGCATTTGATTGAAGCCGTCGAGAGCCGCCCCCTTGCTGGTGATTCGTCCCTCTCTCTTTTACCACCACCACCATGGCCAGCACCAAAGTACTGATCTGCGGTCGGTCCCCCTCTGTGCTCTCTAGCAGCGCTCTTTGTGCTCATTACATGTCTTCGACTTTGCAGGCAGCATTGTCTGGGCGCATGAGGAAACAAAGGACCTGCTTGGAAGCATATCCCAAGTCGTCGTGAGCCCCAAGCATATAGACTTCCGCGTCTAGATCTGGCTCACCACCGTGCCCTCCACAAGCAAATGGACTCGCCAGACCGCGCCGACTTCGTAAACGGCTGCAAGCCTGGCGGGAAATATGCCGGCATCGTGGGCATATACCGACATAACAGCTCTGCAGACAAAATCGGCATCTTCGACGCGGAACTCATCGACGCGCTCCCCTCCTCGGTCGGCTGGATCGCCCACAACGGCGCCGGCTATGATCAGATTAACATCTCGGCGTGCAAGGCGAAAGGTACATATCGCTTTCTCTATGACTCACTATTGGCATAATGTTACTACGAAAAAATCGTGATCTCACAGGAATCGTCGTCTCCAATACCCCGGGCGCGGTCGATGACGCAACTGCGACGACCGGTCTTTACCTTATCGTCTCCGCGCTTCGCCAGTTCGCTCGCGCCGAGCGGAGCATCCGCGCAGGGAACTGGAAGTCCGGGCTCAAGCCCGCGCATGATCCGTCCGAGAAGACTCTCGCAGTCCTAGGGCTCGGGGGCATTGGGCTGCGCCTCGCGGAGCTCTGCCGGCCATTCAACATGCGCGTCCTCTACCACTCGCGTCACCCGAACCCCAAGGCGCCTGCGTGGTGCGAGTACTTCCCTGAGGAGCGGCTCAACGAGATGTATGCGCAGACGGACATCCTGAGCGTGCACGTCCCGCTGCGCAAGGATACCGAGGGCATCGTCGGGGAGCGCACGATCCGCGCGCTGAAGCGCGGCGCCGTCCTCGTGAACACTGCGCGCGGTAAGGTCGTCGACGAGGCCGCCATGATTCGCGCCCTCGAGGACGGACACGTAGGTTCTTTCTCGCTTGTCTTTCCCCCGAGACCGCCGAAGAAGTAACTCATATTCGTTTCCTTCCATTATTCTCCCCCTCTTCGGGAAACATTATTTCTTCCCCTTTCTCGTCCATCCTCCTCCGCCCCCATCGCAGCTGTCCGCCGTCGGGCTGGACGTGTTCCCCGACGAGCCGGCGGTAAACCCGCGGCTGTTCGAGTTCCCGCAGGCGACGCTGCTCCCGCACATGGGCACAGAGACGGAGGAGTCGCAGCGCAAGATGGAAGTCCGCGCGCTCACCAATCTGCGCAACTACCTAACAAGGGGCGTAGGCGACGACGTCGTGCCCGAGCTAGCGGGCATGCAAACCAAACCCGTGGCGGCACATGCGTAAATTTGACTCCTATTAGAGCCGGGGGTGGACGCCACGGCAATTATCACACATAATTCACAGCGACTTCGAACCATTTGTCTACGCGGTTCCGTTACCGTAACTGCTCCTCACTTCCTTTAGCTTTGCCACTGCCACGCTGATATACGTACCCGGGAAATCTTATGTCATCTATCGTAGCCTTGGGGAGGTTTATGGTTCCGGGAGCTGTACCATGTAGACAGTTGCTCTCTAGATAGGACAGGAGCCTGTTTTCTTTTCTTTTTTTTTTGCAACAAATTTCATTTATCTCTGTCCCCATGTAAACGCAATCCAGCGCCAGCGCCGGACGCCGGAGAGCTCCGCGCACGTTCCTGTCTGAATACAACGCGCAGCTTGAAGTGGGATATCTTCCCACCTGTGCAATCGCAACGGACTCGGATTCGAGCACATTAAAAGAGGCTTGGCGAGATGCGCGGGCGCAATCTTGATACTAGGGCTGTGCCTGTCGGGGGCGTTGTCCGTCCTGAGAGAGGGGGGAGGAGAGTGGAGGGGGGCTCAGGTCTGGCACCTTACCCTGGGCCTGGAGCTCCCCTAGAACGTGCTTCCTGGCAGAGTTACCCGTAGGTGTTGGTGTGCGATGCAGTGCAGAGGGGGAAGTAAAGACTCGATGCAGGTGCGCAGTATCGCCACTCGATCGTCGCCGTCTGGAGGTTGAGAACACCCCTGCGCACGTCCTACGTCCCCGTGCCGAACAGAACAAAGGGTGAGTCAAGTTGGTGCTACTACTAGTAGCGCAGCAGACCCGTTTAAGGCAGAACAGCACACCGACTCCTGGTGTACAAAGCGAAAAGAGCGTCTTTCGTAGGCCTAGAACCTCCTTGTCCCGGGTCCGTATACGTATCATAGATGGTGCGTGTTGTGTGGTGCGGCGAGGGCTCCAAGGGAGGGGGTCTAGCGTAGTAGTATCGCAGTAGTCCGAGGCCCACGCTTCGTTCGGTCGCGCACGCCCTTCTAGGGGATGGAGGAAACAAGGGGGCGTCCGTACATGCGCCGGAGCTTCGCTCGAGGTAAGAGAAGCACCACGTAGTATCCGCATCCGTACTCCGCTCCCACCTCAGCGAGTCGGACGGCGCAGCCCCCCGCCCGGAGCAAGCCCAAAGAAGCGCGAAGCACGAAGCACGAAGGTCCGGAGTCACGCTGTCGCTTTGTCTATGTGCTGCGGGGTCGGATCCTGGGGGTCACCACGTACGTACGTACGTACAACACTGTATCAATATTTACCTCACTTACTTACTTTAGTAGCTACCCCACCCCATCCGAAGCACCCCTCGGAGTCGCCCGCCCGCCCGTTCGGAGCACGCGCGCACACCTGACGTGGGCAGCCTGAGGGTTAGCAGTACTGGTACTCCAGCACTAGCCCCCACTAGTACTATTCCCCCCTATTCCCCAATTCGCACATGTAAGGGGTAGTAATTAGGAAGGGAGCGGTGGAGGCGCGCATCGCCTCGCCCCGCAGCGGTCCGCCCGGGCCCCCCAACCCATGAGCCCCTAGACTAGACCGCCGCCGATCCCCGACTGGTCAAATAGACCCGCGCCCCTCCCCGTCGGTACCCGCGCAGAAGCGTGAGATACCGTGCTTTCCCGGCGCCAACGATGCTTCGCGGGGCGGCATCTGTAGCCCTGTAGCCCTGTAGCCCTGTAGGGCCTGGGGGGACGCGCGGGACGACCACCATATATAGCCGGCCGCCGACTAAAATAAATATCAAACGCATATAGGCTCGATGAGTCGACGGGCGGGATTATATTACTTAAACCGTGGGAATATTTAGATTTTGGAGCTTGAACCTTAAACTTTGACAAAGCGTGTGACGTAAGTTTTTCCACGGTCTATTCTCTAACCTCCCGGCCTAGGGATTACGGCCCTCGACCGATAAAAGTACCAGGCCATACTTTGTATGGAAGGGGACAACGGATCGAATCGATACCCCACCAAAAAATGATGAGTCTTTTATTAAGAAGGTACCGGCATGCCGCGGGACAGTACAGCGGCTGTGTATTTTTCAGTTTGTTCAAAGTATCATTACAGTTACACTTGTGAGGTCACCTCCACGTATTAATAAACAAAAAAAAATCCGCCATATAATCTAGGTACCCTTTAATTCACCGACTAAGGTCCGTTCCTGCTCTCCGCTCCCTCCTCGCGGAGTATGGCGTCCGCCGTACGGTCGCGCACGCCCTTCAGGAACGTCATCGCGTTCGTGCCCCCAGTGCCCTTCACCCCTCCATCTCCTCCATTCTCCGTCCCCGGGTTTCTCGGTACGTCCCCGACTGTAAGGTCAGCAGGCTGCGCCAGAAGCATAGTCCTGTTCCCGGCCTCGACGCGCCGCGCGGGCCCGACGATGTATAGCGCGACGATGCGTAGGTGGGCGTTGCGGAACGTGCGCAACGCGTCGACGGCCGTGTTGTACGCGGCATGAAGCTCCGGGTTACGCGCGTCCGTCCGTCTCGGCAGCGACGAGCGCACGCAGCGGACGTGGGCTCGCGGCGAGGTGCTGCAGGAACGCGCGGTGGTGGCGCGGCATGTAGCTCTGCATGCGCGTAAGGAACGACTCCTTCTCCCTAGGCTTCTCCGCCTCAGAAGGTCCCGAGAACGATCTCGACGATGGCGGAGCACGCGGCGCGGACGAGTGGTTCTCCACGCCTAAGGAAATATCAATCGCGTGGATGAGGCTGCTCTGGCCCGCGCTCGGACCGCTCAGTTCCCGGTCCGTCGGGTGCTTTAGGTGCTCGTACCCTTCCTCGCCGACGCCTTCGAACACCCATCTGCGCTCGCCCTGCATCGAGTCCTGGCCCTTGAACCACGGCCGCACGTCGTGGTAAAACACTTCCGGATCGCATCCCTCCCGGACTGCAATTAGCAATCCTTCCAATTCATTAATAACATTCGCGAGGTGACGCAGGTATATGACGATACGCCGGAGGGCGATAGCGTCCCGGACGAACGCTTCGTCCATGATCAGGGACATGAGAGAGAGCGCTGCTGCCCCGCGCAGCTCGATATAAGCGGAAGTTAGGTAAAAGTGCGCTTCGGAGGGAGTGGATGTAAACGTCGTTTGGACAGTAATGTTCCTTAACGTTGGTAAAGCATTGACGTTTGAGGGGTCCCGATATTTCCAATTGTAAAGCACGTCATCGGAGTAGGTTAGGAGAGGGGGGAGCGCCAGGTAGCCTGAGACCTCTAGGAGAGGTATTGAGATCGAGCGGGGTATCAGGACAGGCGCGCTAGGTGGGAGGGTATTGATATAGAAATGCATCGTCCATGTCAGGACGTGATGCGCACGGCGCAGCGTTATTTCCGATTTCTTCAGGTCATATGTCGGAAGGACGGGGAGCTATAATATCAATAAATTTCGTCAATACACGCGCTACCTGCATTTAGGCTCATAAAAAAAAGATGGAAACGCACATTCTTCACCCGACTCCTCCATTCCTCGCTCTCCATCTCATCTTCACGCGTCAAGTCTCTCGCTCCACCAAGCTTCAACTTCGCCGCGATAGCGTCCTCGAGCGCAGCCTCCCACGGCTCCCACAGCGCGGGGAGCCGCGCGAGCGGCGGCTGCGGGGGCATGAAGCCCGTGCTCGCGTCGACGTCGAAGTCGTGCGCTGCGACGGTCGTTGTGTCTGGTACTCCAGCTGGCAGACCGGAGGGGGAGTCCGGGCGGGGCAGCGAAAGGAAGTGGGAGGGCGAGACGGGGGACGACATGGCTTGTTTAATACCGGGCGGATTAGTTGCGAGAATGCAGTCAGTCGGCGAGCTGGTCGGACGGTGAATACGCCAGGAAGCGTTGAAGTGTCTTCAGAGGCGGATGCGGCGCAGGCGCGTGCAGAATGGTGGACTATGTATGCGCTGCAGCCTGAGTGGGACACAGTCAGTAGGCGAGCTGGTCGGACGGTGAATGCGCTCGGAAGCGTTGAACGGCGCAGGCGCGTTTAGAATGGTGGACTCTCCGTGTACTGCAGCGAGACAGAGATCGAGTTAAGTACGGTAGCGGTGGCGATGGATTGGTGATGGCAAGAAATGAAGAGATACAGTGACTAAGTGAGACGGTATCCAGAGAGAAAAAAATCGCAGTAGTAAGCTGGTTAGACGATCGATGACACCATCGGGCTGACTCTGGGCCACGTCCTGGGTCCATCGGGAATATTCGCCCTTGCAAAACTTCGCGGGTTATGCAGACGACGTGCCGAAAATCCAAGACACGCCACACACAACCCGCCGTCCCCTTCGGCTTCCTCCGTCCGCTGATATAAGCAGCGTTAATTCCCGAGCTGAGTTCCTGCCGATCACCACGACGATCCTTTAGGCATCTTCCGGTCGTTCAGACATCCACGCCAGAAATACTGCAAGTCTCATGGACGGCTTTCGACGAAAAGCCTCACTCGAGTCACGGCGTGATCTTGCAATATATAATTTTATTTACACTACTAGCCAAGATCGCGCCTATCTAACAGACACATCCGACGAGTCAGATCCCTTGCCTACTCTACATATACCATTCACGCTGCAAGACAAATGCACCATCCAAGTATCACCGCAACACAGCCCAGGCATCGCGCGCCGGGTCCCCCGGAGGCGGGAATGCCCCACCGGCATTCGCGGCATTCGGAGGCGGTGGTGGCGGCGCCGTCCCGCCAGCTGCCGCCCTTGCACGCTCCTCTTCCTCCCTGCGTCGACGCTCGAACCAGCGCCCGCGAACGTACATCAGCGCAGACACGGCAAGACACAGCGCAGCCAGCAACATTGTCTCAGCGAAGTCGTCCGCTGCCACTGCTCCGCCCTCGTCGCCCCTCCTCCCGGGCCCGTGCATCGCGCTGTCGAAGAAGTCCTCCGGCCCAAAGTCGCCGTCGCGCTCATTCTCAGCATTACGCCGCTCACGTGCCCACTGCGTGCAAGCGAGTATAGAAGAGCGAAGTCATATAAAGAAAGTGCAAGAGAAGGATAGAGTCAGCATTCGTTTCACCGGGCGCAAAAGAGGGAAGTCGAGTTGACTTGCCTGGATAGGGTCATCTTCCGTACGGAGCCGCTGCCCAGAAGCCCGCAGGCGCTTCTTGAGATCATCCTTCGCTTTTCCTTTGTACCATTGCGTGTCGTCCGTTCCTTCCAAGTATTCCTCGTCGACTTGCTGTACAGGGACTTCGTCATCATCATCGACTTGTTCCTGTCCTCCATCCAGAGTCTGCGTTTCCTTTTGAGGCTCGTCCGGTACTAAAAAGTCGGGCTAATCAGTCGTGTGATCTTTTGCGCAAGAATTCTAAACAACAGACCATCTTCGGGCCAAATGGAGAGCCCGTTCTTCCCGCCCATCATAGTATGCCAGATGCTGCGCACATGCAGCTTGATTAGCGACAGCATCACGGGAAGGTATGCCTCGCTGTTCGTCTCGAGCGCCATATCATAGTGCCGTTTCGCCAGATGGAAGTCCTGTCGGAAGCGTCAGATCACCGGGAACCTGGAAGGAAATATTATTCAAATTAAGAAAAAGAAAAATACCTGTGGTACACCGATACCATTCTCGTACATCCAGCCAAGGTTCCACATGGCGAGCGCGCTAACCTGCGTGTCGACTGCGGACTGGTAAAACGCCACTGCGCGCTCCCAGCGTACCTCCTCCGGCCCATCGGGCACGCCGAGCCCATGGTAATAGTAGTCCCCGACCTTGACCAGCGCGTCGACGTTGCGCTGGTACGCGGAGCGCATCCATTGCGTAAGTGCCAGACGTGCGGTGTCATTTGACGGGGTGGCGGGCGCGAAGCGCGTCAGGCGCAAAACACTCCTGTCTATTCAGAAACACGTCAGTCAGCACGAAAAAAAACCTTATAACGCACTCACCTTGGTCGAGGATGTACGCCAGGTTATTCTGTGCAGTCTCGATGCCCCTTTCAGACGCGATCCACCACCGGAGCATCGCATCCTCCCTCGTCCTCTCCGTTCCGAGTTTCCAGCGTGCCTCACCCTCACGCACGGGGTCGTCCATCCAAGTCCCGCGCTCCGCTATGAGCTTGTAGAACGAAACCGCCATGGCACATGACCCTTGGATGTGGTGCGGGGGGCTTGCAGGGTTTTGCGCGGACGCCGCGTAGATCTCTGCGAGGTAATAGTAAGGCTCAAACGGCGAACCATGGCGGATCGCGCTTTCGAAGTAGGTTGTGGCAAGTTTGATGTCCCCCTTTTCTGTATTCGCTGTGAGTTCATCTCCCGCCAGTCGAAACAGAGGGCTAAAGACTCACGATACTGGTATTTACCCAGGTTCACCTGCGCCTCCGCAAGTTCCTGGTGCGCTGCGACATTGAAATACACAAGCGCCTTCTTCAGGTCCTTCTTCCCATCCACCAAACCATCCCGCCAGATGATACCCAACCCATTATTGCACTCCTTCTCACCATACTCTCCACCGCGCTCAAACCACATCTTCGCTAACGCTGCGTCCTGCTTCACGCCCTCCCCGCGCAAGTACATGCGTCCCAGGAAACCCGCAGACGCGGCCGCATAACCTAGTGTACCGTCGTCCTTCTGTTCTTGCTTCGGCGCCGGCGTCGGCGCGCCCGGCGTATCCCGGGCCAAATCTGGCGCGCGATCCGCAGGAAGTAGCCGCGCGCACGTCCGTAGTCCCGTGGGATGGCGCCGACGCCTTCGCCGCCGGATGCAGCCCCGCCGGGGAGCGCATAGATCGAACCTTGGTAAAAGATCTTACCAAGACGGTATGCGAAGTCGATTTCGCCGCGGTCAGCGTTGAACTAAAGCAGACTAGATAAGTATCTGCAGTTTGGTAGGAGAGCAAAGGTTCTGCCGTACCATGTAATATTCCAAAACGTCCTCCCATGTTTCTCCGGCTTGTTGGGCAGAAGCCGCCTTTATGACAGCCCTGTGTGCGTTCATCCCGGTTGATGCAACACTTGCACCTGGTCCGTACGCGCCACCTTCAAGGTCTGAAAGCCTTGTTGTAGTTTGCGGGAGTGTGCGCCCACCGGGAGGACCAGACATGAATTTCGCCATTGCTAGACGAGTGACAGGTTTAAGGAGGGTGTAGCGTGCACCAACGAATGGGGGCGCTTACATTGCTCGGCGGCCATCTGGTACCACTCTAGAGCGTGCATACAATCATCGTTAACGCCTATCCCAGCCCAGTTTCTGTAGCCAAGGGCCATCTGCGCCCCCTGGTCACCGCCAAGTCCGGCGAACGTGTAATACAGTAGCGCCTTCGCTTGGTCTACGTCTACGACGCCATTGTAGCCTGTCGCGAAAAAGAACGCAAGGATAGACTGAGATGTTGAGTTTCCTGTTAATACAGCGTGAGTGGAGTATGCTTCGAAAGCGCGCGATACATTGTGCAACAGGGGGGAGAGGTGGAACTATAAAGTATACTGCATCAGGATTGTGTACGTATGTCGGGGAAGATATGACGCACCAGTGAGACATGTCCGAGCTTGTAGAGCGCATCCATATGGCCCAGTTCGGCGGCATGCTCCAGTAAGTCGACAACCTTGACCGCCTTCCCTTGCATCTCCTCCTTCTTCCTCCCGGCTGACCAGCTGTCCCTGCCGAGACCTGCGCTCAGGAAGTACGGTACCCAGGACTGCTGGCGCAGTTTATATATGATGCGGATGAGACTCGCAATTGGTCCCTGCTGGTTAGGAAAGAGCGCCGTCAATATCGTGTTCGGTTGCGCATCCAGGACGCCGGGCGTGTGTAGGGGCTGGTACGCGCTGATGGACGCGAGCGCCTGGAGGGCTTGCCTGTATGCCTTGTTTGCTGTAACGCATGTCTCAGAGATTTGGTATTTACTATGCAACATATGCACCTCACCGTCGGCCATAGCGTCGTACTCTGGGACTCCCGTCGTCTCCGCATCTTTGGATCCGGCCGCCACGTCCAAGGAAAGCGACGGCACGGCAGCATCCTTCAGCTCCAGTAATAAGTATCGCCTATCCACCAGCAAAAATAGAGACAAGATCGACTCACAGTTTCCGTCAAAGACAGCGTCTGCACGGCGGTGCCGGTAGTCGCGACATCCGAGTCCGACGCCGACTTGCCGACAGACAAAGTCGCAAGTACGACGACGCAGAAACCAATCCAGCTGGCCTTCCGCCTGCCGGAGCTGGTTCGAGACGCAGCCATGTTTTTCTGTTCGAACGCGCGGGAGCGTTGGAACTTTTGGAACGGCGTAAGTACTGTTTAGGATGAGGTGGGCACTGAGCCCGCCACCGGGACGACACGTAGGCCCGCTCGTCACGTGGACGCCAGCGTGTCAGCACGTGCTGGTGCGGGTTTGCTGCCATCGACGACGACGAATACTAGTAGTACTATCAGCACACCCTTACGCCCAAGCACCTCCAATAGTTTTAAGGTTGCCGCCACAGGAGTTCTGGAACCACTCTGCGCCAGATGGCGCCAGTACGTTCGTAAGCAGCTTGCTTGAAGAAGATGACTATGCGCGAAAGTCTACAGGCTGGTGATCGTACATAACATAACATCCCTCGGAGAATACAGGTAGAACGGAAGCATACGCACACCCGTCTGGTGCAAGTTCGCCGCTACAGCCCGAGATGCGAGGACGAAGTACGAGATAGGTCAGGTATGAGTCAAAGAGACTCGGAGTATCCGGGGCCAATAGAGAGCTGCTCCTTGTTGATGGTGTGCTTAAGCCCCGTGAAATCCCGGACAATAGCATACACCCGGATCAGACAAGTTGGAGCCATGCACCAGTATTTTAGGGGTCAACTACACCGAGGCTGAGTGAAGCTAATACGCCCCCCGACACGAGTAGCAAAGCCCATTCTTCAACAGCCATGCCAAAGAGCGCGGTAGCGAGGTCGAAAGTGCGCCTTTACGCCGAGGACTGAGAGGGGCGATTGAGCGGGGGACAGACTGCGCAGGCGCGGCTTTTCCCGACGCGGGAGCCCTATTCACATGCGACCCGCATCCTCGGCATTAATTCCATTTCTCCTCTCCCCCGCTCGCCCATGACGAGCCCTAGTGCGGTGCGGTATGGCGGGCTTGAGCGTGTTTATAGCGGCCCTCCGCCATTAATTCAAATCACCTCCCTTCTTCCCTCCCCTTTCGCTCCTTGAACTCAACTCCAACGCCTACAATCACGCTGACGACCCGCAGTACACACAAGCAGCGCGTCGGCGAGCATCGGTAGTACGCTACTAGACGAGCACAGCGCAAAACAACGAAGCAGAACGATCAGCTAGCAGTCATGCCCAGAAGCGACACAAAGCCCGTCGGGTTCGCCACCCATATCACGGCCGGAGGCCTTGCTGGCGCCATGGAGGCGGTAAGCACTAGCATTCACCGCCTGCCGATGCCCGTAACTAACCTTAACCGTCGTAAAGCTCGTCTGCCAGCCGCTCGACACCATCAAGGTCCGCATGCAGCTCTCCAAGTCGGGGCTCGCGCCCGGTGTACGTACTTCACCCTATTATCGTGTGCCACCCCCATTACCAACACCACCCATCCCGCAGACAAAACCGCGCGGCTTCATAGCGACCGGCGCGCAGATCGTGCAGCGCGAGACGCCCCTCGCGCTCTACAAGGGGCTCGGCGCCGTGCTCTCCGGTATCGTCCCGAAGATGTCTATCCGCTTCGCGAGTTTCGAAACATACAAGCGCTGGCTCGCGGACCCCGAGTCGGGCAAGACGAGTACAAGTCGCATCTTCCTCGCTGGACTCGGTGCGGGTACGACCGAGGCTGTCGCTGTCGTATGCCCGATGGAGGTCGTCAAAATCCGTCTCCAGGCTCAGTCGCACTCCCTCGCGGACCCGCTCGAGACGCCTCGCTACCGCAATGCTGGCCATGCTGTGTACACCATCGTCCGCGAGGAGGGCATCGCGACGCTCTACCGCGGCGTTTCGCTCACTGCGCTCCGCCAGGCGACTAACCAGGGTAGGCGCGACCCCCCATGTTATCTCTCGACGCATATAGTTAACCCACTTCCACAGGCGCGAACTTCACAGCGTACCAGGAGCTCAAGAAGTTTGCACAGAGCAAGCAGCCAGAGCTGACAGAGCTGCCTTCCTGGCAGACGATGTTCATCGGGCTCATCTCCGGCGCGATGGGCCCATTCTCAAACGCACCTATTGACACAATCAAAACGCGTCTGCAGAAGACGTCCTACCCGTCTGGTACGTCTGCAGCCTCGAAGATCATGCAGATCGCACGCGAGATGTTCCGCCAGGAGGGTGCACGCGCGTTCTACAAGGGTATCACGCCGCGTGTGCTGCGCGTCGCACCCGGCCAGGCGGTTGTGTTCCCCGTGTATGAGAAGGTGAGCCAGATGATCGAGCGGGTACAGGGCGGTGAGGACTTGGGCGATACCTATTCGGAGTGATCATGGGGTTTTTCCTTTTCTTTTTTAGACTTGATTTTGATAGAATGGGGAAGTTCGGACAGGCTGTTGTACATATAACTGTTGAATTAATACTTCCTTCTTTTTTTGCACTCGGAGTAGCGGATGGGTTTACCATTGTGGTTTTCATTCCGGTTGAAAGTGGAACGTGCCAGTTCGGAGAACGTCGATTCGGGGCGCTCGTGAGTCATGTGACTCGCAGGTGATTTTTGCAGTCGCGTCTGGCGTGTTCGAGTTCAAGGACCACCAACTTGAACGACTTGACAAGCTGATGGCGTGTCGGTTAATGGGCGTGTGCGCCATATCTGGAGCGAAGACCTACTGAAAAAAAATACTCGATGCTTTTGACCTCAGACGATAATCTTCGAAGATGCCGAATTTTCTGCTGAGTCTGGTTGCGGTGGCTGCAGGTATGCAACACCACTTCTGGAAACTTTATAGCGAGCGCGACGCGCACTGGTCGCGTTTTCATTCTCATGTCGCGCGTCTCATGGGCCTTTCGGGGCTTCTGGTTGTTTTTTTGGATGACTTCGGAGCCTGGACGCTCAACGAGGATTGAGGGGATAAAATCGGGTCGGGGATGAGCATGTGTATCGTTCCTTTCAGTTCCTCCTGGAACTTACTTTGGGACCATTGAGATCCGTGGGCAAGGACTATGTGTGGATGTCGAGGCCGGGGAGAGTGAAGACGGAAGCTGCGGAACTTTTGAAGGAAGGCAGGCCGCGGACCACAGAAATTACAGAATGGAGGCGTGTGTGCCGTGCGAGGTAGACTTAGTGCAAACTAGTACGTTTACCACCTGGGGTTAGTGTCTCTGGGCTCACCTGCTAATCTGACAGAATCGTTTCGCTTGATGGGCGGGCAAAAGCATTTTGGGTCTCAAGGAAGGCGGATTCATTTCAAAGGCGGAAGCGTTATCGACCTTAATTTTCTTCGAGGCCCGTACCATTTCCCATCTTCGGGGCGATGTTTTTCTCCTCGCCCGGGGCGTACCATCGTCGATGCTTAGAAATGCGACAGACATACTATGGAATATCCGAGTTACGGATTATCGCCTTCCCGTAGCACTCCGGCTGGACCCGCCTCGATGAAGGTCTTACCCTTCCTGGAATGCCCCTGACTCGCCCGACGGTGACGGTTCTCGGCTTATCACGTTCAATGAGATGTGCGTTGCGCAACCCGTCTCGGTCTCGGTTGCTAAAAGCGAATGCCTGTCACTGCGCACGGGACCGGTTCTCCCATTCTGAACCATCAATACTCCGGTCATAAAATAAAGGCATAGGTGCGGTATACTCCTTTCGATCCGGTCGGTTCGATATGCAATATTTCGAGCACTAGCTATGCATGCGGAATGGCAAGAATAAACGCACACGGAACAAGCCGCAAAATGCATAGTTTCCGACAGACCGAATACGCAAAAGTACGCAGGAGAGGCAACGGCTCCACGACTTAAAAAGTACGAATCTGTGTCCGGCGACTCGGCCTGACCGTTGCTTGCCCTCATGATTGTGTTTTTCTAAAGCCTTCCTAATGCGTTTGTCATTTTTAGTTGGGAGTATCTACTTCTAGCATCACGCCTGGCATTTCTTAGGCCTCATGCACCCGTCAGCAGCCTGTGAGCTTCGGAATCTACTGTATGGCTGGTGCTCGGGGTTTAAACCGTTTCATACATACCTATAGGCTTCAAAGTCTTTACACGGAAAACTGACGCTGAGGAGGGTATGCCGAGTTGGAGTGACAGAAATGCAGGGCTCTCGTATGCAGTATGTCTCTCGTTT